>JAZGUH010000805.1:0-613138 GCA_037893225.1 Hippasteria phrygiana | reverse complement strand
CTAGTGTTTGTGTGGGGAAACACGCCGTTAGAGTGGAAAAACAGAGCTACTTGTAGCCCACAACAGGCTAACAGTCTGTGTTAAGTATTGATGAGGTGTACATTTACGTGTATTAAAGTCCCATTGTACAATCACACTTCCTTTGATTTGTTTCGATTAGTTTAATTCAACATCAAGTCATTCGTTGGTGAAACAGTTAATTAGCAGGATTAGGTAGAAACTCAGATGGTAGAATTGCAATAACTTGGAATAAGCTGATGACTGATGCAAGTTTATGGATGAAGATTTCTCAAAGGATGTCCGGTTTACAAATTTGAAGTAGTAATGAGTTCTGAGGTTAAAGGTTGGTCGATTGATGGACGGAATGGTTTCACAATGGTAGGTACAGAAGTAGACGGAAGGTTTTGCTGAAAAGAATTACAGAATAAACTACCATGAGCATTTAAATAACACATGAAGTTATGTAAAGCGTGCATTATTTGGGATAATAAGCACAGGAATAAAGAATTTATCATAAGGAATAAACACTTTCACATATGAAACCTTGCAGGGAATACATAAATCGCAGCAGAATTTATGGACCGAGCAGTATCAATACTATATAATAAAGCACAAAATAATATGATCAGATGGGCTTCAGAATCTACAAGTACACATGCATATGTGCAAACCAAACAACACATACTGCGTAATTATGTGAAGATGCACTGAAATCTCTGCAACAAGTGAATCAGAAAATATCACATAAATTCACAATTTCTACTTACTACGCTGGGGGTATGAAGATCTATAAACTCTTGACTTGACTGTGAGATTACATGTAACTAACTAAAGATGACTTTGGTATACTTATGGGATGATTTTGAGGGATACATTTCACGGAATTAACACCACTTTATAATCAACGATGGAATTTTTCTAAGTTAACGGTAAGTATGAACAGCGCCCTCAATTGACATCAACAAAAAACTACGGTGACCATAAGAGGCCACGTGCTGTCCGCTACAGCTACTGAACCCAAGAGAAAGAGAGAAAGGTGGCTGATGGGGTGGTGGTGTGGTAAAAATTCTCAGTAAAATGTTGCTGTTAGTGGTGGAATCGAGAATGTTGACGCGACGCCAAGCACTTTATGTTAATGTGAACTTTCCACGAATGAACGGCGGTCGATTGCGCGTTCAGCGTGTGACGTAAAAATAAACAACACCGGGTATACCAGGCTCGCGCTCAACAGATTAACGTGTACCAGCGGTATGCCATCCCTGCATGCCAACTACTGTGAAGGCATAGCGACACTGCATCATTAGCCTTTTAGAGGTATGGCGGACACAATAGGAGGGCGCTATTTGATTTGGGTAAACCTTTTGTATAGCACAAAAGGTATACCCAAATCAAATAGCGCCCTCCTATTGTGTCCGCCATACCTCTCTAAAAGGCTAATGGACAGAGAGCATGAATCTTCACAGAAATTCTCGAGGTATCCGCGCGTCCATAAACCCGATTAAACTTGCGCTTAATCTTTATTTATGGATTTTAATTAACATGACTAATGATTTTTAAATTCGACATTCACATCGATAGCTAACTCAAGTAGTTCGCTGTTGTTTACATGTAAACAGACTCATATTCGTTGCGGAATGGTATAGTACAGTGTTTTTAAACTTTGTTCAGTGAATCTATCAGAAACACTAAAGAATAGTAATGTTTGCCTATGGGCAATTCCATCGTCACTCACATTACATATATGCCAGGAGGCTACTTTGACCTCTCACTGCTTTCAAAGTATTTGATTAAACTGAATCCAACCAGCGATACAACCTTGGGGGTATAAGGGGTACTCAAAAAATTAAAGAAATATTCAACCCATTCATTCACCTTTTGAACACATGTGTTTTAATGGTCATCATTCACGTAATAAAAAGAGGAAAATTTGCCTGCACTTTTGATGTTAAAGTCTCTTCAAACTGTACTCTGCAACACAGAAGTAACATTGTTTTACCCTTCAGTCAACCCAAAGGTATAAAACCCATTTTGAATCAAATCATTGTGTATTTTAGATCAAGGGACATGAGAGTACAGGGAGGTACCTCCACTCAAATTAGGTCACTCACGTTACATCTTCCTCGTAGTTTTTTAACATGGCATAAAAACTGAATTAATGAACTACAACATAATGAAATTCTTTTCTTGTAATATATGAACATTTCTCTGCCTTAAACACAAAAACTCTTAATAGCACTCTCAAATTGCCTGTTAAAACAAGGTGCCAAAATGACTACCAAAATCCATGATTTTAGCAAAAGAAAAATCAAGTTTTTGACCCAAATCACGCTTTACTATATTCCATCTTATTGGCACACCCACTTAAATGAAATATCTTTTTGTCCCCTTGAATTTACAAAGTGTGAAACCAAGGACCGGGATGACCTTGCTTAATATTCTTCCCAATCAAGAAGAATGACTCTGAAAAAGGAATCACGTCAGTCGAAAATCCGGACCCCAGATTCAGCCTGAATAATGAAACATTTCATATGAATAGAGAAATGTCCATGATTTGAAAATGGTTTATGGAGTGTATGAACTTTAAGAAAGTGAAATTTGAATAGAATGCGAATGGTTAATTCTTAACCATTTGTTGTCTTAGTATACCTTGGGCCAAATTCATGATAAAAACAATATTTCATATGAGGCAAGAACCAAGGAATTTCTGTGCCATTGGTATCATCTGACTTCCACCGACTGTCGTGAATGCAAATTAATAGTTACATGTAATGTAAATTAAACCCTAACATTAAACAATATTCAGCACCGTCTATAGATTGACAAGTGGCAACTGACCAAGTTCAAATAAACCACAATCAACAGGTCGCTGCCCCTTCTCGAAGCTGGGCATGGCCCTACAGAGTTGCTCCATGCTTTACATGGTAGGGTTGTCAAATAGTTCTGCCTGAATTTCTTTTCTTTTTTACGTTAATCTTCATTTCTCAATGAAATCGAGAACAAATGCCAGAGGCCCACAAGAATCGAAAACTCCATATTGTATTTTAGGAGCACATCGTTATCAAAAGACCGGAGAGTCGAAATAGGTGGCAATTTTACTTTCCAAACAGGCACGTATACCCCATAATTTGTAAATGCTCCCAGGAAAGGCGAAAAACCCACCAAAACAAACCCAGATTGGTTGGGGAAAAACGGGAAAATTCCTTTCCGGCCCCCAGCTAAGGCGACCAAATTTTCATGGAACTTTAGAAGCATTCAAACCACGTCCTCAATGTGAGAAGGGGCGTGAAGTAGATGGGCCTTGGCATTTTTTCTTTGCTCTGGTGAGAACAAATACAAGTGCATTATGGGTAAACAATGGATGTCAAATAAAAATATATAATTTGTTAACAAAACACTTAGAAAAACACATGTAGTAAAAAACGAAAAATAAACAATCAAAACGGGGCATTCTTGCAACTTTGTAGCACCCAATGATTGAAGGCAAATCTCAAATGACCAGAGGCGCGTGTAATCACGGCGTGCTGAAAAGTTGTCTTTAATTGCAAAGTGTTATCGGCTAGATAATAGCTTCATTCATTGATTCACAGACCCCTTGATTGACCCAATACGGATATGCATACATGCACGTAATAATACAGGAATACAGAAATAACACACCGACCAAAGCAGGTTGTTACAACTGATAATGTAGTAACCGACGGATAATGTATCACCCACCGATAATGTATCACAAATTGACTGATAGTGTATCACCAACCGATAATGTATCACAAATTGACTGATAGTGTAGTAGAATTTCTATCCGATAATGTATCACTTGTCGACGGATTACGTAGTAGGACAAAAACTCTAACCGATAATGTATCATCACAGAACGGATACTGTATCAACCAATAACGTATCAAGAAATAAACCAATAGTGTATCAGTGTGGGGAAAAAGGTATAAAAACTTGTTCATCCAGTGATCGTACAATACTCTCCGCGGCTTTTCTTCAAAACGGTTTATGGTATAAAGTTGTAACCTTGATTTAGCATCAACCCATTCAAAGGTGTACATATATCTATGGCGCCATGATGACGTCATCGGGTATTAAATATCAAATATCAAACCGATTTCTGCTCAAAATCAAAATAATTACTTTTAACAAAAACTGTTCAAATGAATAGTGTGTGTTTTCAATCTTCATGATTAGTAAGACATTGGCCTTGGGCAATATTTTTGCTTCCCGGGCAGCGAATTATTTTTTCCCAAACTACATCTGAATGGATTCATTGTTGAGCGCCCTCTATAATACTTTTAATATACGTACGCATGCGTTATAGGGCTGGGTATATAATGCAATGAATTCTCGAGGTCTGCTGAGCATTCTGATGGCCCAGTGCATACGGTGCTAAACCATGAGGCAGAAGGCACTGGGTTCGAGACATTACCAATTGTTTTTCTTTTCTAATTTCTAGCTTTGGATGATTTTTTTAAAAGGGAAATAAAGTCCGGAATTTCATTAAGTTCGAATTCATTTGTTTTTCCTAATTCGGGGCTCCGGAGGATTTTTTTAAAAAGGGAAGTCAAGTCCGAAATCTCATAGCGTTAACCCCATTTGGATGTCGTTTGGGAAAATATTTTTGTTCCCCGGGCACGATACCGTTTGACCTTTTTTCCGGTGTTACCTGAAGTGTAATGAATTTAATATAACTTGAAAACGGAAGCATTTCACTACACACAAGCAAATTGTTAAGGTATTACGTTTATGCAACATTGCTAATGTATCGTGACTTTAGGCGTGATCCCTGGCCACATGGCAATTACGGGTTTATGGCTTCTGACCATAGCGCCCAACGAACAAAAATATTGACTAATTATGGGGAAGCGCCAACATAGGGCTGGTAGAGCACCGGAACGGCAGTTCGGAGGTCGCAGGTTCAAGCCCCGTTCCAGTCATTTTTTTTTAAATCAATTTTCAAAATAGTATATTAACTGCACCTATAGTCAGGTTTCCCTTGTGGTTCATTTGACATGTTATGTTATAAAAATGTACAATGACATCATTCCCCAAAAGGAAGCCCTCTATCGAGACAACAAAAACGTTTTTTTTAAAGCGTGAAGAATTTGCTAAAGTGCTCCTATATGTTCGCTGGACAGTTACCGTAAATGACTTGGAAAGGTTTCATAATCATGACGTCATCAGACCGGAAATTATAGTGGGCAGAATTTTAAAATGCTCGTTTTTAAAGAGTTGATCGTGTGTTTTATGAAAATATGTTGTTTAAACCTTGCCCCTTCGTAGCCAAAAGAGTGATAGCCGGTGCAATGTTAAGTGTTTGCTTCCAAGTGCTGTGACGTCATCTAACCGGAAGTTACGCGTTATTCATACTTACGCGTACAATAAAGCTGTGGTCGCTATGGTAACGGGGAAGGCTTCTAATTTAGTGAGCATATCAGCAAATATTTAAGAAAAGAGACAGGTCCCATTACCATCATGTTGGCAACATTTTCTCCTGCTGTTAGTAATTCGGAAACCTTGCTCCTTTTTCACGGCATCCAGAACGACCAATTTCCATAAGTACGGACCATAGGTTGTAATATACTGTTGTGAAAACTCAGTGCTGTCGAGTGCCCGAAATCTCCCAAGTCCCAACAACCCCTTTAAAGTTCATGACGATATTTCTTGCAGGCGCGGTGTTTAGAGAATTTTTTTAGGGGGGGGGGGGGGGGGGGGGGGGGGGGGGGGGGGGGGGGGGGGGCTAGACCCTTCGCACGTGACGTCACTTTCTAACTTTCGCTGCTGCTCTTTCACTTTGGGAGTCCAAAAACAACCTATCCCCACAGCGCGTTTTTCAAGTATTTGGCGCGTAATAAGTAGTCTATGTAATAGACCTTGGCAAAAGCCAGGGTCTATCAGATTTAAACAAATTTGCTGATTTTTTTTAATTATGTAAAAAAATGCAGATCAAGTATTTTCCAGCTTTTTGGGGGGAATTTTTTTAGGGGGGGCCCCCCCCCAGCCCCCCCCCCCCCCCTCCCGTAGAACCGCGCCTGATTGCTTGATTCTCTGAAATGTTTAATACGTTGATAAAAGTTATTGGAAAGTTAGAAATTTTGTTGTATTTTCATTTGTAGTTACATGTATATGTTGGTCATTTCGCTGTTGGTCATTTCGGCCTGTTTGTTTAAATTACAAGTGCAACATTGTTTTTTTTGTTTTTTTTTATTTCTTTTGCATTACGTGAGCGCAGCGAAGATTTTTTCCCCACCGGCGCAAAAAAAAATACCTAAAGGGCAGACAAGTCATTAGACACGTTCAGTTGCAAAAGCGTAATGTCCAACAAAATCACAGAATTAATGTTTTCATGGATAGCCGAATTGCATCGTCTGGGTACAATAAATTCAGTATACATTTTATGAACACGTACATGAACAAGTAACTTCCGGTTTGATGACGTTATCGGTTAAGAGAAGGTAAATGCCGACTATTCAGAGGATACATCATCTAGATTCATTTAGTACAAAAACCTTGTAAAAATATGGAAATTGTACGCGTAAGTATGAATAACGCGTAACTTAAGGTTTGATGACGTCACAGCACTTGGAAGCAAACACTTAACATTGCACCGGCTATCACTCTTTTGGCTACGAACATAGTCATGGGGCAAGGTTTAAACAACATATTTTCATAAAACACACGATCAACTCATTAAAAACGAGCATTTTAAAATTCTGCCCACTATAATTTCCGGTCTGATGACGTCATGATTATGAAACCTTTCCAAGTCATTTGCGGTAACTGTCCAGCGAACATAATTATAGGAGCACTTTAGCAAATTCTTCACGATAGAGGGCGTCCTTTTGGGAATGACGTCATTGTACATTTTTATAACATAACATTTCAAATAAACCACAAGGGAACCTGACTAGGTGCAGTTAATATACTATTTTGAAAATTGATTTAAAAAAAATAACTGGAACGGGGCTTAAACCTGCGACCTCCGGACTGCCGTTCCGGTGCTCTACCAGCCCTATGTTGGCGCTTTCCCAAAATTAGTCAATATTTTTGTTCGTTGGGCGCTATGGTCAGAAGCCATAAACCCGCAATTGCCATGTTGCCAGGGATCACGCCCAAAGTCACGATACATTAGCAATGTTGCATAAACGTAATACTTTAACAATTTGTTTGTGTGTAGTGAAATGCTTCCGTTTTCAAGTTATATTAAATTCATTACACTTCAGGTAACACCGTAAAAAGGGTCAAACAGCATCGTGCCCGGGGAGCAAAAATATTGCCCAAGGCCAATGTCTTACTAATCATGTAGATTGAAAACACACCATTAATTTGAACAGTTTTTGTTAAAAGTCATTATTTTGATTTTGAGCAGAAATCGGTTGTATTTGATACCCGATGACGTCATCATGGCGCCATAGATATATCTTCACCTTTGAATGGGTTGATGCTAAATCAAGGTTACAACTTTATACCATAAACCGTTTTGAAGAAAAGCCGCGGAGAGTATTGTACGATCACTGGATGAACAAGTATATTTTTACCTTTTCACCCACACTGATACACTATTGGTTGATTTCTTGATACGTTATCGGTTGATACAGTATCCGTTCTGTGATGATACATTATCGGTTAGAGTTTTTTTCCTACTACATTATCCGTCGACACGTGATACATTATCGGATAGAAATTCTACTACACTATCAGTCAATTTGTGATACATTATCGGTTGGTGATACATTATCCGTCGGTTACTACATTATCAGTTGTAACACAGGTCAGAAAAGATACATTTTGAGGTCACGCCTCTGAACAAAATCCAGTGCACTGCGCGTTGCACGTTACTAATTTGATACATTTCTAAGTAAAGGAGACTGGGCAGTACATAAGGACTGTTTCGCCACAGACTCAAATGTAAACAAGATGAAGATTGCACCAGTAGAATAGCTCCATCGGTTGAGAACAAATGAGCAGTAAACTAACATTATGGCTCACTGACAACAAAGTAAAATAAGATGCCCGGAGAAGCACGTTTCCATCGAATTACAGTTGTTGTTAGCCGCACAAATTGTCCTTGGCGCTTGATGACTAAAATCCACCGACAACACAGAATTCGGCCCCTGCCCGAATCCTTGCTCACTGACAACAAAGTCAAATAAAGTTGCTTGCCAATTTGTCGGCAATTTTCCATCGAAATCTAGTTGTCGTTAGACGCACTAATTGTCCCAGGCGCTTGATGAACGTATTGATTCCACCGATAACACAGATTTCGGCCCCTGCCCGAATATGGCATGTCAAACGTTGCAATATTCGATAATCTACGTATTTTTGTGCGATGTTCAAATATATATGTGCGATGTTTGTCATTATGTGCGATGTTCAAATATATATGTTCGATGTTTGTCATTATATGTGCGATGTTCCAATTTATATGTGCGATGTTCCAATTTATATGTGCGATGTTCAAATATATATGCGATGTTTTGTCGTATATGTGCGATGTTTGTCATTATATATGCGATGTTCAAATGTATGTGTGCGATGTTTGTTATTATATGTACGATGTTCAAATATATATGCGATGTTTGTCATATATGTGCAATGTTCAAATTTATATGTGCGATGTTCAAATTTATATGTGCGATGTTTGTCATATATGTTCGATGTTCAAATAATATGTGCGATGTTTTTCAATTTATATTCGAAAACGGAATTGTGGGATATAGTATGGTTTCCAGACCGAAATAGTATGAATATTCCTAATAAGTTACATCAGGGACCAGACTACTTAGGACGGTCTATCTGTTGCACTGACCTGGCTGAAGCTAGCCCGCGATTCAGCCCGCGATTTGCAATAGGGCCCGCGATTCGCCCGATCAGAGCAGCCGCATATTGAAAACTAGAATCCATTCGACAAAAGGAGTTTTTTCTTAATGAAATCGCTGGGTTCAGTCAACGAATTTTTTAGAAAATGTCAAGAAAATACATACCAATTTTGCATGAAATTTCAGAATAGGTATGAGCAAAGCTGTACATATTATACTTAACATTGTTTTATGGGTCTTTTTAATGAATTAATTAGTCGTTTCGCGAAGGCCCATTTCAAAGGGTTCTCTACATCAATTCCTTTCGGCTCAGCACAATAGCTTCTGTTTGAAAGAAAGTGTACCGCACATGTTTTTTTAAATTCATATTTTTCTTTCATATTCATAATTGCTACCTTCCTGGGCACACTTAATTTCAGCAAGGGCCTATTCCAAGAATGGCTTCTGTTCCAATTAGCCGCTTAAAAAAGTGTACACGATTGGTAATTCTCAAAAAATATTTTTAATGAATTATTACAAAATACCTTTGTATACTGTATTAAGTTAATAATAGTCTCAATCATCCTGTGAAATTATGGCACCAGATGTGCTGTCGTTGTCAAGAAAAGTGGAAATTTATATCGTCTTCCAACGATTTCCAGCTGGAAATCGTTGGAGAACTGCCCTGTAGCCGTTAGTCAAGACGCGAGTGGCTACATAGACAAGTGGCGCGCCCCGGACATGATGGCGCCTTGGCATATCCGGGCCCAGATAGCCACGCGCGCCTTGACTAAAGGCTATTATCCGCCCGACGGTTGAAAACGAGCGCCGTTTTTCACTCGTTTTTTCGCCATCTAACAACGCAAAACTTTGAACAGGTCAGTGGAATGATATTTCCTATAACATACTAACCCCCAAATCCGCCCATTTCTGAAAATTGCAACAATGACTAATCATGTACACGGCCTTTAAAGCTAAGACGGATGATTTTCATGAATATCTGGAAATGCGGTATTCGGAGTTTCGTGTGAAATGTGCCGTCTTTGAATGAAAGTGTACCACACATATTTTAAAAATTCTTATTTTTCTTACATATTCATAATTCCCACCTTCCCGGGTACTTTCTCTCAAAGACGGCATTTCACACGAAACTCCGAATACCGCATTTCCAAATATTCTTTAAAATGGTTCGTCTTTAAGCGGCTAATTGGAACAGAAGCCATTCTTGGAATAGGCCCTTGCTGAAATTAAGTGTGCCCGGGAAGGTGGTAATTATGAATATGAAAGAAAAATATGAAGTTTTCAAAATATGTGTGGTACACTTTCTTTCAAAGACGGCATTTCACACGAAACTCCGAATACCGCATTTCCAGATATTCATGAAAATGATCCGTCTTTAAGCGGCTAATTGGAACAGAAGCCATTCTTGCAATAAGCTCTTGCTGAAATTAAGTGTGCCCAGGAAGGTGGCAATTATGAATATGAAAGAAAAATATGAATTTTTAAAAACATGTGTGGTACACTTTCTTTCAAACAGAAGCTATTGTGCTGAGCCGAAAGGAATTGATGTAGAGAACCCTTTGAAATGGGCCTTCGCGAAACGACTAATTAATTCATTAAAAAGACCCATAAAACAATGTTAAGTATAATATGTTCAGCTTTGCTCATACCTATTCTGAAATTTCATGCACAAATTGGTATGTATTTTCTTGACATTTCTCGAAAATTCGTTGCCTGAATCCAGCGTTTTCATTAAGAAAAACTCCTTTTGTCGAATGGATTCTAGTTTTCAATATGCGGCTGCTCTGATCAGGCGAATCGCGGGCCAGTGCAACAGATAGACCGTCCTAAGTAGTCTGGTCCCTGATGTAACATATTAGGAATATTCATACTATTTCGGTCTGGAAACCATACTATATCCCACAATTCCGTTTTCGAATATAAATTGAAAAACATCGCACATATTTTTTAACATCGAACATATATGACAAACATCGCACATATATATTTGAACATCGCACATATAAATTTGAACATTGCACATATATGACAAACATCGCATATATATTTGAACATCGTACATATAATAACAAACATCGCACACATACATTTGAACATCGCATATAATAATGACAAACATCGCACATATATGACAAAACATCGCATATATATTTGAACATCGCACATATAAATTGGAACATCGCACATATAAATTGGAACATCGCACATATAAATTGGAACATCGCACATATAATGACAAACATCGAACATATATATTTGAACATCGCACATAATGACAAACATCGCACATATATATTTGAACATCGCACAAAAATACGTAAATTATCGAATATTGCAACGTTTGACATGCCATACCCGAAACCCGATAATACCGGTGTTTATAAAGCAGTGTCACATGTTATTGAGCCGCTTGCCTAATAAGTAAACTGTTATAAGTTTTGAGGCTTTGCATGGTGGAATATCGATATCGTTTCGGTTTATCTCAACTAACGAGAGGTATGGGTTCTGAAAAGAACCTTATCGCACAACTCGTGTCTCAACCTCCGTTAAGTGAGAAGGGTTCAAGGGAGAACCAATTTTTGTGCAACTCGTTTTTTCTCTACTGTCGATAAGTGAGAAATATGATTCAGGGGAGAACCATGGGGACTTCACGGGTTAACTGTTCTTCAAAAGATTGTGTCTTCTTGTGTAGTCGCAGCTCAGAATACTTTTGTCTACACAGGTCAGATATGAGGGCGAGAAAAGTTCACCACGTGTCCACGGTATGTGACAAATGAACGTTTGAGATCGCAGAATGCGGACTTTGAAATAATAACTGCCCTCGTATCGTGAATTCTGGAAATACTGCTTGATGAACTTTTTCGAACCGCTTTGTCTTGGCATCCTGCAAACGGAGGAAAATAAAAACTCAACGCAGCAGTTGTCTGTTGCCAAGTATTTTTTTCTTTTAAACAAAAGATTCATATATCGTCACCAGTCAGGCTGGTTCAGAAACCGCAAGGGCACTCAGCCGGATGTGAGAGAAAAATAAGTGGATAGACTCACAGATGGTAAACAACGATGACGCACCTTTCAAGCAGAAATAACATCTTATTTAAGACATACGTCTTATTAACTCTAAAATAAAGACACATTAGCATGTGCTGTGCTGCTCAAGTTCTATGAAGCCTGTTGCTGGAAATAATGCAGGCTACGGATTTCCACGGATTGTCAATTTTTTCCGTAAGGATTCCTTGGCCAGGGTCACGGGATGACCATGACATTTTTAAAATAAAGAATAATTGAATCCACAATTACATTCCAAATTTGCATCCATTTACATTTCGTTTGGTGGCCAGAAATAGAACGCACACCGGAAGCTCATAGTAAGAGCATACAAAAACAAAGCAAATGTAATAAAATACATTCCAAGAATTCCTTTCTTGGAATTAAAAAAGGCATTACTGACGCAGTGACGCTGCTGAATAATGCCAGAAAATTAGCAGATCATAGTATTCAATGCGTAAAGTGAATAGAGGACTCCAGAACTATTGTCACACAACAAAATTGTCCACGGCATGCGCGTGTTCAACGTAAATGACACAAAACTGAAAACAAAAAACACACCCATATGGACAGAAGTAAAACGCACACAAAAAGCTCACATATAAGAGCATAAACAAAAAGGGCTCATTTAAGAGTACAAGCTCATGAGAGTGCACAGGCGCTAATAAAAGCGCATACAAATTACAATACAACTCGGGGCGCAAAATAAGACTCACCAACTTGGCCAGTCTTATTTGCTCCTTGGTCCAAGGAGCAAAGACTGACCAAAATCAGTAAAACAGTGTGCGTAAAAGCTCCACCGGAGCACAAAGCCACAGTGGGCTAAATAAATTGGGAGGAGTTCTGCATCAACCTGGAACCAGTTTATAAAAAACTGTAAGGGCTCGCCGGGCTCCGAAGCATTTCTTGTCTGAGAAACCAACGCACAACAAGAGTAAACTTTGGAAAGAAATGACTCGCTGGAGTGACCAGAAAAGGTTGATTTCATTGCTCCTACAAAAGAAAGACGAAAAGAGACCTCACTGTATATAGGCCTCAAATAAAATAACATAAAACGCTGAACATGCATGCCGTCAAAAACATAACCTCATTATTGTGGATTGGCACACAATCGCCATAAAATGTGACATGCGCAGGAGTCTCTGTTGTCAGATATACTTTGTAATTTGCAAATTGTACCATGCAAAATGAAATAAATGAAAGAGCAGACTACGTCGAGCTGATAACCAAGCTATGTACTACCCAAGTACATGCAGCCTACCATCCATGCCCATGCAAAATAAAATCCTTCCGTAGGGCCTAAATCGGTATTCACAATTTTGTTTGTGTTATTCCAGTGCCTAGCCCAAACAAACAGTAATGCACCTATCAATTGTAATGACGCACGTTACACCCCCGGGGAATATGCGTCCATGTTAACTGTGAGGCCATCTTCTGGTGTCCCTTGACGTACCCTTGCGCCATGTTCGTGACTCACCATACGTGTTATGTTGACGCACCATATCCAGACAACAACTCACCAATGACGGACAGATGACGGACATAAAGCGCAATCAAAGAATCTCGAGCGTTGCGCTAGCTGGCCCTGTAGCAACATCGCCATTGTAGGGGACGTACAAGGTACCAGTCTACATCATGCCTCAACCTTTTGAGTTTGTATATGCCGGCAATCGTGGACCTAGGACAAAAGAATTCGGGCGTAGACAAAGGGGTCCACGTTTGACCTAACGTCCACGATTGAAAATCGTGTACAAAACCAATGGGAGGCCTTCCGAAAAAGTTAGAGTATAAACAAAAGAGGAACAATTGGAGGTCCACGATTGCACCCATTTACATGACTGGGTGCGTGTGCGTATTTGTATTTGTGTGGATAAAACTACTCTTAACGAATTATTTGGAGAACGATGTTGAATAGCTAGTTGGTTTTCCCCTTTTTTTAGTTGGTTCTCCGACATCGTTGTGCTGTTAAACAAATTAAATAGCACAACGATGTTGGAGAGCCAGTCTAATATCGTACTGCGCAAGCGTAGCGTGGGTACGACGGCCGGGGCAACGTGCCTGGATCTGTGCAAGAAGCTTCGCCGTTTCGTGTGCGATAAAACAGGTAACTTTTTACTTTTCAATCGCTGACGTACCGGGTATTTCATTGTACGGCGCGCACGGCATGCACTGCCGATGCCGCCGTGTCCGTTTAACCGTCCGCATCGCGCGCATCGATCAATGTACGTGTACGTACGTATCGATGCGCGCGATGCGGACGGTATATTACGGACACGATAGTCTTGGTTCCAAGACCTTCGTGTTCCTTTTTTCCTTCCGAACGAGGGCGCTGTTTCTCAGTTAATCGATTCGGATTGTATTCGATAATGTTTTATATATTACGCGCTCTGACAAGAATCGATTCTAATGTTCTTTGCTCGGTTCTTCACTTCCACGAAGTGGATATTTTGATATTTCTGTCCGCGGGTCTTAACTTTTTCTTTACTTTTTCGACATTCTCCCCCGACTTTCCCGGGGAGCCAATCAGCGATTGAGTTTGACCTTGACAAATGAATTATTCATAACTTGGCGAGCGTGCACGATTAAATAGGACGCGGTGCGGTCATCACCCTCTGGGTGCGGTTTTTTGTGTATGTGTGTTGTGTTGTCTGGAAATTTGAAGTTCACCGCGCCCGGGCGCGGCCGGCCCGACGCGTCGACCGTTGTATTGTTTTGAATGAAGGATTGCGCGATACGCGATCCGCGTGACCCAGTCTGTCATGTCTGTGGGAAATATTTTTTAAGTTGACGTGTAGTATAGGCACGACATACGTGTCGTTAAAATCCGCAAAGTATCTCAATTCCTCCATGCTGCAGTGCAGCCGATTTCTGTAGTGCAGCTGAAGTTTATTTAGACATTAAATAAAGTGTAGGCCTATACGAAATATTTGTGCGGATGATGAGTGAACATGTGAGGTATATTTTAATACTTCCGAATGTAAATTTAGAACTATAACCTTCGATGACAGCCAGTGTGTTTACGTGCTTACTATTCCACATGTAATAGAAAAAATACATGCAGTAGTCGGTGTACATATATTGGTTAAAAGAACTACATCACAATTGATTTCATTACAGTCATAATTGATCATTTTCAATTTATTTTTTTAAACAACAATTTTTATACAAAGGAAAACATATACATACGGCGTACATAATAGCCCAACTTTTATAGTTAAATATAATCCCCAAATATTTGTCAACAAGAAGAAGTGTTGATAAAGTGAGGGCAAAAACATAGATTTTGGGGTTGTGGGGATGGGGAATATATCTCCACCCACACACACTTTATGACAAGATCACCCCTAGACAATAAAACCAGACAGAAGAAAAAAATTGAAATAGACCAGGAGGTATTATAAATTTCACATGGAAATTACAGTAGAATTGTCGGAAAGAGGGTTAAATTTGGGTTTGTGTATGGACCATAATTAATACATGTGTAATAAACAGCGTAGTGTCCATTCCCCCCCCCCCCCCCTTCGAAATTTTCAGTTGGTTGGTTTTGGAAATTTCATGATACCCCCCCCCCCCCCCCCCCCCCCTCCCTTTTCCCGGTCTCCACACATGTCATAGTCAAATCATGGAGGCGCGCTTGAGTGAAGGTAAAAATTTATGAGAAGGTATTACCCGATGACATGTACATTATTATATTGTGCATGTACACTGTACGAGCTAGAACACTGGTGTATAAATATGTGAGGTGATAAACTTAAAAAGCTTCAGAATGGAGGACGTCCCAGCCAGTTTGTAGAAGTAAATGTATTATACATTTTTTTAAATGCCACATGTACATGTACATGTACATGTACATGTAATGTCGATTATTTTACACTGAGTAGTAAATGACCGGTACATCTGCCAATTTAATTTTTCAGGATGGAAATTGAAAATACATGAAAAAAGAGATGTAACAAATGGTGTGTTTCATATTTCTGATGAACTCTGTGGCAGTTCTAACCTTCAACGGTAAAGTATATGTTAAAGAGGAACTAAAACGGCAAATTTTGTTTTGACTTTTTGGACTTTTCCGACAGTTTAAATACTCTTTTAACTGATGGAGATTAGTTTGCAGACGAGAGAATTTGTTTTATTAAAAAAAAGGGTTGTTATTCTGAACCATTTATCCTGTTTCGCGAAAGCCATTATGTATGTTAAATGTATGTACGTGACCCCGTGACGTACACGTGTAGAGTCGGTTGATGCTACAGCCAAGCACTATGCATGTACGTACGTGGAGTTGATGCTGCTGAAGAGTTTTTGTCGACCTAACTCCTCCGTTTTCCCGTCTATTTTGTCTAATTTTGATATTATTTCAGTATGAGCATGGATCTGAGATAATCATTATGCCTCAATCGTGTGTAGTTGGGGGTTGCACGAGGAACAGCGACAAAAACCCTGACCCAACCTTACTGCGATTCCCAGTGCTGAATGGAGCTCAAAGGCGACAGTGGGTCCGCTTTGTAGACAATACAATATCTGATTTTGGGCTGTCGAAATGGTCGAAAATATGTGCAGAACATTTCGCCAAAGACTGTATAGATGATAGTGTTAGTATGAAAACTCAGCTGGGTTTGAAGGCACAATTCCGTTTGAAGGATGGAGCCATTCCAACTCTAAAAGCACCGAGCATTCCAATCGTGTCCCGGACTCACGGGCACCAGCGCGACGACGTTAACTGCGGTTGCCGTCTCGAGCAGCCAGAGAGCCCCGGTCGTCTCCCTGTCCACGCTCGCTTGACTCAACATGCATTGTACACGCACACAGTCATGTAAACGGGTGCAATCGTGGACCTCCCATTGTTCCTCTTTTGTTTATACTCTAACTTTTTCGGAAGGCCTCCCATTGGTTTTGTACACGATTTTCAATCGTGGACGTTAGGTCAAACGTGGACCCCTTTGTCTAAGCCCAAATTCTTTTGTCCTAGGTCCACGATTGCCGGCATATACAAACTCACATATAAATGAATAAATAATAAATTAAGCTAAAACTAAACAATAAATACACACCCCTTCCTGTACCTATTTACACACATAAAATACAAATACAAATACAGAAATATATAAATAAATAGATAAATAATATAATACACTCAAACTACATGTCACATTACAGGCACCAGATCACAAGAAAACAATACAAATCTAAACATTTTAAAAAGAACATCAGAACAAATACAACGAACTATTTAAATTTTAACATAATTACCTGGGTGAATTTTGCAAGATTATCTAATTCGTGAATATTAGTTGTGTTAAATAAATAATCAATTTTAAGAGTGTTTGGCCTGATTCTATAGTATGAATTTAAATATTTTTTTCTTTCCATTTCAAAGAATGAACATTTAAACAAACAAATAATGGAATTCATCCCTATCTTGATGTTGACATAAAGGGCAGTGCGGTTCAACAATTGTGTTCGTTGAATATTTCTCAGTAACAATTGGTAGTTTGCTGCTTCTACATTTAAATCTACAAAGATTTACACGATGTGAATTACTTAAACTTGAGAGATATTGCTCAAAACATGGGTTTTGTTTAAATATTCTATAATTTGTACACAAGCCATTAGTTTGAACCTCAGAATTCCAATTTTGCCAAAACATATCTGTCAATCTCAGGTCAATGGCCTGTTTTAACCACTTGCTGTTAATGACACTGTTATTGTCCAAGAGGTTAGACATACCAGCTTTATCTAAAATATTTTTAACTTTTGACAACCATGGCGATTTATAAATGTTGTTATCAAAGAGTGTTTTCAACAGTCTATACATTACATTTGAAAGTTTACTTTGTTTGCTATTGACAATACGTGCCCAAAAATTAACCATTCTACATTCTACTATCTTGCTAATGTTGGTTCTACCTATTTCACCATACACCATGCAGTTTGCAGAGTTTTTGTTGATACCTAGAAGATTTTGCAAAATTTTCTATACATACACTCTATTTGCTCAAGTTTCTCAAAACCCCAAACTTCACTACCATAAATTAAAATTGGGATGACTAATTGGTCGAATAATTCCAATTGTATATCAACAGGTAAATCGAGCTTACGTGACTTAGTTATTAAGCCATACATGGACCTCTGGGCTTGTTCAACTTGCTTATTAATTGCTTTAGAGAATCTGCCATTATAATTAAATTTGGCACCAAGGTAAATAAAATCATCAACAACTTCCAGCTTGTCATTTCCAAACATGAAATCAGAATGCTTTTTAACTTTTCCTTTAGAAAAAATCACAACCTTTGTTTTTCTTGGGTTTACTTGAAGTTTCCAATCTTCACAGTAATCGACCACTGCATTAAGAGCTTTCTGCAGCTCTTGTTCCGATTCGGCCATGACTATTGTGTCATCTGCATATAACAGTGTGTACAATTTCAAAAATACTTCAATATCATCATTACTCAATTCGTTACGGAACTTCGATGATAATGATTCCAGACCATTATATTTCCTGCTTATACAGTACTCAAAGTCATTTAAATAAATTGAAAACAAAAGGGGGGATAAATTCTCACCCTGTCTAACACCAATATTACAGCAGAAAAAATCTGACATTTTGTTTCCAAGCTTAACACAAGATTTGGCATTCTGATACATGTTATAAATCACTGTTATTATTTTTCCATTTATTTCACACGCAATTAACTTCGACCATAATGATGCTCGGTCAACCATGTCAAATGCTTTACGGTAGTCAATAAAAGCGCAATAAAGACGCTTTTTGTCATTTAAATACAAGTTAACAATGGCATGAAGTAAAAACATTTGGTCGATGGTGGAATACCCTTCACGGAAACCAGCCTGTTCATCCCCAAGAATGCCGGCACATTCCAAGTAAAGTGAAAGTTGAGCATTGATGACTGCCGTGAATAATTTACCTAAACAGCTCAACAGTGTGATCCCTCTATAATTATCAGCATCTCTAAGCGAACCATTATTCTTATACAGCGGTCTAATCAGACCAATACACCATTCTGTTGGGATGAAACCAGTATTTAATATTAAATTAAACAGAGATACAATAAGTGTAATCATCGACTCAGGAAGTGTTTAAGAAATTCGTTAATGATTAAATCAACACCAGCAGCCTTATTATTTTTTAGTTTCCTTATTTGAACCAAAATTTCATTTTTAGTAAAACTCTTATTTATTTCTTCATTTACAGAGTGATCAATTTTCCTTGGGTCAATGTCGTTAGATTTAACTTCCACATTTTCCGATTGGACCTGACTTAAGTTTCTAAAATGCTCAAAGAATGTTTCCAAGGCAATATTTCCAAGTTCATCTTTACCCTGATTGTTTGCATCGTTAATAATTTTCCAATACTCTCTAGGATTAGTGCTCTTAAGTGTCCTTGTTTTAATATTAAGTTTTTTACTAAAGTCCTGTTTGGTTTTATTAATAAGCTTCTTGTATTTTTTACCAGTATATTTAAGTTTGGCTTGAGCTTCAGGTGAATGGATGTTTTTCAGTTTATTTTTAATTTTCAAATACTCAGATCTGACTTTTTTACAGTCACTATTAAACCAGGGTTTATTCGTACTAATATTTTTAGATTTATTCTTATTTTTAAACGAGTTTGTTTTACATTGCTTACTTATACCAGTTTGAAAAGCAGAATTCATGAATTGGGCACTCAAATTACTTGTGATGTCATCCATATCGGACTGTGTCATTTGCAGAAATTCATTTTCCACTACTTTTGCTTGCAATTTCATAATTTCATCTTCATCAAATGCATTTTTATATTGAACAGAGAAAGTCGAATCCCATTTGGTTTTAGTTTTGTTGGTGGTTTGTATATCTACAATTGGTACCTGCTCCTTAAATCTATCTGTGTATGACACATCCTTAACTTTTATGGTAACTGAAATTGGGTTGTGTTTATCTGACAGGAACACATCAAAATTACCAACAGCAAAATTTGTAATTTGAGGGAACAGCTCAGTAGAAACAATAACATAGTCAATCGTGCTTGAGCTACTGCAGGTAACACTGCCTATGTTTTTATCATCACCTATTCGTCCATTGACAATATGCATATCAAGATTTTTACAGAGGTTAATAAGATTATAACCGTTATTGTTTATGCAAGAATCAGAGTTACACCTAGTCGTTGATATACCGAGAGATTCTAATTCGTCCTTGGCACTAAATAAGCTGTCATTTCCTAACTCAATTCCAAAGACAGGAGCAACCGAGTCCTCTAATGTAACAAAATCATTCAGATTACCTGACCTGGCATTAAAATCTCCTATCAGGCATAGAGGCACATTGTATTTACATTTGATATTAATACAGTCGTCTGCAATTTCATCAAAAATGTCTTTAGTATAATATTTTGAACCTTCATGAGGTGCATAGACCGCACCAACAACAAATTCATATCCAAACGCCTTTTTGTCAATATTTAGCCATAAAACTGAGTTTGAGCATGTGTTTTCTACAATAGAAACACTTTTCTTGACAACGACAGCACACCTGGTGCCATCATTTCACAGGAGGATTGAGACAACCATTAATTTCGTAATAATTTAGTAAAAATAAATTGGAGGATTAACAATCGTGTACACTACATTTAAAGTCGCTTATGTGTAAATTACGCACTATTTGTAAGTGCTATGCACTACATTAAATCATGGAGGAAGGAAAATGAAATAAATGGACTTTTTTCCTAATAGTCTAGTCTACAACAATGCTTTTCTTGTCAATTTCAATCACAGGGAGAGACCGAGACCAGTATAAGCTTCCTCGCTGCACAGCGGACCAGGAAATCCCCGCAATCCACGGATACTGGAAGGACGGGAAGTGGACGTCACTTTTGTGCGCTTTTTCGGACTGGACGGGAAATTCCTCGCTCACAACCTGCTTACACGGGAAGCAGGTGGTACTCACGGGCGATTCAACCGTTCGCCAGTGGCTGGAAAGTCTGACCAAGCTACTGAAAATGAAATTCCGCGAAGTCAAGTATCCAAATGGCAAAATCCTGCGGTCGAAGAGGACCTTCAGCTCGTTCAACATCACCATCAGTTTTCAGTTCCACCCGTTCATTGTTGTTAAGAACAAGGACAGACTGGACCATATGATGAACGAGGTAGATGTGTTGGATAAACTCAACGATCCTGACTGCAACTACGTGGTTGTGTTGAGTCCCTGGGCCCACTTCGCCCAGTGGACGCGGGAGAGTTACATCGAGCGAGTCCGCTTGATCAGAAAGGCCGTGGTTAACTTTCGAATGCGGTGCCCCCACGTGCCTATCGTCATCAAAGGGGCACATCCACGAGACCATGTGAATGTCCGGTCGATCATCAAGTGTTCTGACTACTATCTCCAGCAGATCGAGTTAATAAACCGGGAGGCTTTCGCGGGGATCGGAGTTTTTTACTTGCCGATATGGGACATGACCCTTGCTGATCCTTCACCCAATACGATACACAACACTGAGAATGTCATCAGGGAAGAACTAAGGATATTTCTGGGTTACGTTTGCGAGTGCCCAAAGGGAGGTTAGAATAAATTTTGTTAACGAAGTACCATTGTAATATCCCAGTTAGTGTATTTAAGTCTGGCGGACTGGAAAGAAATCGACTTCGTGAAAGCTTATTATATGGAGCGTGCCAGTTTCGCGACTTCACGATCATGTTTTATTACGTTTATGTGAACATCTTGGTGCCAAACACGTACGAGTTCATGATTGACCGAACGTCCACGATTAAAAATCGTGTACAAAACATAATGTGAAGCCTTCCGAAAAAGTTACAGTATAAACAAAAGAGGAACAGTGGGAGGTCCGCGATTGCCGGTGTTTACACACTTCGGTGTACATGTACGTAGTCCAACATCCCGTGTATACTGAAAATCCACTCCCGTGCAGCAAATTTGCCGGGAAATCACACAGCGATATAAAACATTCTCTGCGGTTTTTTAGCCGGGGCTCTGTAAGCGCTTACCGTTGTTGTTGTTCTTCTTCCTCTTTATCTTCTACTTCTTGTGCCAAATTTGTTTAGTCACGTGCCAAATTTGTTTAGTTACGTGACAGTTTTCCTTGACGAAACTCTCACACACGCAAATTGTATGAGACCGCAGGCTGTACTGTGCATGTGTCTATGACGAAACTGTCACACACGCACACATTAGTGTGTAAATACCTTCAATCGTGGACGTCCCATTGTTCCTCTTTTGTTTATACTCGAACTTTGACGGAAGGCCTCCCATATTTTTTGTACACGATTTTCAATAGTGGACGTTCGGTCAAACGTGGACCCTTTGTCTGCGCCCGAATTCTTTTGTCCTAGGTCTACCCATGTGCGTTTTCCTATACTTATGAGGACCATGAATGGAACCCTTGTTCCCTTTGTTTGTACTTTAACTTTTTCCGAACAGCTCCTATAAGGTTTGTACACGGAATTCTCTGGAGGACTCGGCCCAAGTCCTCGGTGTCATTGTTATCCTTAATCCCCCATTGTCCCAAGTCCTCTCTCGTATAGCCTAACCCACTCACGATTGCCGGTATATACATACTCACACACACCGTCGAACGCGGACGTCCTATTGTTCCCTCTTTTGTTTGTACTCAACTTTTTCAGAAGACTCTAATATGTTTTGTACACAATCTCAATCGCGGACGTACGCTGGGAATCGCGGACGATATTGTTCTCTTTTGTTCTCGTCCGCGGTTTGAATACCCCAACAGTTCATCCTCACATATGCACCCATTGTAGACTTTACTTTCCTTCTTTTATTCTCCTTTGTCCCTATTGAAATCTCAAAACCCATAACGTTAACTTTGTGGGGTACCTGGATTTCTAAAGGCTCCCTCGTGGGTACCATTGTCCCCGTAGTTATCCTTTCTTCCCGGTACCCCATAAGGAGACAAATGTAGGAGCACTACCGCTGACTCCACGTACGCAAGCAGTGTAGGCCTATAGCTTCAGCATTTCGGTACAAGAATGATGGTATTCTTTAAACTGTTTTTTCCCTATCATATGGTAATTGGGGTGGCATGGGTGGCTTGTGCGTAAAGCGCTCGTCAGCCGTGCCCGTGTATAAAAACAGCCAGATCGTGTGAACACGTCCTCTGACACGAACTGGTTTTAAGAGGAACAAGATAATTTTTAGGCAATAGGCATTGAATTTCGGCTCAGTGGAGCGCTGTGGCCTCGTGGCTTAGTGTATTGAACTCAAGATCTCGGTGACACTGCAGATTGTGGGTTCGAGAACGGCTGGGGTCATGGTGCTTGTGTCCTTGAGCAAGGCACTTTGTCACAAGTTGCTTCTCTCCACCCAGGAGTAAATGGGTACCTGTGAGGGCAGTGATGGTTATGTTTGATTTGCCCGTGTGCGCTTAAAATAGCAACCGGGGCTGTATACTCCCCAATGAGCTGAGAAGGTTTCAGGAATTATTAATGGGCCCGATGACCAGGGGTAATAATATCTGTAAAGCGCTTTGATCTTGCTAAAAGCGCTATATAAGAACCTCTATTACAACTACTAATGCTATGTTGGGGTGACACAAATTGCTAATTAACAGTCGGTTTGGGCGACCTGCTCGGTTAGGGCGACAATTTGGTGTCGCCCCAATGTGAAAGTCGCCCCTTTGGAGTATTTTTTAGTAAGGTACGTGGTAAAAGTGCTATAATAGGGCGACACCACTGTCGCCCTCATAATGATTATTATAGCAAAGTCGCCCTATTATAGCAGTAATGATGATGATTATTATTATTATTATTATTATTATTATTATTATTATTATTAGTACTATAGGGTCCTTAGTAGAAAAATTGCACTAAAAGGTCCTTATAATAACAAGAACTAATTTAAATATCAAATTGAGCAGAAAGAAATGGTAGAATTTAACTACATTGCTTGACAAATTTCAAACCTTTCATTGAAATACCAAACAACTTCCAGACTGCTATATTTTTTTTAAATTACATTTTTTCGAGCAATTTAGTTAAATCCTAGCCATTCTGCCCAATTTCATATTTAAATTAGTTCTTGTCATAAAGGACCTTATAGTGCAAATTTTCCAATCAGGACCTTATAGTACTGAGCCGAGGTAGTGTATTATGAACACATGTTGGACAGCACCACCTACAATTCAGTTATGTACGTTTTTCAAAGATATCCACCAGTCGCTCAAAAGCACTGATCATTTTTCCTTGCTGCTGTACAAGTTTTTCGTCAGTATCTGTCATTTTGTTTAACTGGTGATTTAGCAAATCCAGCATGTTGTCATTTTTGCTTCTTTTTGTTTTTGGGCTTCCCGAGGGGCTTGGAGAAAGCCCAATTGGTTTTGCAATTGTACCTTTACTACTTGAAATGAGGAGTGGTGGCTCAATAGCATGGCTTTCTCCAAGTGCCTCATCCATCAATGTGTACAGGCTCCATGATGCTGCATTTCCTGTCCCTCTACGTACATGGGCACTTGATATCCTGTTACAAAAAGCAGAAGAAAGATTGTCAGTTTTTCCACACAGTTGTTTTCTTAATGAAATGAAAGTAAGGGATTGTCTATTGCCACACAGCAAATTCGATATCCTATTTTTGAGTGCAGAGGTCGGCGGCCCCTTTAAGAGTACCCTGTCTCCGTGCAGAGCCTCACAACTTATGAGCTGACTGTGTGCACGTGCGCTATAGAAGTTAGGCCCTAGAAAATCGTCCGTTACATAGCCTTTTCCATGTATTAATTTCTATCTAATTCCCTCATATTCAGTTATAATGGGAATGAATCACTGTATGCTAGCATAATTAAACTGTTTCTATCATTATAAGGAGGGCTCCACGATTTTGTTAGATTTGTGAAGATGTTGTTGTCGTGCACTGATAAATATGTGTAGTAAACAGTGACTCGGCCTCTTGCAGCGTCACCGCAAACGGGAGCAAACGGCCTTCACGGTGAGGGGTAATTTTACTCTCTTTTTTGTCCCTAAATCCAATGAGTTGATAAATATCTGGTTTGGGGGTCTTCTGTTATTCAATAGTTGTCATGTAGGTGGGCTTTGATGATCCTTTAACTTTTGAGAAGGGCCGGAGAAATAGTGTTTATGTTGCATAGTTTTGGGTTGTTTTTGTCGATCGAAAATCATAATGGAGCGTCATGTATGTATTGTGTATTGTGCACGTATTGCTGCATTACGTGTAGTCACTATTATGCATTGTGTTGCGCGGCCATGGCCGCTGTCGGTGTACAGTGTATGGTGGGCCCGTTCTCGAAGACAACTCTATGTTGTGCCGGCCTGGTGGCTATTTTATCAACCGATTTTGACTATATTTTATTTAAAATCGTATTCAATATTGTTTATAGCAGCCACATACTGTCTTGTGTCATGCCCTTAGCCTAATCCGAGATTAGCTGTATTGCCAATGGGTGCATGCATTAGAGCAACTTAAGACAGATCAAGTGTTAGGTGAGTTAGATCATCACATATAGAATTACAATGTACATGATTGGCACGCTGTATATTTTTGTTATTTCATCTATGGTCATTAAGTGTGTGTGTGTATAATTTAATTATTATTATTCAACAAACTACAGGACTTTTCAGTTTAATTGCTGTGTATTCTGGTTACATATGACATGTCAATGTGTAATTTTGCAGGGGTTTATTTACTGGAGAGGAACAAAAATACAAACAGTGGCATCCACAACCGCGTGTTGTCTCCTGGTCTTTTCGTCCTTTCCCCTAGGATAACTCCCGGAACCCGTTGACACTCAGGCCTTCAATAACCCCAGTTACCACCCATCGTGGTTTACTACATAAGTGGCGTCGTATAGGAGAGGAAATCGCCGACTTAGGATTAATATTGTTATTTTAGACCCCTAACACTTGGATGCGAGTGGAATATAATTTATTTTGCTCACTGATCGACAGTTGCTCTTTAGATCTTATATTGTCACAATAATTGATTTAGGGCGCACAAGGTTTTGTTTTGTGCACATGTGTATGTATGGCTGTGTGCCATAGGAATTATTTAAAATTCTGCTCGTAATTTTGGTGATGTAATGTGTATAATCAGCTGTCTGTTTAGTAGTATAAGCTGGGTATGTAAAGCGAAGCGTGCGCAGTCAGTTATTTTGATTGGGTCTCTGGTATTTATTCAAATTGCATTGAGTACTCAAGATAGTTATCGACACATCCCGACAGTTACCATGGAGGTTCCCGAATGCCTAGCCGAGGCTTTAACAAAGTCAAATGCAATTTTAGCGGAGACTCTAGCCACAGCATTTCAAAAAATGTACACGTGCACCCAAGGCCAAATTGTCAAGATTTAGTGGACCGCCAAAACAACCCGGTGATATAACATTTAATGAGTGGTTAGAGGAACTTGATTTGTATGTGAGACAGCTGGGGTTGGATGAACATGAGCAAGTGGGGCGGCCATTGATCACCTGGGTGGTGATGCTAGGGATGAAGTTCTTTGTAGCCCCCCTGGAGAGAGAGACACCTTACCCAAACTGTATCCCTGGCGACTTTGACAAGCGCTTTGTATGCACGTACCCAGAATGAAGGAGAGTCCCTTGCAGAATTCAGCCGTAGCCTTATGCGACTCCATGATCAGATGGAGCAAAGCTGTGGGGGGCGTGAGCGTGAGGCACTTCGCCTCTATCCTGCGCGACGGTGTACTTAAAGAGCAGTTTGTAGAAGGGGTTACAGAGTTGGCAGTCAGGCGCGAGTTAAGGCGGATTCAGGTTGAGAGATCAGAGTTGGATTTTGTTAGATTTAGGGAACACGCTCTGTCATTGTTTCCTGATAGTGACGGGGTTACACCTCGTCGGAACAAGGTCTGACTGGTCGAGAGCATCGACCACAACTGGTCAGACTTGTTGGGAGCAGCTTCCGCTAAACCCGTTGATCTCGTCGGTGCGATTACCAAAGGTAATGAGCACATTCAGCAAGCTGCTACTGCTGACCAGATCCAAAACCTCACTATAGTATTCTCTCCCAATAGTTAGATGCCGCCATAGCGTCGAACCGGCCCTATGGTACATGCAATTATTGGAAAAGACCAGGACACTTCGCCAAGGACTGCTACCCAAGACAAATCAAAACCAGCAGCAGTGCAGGCGCGGAGGGGCCTACGCCTTGCAAATACAGGTCATATTTTGCCTATGGGTGAGAACAAAACTGAGGTTAAATGGCGCCACCAACGGTGAGAAAGTGTATATACAGCCCCCCTCCCCCCCCCCCCCCCCCCCCCCCCCCCCCCCCCCCTTTGTCAATTTGTTTACAGGCGGAACATTTTGGGAGTCACTTTTCTGGGCAAATTTCAGAAACCCCCCTGCCCCCCTGCATAAATTCCTAGATCCGCCCCTGCAGTGGTGGCGGAAAAACGGCATGCCTCCGTCATAATGGGCACCTCGATGGAGGAGGCAAGCACTTTACCCAGAGAGAATGATATTGTTTTGGCCATCAGGAAGGGGGGAGATAGGCAGAGGCAAGGTATTAGACAATCTCTGAGTAGGGATGAGTTGCACCGGAAATTATTTGCTCTTAGTCCCACAGCTGTCATTAGATATGTGGAGTAGAGGCAAAATGTGTTTTGGATACCGGAGCAGAAACGTCTCTGATGTCGTCCACCTTCTATCATGAATACTTGGCCAACAGGACAGATGGTCTGAAGCCAGTAGGCACATTCGTCACCGTTTATGGGGTAAACGATTTAGAGGTACCGATTGAGGGGTACTTAGAAATCCCCATGAACTTTCTTGGGTTCAGTGTGAAAACGGCGTTCCTTGTAAGGACCGACACAGCAGCAGCAGATCTGGAACGAAAAAAGGAATTTCCAATTATCCTGGGATGCAAGATTTTACGGGTTATTGCCTCAATGGGGGTTCCGTTGGTAGGGCCCGACAGTGACGACTGCAGGCTTGCTTTGCAGTGGGTTATTGCGGACGCCACATAGAAACCGATAGAGAAACCAGTGAGCTATTCTGCTGGGGCAATAAAAACCGTACGAACTGAGATTATTCCCCCTGGTGTTGGAAAGATTGTCCCATGCGTCTTAGATGAGCCAATTTCGGTTCAGGATCAGTGCATTCTTGTGGAGGCATCCCCGTTTTGCCTCGGGCCGATGGGCCAATTGCAGCAGCTGAGCTTAGACTCGGTATGTGAAAACACGTCATGTTGTGTTGAGGTAATTGCTGGTCTTCATTGTTGGAGTGACACACGTGTGAATGTTGTGGTCTGCAACAGTAGCACAGAGTCTGTTGAAGTCCCATCTGGGTTTGGTATTGCAAAAGCAACGGCAGTTGAATCGAAAGAGGAGGTATATTTGGAGTCTGGTGTGGAAGGAGTACGCATGTCTGTACAAAGCATGATTGTTGAAAAGGGGGTGATACAGCTCTAGACTCTCACATTCATGCTGATTCTGCGGTCACTGGTGCTGAGGACCAAGATGATGGAAATCAGGTGGGTCCGTCGTGTGAGTCGCAAGATGTGTTCCACTTTCCAGATGGCACTGTCTACGTGCTACCTCCTGGTATAAGCTTAGAGGGACCAAGTCAACAAGAGACTACAGCTGTAGCAGAGTTGATGATGAAGCATGATTCTGCCTTTGCAAGGGGACCGTTTGATTTGGGTGAATGCAAACTCATTCCACATGAGGTGCATGTAACCGATGACAAACCAGTGAATTTGCCCTACCGGCGTGTACCGTTACATCTTGTTCCTGAGGTGCGAAAACTCTTACAAGATTTACTGGACCGAGGGATAATTCGCCGATCAGCTAGTCCATACGCCAGCCCGGTGGTGCTTGTTCGGAAGAAAGGTGGATCCATTCGCCTCTGTATTGACTACAGAAAGTTAAATGCGATCACGGTGAAGGATTCGTTCCCTTTACCTCGAATCGACGAGACCTTAGAAGTACTGGGAGGATCTAGATACTTTTCTTCATTGGACCTCGCTCATGGCTACTTCCAATTTGTCATGGCTCCAGACTCAGTTGACAAAACAGCCTTCCGAGTTCCTTGGGGATTGTTTGCTTTTAACAGAATGCCACAGGGGATGTGTAACAGCCCAAGTACGTTCCAGAAGACCATGGAACACATATTTGGAGACATGAATTTGTCCAAGCTCGTCCTATATCTTGACGACATACTAGTGTTTTCAAGAACCTTTGAGGAACATATAGAGAGGCTGGGTTATGTTCTTGATCGGCTGATCCAACATGGGGTAAAATTGAAAGGGGGCAAATGTCAGCTCTTCAAGACCGAGGTAGAACACCTTGGACATGTAGTGAATAGTGCTGGTGTCTCAGTTGACCAAGGGAAGGTATAGACCGGGTAGCCAGCTGGCCAGTTCCTACGAATGCGGATGAGTTGAGGTCCTTCTTGGGACTTGCCTCATATTATCGGCGGTTCGTTCCTGGCTTTGCAACAACTGCTGCCCCATTGCACTTGTTGACGGGTAAGAGTGACAAAAAAACAGGGAAGCTGGCTAGACCACTAGAGTGGTCTCCGGAGGCCGACAGGGCCTTCCGTGAACTTAAGCGTCCGCTATGCGAAGCTCCAGTGCTGGCGTATCTATGTTTTGGTAAGGAATTCATGTTGGAAGTGGATGCCTCCTTGAAGGGCCTTGGGGCTTGTCTGACACAGGTTGGTGAGGATGGGGTTGTTCATCCAGTTGCGTATATGCCAGTCATGGTATCGCATTACACGTGAGGACAGAAAAGAGGGTATAACAAAGGGAGCAGTACTGTCCTCTTTTCTTTTTTCTTTGTTCGGGAAAATGTGAGGACAGGCAAACTAGTGCTTAGTCTGTGGGGATGGGTTATATCAAAGGGAAACAATGGAAATTCCTCACATGTAGAGCGATACAAAAATACACGTCGTGGCTTACGTGGTGCAAAGTGCAATTATTCCGATCTTTCAAGTTTTAAACTTGAATTGTTAGGCTTAAAATGGGCCGTATCGGAAAAATTTCGGGACTACCTCCTTGGCAGTCACTTTGTTGTCTTTACCGACAACAATCCCCTAGCACACCTGCAGAATGCAAAACTCGGGGCCACAGAGCAGCGTTGGGTGGCACAACTGGCGGCCTTTGACATGGAGATAAGATATCGCCCAGGGGAAGACTAATCTATGTGCTGATGCCCTCAGCCGTCACCCCTCTAACACCCAAATGGCAGACCTCGCACAGGTCTTTCAGACCGTCACTCGGAGCACCACCCTTCCTGTACAGGTGCGGGAGGCAGTTGGGGCTACGCAACCTGCACTGACTTTGGATGCTGGTTGTGAGATGGACCAAACTTCATTGGCTCTGCCTTCATTCTCGTTTGCTGAGCTTGCCACGATGCAGAGGGAGGACGACCTACTTAGAGAGGTTTGGAAGCGGTGGGAGGCAAATTGGCAACCTGGACAGACTGAAGAAAGGGTCCCCCTGGCCTCAGCGGTTGGTTGAAGGAGTGGTCCAAGATGGTGGAAAGAAATGGAGTTCTCTACAGAAAAGTGGTAGAGCCAGGTATCGACCCCCTTTACCAACTCTTGGTCCCAAAGAAGTTACGGCAGACAATGTTGGAGGCTGCACACGATCACTGGGGACACCAGGGGGTGAATCGCTCTATGTCTCTCTTGCCGAGGCGATGTTTCTGGCCCGGCGTCAGTGGTGATCTTCGACAGCACATTCGTCAATGCTTCAAATGTACTATCTCCAGAGTCCCAGTTCCGACGGTGAAACCACCCATGCGGCACCTGCTGGCCTTTAGGCCTATGGAGCGTCTGGCGGTCGACTTCATGAAAATAGATCGAGGGCGTGGGGGCTATGAGCAAGTGCTAGTCATGGCAGATGCCTTCACGAAGTATGCACTTGCGGTACCTTGTCGAGACCAGACAGCACCAGTTGTAGGAAAGGCACTTAGAGATCACTGGTTTGCACACTACGATGTACCACTGCAAATCCACTCCGATCAAGGGAGGAATTTTGAGGGTCGTTTGGTTAAGGGAGCTGTGCAGTCTCTACGGGATCAAGAAAACCCGTACCAGCCCTTATCATCCTCAGGGCAACGGGCAGACAGAGCGGTACAACCGGACTTGATGCTCCCTCATAAGGTCTCTCGGAGTTAAGGATGGGAAACGGTGGCCAGAGCTGCTCCCGCATCTATGCTATACATATATAACTCCACGCCCCATAGTGTGACAGGGTTTGCGCCCTATACACTGCTATTTGGCCGTGAACCAACTATCCCCTTGGACCACCTGATCAACAATACCCAACATGAGTGCAATGAGGAGTATATCCAGGAACAAGCTAGACTTGTTCAGAAGGCATATGACATTGCCAAAGATCGCATGATCAGAGCTGCAGATGCTAATAAGCGGCATTATGATCGGGGTCGTGAACCTGAACAACTCAAGGTGGGAAGCAAGGTCCTTGTGAAAAAGTGTGCGTTCATCAAGAGGCATAAGCTGAGTGATACTTTCGATGAGGAACCGCATGTTGTTGTAGCCTGCAATACAGAGGGTGACCTCTTCGCCATACGTCCAATTCTGGGAGGACCCAAAAGATGGCTAAACAGGAAGCTGCTGCTGTTGGACTCTCGGGAGGATCCTATTGAAGAACAGGGCTTAGCTCAGGTCTTGCAAGAGGTTAATTGATCTGACGATGAGAACTCACATAATTTGATGATGAGTGGAATTGAGTCTAATGATGATACCTCGTCAGATGAGGAAATATTGGTAACTCCTGTTGACCCTTTTGTACCCCCTCTATAGGTTGGGTTGGACGGAAAACAGAGATCGGTTGTTGAGCCGCACCTTAGAGATAGTGGGAAGGCTCATGAGAAGCGGGTCCCATCTCAGGAAGCGCCAGCAGGAGAACCTGGTTCCACGCTTAGGAGGTCCAAGCGCATCGCCCAACGAAAAGGCGAGCAAACCTGGCCCAACGCGGTTACGTAGCGCCAAAGAACCTACAGTACAGAGGCTGCCTCACAACGCTTGGTTGTGAGGTTTTTGGTGTGATACCTCCTTTGACGTGGGTGTGCCGCAGATGTTTGTTTTAAAATTTAAACATTGTGTCACTACTGGAGGAGCTAATATTCTTGTAGGGTTTATGATTGTATTTCCCCAGAAAAAGGAACAAATCAGAAAACAGGAATCATAATAGTTCATCACACGTAATCTAAAGGAGAGGTCGATTGGGTTGCACAACAAGGCTTTTCGCCGCCTCTTCCACCTGTATAATAGAATTTGTGGAGAACTTACCTCGATTAGGATTGATCTGAGCGTTAAAGTACCAGGGAGTCCTGGAATCCCGGTTGAGTTTTGAGTGTTAAAACTAAAACTTTATCCTCGGCAGGTATTGCTTGAAGTTGATTATTTCTTTGACTGCCAGTGTGGCAATCGGGTACCTTCAGAATCTAAAGTTTTCAATAATTAATAGTGTATGTTGTTCGGAGTTCATGTTTTCTTTACTTCATTGGCGAATCTGATATTTGAGTGATTTATCTTCATCTTGAGAATTCCATCCTAATCCAAAATGTCTGCCGAGCAACACAAACATGTATCGATTTATGGTCACTAATTCCCGGCTCAGTTTAAGTGAGGAAGGTTAGAAACTCTAGAGAAACATTCGAAGGATGGTTAGGTCTCGACTCTGTTCAGTTTGACATCAATGTGATTGGGCATCCTGGCTTAACATATTCTCGAATTTTTGGTAATACTAGACATTACCTTGGAGAGATAATGTCACAACCACTTGATCTGCTGATTATCGACATGGGGACTAATGATTTGTGCCATCCAGATGGTACCCCAAAGAGTGTGGTAGATTCCGCTGTGGAGTTTTTGGATCGCATCTGCAGGGAGAAAAACAAGCCCAAACAAATTCGGATTCTGTCTGTCCTACAAAGATCAAAAATTGACAGACCTGGCCAAGTGTCGGTATCCACCTACAACCACCGGGTCAAAAAGTACAATGCCCAGTTGGCCACGAAACTAGATCTAATGTTTCCAGATGTAAAGCTGTACTCACAGCGCCGACTAAATCGACCAAAATATCTGATCGATGGCTGCCATCTGAATGATCAAGGGATGGAAAAATACCGCAGGGGGTTAAGGGATATAATTCTTTCTATATTGTAGAAAGCAGACTTGACTAATCACGGAAATTTTGTATCAGTTATGATAGAGTGCTGAGGGAAATCTTTAAAGAGGAACTAAAACGCCAACAATTTTTTTGACATTTTTGACTTATCTGATAGTTTATGCCTCCCCAAATCTAATGTAACAAGTTTTATGATTCTGAAAAATCAAAAAAAATGTTTTTGAGCCTTTTCTTTCTGAGCCACTTTGACTCGATTCAGAAAAGGCCGAGGTCAACTGCGTGCCGTATCGCGCGAGTATTGACGTACACGTGTAGAAACATATGACGTCACTTTATTATACGACAATGTTTTACGTAGAGTCTGTACGTATTTTTTTGTCTAAGGCTAGTATTACTTGCTGTGCTTTTTGCTCATGATTCAGGAGTAACACTACGATAAACATATTTTAAAGTGTTGACATCTTTGTGAGACACATTAAGAATTGGGGTTGTAGGCTTGTTCTTGCTGAAAAGCTAGTTATGAGTCATACTTTCCTTTGTTTGCAGTCGGCTTTTATTAGGACCTGCGCGGTGAGTTGTGTGTGAGCTGATGCTATACTCTAGTCTGGCGACTTTGATTATGCAGCCCTCATAAGGACCCGCACCTTCTCAGAACTATACACACAATTTCTGTTATAAGGTACCAGACACAATCGCATGCAGCGCATGCGGTCATATGCAGCACGATATGGGGCAGCTTTTTTCAGCATGCATCATCTGCAGGACCTACAACTTCCTACAGTCCTACACAAAACTGGTTCACTGTATCCGTCTTTGCTTTTTACTTTGTGCACATTTCAATGGTGTAGGACTGTAGGAAGTGTAGGATCCTACAAAATATACGGAGTGAAAAAAGCTGCCTCATATCCGGCAGGGTATACATGAGGTACCGTGCGTGTACAATGCATGTTGAGTCAAGCGAGCGTGGACAGGGAGACGACCGGGGCTCTCTGGCTGCTCGAGACGGCAACCGCAGTTAACGTCGTCGCGCTGGTGCGCGTGAGTCCAGGACACGATTGGAATGCTCGGTGCTTTTAGAGTTGGAATGGCTCCATCCTTCAAACGGAATTGTGCCTTCAAACCCAGCTGAGTTTTCATACTAACACTATCATCTATTCTATACAGTCTTTGGCGAAATGTTCTGCACATATTTTCGACCATTTCGACAGCCCAAAATCAGATATTGTATTGTCTACAAAGCGGACCCACTGTCGCCTTTGAGCTCCATTCAGCACTGGGAATCGCAGTAAGGTTGGGTCAGGGTTTTTGTCGCTGTTCCTCGTGCAACCCCCAAATACACACGATCGAGGCATAATGATTATCTCAGATCCATGCTCATACTGAAATAATATCAAAATTAGACAAAATAGACGGGAAAACGGAGGAGTTAGGTCGACAAAAACTCTTCAGCAGCATCAACTCCACGTACGTACATGCATAGTGTTTGGCTGTAGCATCAACCGACTCTACACGTGTACGTCACGGGGTCACGTACATACATTTAACATACATAATGAGCTTTCGCGAAACAGGATAAATGGTTCAGAATAACAACCCTTTTTTTTTTAATAAAAAGAATTCTCTCGTCTGCAAACTAATCTCCATCAGTTAAAAGAGTATTTAAACTGTCGGAAAAGTTCAAAAAGTCAAAAAAAAAATTGCCGTTTTAGTTCCTCTTTAACATGCTTTGTAATTGTATACTGCTATTATCAGTAAATTACTAAGCTGTTGACCCCTGCCTGGTTGATGAGGTGAAAGCGAACTCATTTTTGGCGGCCTTGTATCGTAACCACTCTAATGTTCATTCTCAGATGGTAAATCTGCTGTAGGAGTGCGCTTTATATGCCCACCGGCCAGGTAGAGCTTTCACATAAGAAGCTATATATTATATGACTTTCAAATGATTTGAAGAAATCAGTTTATGATAGATGTGTTTCTGCATTTCTAGTTCTTAGTGTTGCGGCCTGGTCGCTGTTAGATAATAATTGCTGTATCATCCGAGGGCGTATGATTCTTAAAACAGGGAAGTTGTGGGGATATGGGTTTATAGTAACAGACGGTTCCTTTAAGAGTACCCTGTCTCGCTCTGTGCAGAGCCTCACAACTTATGAGCTGACTGTGTGCACGTGCGCTAGGCCCTAGAAAATCGTCCGTTACATAGCCTTTTCCATGTATTAATTTCTATCTAATTCCCTCATATTAAGTTATAATGGGAATTAATCACTTCTAGCATAAACTGTTTCTATCATAGGGAGAGCTCCACGATTTTGTTAGATTTGTGAAGATGTTGTCGTGCACCGATAAATATGTGTACATTGTTGCTCTATGATTGTAGTAAACAGTGACTCGGCCTGTTGCAGCGTCACCGCAAACGGGAGCAATAGGCCTTCACGGTGAGGGATAATTTTACTCTCTTTTTGTCCCTAAATCCAATGAGTTGATAAATATCTGGGTTTGGGGGTCTTCTGTTATTCAATACTTGTCATCTAGGTAAAAATAAGTCATTGAGTAAATTAAAACAAGAAGCCACATGTTGTTACGCCAACATGTCCTAGCGTGGCCAAGACCAGAGACGAGTTTTTGAAACTCCCGCTCTCTGGGAAAGACATAAATAATTGGCCCCCGGACGTTTGGTGTATTGACAGTGCCACAAAACTAACCCGCTGACTGACACTCTGCAGAAACAGTGGCCATAAACCGACTCCCAAGAAGCGTGCTCCACAGATAAGAAATGATTAATAACCACGCTCTGGGTGAGTCGATTGTACAGCCACACGGCTGGCACACCAACCAGCGGAATTACATAGATACACAAAAACAGTTTCTGCAGACCAGTCACCAATATAAAATTATTAAATAGGAGAGCACCACCAACAGAGTCGTTCATCCTCCAACTCCATCAATGTTTTATGGTGGTTGTTTTAGAAAAAAACAAGGAAGAATGAGGATCGGCTTTGTTGATGATGACTTTACAAACTTCCCCCTCCCCCCCCCCCCCCCCCCCCTCCCCCAGATAAGCTCGGACTCGCTGCAGCTACTTCTTAGAATGATCCATCAAAGAATCCACTTATTGTTCTTCTAACGTAGCCAGCACATACCGGGACTGTCATCTTGCAGAAATAGTGGCTAAAACTGACTCCCTCGAAGCGTATTCCATTTTTTTTTTTTAAAGAAAGAAAGAAATTACGCTTTGGGTGGGTCAGTCACACATCCACACGGCTGGCATACCCACCAACCTATTCGTAAATATACAAAAACAATTTCTGCAAGACCAGTCACTTACGTAAAAACCGATAATGAGACCTTGCTCAACAGAATCTTTCTTCATCCAACCTTTCCCACAAATAGAAAAGAATGGAAAGAGAGATTTTGTTGATGCCTTTACAAATCATTTCCCCCCCCCCCCTCCCCCAGATAAGTTCGGACTCGCTGCGGCTACTTCTTGGAATGATCCATCAAAGAATCCACTGATTATTCTTCTAACGTAGCCAGCACATACCGGGACTGTCATCTTGCAGAAATAGTGGCTAAAACTGACTCCCTCGAAGCGTATTCCATTTTTAAAAAAAGGAAAGAAAGAAATTACGCTTTGGGTGGGTCAGTCACACATCCACACGGCTGGCATACCCACCAACCTATTCGTAAATATACAGAAACAATTTCTGCAAGACCAGTCACTTACGTAAAAACCGATAATGAGACCTTGCTCAACAGAATCTTTCTTCATCCAACCTTTCCCACAAATAGAAAAAGAATGGAAAGAGAGATTTTGTTGATGCCTTTACAAATCCTCCCCCCCCCCCCTCCCCCAGATAAGTTCGGACTCGCTGCGGCTACTTCTTGGAATGATCCATCAAAGAATCCACTGATTATTCTTCTAACGTAGCCAGCACATACCGGGACTGTCATCTTGCAGAAATAGTGGCTAAAACTGACTCCCTCGAAGCGTATTCCATTTTTAAAAAGGAAAGAAAGAAATTACGCTTTGGGTGGGTCAGTCACACATCCACACGGCTGGCATACCCACCAACCTATTCGTAAATATACAGAAACAATTTCTGCAAGACCAGTCACTTACGTAAAAACCGATAATGAGACCTTGCTCAACAGAATCTTTCTTCATCCAACCTTTCCCACAAATAGAAAAAGAATGGAAAGAGAAATTTTGTTGATGCCTTTACAAATCCTCCCCCCCCCCCCCCCCCCCCCTCCCCTAGATAAGTTCGGACTCGCTGCGGCTACTTCTTGGAATGATCCATCAAAGAATCCACTGATTATTCTTCTAACGTAGCCAGCACATACCGGGACTGTCATCTTGCAGAAATAGTGGCTAAAACTGACTCCCTCGAAGCGTATTCCATTTTTAAAAAGGAAAGAAAGAAATTACGCTTTGGGTGGGTCAGTCACACATCCACACGGCTGGCATACCCACCAACCTATTCGTAAATATACAGAAACAATTTCTGCAAGACCAGTCACTTACGTAAAAACCGATAATGAGACCTTGCTCAACAGAATCTTTCTTCATCCAACCTTTCCCACAAATAGAAAAAGAATGGAAAGAGAGATTTTGTTGATGCCTTACCTCCATGCTTTAACAACCCCCACCCTCCCTACCCCCTAAACGAATTTTGACTCACTGCGGCTATTTCCTGAGATGATCAAAAAAAATATGATAAACTGATCACTCTTTGAATTTTGCCTGCACACACCGGTTCTTTCTTTCTTGCTATTCTCAAAATTTAAAAAGCACTTCATCTTGTAAAGAGCAAAAAGTTCAACCAAAATGAACAATCGGTTAACCAAGGCCCTGAAACAAAAGTTCCATCACATTGACTCAAAATCGTAACACATAGTCTGCATGTATGATTACGCCCCCTCCCAATAAACACAATGATAACCTACCCCGACCACCCAGTCGGCGGTCGAGGGGGCGTGCATTTGTATCTTTGGAGTCGACCATCCCCGGCTCCAAATGATCCTTGTTGACACACACGAATTATCACTACGTAATTGAGTCACATGTAGACTGGGACCGATACAAGTCTAACGGCCTTGCACACCATGATTATTCATCAACCGAGTGCAATACTCTGTGCGTATCGTACACCGAACATGTTTTGCCAAAAAACAAACAACCAGAAAACGGGTACAAATACGATAGCCTGAGTAGCTGAGCTCCATATCCCAGAACAAGCTCCTGATGATAAGAATGGACAGCCAAGAAGAGTTGCTAGAACTAATCTGCCCGCCCACTCCCGGCTCAAGAGAACATGCGGTCGGTGAGAACCTGATGCTCTTCAGCGACAGCGACGACGAACTCCCGTCAGCTCAACGGCAACCCTCCCCTCCACCCCGTCGAAGAAACCAAAACGGGCTTATTAAGCTTACACCTCTCGCCAAAAACGTTGTCCACCGCGCTAAGGTAGAGATTGTCCGCTTAGCCGGCCTGAGAAATCGGGTCCGGCGGCAGGCAGTCTCACTAGAAGAGAGCCTCACCCGTGGCGAAGCCCCCGACTGTTTCAGAGTAAAGAAAAATATCCCCACCCTTCCTCTGGGTACCTCCTGCCCTCCCGAGATGATCATCTCGTGGAACAAAACATTGGCGGAGTGCACTCTGGAATTGGGCCGTCTTACTCTCAGACAATACCAGTCGAAGCTCGCCACGTGTGATTATCAACTAGCGCAGGCAAAAACGGCTGGTGTAAGCTTGATAGACGCCAAAATTCAGGCCGGGATGGAGAGACGGCGGGCCCAGCGAGTGCTACATATCATCGCTGACGCTGCAGAGCAAAAAGCAGGCCTAGTCCCCAAGTCACGGAGCGGGTGGCGCAGATAGTTCCGGCGTACTACAAACCAAACGGCTCTCTTCAGAGCCACCATATCCTCAAAGAAGAGTTCAGAAATTTCATGCCGTAACCAAATAAAATCTATTAATTTCATTCCTTAATCCTGTTCCCATCCTGTCTTCACTTTCTCCCCACCCGCCTTAACTCTCCCTTGGTTTCCTGCAGAATTTGACAACTGACATTCTTCTTTTTGAGGCCTAAACACATGTATGCTATGGCTCGGTTCAGAGCCACCAAAACCTCAAAGAAGAGATCAGAAATGTCATGCCGTAACCAAACAAAATCTATAAATCCTCATTCTTTATTCCTTTTCCCATCCTGTCTTCACCTTCCGCCTTAAACTCTCCCTTGGTTTCCTGCAGAATTTGACAACTGACACTCTTCTTTCTGAGGCCTAAACACATGTATAATATGGCTCTTTTCAGAGCCACCAAAACCTCAAAGAAGAGATCACAAATGTCATGCCGTAACCAAATAAAATCTATAAATTCTCATTCTTTAATCTTTTTCCCATCCTATTTTCATTTTCTTTCCACCCGCCCTAACTCTCCCTTGGTTTCCTGCAGAACTTGAAAACTGACACTCTTTTTTCTGAGGCCTAAACACATACATGGTATACCTGTCCAATTATCAATCAGAGAGCATTTGTTATAGCTAAAAGCTTAACCTATAGTCACCTTTCCACTTTCTTTCCCACTCCACAACAAAAAAGTGTCAGTCAGGATCTAGCTTCCCTGTATACATAGGATTAAAACAACCTATAAAAACAACCTAACAAAAAGAACGGCGACTCCTGACTCGACACCTACGGTATATTAATATATACATGTACATGACCTACATGTAAACTTAATACATGCTCTGATGGCTGTTGAAATCTATAGCCACACTAACGTTGCCGATGTGTACACATATCATGTATCTCCCCAACCCATCCCTCCCCCACCCACCCACCCACACACCCACGTATCACATTTTCTGTGTGTAGTGTCCGTGACCGAATAACACAGTGCGCATGCACGATAAAAACCACAAGGTCCTGACCTACACTATAAGAAGTCGCAACACGAATGCCACACTAACCAGAAACTCCACGTACTCTGGCAGATCTCAAAGAGCAAAATACAAACTGCATAATAGATTGAGTCTGCCTGAGTATGGCAAGGAGAATCAATTAAAGCCAAAAAACACAACAAAACGAACGAAGCCAAGAAAAGATCTGTCCGTTCCCGCAAACTCAACTGAAAGCGGAAAAATGTGACAAGGACGATCTCTCTTGAGCTACAACATTGGCATTTAATAAGCGAAAATGAATATCTGAATGCGATATTCGAAACCCAACCCATCTTGGCATACAAACGGCATAAAAACATCAAAGATGACCTGGTTCGGTCTAGGATTAAAACACCTCCACAATCCGACCAAAAAAAGAAAAAATCTGGATGAGGAGAATGTTCAAATCCTTGTAGGACTACTAGAAGAACAAAATAATGATCAGTAAGCAGTGGATTTCAAACCTTAAAATAAAATAAGTGTCGAAATCCCCTTACTTCGATCATCTAAAAAGAATGGCTGAAATGTGCAAGATTTCTCTGCTATCATGAGCTTGCATACAAAAAGGAAAAAAACGGAAAAGATGGTGACTGATGAAGTGCGAAAAAAGCACAGAAAATATGCTTTGCTACCCCTCTCTAAAAAAAGAAAAGCATGGGGCGCAGCATATTATCACCGGTAAAAATAAGTCATTGAGTAAATTAAAACAAGAAGCCACATGTTGTTACGCCAACATGTCCTAGCGTGGCCAAGACCAGAGACGAGTTTTTGAAACTCCCGCTCTCTGGGAAAGACATAAATAATTGGCCCCCGGACGTTTGGTGTATTGACAGTGCCACAAAACTAACCCGCTGACTGACACTCTGCAGAAACAGTGGCCATCAACCGACTCCCAAGAAGCGTGCTCCACAGATAAGAAATGATTAATAACCACGCTCTGGGTGAGTCGATTGTACAGCCACACGGCTGGCACACCAACCAGCGGAATTACATAGATACACAAAAACAGTTTCTGCAGACCAGTCACCAATATAAAATTATTAAATAGGAGAGCACCACCAACAGAGTCGTTCATCCTCCAACTCCATCAATGTTTTATGGTGGTTGTTTTAGAAAAAAACAAGGAAGAATGAGGATCGGCTTTGTTGATGATGACTTTACAAACTTCCCCCTCCCCCCCCCCCCCCCCCTCCCCCAGATAAGCTCGGACTCGCTGCAGCTACTTCTTAGAATGATCCATCAAAGAATCCACTTATTGTTCTTCTAACGTAGCCAGCACATACCGGGACTGTCATCTTGCAGAAATAGTGGCTAAAACTGACTCCCTCGAAGCGTATTCCATTTTTTTTTTAAAAAGAAAGAAAGAAATTACGCTTTGGGTGGGTCAGTCACACATCCACACGGCTGGCATACCCACCAACCTATTCGTAAATATACAAAAACAATTTCTGCAAGACCAGTCACTTACGTAAAAACCGATAATGAGACCTTGCTCAACAGAATCTTTCTTCATCCAACCTTTCCCACAAATAGAAAAGAATGGAAAGAGAGATTTTGTTGATGCCTTTACAAATCCTTTCCCCCCCCCCCCTCCCCCAGATAAGTTCGGACTCGCTGCGGCTACTTCTTGGAATGATCCATCAAAGAATCCACTGATTATTCTTCTAACGTAGCCAGCACATACCGGGACTGTCATCTTGCAGAAATAGTGGCTAAAACTGACTCCCTCGAAGCGTATTCCATTTTTAAAAAAAGGAAAGAAAGAAATTACGCTTTGGGTGGGTCAGTCACACATCCACACGGCTGGCATACCCACCAACCTATTCGTAAATATACAGAAACAATTTCTGCAAGACCAGTCACTTACGTAAAAACCGATAATGAGACCTTGCTCAACAGAATCTTTCTTCATCCAACCTTTCCCACAAATAGAAAAAGAATGGAAAGAGAGATTTTGTTGATGCCTTTACAAATCCTCCCCCCCCCCCTCCCCCAGATAAGTTCGGACTCGCTGCGGCTACTTCTTGGAATGATCCATCAAAGAATCCACTGATTATTCTTCTAACGTAGCCAGCACATACCGGGACTGTCATCTTGCAGAAATAGTGGCTAAAACTGACTCCCTCGAAGCGTATTCCATTTTTTTTTTAAAAAGAAAGAAAGAAATTACGCTTTGGGTGGGTCAGTCACACATCCACACGGCTGGCATACCCACCAACCTATTCGTAAATATACAAAAACAATTTCTGCAAGACCAGTCACTTACGTAAAAACCGATAATGAGACCTTGCTCAACAGAATCTTTCTTCATCCAACCTTTCCCACAAATAGAAAAGAATGGAAAGAGAGATTTTGTTGATGCCTTTACAAATCCTTTCCCCCCCCCCCCCCCCCTCCCCCAGATAAGTTCGGACTCGCTGCGGCTACTTCTTGGAATGATCCATCAAAGAATCCACTGATTATTCTTCTAACGTAGCCAGCACATACCGGGACTGTCATCTTGCAGAAATAGTGGCTAAAACTGACTCCCTCGAAGCGTATTCCATTTTTAAAAAAAGGAAAGAAAGAAATTACGCTTTGGGTGGGTCAGTCACACATCCACACGGCTGGCATACCCACCAACCTATTCGTAAATATACAGAAACAATTTCTGCAAGACCAGTCACTTACGTAAAAACCGATAATGAGACCTTGCTCAACAGAATCTTTCTTCATCCAACCTTTCCCACAAATAGAAAAAGAATGGAAAGAGAGATTTTGTTGATGCCTTTACAAATCCTCCCCCCCCCCCCCCCCCCCCTCCCCCAGATAAGTTCGGACTCGCTGCGGCTACTTCTTGGAATGATCCATCAAAGAATCCACTGATTATTCTTCTAACGTAGCCAGCACATACCGGGACTGTCATCTTGCAGAAATAGTGGCTAAAACTGACTCCCTCGAAGCGTATTCCATTTTTAAAAAGGAAAGAAAGAAATTACGCTTTGGGTGGGTCAGTCACACATCCACACGGCTGGCATACCCACCAACCTATTCGTAAATATACAGAAACAATTTCTGCAAGACCAGTCACTTACGTAAAAACCGATAATGAGACCTTGCTCAACAGAATCTTTCTTCATCCAACCTTTCCCACAAATAGAAAAAGAATGGAAAGAGAAATTTTGTTGATGCCTTTACAAATCCTCCCCCCCCCCCCCCCCCCTCCCCTAGATAAGTTCGGACTCGCTGCGGCTACTTCTTGGAATGATCCATCAAAGAATCCACTGATTATTCTTCTAACGTAGCCAGCACATACCGGGACTGTCATCTTGCAGAAATAGTGGCTAAAACTGACTCCCTCGAAGCGTATTCCATTTTTAAAAAGGAAAGAAAGAAATTACGCTTTGGGTGGGTCAGTCACACATCCACACGGCTGGCATACCCACCAACCTATTCGTAAATATACAGAAACAATTTCTGCAAGACCAGTCACTTACGTAAAAACCGATAATGAGACCTTGCTCAACAGAATCTTTCTTCATCCAACCTTTCCCACAAATAGAAAAAGAATGGAAAGAGAGATTTTGTTGATGCCTTACCTCCATGCTTTAACAACCCCCACCCTCCCTACCCCCTAAACGAATTTTGACTCACTGCGGCTATTTCCTGAGATGATCAAAAAAAATATGATAAACTGATCACTCTTTGAATTTTGCCTGCACACACCGGTTCTTTCTTTCTTGCTATTCTCAAAATTTAAAAAGCACTTCATCTTGTAAAGAGCAAAAAGTTCAACCAAAATGAACAATCGGTTAACCAAGGCCCTGAAACAAAAGTTCCATCACATTGACTCAAAATCGTAACACATAGTCTGCATGTATGATTACGCCCCCTCCCAATAAACACAAAGAGAGATTTTGTTGATGCCTTTACAAATCCTTTCCCCCCCCCCCCCCCCCCCCCCCTCCCCCAGATAAGTTCGGACTCGCTGCGGCTACTTCTTGGAATGATCCATCAAAGAATCCACTGATTATTCTTCTAACGTAGCCAGCACATACCGGGACTGTCATCTTGCAGAAATAGTGGCTAAAACTGACTCCCTCGAAGCGTATTCCATTTTTTTTAAAAAAGGAAAGAAAGAAATTACGCTTTGGGTGGGTCAGTCACACATCCACACGGCTGGCATACCCACCAACCTATTCGTAAATATACAGAAACAATTTCTGCAAGACCAGTCACTTACGTAAAAACCGATAATGAGACCTTGCTCAACAGAATCTTTCTTCATCCAACCTTTCCCACAAATAGAAAAAGAATGGAAAGAGAGATTTTGTTGATGCCTTTACAAATCCTCCCCCCCCCCCTCCCCCAGATAAGTTCGGACTCGCTGCGGCTACTTCTTGGAATGATCCATCAAAGAATCCACTGATTATTCTTCTAACGTAGCCAGCACATACCGGGACTGTCATCTTGCAGAAATAGTGGCTAAAACTGACTCCCTCGAAGCGTATTCCATTTTTAAAAAGGAAAGAAAGAAATTACGCTTTGGGTGGGTCAGTCACACATCCACACGGCTGGCATACCCACCAACCTATTCGTAAATATACAGAAACAATTTCTGCAAGACCAGTCACTTACGTAAAAACCGATAATGAGACCTTGCTCAACAGAATCTTTCTTCATCCAACCTTTCCCACAAATAGAAAAAGAATGGAAAGAGAGATTTTGTTGATGCCTTTACAAATCCTCCCCCCCCCCCCCCCCCCTCCCCCAGATAAGTTCGGACTCGCTGCGGCTACTTCTTGGAATGATCCATCAAAGAATCCACTGATTATTCTTCTAACGTAGCCAGCACATACCGGGACTGTCATCTTGCAGAAATAGTGGCTAAAACTGACTCCCTCGAAGCGTATTCCATTTTTAAAAAGGAAAGAAAGAAATTACGCTTTGGGTGGGTCAGTCACACATCCACACGGCTGGCATACCCACCAACCTATTCGTAAATATACAGAAACAATTTCTGCAAGACCAGTCACTTACGTAAAAACCGATAATGAGACCTTGCTCAACAGAATCTTTCTTCATCCAACCTTTCCCACAAATAGAAAAAGAATGGAAAGAGAGATTTTGTTGATGCCTTACCCCCATGCTTTAACAACCCCCACCCTCCCTACCCCCTAAACGAATTTTGACTCACTGCGGCTATTTCCTGAGATGATCAAAAAAAAAAAAAAAAAAAAAAAAAAAAAAAAAAAAAAAAAAAAAAAAAAATATGATAAACTGATCACTCTTTGAATTTTGCCTGCACACACCGGTTCTTTCTTTCTTGCTATTCTCAAAATTTAAAAAGCACTTCATCTTGTAAAGAGCAAAAAGTTCAACCAAAATGAACAATCGGTTAACCAAGGCCCTGAAACAAAAGTTCCATCACATTGACTCAAAATCGTAACACATAGTCTGCATGTATGATTACGCCCCCTCCCAATAAACACAATAAAAACAACACGAAAAGAATGGAAAGAGAGATTTTGTTGATGCCTTTACAAATCCTTCCCCCCCCCCCCCCCCCCCCCTCCCCCAGATAAGTTCGGACTCGCTGCGGCTACTTCTTGGAATGATCCATCAAAGAATCCACTGATTATTCTTCTAACGTAGCCAGCACATACCGGGACTGTCATCTTTCAGAAATAGTGGCTAAAACTGACTCCCTCGAAGCGTATTCCATTTTTAAAAAAAGAAAGAAAGAAATTACGCTTTGGGTGGGTCAGTCACACATCCACACGGCTGGCATACCCACCAACCTATTCGTAAATATACAGAAACAATTTCTGCAAGACCAGTCACTTACGTAAAAACCGATAATGAGACCTTGCTCAACAGAATCTTTCTTCATCCAACCTTTCCCACAAATAGAAAAAGAATGGAAAGAGAGATTTTGTTGATGCCTTTACAAATCCTCCCCCCCCCCCCCCCTCCCCCAGATAAGTTCGGACTCGCTGCGGCTACTTCTTGGAATGATCCATCAAAGAATCCACTGATTATTCTTCTAACGTAGCCAGCACATACCGTGACTGTCATCTTGCAGAAATAGTGGCTAAAACTGACTCCCTCGAAGCGTATTCCATTTTTTTAAAAATGAAAGAAAGAAATTACGCTTTGGGTGGGTCAGTCACACATCCACACGGCTGGCATACCCACCAACCTATTCGTAAATATACAAAAACAATTTCTGCAAGACCAGTCACTTACGTACAAACCGATAATGAGACCTTGCTCAACAGAATCTTTCTTCATCCAACCTTTCCCACAAATAAAAAAAGAATGGAAAGAGAGATTTTGTTGATGCCTTACCTCCATGCTTTAACAACCCCCACCCTCCCTACCCCCTAAACGAACTTTGACTCACTGCGGCTATTTCCTGAGATGATCAAAAAAATATGATAAACTGATCACTCTTTGAATTTTGCCTGCACACACCGGTTCTTTCTTTCTTTCTTGCTATTCTCAAAATTTAAAAAGCACTTCATCTTGTAAAGAGCAAAAAGTTCAACCAAAATGAACAATCGGTTAACCAAGGCCCTGAAACAAAAGTTCCATCACATTGACTCAAAATCGTAACACATAGTCTGCATGTATGATTACGCCCCCTCCCAATAAACACAATGATAACCTACCCCGACCACCCAGTCGGCGGTCGAGGGGGCGTGCATTTGTATCTTTGGAGTCGACCATCCCCGGCTCCAAATGATCCATGTTGACACACACGAATTATCACTACGTAATTGAGTCACATGTAGACTGGGACCGATACAAGTCTAACGGCCTTGCACACCATGATTATTCATCAACCGAGTGCAATACTCTGTGCGTATCGTACACCGAACATGTTTTGCCAAAAAACAAACAACCAGAAAACGGGTACAAATACGATAGCCTGAGTAGCTGAGCTCCATATCCCAGAACAAGCTCCTGATGATAAGAATGGACAGCCAAGAAGAGTTGCTAGAACTAATCTGCCCGCCCACTCCCGGCTCAAGAGAACATGCGGTCGGTGAGAACCTGATGCTCTTCAGCGACAGCGACGACGAACTCCCGTCAGCTCAACGGCAACCCTCCCCTCCACCCCGTCGAAGAAACCAAAACGGGCTTATTAAGCTTACACCTCTCGCCAAAAACGTTGTCCACCGCGCTAAGGTAGAGATTGTCCGCTTAGCCGGCCTGAGAAATCGGGTCCGGCGGCAGACAGTCTCACTAGAAGAGAGCCTCACCCGTGGCGAAGCCCCCGACTGTTTCAGAATAAAGAAAAATATCCCCACCCTTCCTCTGGGTACCTCCTGCCCTCCCGAGATGATCATCTCGTGGAACAAAACATTGGCGGAGTGCACTCTGGAATTGGGCCGTCTTACTCTCAGACAATACCAGTCGAAGCTCGCCACGTGTGATTATCAACTAGCGCAGGCAAAAACGGCGGGTGTAAGCTTGATAGACGCCAAAATTCAGGCCGGGATGGAGAGACGGCGGGCCCAGCGAGTGCTACATATCATCGCTGACGCAGCAGAGCAAAAAGCAGGCCTAGTCCCCAAGTCACGGAGCGGGTGGCGCAGATAGTTCCGGCGTACTACAAACCAAACGGCTCTCTTCAGAGCCACCATATCCTCAAAGAAGAGTTCAGAAATTTCATGCCGTAACCAAATAAATCTATTAATTTCATTCCTTAATCCTGTTCCCATCCTGTCTTCACTTTCTCTCCACCCGCCTTAACTCTCCCTTGGTTTCCTGCAGAATTTGACAACTGACACTCTTCTTTTTGAGGCCTAAACACATGTATGCTATGGCTCTGTTCAGAGCCACTAAGACCTCAAAGAAGAGATCAGAAATGTCATACCGTAACCAAACAAAATCTATAAATCCTCATTCTTTATTCCTTTCCCACCCGCCTTAACTCTCCCTTGGTTTCCTGCAGAATTTGACAACTGACACTCTTCCTTTTGAGCCCTAAACACATGTATGATATGGCTCGGTTCAGAGCCACCAAAACCTCAAAGAAGAGATCAGAAATGTCATGCCGTAACCAAACAAAATCTATAAATCCTCATTCTTTATTCCTTTTCCCATCCTGTCTTCACCTTCTCCCCACCCGCCTTAACTCTCCCTTGGTTTCCTGCAGAATTTGACAACTGACACTCTTCTTTCTGAGGCCTAAACACATGTATGATATGGCTCTTTTCAGAGCCACCAAAACCTCAAAGAAGAGATCAGAAATGTCATGCCGTAACCAAATAAAATCTATATATTCTCATTCTTTAATCTTTTTCCCATCCTATTTTCATTTTCTCTCCACCCGCCCTAACTCTCCCTTGGTTTCCTGCAGAACTTGAAAACTGACACTCTTTTTTCTGAGGCCTAAACACATACATGGTATACCTGTCCAATTATCAATCAGAGAGCATTTGTTATAGCTAAAAGCTTAACCTATAGTCACCTTTCCACGTTCTTTCCCACTCCACAACAAAAAAGTGTCAGTCAGGATCTAGCTTCCCTGTATACATAGGATTAAAACAACCTATAAAAACAACCTAACAAAAAGAACGGCGACTCCTGACTCGACACCTACGGTATATTAATATATACATGTACATGACCTACATGTAAACTTAATACATGCTCTGATGGCTGTTGAAATCTATAGCCACACTAACGTTGCCGATGTGTACACATATCATGTATCTCCCCAACCCATCCCTCCCCCACCCACCCACCCACACACCCACGTATCACATTTTCTGTGTGTAGTGTCCGTGACCGAATAACACAGTGCGCATGCACGATAAAAACCACAAGGTCCTGACCTACACTATAAGAAGTCGCAACACGAATGCCACACTAACCAGAAACTCCACGTACTCTGGCAGATCTCAAAGAGCAAAATACAAACTGCATAATAGATTGAGTCTGCCTGAGTATGGCAAGGAGAATCAATTAAAGCCAAAAAACACAACAAAACGAACGAAGCCAAGAAAAGATCTGTCCGTTCCCGCAAACTCAACTGAAAGCGGAAAAATGTGACAAGGACGATCTCTCTTGAGCTACAACATTGGCATTTAATAAGCGAAAATGAATATCTGAATGCGATATTCGAAACCCAACCCATCTTGGCATACAAACGGCATAAAAACATCAAAGATGACCTGGTTCGGTCTAGGATTAAAACACCTCCACAATCCGACCAAAAAAGAAAAAATCTGGATGAGGAGAATGTTCAAATCCTTGTAGGACTACTAGAAGAACAAAATAATGATCAGTAAGCAGTGGATTTCAAACCTTAAAATAAAATAAGTGTCGAAATCCCCTTACCTCGATCATCTAAAAAGAATGGCTGAAATGTGCAAGATTTCTCTGCTATCATGAGCTTGCATACAAAAAAGGAAATAAGACGGAAAAGATGGTGACTGATGAAGTGCGAAAAAAGCACAGAAAATATGCTTTGCTACCCCTCTCTAAAAAAAGAAAAGCATGGGGCGCAGCATATTATCACCGGTAAAAATAAGTCATTGAGTAAATTAAAACAAGAAGCCACATGTTGTTACGCAAACATGTCCTAGCGTGGCCAAGACCAGAGACGAGTTTTTGAAACTCCCGCTCTCTGGGAAAGACATAAATAATTGGCCCCCGGACGTTTGGTGTATTGACAGTGCCACAAAACTAACCCGCTGACTGACACTCTGCAGAAACAGTGGCCATAAACCGACTCCCAAGAAGCGTGCTCCACAGATAAGAAATGATTAATAACCACGCTCTGGGTGAGTCGATTGTACAGCCACACGGCTGGCATACCAACCAGCGGAATTACATAAGATACACAAAAACAGTTTCTGCAGACCAGTCACCAATATAAAATTATTAAATAGGAGAGCACCACCAACAGAGTCGTTCATCCTCCAACTCCATCAATGTTTTATGGTGGTTGTTTTAGAAAAAACAAGGAAGAATGAGGATCGGCTTTGTTGATGATGACCTTACAAACCTTTCCCCCCCCCCCCCCCCACACCCCCCCTCCCCCAGATAAGCTCGGACTCGCTGCAGCTACTTCTTAGAATGATCCATCAAAGAATCCACTTATTGTTCTTCTAACGTAGCCAGCACATACCGGGACTGTCATCTTGCAGAAATAGTGGCTAAAACTGACTCCCTCGAAGCGTATTCCATTTTTAAAAAAAAGAAAGAAAGAAATTACGCTTTGGGTGGGTCAGTCACACATCCACACGGCTGGCATACCCACCAACCTATTCGTAAATATACAAAAACAATTTCTGCAAGACCAGTCACTTACGTAAAAACCGATAATGAGACCTTGCTCAACAGAATCTTTCTTCATCCAACCTTTCCCACAAATAGAAAAGAATGGAAAGAGAGATTTTGTTGATGCCTTTACAAATCCTTCCCCCCCCCCCCCCCCCCCTCCCCCAGATAAGTTCGGACTCGCTGCGGCTACTTCTTGGAATGATCCATCAAAGAATCCACTGATTATTCTTCTAACGTAGCCAGCACATACCGGGACTGTCATCTTTCAGAAATAGTGGCTAAAACTGACTCCCTCGAAGCGTATTCCATTTTTAAAAAAAGAAAGAAAGAAATTACGCTTTGGGTGGGTCAGTCACACATCCACACGGCTGGCATACCCACCAACCTATTCGTAAATATACAGAAACAATTTCTGCAAGACCAGTCACTTACGTAAAAACCGATAATGAGACCTTGCTCAACAGAATCTTTCTTCATCCAACCTTTCCCACAAATAGAAAAAGAATGGAAAGAGAGATTTTGTTGATGCCTTTACAAATCCTCCCCCCCCCCTCCCCCAGATAAGTTCGGACTCGCTGCGGCTACTTCTTGGAATGATCCATCAAAGAATCCACTGATTATTCTTCTAACGTAGCCAGCACATACCGTGACTGTCATCTTGCAGAAATAGTGGCTAAAACTGACTCCCTCGAAGCGTATTCCATTTTTTTAAAAATGAAAGAAAGAAATTACGCTTTGGGTGGGTCAGTCACACATCCACACGGCTGGCATACCCACCAACCTATTCGTAAATATACAAAAACAATTTCTGCAAGACCAGTCACTTACGTACAAACCGATAATGAGACCTTGCTCAACAGAATCTTTCTTCATCCAACCTTTCCCACAAATAAAAAAAGAATGGAAAGAGAGATTTTGTTGATGCCTTACCTCCATGCTTTAACAACCCCCACCCTCCCTACCCCCTAAACGAACTTTGACTCACTGCGGCTATTTCCTGAGATGATCAAAAAAATATGATAAACTGATCACTCTTTGAATTTTGCCTGCACACACCGGTTCTTTCTTTCTTTCTTGCTATTCTCAAAATTTAAAAAGCACTTCATCTTGTAAAGAGCAAAAAGTTCAACCAAAATGAACAATCGGTTAACCAAGGCCCTGAAACAAAAGTTCCATCACATTGACTCAAAATCGTAACACATAGTCTGCATGTATGATTACGCCCCCTCCCAATAAACACAATTCCTCACATGTAGAGCGATACAAAAATACACGTCGTGGCTTACGTGGTGCAAAGTGCAATTATTCCGATCTTTCAAGTTTTAAACTTGAATTGTTAGGCTTAAAATGGGCCGTATCGGAAAAATTTCGGGACTACCTCCTTGGCAGTCACTTTGTTGTCTTTACCGACAACAATCCCCTAGCACACCTGCAGAATGCAAAACTCGGGGCCACAGAGCAGCGTTGGGTGGCACAACTGGCGGCCTTTGACATGGAGATAAGATATCGCCCAGGGGAAGACTAATCTATGTGCTGATGCCCTCAGCCGTCACCCCTCTAACACCCAAATGGCAGACCTCGCACAGGTCTTTCAGACCGTCACTCGGAGCACCACCCTTCCTGTACAGGTGCGGGAGGCAGTTGGGGCTACGCAACCTGCACTGACTTTGGATGCTGGTTGTGAGATGGACCAAACTTCATTGGCTCTGCCTTCATTCTCGTTTGCTGAGCTTGCCACGATGCAGAGGGAGGACGACCTACTTAGAGAGGTTTGGAAGCGGTGGGAGGCAAATTGGCAACCTGGACAGACTGAAGAAAGGGTCCCCCTGGCCTCAGCGGTTGGTTGAAGGAGTGGTCCAAGATGGTGGAAAGAAATGGAGTTCTCTACAGAAAAGTGGTAGAGCCAGGTATCGACCCCCTTTACCAACTCTTGGTCCCAAAGAAGTTACGGCAGACAATGTTGGAGGCTGCACACGATCACTGGGGACACCAGGGGGTGAATCGCTCTATGTCTCTCTTGCCGAGGCGATGTTTCTGGCCCGGCGTCAGTGGTGATCTTCGACAGCACATTCGTCAATGCTTCAAATGTACTATCTCCAGAGTCCCAGTTCCGACGGTGAAACCACCCATGCGGCACCTGCTGGCCTTTAGGCCTATGGAGCGTCTGGCGGTCGACTTCATGAAAATAGATCGAGGGCGTGGGGGCTATGAGCAAGTGCTAGTCATGGCAGATGCCTTCACGAAGTATGCACTTGCGGTACCTTGTCGAGACCAGACAGCACCAGTTGTAGGAAAGGCACTTAGAGATCACTGGTTTGCACACTACGATGTACCACTGCAAATCCACTCCGATCAAGGGAGGAATTTTGAGGGTCGTTTGGTTAAGGGAGCTGTGCAGTCTCTACGGGATCAAGAAAACCCGTACCAGCCCTTATCATCCTCAGGGCAACGGGCAGACAGAGCGGTACAACCGGACTTGATGCTCCCTCATAAGGTCTCTCGGAGTTAAGGATGGGAAACGGTGGCCAGAGCTGCTCCCGCATCTATGCTATACATATATAACTCCACGCCCCATAGTGTGACAGGGTTTGCGCCCTATACACTGCTATTTGGCCGTGAACCAACTATCCCCTTGGACCACCTGATCAACAATACCCAACATGAGTGCAATGAGGAGTATATCCAGGAACAAGCTAGACTTGTTCAGAAGGCATATGACATTGCCAAAGATCGCATGATCAGAGCTGCAGATGCTAATAAGCGGCATTATGATCGGGGTCGTGAACCTGAACAACTCAAGGTGGGAAGCAAGGTCCTTGTGAAAAAGTGTGCGTTCATCAAGAGGCATAAGCTGAGTGATACTTTCGATGAGGAACCGCATGTTGTTGTAGCCTGCAATACAGAGGGTGACCTCTTCGCCATACGTCCAATTCTGGGAGGACCCAAAAGATGGCTAAACAGGAAGCTGCTGCTGTTGGACTCTCGGGAGGATCCTATTGAAGAACAGGGCTTAGCTCAGGTCTTGCAAGAGGTTAATTGATCTGACGATGAGAACTCACATAATTTGATGATGAGTGGAATTGAGTCTAATGATGATACCTCGTCAGATGAGGAAATATTGGTAACTCCTGTTGACCCTTTTGTACCCCCTCTATAGGTTGGGTTGGACGGAAAACAGAGATCGGTTGTTGAGCCGCACCTTAGAGATAGTGGGAAGGCTCATGAGAAGCGGGTCCCATCTCAGGAAGCGCCAGCAGGAGAACCTGGTTCCACGCTTAGGAGGTCCAAGCGCATCGCCCAACGAAAAGGCGAGCAAACCTGGCCCAACGCGGTTACGTAGCGCCAAAGAACCTACAGTACAGAGGCTGCCTCACAACGCTTGGTTGTGAGGTTTTTGGTGTGATACCTCCTTTGACGTGGGTGTGCCGCAGATGTTTGTTTTAAAATTTAAACATTGTGTCACTACTGGAGGAGCTAATATTCTTGTAGGGTTTATGATTGTATTTCCCCAGAAAAAGGAACAAATCAGAAAACAGGAATCATAATAGTTCATCACACGTAATCTAAAGGAGAGGTCGATTGGGTTGCACAACAAGGCTTTTCGCCGCCTCTTCCACCTGTATAATAGAATTTGTGGAGCACTTACCTCGATTAGGATTGATCTGAGCGTTAAAGTACCAGGGAGTCCTGGAATCCCGGTTGAGTTTTGAGTGTTAAAACTAAAACTTTATCCTCGGCAGGTATTGCTTGAAGTTGATTATTTCTTTGACTGCCAGTGTGGCAATCGGGTACCTTCAGAATCTAAAGTTTTCAATAATTAATAGTGTATGTTGTTCGGAGTTCATGTTTTCTTTACTTCATTGGCGAATCTGATATTTGAGTGATTTATCTTCATCTTGAGAATTCCATCCTAATCCAAAATGTCTGCCGAGCAACACAAACATGTATCGATTTATGGTCACTAATTCCCGGCTCAGTTTAAGTGAGGAAGGTTAGAAACTCTAGAGAAACATTCGAAGGATGGTTAGGTCTCGACTCTGTTCAGTTTGACATCAATGTGATTGGGCATCCTGGCTTAACATATTCTCGAATTTTTGGTAATACTAGACATTACCTTGGAGAGATAATGTCACAACCACTTGATCTGCTGATTATCGACATGGGGACTAATGATTTGTGCCATCCAGATGGTACCCCAAAGAGTGTGGTAGATTCCGCTGTGGAGTTTTTGGATCGCATCTGCAGGGAGAAAAACAAGCCCAAACAAATTCGGATTCTGTCTGTCCTACAAAGATCAAAAATTGACAGACCTGGCCAAGTGTCGGTATCCACCTACAACCACCGGGTCAAAAAGTACAATGCCCAGTTGGCCACGAAACTAGATCTAATGTTTCCAGATGTAAAGCTGTACTCACAGCGCCGACTAAATCGACCAAAATATCTGATCGATGGCTGCCATCTGAATGATCAAGGGATGGAAAAATACCGCAGGGGGTTAAGGGATATAATTCTTTCTATATTGTAGAAAGCAGACTTGACTAATCACGGAAATTTTGTATCAGTTATGATAGAGTGCTGAGGGAAATCTTTAAAGAGGAACTAAAACGCCAACAATTTTTTTGACATTTTTGACTTATCTGATAGTTTATGCCTCCCCAAATCTAATGTAACAAGTTTTATGATTCTGAAAAATCAAAAAAAATGTTTTTGAGCCTTTTCTTTCTGAGCCACTTTGACTCGATTCAGAAAAGGCCGAGGTCAACTGCGTGCCGTATCGCGCGAGTATTGACGTACACGTGTAGAAACATATGACGTCACTTTATTATACGACAATGTTTTACGTAGAGTCTGTACGTATTTTTTTGTCTAAGGCTAGTATTACTTGCTGTGCTTTTTGCTCATGATTCAGGAGTAACACTACGATAAACATATTTTAAAGTGTTGACATCTTTGTGAGACACATTAAGAATTGGGGTTGTAGGCTTGTTCTTGCTGAAAAGCTAGTTATGAGTCATACTTTCCTTTGTTTGCAGTCGGCTTTTATTAGGACCTGCGCGGTGAGTTGTGTGTGAGCTGATGCTATACTCTAGTCTGGCGACTTTGATTATGCAGCCCTCATAAGGACCCGCACCTTCTCAGAACTATACACACAATTTCTGTTATAAGGTACCAGACACAATCGCATGCAGCGCATGCGGTCATATGCAGCACGATATGGGGCAGCTTTTTTCAGCATGCATCATCTGCAGGACCTACAACTTCCTACAGTCCTACACAAAACTGGTTCACTGTATCCGTCTTTGCTTTTTACTTTGTGCACATTTCAATGGTGTAGGACTGTAGGAAGTGTAGGATCCTACAAAATATACGGAGTGAAAAAAGCTGCCTCATATCCGGCAGGGTATACATGAGGTACCGTGCGTGTACAATGCATGTTGAGTCAAGCGAGCGTGGACAGGGAGACGACCGGGGCTCTCTGGCTGCTCGAGACGGCAACCGCAGTTAACGTCGTCGCGCTGGTGCGCGTGAGTCCAGGACACGATTGGAATGCTCGGTGCTTTTAGAGTTGGAATGGCTCCATCCTTCAAACGGAATTGTGCCTTCAAACCCAGCTGAGTTTTCATACTAACACTATCATCTATTCTATACAGTCTTTGGCGAAATGTTCTGCACATATTTTCGACCATTTCGACAGCCCAAAATCAGATATTGTATTGTCTACAAAGCGGACCCACTGTCGCCTTTGAGCTCCATTCAGCACTGGGAATCGCAGTAAGGTTGGGTCAGGGTTTTTGTCGCTGTTCCTCGTGCAACCCCCAAATACACACGATCGAGGCATAATGATTATCTCAGATCCATGCTCATACTGAAATAATATCAAAATTAGACAAAATAGACGGGAAAACGGAGGAGTTAGGTCGACAAAAACTCTTCAGCAGCATCAACTCCACGTACGTACATGCATAGTGTTTGGCTGTAGCATCAACCGACTCTACACGTGTACGTCACGGGGTCACGTACATACATTTAACATACATAATGAGCTTTCGCGAAACAGGATAAATGGTTCAGAATAACAACCCTTTTTTTTTTAATAAAAAGAATTCTCTCGTCTGCAAACTAATCTCCATCAGTTAAAAGAGTATTTAAACTGTCGGAAAAGTTCAAAAAGTCAAAAAAAAAATTGCCGTTTTAGTTCCTCTTTAACATGCTTTGTAATTGTATACTGCTATTATCAGTAAATTACTAAGCTGTTGACCCCTGCCTGGTTGATGAGGTGAAAGCGAACTCATTTTTGGCGGCCTTGTATCGTAACCACTCTAATGTTCATTCTCAGATGGTAAATCTGCTGTAGGAGTGCGCTTTATATGCCCACCGGCCAGGTAGAGCTTTCACATAAGAAGCTATATATTATATGACTTTCAAATGATTTGAAGAAATCAGTTTATGATAGATGTGTTTCTGCATTTCTAGTTCTTAGTGTTGCGGCCTGGTCGCTGTTAGATAATAATTGCTGTATCATCCGAGGGCGTATGATTCTTAAAACAGGGAAGTTGTGGGGATATGGGTTTATAGTAACAGACGGTTCCTTTAAGAGTACCCTGTCTCGCTCTGTGCAGAGCCTCACAACTTATGAGCTGACTGTGTGCACGTGCGCTAGGCCCTAGAAAATCGTCCGTTACATAGCCTTTTCCATGTATTAATTTCTATCTAATTCCCTCATATTAAGTTATAATGGGAATTAATCACTTCTAGCATAAACTGTTTCTATCATAGGGAGAGCTCCACGATTTTGTTAGATTTGTGAAGATGTTGTCGTGCACCGATAAATATGTGTACATTGTTGCTCTATGATTGTAGTAAACAGTGACTCGGCCTGTTGCAGCGTCACCGCAAACGGGAGCAATAGGCCTTCACGGTGAGGGATAATTTTACTCTCTTTTTGTCCCTAAATCCAATGAGTTGATAAATATCTGGGTTTGGGGGTCTTCTGTTATTCAATACTTGTCATCTAGGTGGGCTTTGATGATCATTTAACTTTTGAGAAGGGCCGGAGAAATAGTGTTTATGTTGCATAGTTTTGGGTTGTTTCTGTCGATCGATAATCATAATGGAGCGTCATGATGTATTGTGTATTGTGCACGTATTGCTGCATTACGTGTAGTATTATGCATTGTGTTGCGCGGCCATGGCCGCTGTCAGTGTACAGTGTTATGGTGGGCCTGTTCTCGAAGACAACTTTATGTTGTGCCGGCCTGGTGGCTATTTTATCAACCGATTTTGACTATATTTTATTTAGAATCGTATTATAGCAGCCACATACTGTCTTTTTCATGCCCTTAATCCGAGATAGCTGTATTGCCAATGGGTGCATGCATTTTTAGAGCAACTTATAAGACAGATCAAGTGTTAGGTGAGTTAGATCATCACATATAGAATTACAATGTACATGATTGGCACGCTGTATATTTCTGTTATCCCATCTATGGTCATTAAGTGTGTGTGTGTATAATTTAATTATTATTATTCAACAAACTACAGGACTTTTCAGTTTAATTGCTGTGTATTCTGGTTACATATGACATGTCAATGTGTAATTTTGCAGGGGTTTATTTACTGGAGAGGAACAATAATACAAACAGTGCAGTGGCATCCACAACCGTGTGTTGTCTCCTGGTCTTTTCGTCCTCCTTTCCCCTGGGATAACTCCCGGAACCCGTTGACGGCTCAGGCCTTCAATAACAAAGTTACCACCCATCGTGGTTTACTACAGTAAAAGTGTACTTTCTAAATTTGCACACTGCAAGAAAACTTTCCCGGTTTTTAATTTCCATTCTATGCGACACGGGTCGAATTTTTCATGGGAAAACTTCCTAAATAGTGTTTTTAAGCCATTAAACTGGCAAAATTCCTCACCTGGAGTGATCAGACATTCACAGTGACGCTGTAGTCTTGCTATTGTGGGAGACTTGTATCTTCAACTTAACGTACAAATTTGCCCAAATACAACACCAACGTTTAGAGCAGGCTTCATTATATCGACACAACCAGTTTCGACAATGATTACGTTGCTTAGCTTAAAACAATACATGTTATACACGATGCTATGCTATGTATGGTACGCGAAAGGTTGTTTGGCATGGACAAAAGTGTCCACGATCCCGAGAGGGCGCTACATTTTGGAAGCAGACGATGCGCCGCGCTATAACTTTGTGTCGCCGTGATAATAACAGCGGTGGGGCGTAAACAAAGGGTCCACGATTGACCGAACGTAAACCATTACAAAAATTCGTGTACAAAACATAAGGGAGGCCTTCCGAAAAAAAATATTTACACACTTGTGTGTGTGTGAGTTTGTATATGCCGGCAATCGTGGACCTGGGACAAAAGAATTCGAGCGTAGACAAAGGGGTCCACGTTTGACCTAACGTCCACGATTGAAAATCGTGTACAAAACCAATGGGAGGCCTTCCGAAAAAAGTTAGAGTATAAACAAAAGAGGAACAATGGGAGGTCCACGATTGCACCCGTTTACATGACTGCTTGTGTGTGTGTGTGTGTGTGTGTGCGTAGTCTTGGTTCCAAGACGTTCTTAGCGGTGCGACGAAAAGCGCGCACGGCTGGCCGACAGCGCCCTCTCGCTACACACACACACGCCAAGGCCAAATCGCTACCCCCATCTTGGGAATTTCGCAAGTTCTGCTCGCGAAATCGCGAGCAGAACTGTGTGGCATTTGCATGCGCGTGTGACGTAGCTGCATTATCGCATGTAAATAGCCAACACTCACTAGTCTAGTTTCTGTATATACTCACGTCGGGTTTACGTGTACGTACGTATGAACGTGCAGCGCAGTAGTACCAAGCCATTCGTTGTTTGTTGGAAAAAATGTCTGACCGCGTGGACCAACCCAAGCGATCGATTTTACAGCAAAAAAACTGGGCTTTGGAAAGCTAAAAAGTCATCAGATCAGTGCCATTCATCAATTTGTACGTGGCCATGATTTGTTTGTTAATTTACCAACGGGATTTGGCAAGAGTGTAATTTTTCAAGCTGCTCCATTGGTCTTAGATTTCTTGAACGAAGCATGAAGGTGTTTCCTACCGTACCTCCAAGTAACCGAATGCAAACAGGAGAAAGCGCTGATTATTGTAATTGTCGTCGTGCCATTGAAAGCTCTGGCCGTTGGATCAGTTACATCGTGCTGAACATCTGAGACTGATATTCCAGATCACATTTTTAGAACAATCCGAAGATTTCTCAATCCTGTTTGCCAGTCCAGAATCACTCTGCTCAGAACGTTAACTGACTAGTAAGTTATTACTTAAACATGAGTTTCCTCCAGTGCGCAAGCGCGATTATTCATTTGACCCGCCTGTTAAATTATGCATAAGCAGGTCGCGCGCGCTTCCTTGCGAAATGCCCAAGACGTTCTTAGCGATTTGGCCTTGGCGTGTGTGTGTGTGTGTAGCTAGAGGGCGCTGCCGTGCGCGCTGTACGTCGCACCGCGCTAAGGACGTCTTGGAACCAAGACTAATATGTGCATAGCGATATTCCATTGTATAACGCATGCTGCAGTGAGCGGGCAGAGGACTTGGGACAATGGGGGATTAGGGATAACAATGACACCGAGGACCTGCAGTGGGCCGAGTCCTCGGGAGATTTTCTTGTACAAACCTTATGGGACATGTTCGGAAAAAGTTAAAGTACAAACAAAGGGAACAAAAGAAGGGGGTCTATTCATGGTCCTCATAAGTATAATTGCATGAAATATCAACTAAATTCAGTAATTTTGACATGTAGGCCTAGGCCTATGGATAGCCTAGATCAAGCGCTACATTTTGCAGTCATCGACCGCGTCCCAGAATTAAAACTTGTGGAGAAAATTTCAACCTCGCAATGTTTTTTTTCTTCCCGGCCACCCACAATGCAGTGTCCGTATACTCACCCTAGGGGAAAGTAACATCTGGGCTCGGTCATAGGACCAGTCTTATAATCCTGTACATCAATAACATTTATCCATTCCCAAATATGGCTATTTAATTTGCCGATGACAGCATTGTCTACAGAGAAATTAAAGATCATCGATACCATCAAATACTCATACAAGACCTCAAGATTCTAGCAGAGTAGGCTGTACCAACTGGCTGATAAATGTTAACATTCAGAAATGTGCAGTCCTGTCGATTACCCGGCCGTAAAAGGAAACCCAACAAACGCCAATATACCATCTTTGGTCAACCACTTTCCAATGTGGACCAGCATGATTACCTAGGCATCACCATCGCCAGTGATCTACGTTGGAATTCCCATTGCAAATTTGCAACAACATCATCACGAAATCAAATAAAACCTTTGGCCTGCTACATCGAACATTATTCAAAGGACGTCAAGTCAAAAGCGTATCCCTGGTCCGTCCTCGACTTGAATATGCCTCTGAAGCTTGGTGATATCACTAGTAGAAACGTTGGAACAGGTCCAGAGAGCACTGCACGTTTTGTGTACGCCGACTTTCGCAGGACGACCCACGTATTAACACCGCTGATTAACAACTAGGCCTAAACATCCATTTCCCACCAATTGTCATCCCGGCTACATATTTCTCTCGTCACGACCATCACCTCAAGTATCAGATTCCACCACCCGCCACTGAAGCATATAAGTATTCATTTTATCCAAGATCCATGCGCATCTGGAATAATCTGCCACCGTCTGCATGTTGTTAGGAACACAAAGTTAATGTTTTCACGGAATGTATATACGCCCCTCATTCATTCAGTATTATGTACAACCGGCACGAACAAATATTTTGTGACAGGCCACGCGTCACTTATTTGCATACGCGTGCGACCTCGGCTGACCCTAACCTGTGAATGAAAGGTCGAAGTTGTTTACGCCAAGCCGTGCCAGAAAGTTCCAGGTCAATCTTGTGTACGCTAGCTCCTCCTTCGAGAAGCTGTGTAGAGGATTATTTTTAGATGTGACGTAATTTGTACGATTCTCTAGAATTTCTAGTAAATCTCTGGAATAAATGAAATTCTTTATATACGGGCTATAGCTTGGGAATAAAATCAGGATTTGAGATTTTCGACCAGGACTTTAGACGGAAGGAGAATTTCGTTGGGATTTTGGTGCATCGAGTTCATCGAGCTGTTTTTATTCGGACCTGTGACCTGTATATGACTTGTCTGCTGGAGGCAGTTAGAGCTGAGTTTTATTCCCGGAAGAGACATTTATTTGTGAACTGTCGTCGGTTCATAATTATTTGGGGTCTCATATCCCCATATTTTCGCGACGGGAGCCAGTTTGTGTCGTCCCCCGCCGTTTTCATCTCTCTTCGGCTGTTTTGGAGGTGAATTCGCCCGTGTTCCAGCTCGTCAAAGAACTGTATTCGCTATACCACTATTTGAGTCGTCCTTGTCCGTTGTTGAGTGCCCAAGCCGTCCAAGTCCTCGCCCAAGTCCTCGCCCATTGCAGAGCTGGCCAAGTCGACTGAGCCCTGACCTATATAAGTCCTCGCCCGTAAGATATTTTACGTTATATATTGTGTTAGATCTTTTCTTAATTCTACACATATTCTCACTATTAAATCACATTGTTTCTTTGTTCTTTACATCAGTGTGATCTTGTTTGATTTCTTTGTTGCATCTGAGAAAATTCAGGCTTTTTCTAGTAGGATGTATATTTAGGCCTACGGATAGTCTGGAGATTTTCAGACCGTAACACTTGTCACCATACCAACTGCACCAGCCTTCAAGGAAGGTGCTCTTCATTCCATCGAGAAGATATGCTTCCTCCACCTGGCAGCAACCTAGCTTATGTAATCCACGTATCAGCTCCTGTATACAGGGTGTATTAAAATAGGAAACCGAGCTTAATCTGTTTATTTATCAGATACTGCTCAATTTTGTTTAAAATTGTAACCACCATCTATTACTTAATGATGTCCTCTTTCTTATGACACCAAGAAATCCATGCTACCATCACGGATGACTGAGCACAAAGCTATGCAACGCACCATGTCAGAAATGGCTTTGCACCAGATGCACCACAGGACTATTTAACATGAGAGTAATTGGTTTGAACCATATGAGATTGAGTGGCCACCAAGGTCCCCGGACCTCACGCCCTGTGACTTTTTTGTGGGGGCATCTTAAGGACAAAGTTTACACGTCACCGCCCAGAGACATTAATGACCTATACGGGCCAGAATCGTGGCTGCAGTTGAGAACTTAAAGAGGAACTAAAACGGCAATTTCTTTTTGACTTTTTTGACTTTTCCGACAGTTTAAATACTCTTTTAACTGATGGAAATTAGTTTGCAGACGAGAGGAATTTGTTTATTTAAAAAAAAAAGGGTTGTTATTCTGAACCATTTATCCTGTTTCGCGAAAGCTCATTATATATGTTAAATGTATGTACGTGACCCCGTGACGTACACGTGTAGAGTCGGTTGATGCTACAGCCAAACACTATGCATGTACGTACGTGGAGTTGATACTGCTGAAGAGTTTTTGTCGACCTAACTTCTCCGTTTTCCCGTCTATTTTGTCTAATTTTGATATTATTTCAGTATGAGCATGGTTTTGAGATAATCATTATGCCTCGATCGTGTGTAGTTGGGGGTTGCACGAGGAACAGCGACAAAAACCCTGACCTAACCTTACTGCGATTCCCAGTGCTGAATGGAGCTCAAAGGCGACAGTGGGTCCGCTTTGTAGACAATACAATATCTGATTTTGGGCTGTCGAAATGGTCGAAAATATGTGCAGAACATTTCGCCAAAGACTGTATAGATGATAGTGTTAGTATGAAAACTCAGCTGGGTTTGAAGGCACAATTCCGTTTGAAGGATGGAGCCATTCCAACTCTAGGCACCGAGCATTCCAATCGTGCCCCGGACTCACGCGCACCACCGCGACGACGTTGCCTGCGGTTGCCGTCTTGAGCAGCCAGAGCCCCGGCCGTCTCCCTGTCCACGCTCGCTTGACTCAACATGCATTGTACACGCACGGTACCGCATGCGCTGCATGCGATTGAGTCTGGTACCTTATAACAGAAATTGTGTGTATGGTTCTGAGAAGATGCGGGTCCTTATGAGGGCTGCATAAGCAAAGTCGCCAGACTAGAGTATAGCATCAGCTCACACACAACTCACCGCGCAGGTTCCAATAAAAGCCGACTGCAAACAAAGGAAAGTATGACTCATAACTAGCTTTTCAGCAAGAACAAGACGACAACCCCAATTCTAAATGTGTCTCACAAAGATGTCAACACTTTAAAAAATGTTTATCGTAGTGTTACTCCTGAATCATGAGCAAAAAGCACAGCAAGTAGTACTAGCCTTAGACAAAAAAATACGTACAGACTCTACGTAAAACATTGTCGTAAAATACAGTGACGTCATATGTTTCTACACGTATACGTCAATACTCGCGCGATACGGCACGCAGTTGACCGGCCTTTTCTGAATCGAGTCAAAGTGGCTCAGAAAGAAAAGGCTCAAAAACATTTTTTTTGATTTTTCAAAATCATGAAACTTGTTACATTAGTTTTGGGGAGGCATAAACTATCAGATAAGTCAAAGTCAAAAAAAGATTGCCGTTTTAGTTCCTCTTTAAGAGGACAGAGAGACGGGAGTAATCAGGAATGCGGTCAGAGCAATAAGAACCAGGGCAGAAGTTTGCGTTGAAGGAAATGGGGGGGGGGGGGGGGGGGGCATGTTGAAGGACACTGGGGTTAGGTTGGGACAGGGATAAGCCTCCAACTGTTTAATGATTGAAGAAATGATTTTGGTCCTTATTGGTCTTTGTTCTTATTTTTAGACATGCTGAACACTGTGCGAATTAGACCTGTGGTGCATCTGGTACAAAGCCATTTCTGACATGGTCCGTTGCCGAGATCCGACCGACAGTCAGAAACAGACCTCAAGGGTGAAATTCGCCGCAATTCGAATGAAGTTCTTACTTAAAATGGTAACAATTTAATTCAATTCATGTTTTGTACAAACAGGAGAATGCTCAAGAAAGTCAGCATTTGGTCACTTCGGGGGAGGGGGATGGGGAAGCCCTGGGGGTGGGGGTAAAACAAGTGCATTATCCCCCCTACCCCCCCCCCCCCCCCCTACCCCTACCCCCCCCCCCCCCCCCCCCCCCAAAAAAAAAAACCGCAAAAGTAACCCTATAACAATCACTCCATCAAACAGCTGCCATTGAACTTTAGAAAAAAATCAAACAGCGCCCTCGTGCCGACTACATAAAGAATTCCGTTTTGGTAGGTTGAATAAAAAACTTGAGGTGGACAAATTTAGGTCGCTGGCTAGCTAGCTGCAGTAGGCGCGGCCTACCAAATATCGTAGAATTAAGAAGGATATACGTAGAATGTACGTACGTAAGAACATGTGTTGCTCGACTACAGCCCTGATACGTCAACGGTATTTGCTCGTTCTATTGTTGATATTCATCCCCCAGATTGTTGTCTTTATCAGTCTGAGCAAGGTAAACAACGGGGATTTCAACCAACAATTACTGGTTGCGGACTCGTCCGGCAGAGATGATCAGACCCTAGCGGAGTTGAATGCGGTCGACGATGCCGTAGTGTCCCGCGTGGCAGGGCGGGCTGATGCGGGAGCGCACAGTGCAATGAGGGGACGGAGAGGTCGGGAAAGAAGTGTACATGTAGGTTTGCTGTCAAACACGGTGGAACTTAAAAACGGCAGCACTAAACATCAGGAAAGTGAAGGTAACTTGTGTTACTTTACTACTGTTTATACTGAGATTATTATAGATGCTTTTTACTGGAAAACTTGAATTGCTGGTCTACATGGTCTTGCCCTACGATCCTTGCCCTTGGGCTAGATGTCGCCTGGCTTAATTAATTAACCTTTTAAGTAACCCTCCAGGGCATGTTTGCTAGAACCCTGCTAGACGCATCAGATTGCATACTTTGTCACATTGACTTGTGGAGAGTCCAGTCAGCACATCTGCATTGCATCTGGCAGGGTTATAGGGATTTATATAAATTACAGTTCCAAGGAAACAAAGCAGTTAGTATCCAGGCCATCACTGCATGAGCTTTTTTTGTAATGCTAGGATCTTTTCCTCACAAGTTTCCCCCTTTAGGACTGGGCCAAGTAAACAAAAATACCCGTTGATCATCCAGGTTTTAAAAAAAAGAGGAGGATGAGGGCCTTCTTATTTATTTGATATTTTTTTTCTAAAATGACTGCCAGCTTTTTATTAGCTATTCTACCAGTAAGTCGAGTCAAAATATCCATGTTAAACAGTGTTCTTTGTAGTTTATTAAAGTACTCAATTGAGTCTTTTCAATTGCATTTTCACTTCAACAAACTATAGTATTGAGTTCGCATATCGTGAATGCCAGTGAACTACATGTAAGCCCACGCTGGCTTTGTAGAACTTCTAAAATATTGGGAAATGAAATCGATCACCCAAAGAATGGTTGCAAGATACATGAAAAATCTATCTTTTTTGAGGAAACAAAACAGGATACGGGCTTAAAAAAGAATGCGGGTGGGGACGATCAACTGGTGTTCTTTTTTACTTGGTCTTAAAATGGACTACCAATGTAAATGCATGTGTGATATGATTTGTTTAAAAATAAAAATTATTAAGAGCCGAAATATAATTATTTTGGGAGACAAAGTAAACATGGAACATGAAGTCAATAATAACAAAATTGACAATAATGTGATCAGAATATCACTTGGTTTTTTGGGGGGAAAATGGGAAAAAAGTGGGATATATACCCCCGTGATTTACGCCCATTGATCATTGATTTCAGGCTTTCAAGTAATCCTTCACGCAATGAAGGGCTTGGGTGCAGGAGTACTGTGACTTTACTTCCACACTGCAAACACTGGGGTGTTAAAAATAACACCAACGGTGTCAAATTTGATTCTTTCCCGGTATCTATATAGGACAACACCCATGGTGTTAATTGACACCAAACGTTGGTGTTAATTTATTCTAACACCAAACATGGTGTAACTGTATAACACCAGAAATCGGTGTTAATTTGCAGTATACTTGGTGTTACATGTTCTCTCAAAATTAAAGAGGCGTATTTTTACTGGATATTCCAGGCAGAAAGTAAGTGCAAATTTATAGAAATGAATTAAGTGGGAACCAGACTAATTGAAATACGCTTAATATACATTATTATGTACGTAGGGTGTACAGATGCTACGGTAACCTACTTACACTACAAAGTGGATACTGTCGAAATTTAGCTTTATATTTAGCATTTTCCGCCATGCTAAAGTCCTGGTTTCCATGAACAATTTCAATATTTGAATACGAAGGCAATGTAATGCGATTCTCTATTTGTGTTTACACAAAATCTGAATTTTGTTGTGGAATATTGTTTGAATAATTACACATTATGGTCAAGAAATTGTGTTTTTGGACGAAACACCACAATTTAACGTGACTTTTGTGAACAAAATTTCGTCACCATACTACACGAAGAAGTGATGCCGTCCAATCGGATTGCTGGATCTTCGAGCATGCGCGCACATTGTGTAACCTTTTAACACCAGAACTACTTAACACCAAGTTATTCAAGTTTCTGCCTGCACGTTTGAATAAATTGGTGTTATTTTAACACCAAAAGAATCACCAAAACGTTTACACCAGTTTAGTGTTAGCAATTTAACACCAGAGTTTTTGCAGTGCAAGAGCTTAGTTGAGGATGGAGCACAAGTGAAATCAGGCTTGTTTCTAGTGGTTCGCCACCATGGTTCAGCCATGGTTCATACATACTATGTTTATTCCATACTAAAATGCATTTCATTTTTCAGAATGGAACCCGCAATTGGAATGTACATGTACATATTTGTTTCCAGTCGTGACTTTATGTAGCTGAAAATAACTGACTCCAATTAACATAGTGCAATTGAATTTGTTCCCAGTTGGAAAATCCAGTATTCCTTTCAAACCAACTAATTTAAAGGTAATACACAACATTTGCTTTTGCTGTAATTCTCAGAAGTGAATGGATTTGGGGGGGTTAGTATTTTATAGCAAATACTGTAATCTGTTTAGTGTTTTGTGTGCATAGATGCTGGGAAAACAGAGAAGAGAAAAAAATTATGTTCTTGTACAATGTTGTCTGGTTCACTGACCTTATTTCAGACGAAACAGAGCAATTTATAGAAGTTAGGGAATTATCAGGTCAGGGAACTAGACTATTTCCAACGATTGTCGGCTGATGACAATGTAGTGTACACGATTGGTAATCCTCCAATTTGTTTGTATTGAATTATTACGAAATGTACCTTACTAGACTGTAAGTTAATAGGCCTAGTACATGTAGTCTTAATCCTCCTGTGAAATGATGGCACCAGGTGTGCTGTCGTTGTCAAGAAAAGTGGAAATTTATATCGTTTTCCAACGATTTCCAGCTGGAAATCGTTGGAAAACTGTTCTGTAGCCTTTAGTCAAGGCACGCGTGGCTAACCAGACGAGTGTCCGGGGGACATGCTGGCATTCGCGGCATGTCACTCGTTCAGGTAGCCACTCGCGCCTTGACTAAAGGCTATCATTCGCCCGACGGTTGAAAACGAGCGCCGTTTTTCTCTCGTTTTTTTTCGCCATAAAATACTAACCCCCAAAGCCGCCCATTTCTAAAAATTTCAACAATGACCAATCATGTACCCTACCTTTAAGAGAAATTTGGGCGCTGGAATGTTCTTGAATTCATTAAGAAAAGATTGGAAGTGTATTTTTAATGTGGGCATATACCTGCCTCATTCATCCATCCAGAGATCTGTACATACCGGATTGGAATTTCCCCCTTTTTTCCCCAAAGGTTTTTTTTTGCGGCTTTTTCGCCCATCCCGTAATTAAATCAGCAATAGCCATATACTGGGAAGTTGAACACTTTTACAACTTATAGATTTATTCGTGTAAATAGTCTTCTATTTGTGTAACTATTTTTGTATTTGTGTAAACATTCATGTATTTGTTTAAATATTCTTGTATATTAAGTATTGATGTTCATCCCTTACCAAAAAAACCAATTCATTACCAATTGATACTTCCAATTGGAACCAATTGGAATTTTTTCCAATTGTGTTTTGGCACTGGTCAGTTGGAACCAATTGGAATTTCTCCAATTGGAATTTCTCCAATTGGAATTTCCCCAATTGGAAATCCATTCCCCAATTGGAAATCCTTTCCCCAATTGGAAATCCTTTCCCCAATTGGAAATCCTTTTCTCCAATTGGAAATCCTTTTCTCCAATTGGAAATCCTTTTCTCCAATTGGAAATCCTTTTCTCCAATTGGAAATCCTTTTCTCCAATTGGAAATCCTTTTCTCCAATTGGAAATCCTTTTCTCCAATTGGAAATCCTTTTCTCCAATTGGAAATCCTTTTCTCCAATTGGAAATCCTTTTCTCCAATTGGAAATCCTTTTCTCCAATTGGAAATCCTTTTCTCCAATTGGAAATCCTTTCTCCAATTGGAAATCCTTTCTCCAATTGGACCAAATAAAATTCCCAATTGGTTTTTCAAAAGGAATAATCTCAAAAGCTAGACTTGCAAGCAAATTATTTTTTTAAATAAATAGGTCACACAAATAAGTCACACATTGAATAATTGATCCTTTAGATGTATGTCCACTTTTCTATCCACCTATGGCATTACTCTTGACAAGAAAATATCAACGTGATACACTTCATCCTTCAAAATTAAAACAATTGGAGATCAATACTTTTTTGCTGTGTACTTTTCACTGAATTTATTTCCAGCATAGGCCAGGGCCAAAACAGTCCTGAATTTTTCTAAATCTAATACATGAATAATTTCACACAGGGAGTTAATGAAAAATGTATAAATACATGAAGCACCCGATATGCGATCAACATTAATTAAATAGGAAACTACCTAATTTCATATACATCATTGTTTCTATTTTCTTAAAAATGGTAGGCAAAAAGGTATTTAAAACAAATTTTGGGACGGATACAAAACAAGTAAATTAAAAAAGGCTTAAATAGTTTTGTACTTTATAAACAAATGCAAAGAGACGAAGAAGAATGATTAAAATATGAAAGAAAAAAAAAAACCTAAAACACATGAATCTTTAACAATGGAAATAGATCCCACCACAAATCTCTGAAATTTTACGGAGATTTAAGGGGGGAAACTACATTTTCGTTGTTAAAATATTTATAGTGAACAATCACCCCTGTTGGTGCACTTCCAGAGACCTTAAATTGGAAAATTTACATTGATCTCTTAAGAAAATCAGCTCTGAAAAAGTATAAATTTGTAGAAACTGATAAATCACCCGACGTAAAGAGAAATGTGGCGAAAAATTGAACTCATACATGTACATCCGAAAATCTAAAATACACATGGACTAGTGAAACTTGGTTAACTCCGGACACAGATGAAAATTTATAAAATAATTTTGTGGCGATCAATAGGCAAAAATTGAAAGTTAAATGAAACTATTTTTGAGGGTTAAATGGACTTTTTTAATGGACTTAAAGCACGGGTGATCAGGGGGGACATGTCCCCCCCCCCCCAATATTTGGGAGTTGACGGCTATGGCAGTGTGTCATATACATTTAATTTTCCCTTTTCATTTGAAATTTAGACCGCTAACTGTTTTGTTATCTCTAACATACAAAGCAACAATGTGGAAAATCTTTACAGAATATTAGTCAAAATAAGATTGTGTAAGCCAAAAAAGGTAATGTCACCTCCTACTATAGTAACAATTGTAGACTAATACCGCATACAAAAGGGTTTAACAAGTGTACAATTAAGAAAAGATCTTATATAATATACATGTAACTCGGAAGATCTTACGGGAGAGGACTTGGACGACTTAGCTCTGCATATGCAACGGATGAGGACGACTCCAAATGGTGCGGGCGAACACAGTTCGATGATAACGAGCTTGAACACTGGGCGAAATTCACCTCTAACAAACAGCCGGGGACGACACACACTCACTGGCTCCCGTCGCAAAAATATGGGGATATGAGACCCCAAATACTGAACCGTAGGCCTACAGATGAAAATGTATGAAATAATTTTGTGGCGATCAAAAGGCAAAAAATTGAAAGTAAAAAATTGACTTAAAGCACGGACGACCTGGGGGGGACACGTCCCCCCCCCCCCAATATTTTTTGGGGGAACGGCTATGGCAGTGTGTCCCCCCCCCCCCCCCCTCAATAATTTCCCCTTTGTCAATGTCATATACATTTTATTTTCCCTTTTCATTTGAAATTTAGACAGCTAACTAACTGGCTAACAACTGTTTTGTTATCACCCAGACACTAACATACAAAGCAACAATGTGGACAATCTTTACAGAATATTAGTCAAAATAAGATTGTGTAAGCCAAACAAGGGAATGTCACCTCCTACTATAGTAAAAATTGTAGACTTACCGCATACAAACAGCAATAGCGTGTTCCTTGCTCTGTGGTTCAACATGTTGCTTGTAGTTGTACGTGTGATCGATCATGTCCAAAGACTTGTCCATCCATCCAGCAGTTGTATTTTTTACATGTCATGTACAGGTTGAGTGTGTACATGAGCAGTGAATTATGTCCACAGGCATAAATGTCATGCAAATATCCACGATTTTTACCCAGTTTTATACAATTTCTGCCATCAAGCATATACTGCACTGCTGCACTGACATTCAACTGACTGCAGTGCAGATTTCAAATTTCCCACACTGACCGTTTATCTCTGGTATGCAAGCAGCAAGGTCACCGTGTCATGTGACTTAAGTCTAAGTAACATGATACTCTTGATGATGACAGTACATGTAGGCTTTGGTCTGTACAGGCCTAGGGTCTGTACACGTACACATGGCTTAAACTGTTCTCAATGAAGAATTGGGCTAGCTGTATGTGTGGTGTACTATGTGCTGTTGCATGATTGCATGGTGCAGAATTGGTGTACAACACAATGTCTGAACCATGTGAAACTGAGTATGCGGTATTAAACAAAATGACGACTTGATGTCCTTTTGTTTCTTTGTCCTTTTTAACACTTTCTATTTTTGGGGAAAATGTGGAATTATGTAAATTATGGTTTCAGTACCGATTTCTAACCCCCCCCCCCCCCCCCCAAAATGGTTTTGCATCGGTGACTGTCTTCGATGGCAGGATTGCTTATGTAAAATAACGATGGAAGCATGAAGTGCTATGACTGTTGCAGGCAATGGTATAAGGTGGAGCCACTATTAATTAAAAATACGGAAGTTATCGGACATAAAATATACATGTTTATCTTAAATTCCAACTCTCAAGTTATATTCTTTCCACAAGTTATTGGAAATGAACTGAGTAGACTGGATTCCAATTGGAAATGAACTGAGCAGACAGGATTCCAATTGGGAATGAAATGAGCAGAGGGGATTCCAATTGGAAATGAACCGAGTAGACAGGATTCCAATTGGAAATGAACTGAGCAGACGGGATTCCAATTGGGAATGAAATGAGCAGACAGGATTCCAATTGGGAATGAACCGAGTAGACGGGATTCCAATTGGGAATGAACCGAGTAGACGGGATTCCAATTGGGAATGAACCGAGTCGACGGGATTCCAATTGGGAATGAAATGAGCAGACGGGATTCCAATTGGAAAAAATTATTACACAGGATTCCAATTGGGAAATAAATGAGTAGTATAGGATTCCAATTGGAAAAACTTAATTCCAATTGTTTCCAACTCAAACCAACTCAACACCAATTAAGTACATATTACATCAGTTGGGTTCCAGATGAATTGAGTTGGTTGATGATTTTTTTTCCAATTGGAAAAGGGCACTCCAATTCAAACCAACTAAAACCAACTCGATACCAATTGAATCCAATTCATTCCAATTGGATATCCAGTTGGAATGAATTGGACATTTTGGTAAGGGATAATCCCTCTTACAGATTTCCTTTTTGTAAGAGTGAATTTCACTTTACCCAACTTTAATTAAAAATGCATCCAGGGCCCAATGGAAACCAGTTTTAAAACATTTAGGAAAACCCTTGGTAAAGAAATGCAATAAATATCCACTGTTATCAAATGAAGGTTTCAGTCTCTTGTGGCCTGGTAATAAAATGCTGAGTCCTGCCCTGTGGGTCCTTAGTGTTACAACCAGTGTTTATTTTCATGTTTATTCAATAGTTCAACTGGGGTTTGTCCTGTTAGAGAATGCCATAAGAAACTAAAAGGGGAAGTGATTAGGGCTGTGCATCCCAACCGGGTACCCAAGTACCTGGCCATTAATGTCAGGAACCTGTTCCAAATTATGGAATCGAGTACCCGTAACCGAATTCAACATATTACTTCGTAATTTCTCAGACACTGAAAAAGATTATTTTTGAATGTCATTTGTGGGGAATTTCCAAAGGGCACATGGAAAAACGGTATTATTAACGTGCAGACCTTTACGAACAATGTGAACAGCAATTTCCAAGATTTGATTCTTGGGATTGGCTCAGTTTAACGGGTACCCGGGTATACCCGTGATATTTTCGATCAGGTTACCAATTCCTGTACTACCTGTAAATGCACACCCCTAGAAGTGATGCTTCTCAAAGTTTGAATCAGAACAAAATTTAGACTCTATTTCTATCTAGGTTATATTATATATTTTACTACGGTGTTATTTGTACTCGCTAGATATTATCCACACTTTAATGGCAGTGGGCAGTATTGCTCTGTAAAATAATAGAATAGATTATTTTGTGCCTGCACTAAGATCACTATTTTGCCTTGCTAAAAAGCCATATCATCAGCATAAAATTGGTTAATAAGTCAGGATCAGGGATACACAAGGTCATAAAGCAACCCATAATGTACAACATTTGCTTTTGCTGTAATTTTCAGGAATGGATAGATGGGTCATTCCATGAAGTTGAGACACAATGTGTGACATATTGGTAAAAATTTTAAATTGGTGTGAAATAAATTTGTTACACCACATGTGATTCTATACAATTATTTCATCATAGCTTAGATTCATTGTGACATAATATTTAGTTTAGGGTCCTCTCTCTTGAGTTTCACATGAACTCCCATAGACTTACTATGGATAAATCAACGATGTAACAAGGGACACGGTGTCCCGGTTACATCTTAGTTTATGTTGCTCATAATTCATAAATAATCATGTTAAAGCATCCAAATCTGTATGTGGTAGTTAGAAAATGTTATCCTTTTACATACCCATCAAATACAGTTGGCTAAAACATTTGATGTAATAATTGATTTGGCAAGCCTGCAAGGATGTAACATGGGACACCGCTCCATCAAGGGTGGCAAACTAACACATGACACCAATTTAGGGGGTCTTTTTTATGTTTTTAAAAAGAGGTACTCCAAGTCTTTGTTATCATGTTGCATGGACATTTCACATACTGCTTACAGATAAATTATGGAAGAAAGTTCCCAAAATTGCTAGGATGTAACGTGGGACACCACCGTTACATCCGAGTCCATTTTGCCCTAATTTTGAAAAGGCAGTCCAATATATTGACTCTACAAGTTAATTTTATTAAAACGGTAATCACACAAAAGAAAAGAAATTTAATTCAGACTTCATTTGATGAAAAGTAAGAAAGCTAGACATGCAAGCAGGATGTAACAAAATTTAACAGAGTGGGACACCATCCGTTACCTCTCTAACCACAGATTTGTTAGCCATATAACAGAAAAGATGTAAGAGATACTGAAAATATGATTTGTTGTTAAGTTACATGCAGTTTTTGCTAACTGCTCATGTAAAAGAAAAGAAAATAGTTAATTGTTTAAACCTCTGAACCCTATTTGTATTTTGTAAGTTTTTATGTCACAAAATTACCCCATAATTTAGCCCGGGACACCATCACACTTGGTGACAAAACATAAATATATCTCAAATAATGCCCTCATGTTTTGTATCATTCGAAAGCCTTCCTTTTACTCTTCAAGTTCATATCATAATCACCATTAAAGTCAGTTTAGTTTAAACAAGAAAAACAATTACATAATCAAAGAATGCCAAAATGTGTGTGTGTCTCAATTTCATGGAATAACCCAGATGTGGGGTTAGTATTTTATAGCAGATATTATTGCAAATGACCTATTTCAAGTTTTATGTTCACAGATGCTGGAAAAATCAAGAACAAAAATGCTGTTCTTGTAGTCTGGTTCCCTGACATTAATTCAAATGAAACAGAGCAATTTGCAGAGTACTTTGACAAAATGTCCTTTCGCAAGCCCAGTCAGAAGTCCTTTCATAAAGCCGGTCACAAGTAACTGGATGAACAATGACAAAGGAATGCCTTTTTCAAAGCTCATTTGAATAGCTTGTGATTGGGATTAGGACTGGTGGGCTTGTGATGGACTTGCAGGGACTAGCAGGGACTAGCAGGGACTAGCAGGGACTAGCAGGGACTAGCAGGGACTAGCAGGGACTAGCAGGGACTAGCAGGGACTAGCAGGGACTAGCAGGGACTAGCAGGGACTAGCAGGGACTAGCAGGGACTAGCAGGGACTAGCAGGGACTAGCAGGGACTAGCAGGGACTAGCAGGGACTTGCAGGGACTTGCAGGGACTTGCAGGGACTTGCAGGGACTTGCAGGGACTTGTAGGGACTTGCAGGGACTTGCAGGGACTTGCAGGGACTTGCAGGGACTTGCAGGGACTTGCAGGGACTTGCAGGGACTTGCAGGGACTTGCAGGGACTTGCAGGGACTTGCAGGGACTTGCAGGGACTTGCAGGGACTTGCAGGGACTTGCAGGGACTTGCAGGGACTTGCAGGGACTTGCAGGGACTTGCAGGGACTTGCAGGGACTTGCAGGGACTTGCAGGGACTTGCAGGGACTTGCAGGGACTTGCAGGGACTTGCAGGGACTTGCAGGGACTTGCAGGGACTTGCAGGGACTTGCAGGGACTTGTGATGGACTCGACTACATCTCTAGCAATTTGTAGACATCGGGGCATTGTCATGTCAGAGATAACTAGATGGCTTGCACCTGTATTTAACCAATTGCAAACAATCTGGACAAACTAAATTTGGTAAATTGGGGCAGTATTTAAAAAAAAAAAAAAAATTTCCAGTAATGGTCGGCCGACCATCATTGGAAATTGATTAGAAACTTATCCCACTTTTTCTGAAAATGACAGCACACCAGGTACCAATATTTCACAGGATGCTTGGGACTATGTACAGGTATTATTTGCTATCATAGTCCAAAGGTTCGTTAGTCTGAAGGTTAGTTAGTCCGAAGGTTCAATAGTACGAAGGTTCAATAGTACGAATCGACAATAAGGTTCGATAGTCCGAATGGACGATCAGGTTCGATATTCCGAATAGACGATAGGGTTCGATATCCTGAATAGACGATAGGGTTCGATAGTCCGAATTGACAATAAGGTTCAATAGTCTGAATTGACAATAAGCTTATTGCCGATTCGGACTTTATTGCTGATTCGGACTATCCAACCTTATTGTCAATTCGGACTATCCAACCGTATTGTCAATTCGCACTATCAGATCTTATTGTCAATTCGGACTATCGAACCTTATTGTCAATTCGGACTATTGAACCTTATTTTCGTTTCAGACTTTTAAACCTTCGGACTAATTAACCTTATTATAAATTCGGACTAATTAACCTTATTATAAATTCGGACTACCGAACCTTTGGATAAATGAACCTTCAGATTGTCGGCACCATTGGACCTTCGGACAATCGCATCAAATGTTCGGATTGATTAACGAACCTTATTTCATTTTCGGACTAACGAACCCCCTCTTATGGTGAATTTGTACGTTCTGAATATCGAACCTTCGGATCAATAAACCTTCGGACAATCGAATCTTCAGACTATCGGGCGGACACCCATCAGACACCCGTGGGATGAAACCCGGGGGGGGGGGGGGGGGGGGGGGGGGGGAATTCAGCAAGATCCAACCTCAAGTGGATTAAATCACACATCTGTCAAGTTGGGTAATTGAAGTAATCCTTGTTGTGCAGGCAGCTCATTCCCTGTCATGAAGGCTGTGCCAGGTACTTCCTTTTATCCCATGGATTGGGGCCCTTTTGCTATGTTTTCCATTGCTCCAAGTAATTTTGTGTGTGGTTTGGAGCAGAATGCATAGAGCTCCATCAGGACTTGATGTACCATTTGTAATTAGATGGCTCAGCTGCAGTACATTGCATTTGAAAGTGGGAATTTCTCTTCGCACTTTTTCTCTTCCCAGGCCGGGAGTTCATTTTCATTTCACAAAAAAAATCCCACAGTGGGAAAACATTTTTATTCGCACCATTTTACACAAGTGGGAAAACATTTTTACACCATTTCTCCAAAATGTGAAAATAATTTCGAACTTGATTTCGCAAGGGTGACAAGTTGTGTGCGAAATGAGTAACGCGAATGCGAATTCTTTTCCCGTTCCCGTTTGCAATATGTTGTACCTGTATGCACTGCAGTGGCGTATCCAGCATGGTTGGGGCGGGGGTCGGGGGGGTCGGGTCGGGCAACTTCCCCCCTGGCGACATTCGAGCCAACTTGTCCCCCTGGCAGCATTCGAGCCGTCATAAATAATAGTCATAAAAGAAATGGTGTTTTTAAGACGGTTTTATAAGATGGTTCAGACGTTGTTTGCCCTCCCTGGCACAAAAAGCTGGATACGCTATACTGATGCACTGCAACTCATGCAAGGAAGCCCAATCCTGCAGCACTGTCATTTTGTTATGTGCCCCACAAACCATACAGCAAGAACAGTTCTGTTCTTTGATGCATACTCTAATTGCCTAGACCTCACATAAATCACAAGTTCATGTAGAAAATTTGTGCTTTGGCTGCTTTTTATGACAACCATATTATAGGAACAACTCAGAAAAATATATTAACCCCTAATACTACCTGAATCCATCAAAATCCATACCCCTGTTTTGGAGGATTTCAGCGGATTCAGGATACCCCCATATTGAAAACGGGGGAATTTTGATGGATTGAGGATTGTAAGCCTAGCGGTACTGCAGAATTTTGATGGATTCAGGATACCTCCATATTGAGCAGTCACCAAAACCAACTTTTTGTGCATGACAAAATAGGTGGACTTTGGCGGATTCAGGATACTTTCTAGTAGAGTTAAGGTTTTTTTTAAAAGACTTTAAGAATAGAATTTGGTGCATGAGTGCTGTTATGTGTCTTATGATAAAATTGTTCCCTCTTCCAGAAAAAGTACTTGCATGTCATGAACAAGATTAATCCTTCATAAGAATAGAAAACAAGGATGCTGTATTTTGTCTTGAATGTCACATCATAAATAGTTTACGAGTTTGAAGTTAAATTGATCAGGGCTATACAAGTCCCAACCAATCCTGCTGCACCAACTCTCATACTCATGGGAATGGCCTGGCAAAAAGGAGCTGTGTAATATAAGACAGGTAGTCCAATTACAACCAGCCCAGGGGTAATTAATAAGCCATCAATCTGTCACACAGGCCAATTGGATCAGGATCTCTCTAATCACTGGACCACCCATCTCTATCTGTCTGTGGAAACCTGATAGTGGACTGGCAGCCCAACAACCATCAAGCATAGAATACAGGTCTTGTCACAGAGAGCCTCCCATACCCAACAAAGTGTGTGGGGGTGGGGAGGAGAGACTACCCCAGGTTGAATCTCAATTTTCTCGTGTTCAACCATGGAGGAATAAGAACACACCCTGCATCATTTCTCACTTGTTTGGAATAAGGGGGTGGGGGGCATTGCTCCCCTGCTCATTTCCCGAACCGTTTTGAATTGGGATCAACTGAGAAATGGCAGCCGGCTAATTTGGCCTCTCAGGGTCAACGCAGGGGTTGGGGGCTGAACATTTTCTGGTGTGAAACATAGCTTGTTTCCAACCCTCCTGTCAACCTTGGGTCAACCCCGAGATTTGTCAAGTTTGAAAAGGCATTCTACGATACCCACATTGGGCAGTGGCATACAATTGGAAGGGAGCAGGGGCAGGGTGCAGAATTGTAACACTTTCTTGGAGAGGGGCTGCATATTTTTCCTTGGTAAACCCTTTTAAAAGGGTGGGGGAATGGTTGATTTTCATTAGCCTTTGCTCAGGAGTGAAAGTGATGCTTTTGCTACCAAACACGATAACAGTTCATCAGGTGTTCTTTTTCTCTCATTCATAAAAAAGAAAGTTGATAAAATGCCCCCACCCGACGCCCATATGCTGCTAAACTGTGGCCTCAAGTAGGCCTGAAAGTGTCGCTTGCCATTCAGACTGGCTTAGTTTGGGTATCTAATAGCCGTTTTTACACTATACTCTTACCCGGGTAATTGCGGGGTTAACAAAAAAATTAACTCCGAGATTACCCGGGTAATATGGCATGTTCACACTACACTTCTCTGGGTTAGAAATTCTCCCGGTTAACTGCCTCAAAACCCAATTTAACCCGGGTAATTTCTAACCCTGCTCGTGAGGTGGGTTAACCCACCAATCTCGGGGTTAACAACGACCTTGAGACAATTCTCCAGGTTACCATCAGTAGTGTGAATGCTAGCCGGGTTTTCTTCAACCTGGGTAGGTGGGTGCGCTTCATCTTGTTTTATCGGCCAGCTACATGTAATAAATTTTGGGGGTTGTCAGTTTCGAGGGCTTCTTTTTTTTACAAACATCTGGGTAAATTCAGAGTAGTGTGAAACCCCAATTAGTTTTGGTATCATAAAGGGACAGGCATCTTGATAGGAAGCAGATCAGCAGATTCGAGCTGTGTAAACATGTTTGCCTGTTTCATGTGGGAAATACATTACATGTAGGTGTGAAATTAGGTCAACTTACATTTGTGACCCGCTCTGCAAAAAGGGCACATATGTTGCAAAATTTGAAAATAGTGTTTTATATATAGCTGGAAAGGCCATTTTATAAGCTTTCATATGGTATATGTCTCAGGTCTGTAGCATTTTGCAATCACAAGATATTTGGAAATTTGCATGTTTGTTTTCAGGAATTTCTTTAAATGACTTAAGGAGAAACAAGCCATTTAAAAAAAAAAAAAAAGCAAAGCAATAGATTGAAGCACTCGACAAAAACACATTTTTTTCCAACTTTATTCACTGAAATCAAAGATTTTGGTTATGAAATAGAATAATATAGGTACCCAAGATGCAAAAAATTCCCTCCCTTTAAAATCACTTGTTTAAGGAATTTTTTACCCTCTTCACATTGAACTGCCCATAACTCGTAAAAGCATACAGCGACTTATGTGCCCTTTTTGCAGAGCGGGTCAGATTTGTGTTTTGCATGAAGGGACAAGTACCCTTATTGGTCGTATGTGTAAGATTAGCTTTAAAAAAAATCATTTGAGCATTCTTTTCACTGCATGAAGTTGTTTGAGTGTGTACTTTTGGCAGTTTCAAAATTAAGAGGAGTGTCTCTTGTGATTATCTCAAAAACTTGTTTCTTGCAAATCGACATGCCCATCCCTTGATGGACTTGACGAATTAATATCACAAAATCATTGCCAGACATCAGTGTCATCAATTTTGAATAAGATTATGATGGACAAACCCATTGTTATACAAGAAGCTCATCTGCAAGTCATCAAGTTTAGTCAAATTGCCTTTGCTTTTTACATCTCACTCTCTCCCCCCCACTAATGACCTTTTTTATGGATATTCCCCAACACAATTAGGCCAAAAGGCCACTCAGATCAATTGAAGGTGTTGACTACAAAAGACATAAATCACAGGGATAATAAGGTATCTATTCACAGTTTGTTTGAATTGTGAAAGATTATAGGTGAAAGGGAAGCAGGTTATACGGGTAAGGAGTTCCAGAGAAAGACAGTTTGAGGAAGACAAACAAAAAATTAAGAGTACATGTATCTCAGCTCACAGTACTACATGTATCTCACAGTACTACATGTAGCCTTTGGAACAACAGTGAAAGGATGTGATGAGACAGCCAGGCGAGCAGAGTGCCCGAAAGTTTGTCCATGGTAACTAATGATGAAAGGCTACTGGATCCCTTCCATTGATAGTATCGATAAAAGAAGCTCAATGAAGCGACAGAGCATCAGACATGAAGGGGTTCCAGGGAAGATGCCAGGTCCTTGACCAACCATATTTGAAACACGCCGCTGAATCTTATCAAAGAGGGACAAATAGCAAGCTGGAGCACCAACCATGTGACTGAAGTATTCCATGAATAAGAGTTTTCACATGGTAAAGATGATTCAGAGGTCTAGAGCAAACTCCTTGAACTTCTCTGTCATCTCCTGCAGTATGAATACACTTGAGATATGTATAATTGGATGGTGAGAGCCTCAGCTTGCTGGCAACAACTACACAACATGTGTGCATGATGCTCATGAGGTTTTCATTTCTCTGTATGTAGGATGAAAACAGCACACAGATTGTTTTCCCACAAGACTTCTCCAAGTCTGTTTACATTCTTCTGTATGCATACAGTGTGGGCTGTTCAGATTTATAAGCGGAAGCTTGTAAAGAACAGCTGCCAGACAACAAGCAACAGACAAACAGAAAAAAAATTAAACACACACACTCTGAGAAAGAGAGAGAGAGAGAGGGGGGGGGGGGGACGCATTGGTCAACCACTTTTTTCAACCACTCCCCCCCCCCCCCAACTTTTGGCAGTTCCGCCGAACCTGCTGAGAGAGCACTTGGACAAAAAAACAGTAGCAAAAAGTATTTAAACATGTAGGGAACAGCCAACAGACAAGTAACCAACAAAAAGAAAATGGAAACGGGTCATCAGACAGCGGACAGAAATAATGCCAAAAAGTGCATATAAGGCCAAATAAAAAAAAAGACATGTTTAGCGTCCTGCCTTTTTGAAAAATAGGAAGGAGGAGGCCCTTTTTTTTTTTTTTTTTTTTTTTTCAAAATGGCCGCTCGACACATTTTCCAAGACGTCCGGCTGGGCTATTTTTCAAGATGGCCGCCAGCATACACAAGGTGATGCTAGAGTCTAAAAATACGACTTTTTGTTTTGGGATTTTTTTTTTTTTTTCGAAAAAGATCAAATATTCTTCATTTTTTTTCGTGTTTTTTCATTTAAAAAAAAAAAAAAAAAGCAGGCGGCTTCAAAAAAGGAAGCGGGCGGGGACGCTAAACATGGATTTTTTTTTATTTGGCCTAACATGAGTTGCTATTTTCTAACAAAACAATGTTTATTCAGTTTTGAACGAGACATCAAAGGAGAAAAGCTGGCGACACGAGTTATTACTTTGTCAAATTATTCGTGGTCTGACAATAATTTAGTTCCCGCCACAGGGCATATCTTTTTGTATATATATGTTGCAGGTCAGAAAGCAACGGTGAAGAATAAGATGCAATTAAGCCTTTCCTTGGAGGGTTACAGATGCCAAAATAGAAAATAAAAATAAGCTAAAATAAGACATATTTAAGAAGACATGGACAGTCTTTAAAGTTTAAAGGTAGTACGCCATTTGCTTCTGCTGTAATTTTCAGAAATAAATGGATTTGGGGGTAAGTATTTTATAGCGTGCTAGCAAATATTCACTGACCTGTTCTGTGTGTATACATGTAGATGCTGGGAAAACAGAAAGAAAACAATTCTGTTCTAGTATAGTCTGGTTCCCTGACCATACTTTAGACAAAAACGCCGGGAGCAATTTATAGATGTCAGGGAATTATCAGGTCGGGGAACTAAACTATTTCCAGGGATTGTCGGCCGACAATCGTTGGAAAACGATATAAATTTCAATTTTCTTTCTTGAAAATGACAGCACACCAGGTGCCACGATTTCACAGGATGCTTGAGACTGCTATTAACATAGCTAGTACGGTATTTCATAATAACAATAATTCACTAGTTTTGTTTTTTTATGTTTGCAAATGTTGTAAACTAAACACCATTACAAAAGGAAAAAAAACATCAGCTAAAAGCATGGTGTGAACATTGATAAAATCAAGTTCATCACTCAGTGACACTGAAATTTGGGAGACCACCAACATAGGGCAAGACAAATCAGTTGGTCGAGCACCAGTACGGTATTCTGGAGGTAGCTGGTTCAAATCCTGCTCCTGCCAGTGTTCTTTGTTCACTGTGAAAAATCAAGTTCAGTTTTATTGGCACTGATGAATGTTCAATCAATGTGCCTGACCCCATATCATGTATATATACATCTCACACATGAGCTCAGCCAAAATTGGTGGAGTGGGGCAGGAGGGCCAGCGCATCTCCCTCTCCCAACTTTTACCTGCAGATTTGGACAAGAACAGAAAGCCAGCCTGCCTTCCATTCTCATCACTCTTGCGTTCACCTGCTTCATTCCTTTTAGTTGAGAAGCGTTGGTTTGCAGTGCTGCGGAACATGTCAGGCCGCTTGTTTCTGGACAGGATGGGGCCAGCCAGTGACAGCGTGTGCCAACTGCCTGATCTGCAGACGCCAGCCAACATGTGCAGGGACAAGATAGGATGGGACTGCAGTAGTGCGGCTCCGGCATTCTCAACATACAATCCATCTACAAGGTAGGCTTAAATGATTGTGGATGGATCAGGACGGAATTTGCTGTCCTTGACATATATGCACGGAGGGGAAATTATGATATTTTACGTATTAAACCCAACGTTGATGATTGAACATGCTAAAAAGCAGCTCATTGGATTTTTGTATAATTTCATTATGAGTACTTGATTATAATACCGGTATGCACTTTAAAGATATGTGTCTGTTTTTTGAGGGCGCGTGGCTAACCTGAAAAAGAAATTTTCAAATTGAATTGCTAATTTGTATGAGATTTTCAATGAGACATTGTATAAACAAATCTATTCAAGTTGAAGATAAGTACCACGGTTAATATATTTATATTTTTGCAATAGGAGCGGAACACCTATTCTTACAGTGTTAATGTATAGGGCAATCGTCCCATGTAAAGTTAAAGGTAATTATACAACATTTTCAAACATCAGAAAAACAAACTGCCAAATTATTATGAAATACCTTACTTGACCTTGAGTAAATAATAGTCTCAAGCAGTATGTGTAATCGGTACACCTGGTGCTGTCATTTTTAAGAAAAGTGGTCAGCTGACAATCATTGGAAATAGTCTAGTTCCCGCAGGGTTCCCACGGGTCATGGAAAATCCTGGAAAAAAAAGTTGTCCTGGAAAGTCATGGAAAAGTCGTGGAAAATTGGGAAAAATTTAAAAGTCATGGAAATCAAGATCATGCAAGGGTTATTTTTGATGGGTCGCTCTTGATGTGAGGAGGAGGCCATTATTAATTGAAAAGCTAACAAATGGTTAGCCCAACATCAGCGGTTTATCAGTATCATAATACCAAACAACGTTTCTCTGCAAAATGGCATTAAATACCATGGAAATTGTCATATTTTAGTCCTGGAAAGTCCTGGGAAAAGTCATGGAATTTGGTTTTCAGATTTCTGTGGGAACCCTGTCCCGGGACCGGATGATTCCCTGACATCTATAAATTGTTCCGTTTTGTCTAAAGTATCATGGGAGAACAGCATGGTTTTCTCTGATTTCTCTGCATGTTTTCCCAGGTCACTGTCACAGTATTTGCTATAAAATACTAAAATCCATTCATTTCTGAAAATTACAGCAAAAGCAAATGTTGTATTCTACCTTTAAGCCCAAATACATTCTAGTGTGTACGTATGTAGTAGGTATTTTTTTCATTCAAATAAGCAGTTTCCTCCATCATTTGTTTGGCAGAGGAAATCATTGAATTAAAATTTTCAGCAAGAACACGGACCTATAGCTTTAATATTGTGAGATACAATAAAAGAACAGAAATTTTAAAGATAAATTATGTGCACATTAAATGAAATTTTCTTCAGAACATTGTAAATGAGTTCTTTTGGATAATTTATTTTAGTATTACACTGAAAATCATGGGGTCAAATTTACCTATAATTGTGGGTGAAAACTGCAACTACTCAAAATTTGGGAAAGCCTACTCTCAACCGATTGTATCCAGATAGATTTACCCAAATTTTGGGTATAAGTTGCAGTTTTCACCCACAATTGGGTAAATTTAATCCCCATAATTTTTCAGTGTATACTCTTTCAAATTTCACCAAACAGAAATAGCACCCTCTTGCAAATTGAAAAATTTGAAACCTTGAAAGAATTGAAAACCTTGTTCTTTTTATTCAAATGAAATGGGCCCAGTTTCATAGCGCTGCTTAACGGTAAGCAGAAAAGTTGTGCTAACTAGAGCAGGAAAATTTGCTTAGTGTATTTCATGGCCAAGTCGTGCTAACACTTGCGCGTGCATGGGGATTTATATTGTTCCGTCACTAATGTAAGCAAATCCAGCTTCCGAAGTTAGCAGGCTCTTCGCTGTGCTCACTGCCTACAGTCTCTATGAAATTGGTGAGGGTTCCGTTAGCAGAAAATTGTGTGTTAATATAAGCAGCGCTATGAAATTGGGCCATGGTCGTATGTGTGAAAACAAGTTGAACTTTCTATTTTCAATTTGATCGTCAAGCAGGAAGAGATGAGAACTTGCCTTGGTTTATTTATATATGTCCATCATTATTACATTCTTTGGTCTTTGCGCTGTATGAAATGACATACAGTTACCTCCATGGTCCATTTACACAATATGGCTGGCAGGAAATCTAGCATCCAGGCATAGGGCCTATCAGTAGATAGAGTGGCACCAAAGTTTAGCAGCAGGGTCCCTGCTGAGACAAGCGCAGTCAAAAACTTAGTTTCTTGTGTTCAGGTTGTAGATCACCAAAAAAAAGGCAAAAGGTGGAGGTCAGTGATATGAATGGTCATACCTATTGAATTTTTGAATAATATTTTTCAAATGTCCATTATATTAGGTGCACTACACTAATTCATGTCCGAATTTATGCGCCAGCTCATCAACATAAAATGTATACCCACAACTTTTTTTGAAAAAGGAGAGTTTGTGCCTCCAAAAATTGTGGGATTGTGTAAACATAGCCCAGCATCAACTCCCTGGTTTCTGGGCTTCCATCTGTGTGCAGACTTGATAAAATTACTGTTGAAAAATGGGTCCTATTTGCCCGAGAAAGTGGAGATGAGATGCCATGTTAAAAATGGCTGTTGATCGGCTTGGGAAATAGGACGTTTTTGGAGGTGGGTTTGTTTTGTGTCAATAATTAAAAATGTAATTGGTTAACCCCCCAAAAATAGAACAGAAAATGAGAGATGAGAGATAAAAGATCAGACAATAAGTGACATTTGTTTTTGTAGACCCCAGTGATGCTGGGGTACAGGTTATTTGGCCCTGAACTTTGTTGATTTTACATGGTTGTCAATGGGAGCTTGAATTAGTGTGGTGCACCCTGATATTGCCATTACAAAAATATCCCATGCAAAACCCCATGGGAATTGCATGCTGAATGAATTGGATACCATGGGAATCCCATGGGAGGTTTTTGTAAGGGTGGTAATGACACCTGGAGCCAATTTCATTGAGACGTTTCTAAACGGGAAAATATACTTCAGCACAAAAAGACTTTGCTTAATTAGTAAAATCAGGTTACCAGCCAAAACTCCATGTGATTGTGACTGTTATTTTAGTGGTTCTTTGATCAGCATGACAATCATGCTTAGCAAGCAATACTCATCAAATATATTCCTCTCCTGACATTCCTCCACTATGTTACTTTGTAACTTACTGCACTACAGAAAGGTGACGAGTGACGGAGCTTCAATGCTTATTGCACTGTTATCATAATTGTAGATGACTTTAAAGATGTACTGTCCATGCTGTTTTTGAGTTTAGTACACCACTTTTTAATTTGTTTTAATTTTCTATTTTCTAGCAGTTCAAAAATGATTGATTTTTTAATGAGACATCAAATGAAAAAATACACCCAAGTAGAGCTGTGCATTCAAACCGGGTACTGTAGCCGAGTACCCAACCGATAATGTCAGGAACCAGTTCCAGATTATGGAATCGAGTACCCGTAACCGAATTAACATATTACTTAGTACAAGTGTGTTTGTAATTTCTCAGACAATGAAAAAAAAAGTTTTTGAATGTCATTTGTGGGGAATTTTCAAAATGAAAACCAGGATACATGCAAAAACAAAACAGATTAATCCTAACCTACCTAAATCCATCAAAATCCAAACCCTGTTTTGGAGGATATCTAATGTTTAAAAGTGGTTTAACTTAATTAATAAATGTCAGTGCATGTGATATTTTGAAGACGTCATTATAATGTTTCCACCTTATTATCTGTAAGTTTTTATAATGTTCTTAAAACATATTTTTAAAAATATAATACTATGTTTTACAAATATCCCTAAAATGTCATACCGCAGAGTTGACAACATTCATAAAACATTTTATAGATGTTTGAGTCCATGGAAGAATCAGTAACGTTAAAATAATGTTTAAAAAACACTTCATACTGATGTTTAAAACTTGTCCGAATTATTAAATATATCTCAGAACATTTTATATTTAAAAGACATCATTATAATGTTACCAGTCGTATGTTTTTATAATGTTCTTAAAACATATATTTGTATCCTTAAAAACATGTTGCAGAACTATGTGTAAAATATTATGCCAAATTATTGATAACATTCTTAAAACATGTTATAAATATTTGAGTCCACATAACTATTATTAACGTTTTAATAATGTCAAAAAAGCATTTCTGCCTGATGTTTAAAACTTGTCTTGGGTAAAAAATAAATCTCGGGCATTTGATATCAAAACGACGCGATGATAATGTTACCATCTCAACATGTGTATGTTTTCATGATGTTCTTAAAACATCTTTTAAAAATATGAAACCATGTTTCACAGATATCCCTAAAATATTATGACAAAGAGTTGGCAACATTCTTAAAACATGATGTAAATGTTTGAGTCCATGAAAGAATTAGTTAAACGTCTAAATTGTTAAATATATCTTAGAGCATTTTATATTTGAAAGACATCATTATAGTGTTACCACCTAAATAGTCGTATATTATTATGATGATGTTCTTAAAACATATGCGTATATTTTTTCAGAAATATCTTTAAAATGTTATGCCAAATTATAGATAACATTCTTAAAACATGTTATAAATGTTCAAGTTAAAAAAAAAATGTACATGTATTAGGTAATAAATATATCTCTCGGGCATTTGATATCAAAACGACGTTAAGATAATGTTACCATCTAAACATTTGCATTTTAAAAATGTGTTTAAAACATCTTAAAAAAATATAAAACCATGTTTCATAGATATCCCTAAAAATGTTATGACAACAAGAGTTGACAACATTCTTAAAACATGTTATTAATGTTTATAGTGCATGGAAGAATCGGTTAAACGTTTAAATAATATGTTGCTACAAATGTACTTGTCTGAATTGTTAAATACCAGTATATCATAGAGCTTTTGATTTTTAAAAGACATCATTATAATGTTACCACCTAAATATAGTGGTGTACTATTATGAAGTTCTTAAAACATGTGTGTATAGCATTAAAACATGTTTCAGAAATATCTTACACAGGTTATGCCAAATTCTTGACAACATTCTTAAAACATGTTATAAATGTTCGAGTCCACAGAACTATACTATAAACGTTATAATAATGTTGTAAAAACATTTCTGCCTGGTGTTTAAAACTTGTCTTAGATAATAAATATATCTCGGGGCATTTGATATCATAACAACGTCGTGATAATGTTACCATCTGAACATTTTAATGTTTTTATGATGTTCTGAAAACATCTTTGAAAAATATGAACCATGTTTTACAGATATCCATAAAATGTTATGACAACAAGAGTTGACAACATTTTTAAAACATGTTCTAAATGTTCGAGTCCATAGAACTATACTATACACGTTATAATAATGTTGTAAAAACATTTCTGCCTGGTGTTTAAAACTTGTCTTAGATAATAAATATTTCTCGTGGCATTTAATATCATAACGACGTCGTGATAATGTTATAATCTGAACATATTTATGATTTTATGATGTTCTGAAAACATCTTTGAAAAATATGAAACCATGTTTTACAGATATCCCTAAAATGTTATGCCAAATTCTTGACAACATTCTTAAAACATGTTCTAAATGTTCGAGTCCACAGAACTATACTATAAACGTTATAATATTGTTTTAAAAACATTTCTTCCTGGTGTTTAAAACTTGTCTTAGAAAATAAATATATCTTGGGGCATTTGATATCATAACGACGTCGTGATAATGTTACCATCTGAACATTTTTATGTTTTTATGATGTTCTGAAAACATCTTTGAAAAATATGAAACTATGTTTTACAGATATCCCTAAAATGTTATGCCAAAATCTTGACAACATTCTTAAAACATGTTCTAAATGTTCGAGTCCACAGAACTATACTATAAACGTTTTAATAATGTTGTAAAAACATTTCTGCCTGGTGTTTAAAACTTGTCTTAGATAATAAATATTTCTCGTGGCATTTAATATCATAACGACGTCGTGATAATGTTATAATCTGAACATATTTATGATTTTATGATGTTCTGAAAACATCTTTGAAAAATATGAAACCATGTTTTACAGATATCCCTAAAATGTTATGCCAAATTCTTGACAACATTCTTAAAACATGTTCTAAATGTTCGAGTCCACAGAACTATACTATAAACGTTATAATATTGTTTTAAAAACATTTCTTCCTGGTGTTTAAAACTTGTCTTAGAAAATAAATATATCTTGGGGCATTTGATATCATAACGACGTCGTGATAATGTTACCATCTGAACATTTTTATGTTTTTATGATGTTCTGAAAACATCTTTGAAAAATATGAAACTATGTTTTACAGATATCCCTAAAATGTTATGCCAAAATCTTGACAACATTCTTAAAACATGTTCTAAATGTTCGAGTCCACAGAACTATACTATAAACGTTTTAATAATGTTGTAAAAACATTTCTTCCTGGTGTTTAAAACTTGTCTTAGAAAATAAATATATCTTGGGGCATTTGATATCATAACGACGTCGTGATAATGTTACCATCTGAACATTTGTGATGATGTTGTGACAACGTTATAGTGACCTCAATTTGCATGTTGACCCCAAGTGGGCGTGGTAAACCTTGGTGAAACAATTTTGTCACTTTCTTTCAACATGAACGTTATGTTTTGCGTAACAGCGATATGTTTTAGGGTGTTTTCATAGAGAAAATTGTGTAATATTTAACTATTCAAAGTCTCAAAGAAACAAATTTGCCCAAAAAGCAAAACAAAACAAATAGAAGAATTTTGACTTGCAAACTGTGACTAAGGACGACGGCGATATTGGGCATATATATACCATTTAGGGACGTATTTAAAGTGGAGGAGAGGCTTCCTCAGATAATTAATTATGTATGTACGTATACATAGTATTATTGTATAGTACGTTAACCAATATTAATTAAGTACTAACCGATATAAAATCATTGATTTCAGGAGCAGAGTTGCCGAATCTTGCTAACATAAACCGTTTCATTAATTGCAGGACCGATTAAGTGTGGGAATGGCATAAAGTGCATACAGAGATCCATAGAGCTTGTAAATTAATACAAACGTTAATTAATACAAATTATAATATGATTTATTTTTACGTAAAAATAACATTTCTAAGATATCATTCTATTATTAAAACAATGTAAAACAATGTAAGAGCTGAATGCTAGTCACAAGCAACCCAGCTAACACATTGATGTTTTGATAACGTGGTATAAATGTTATGTGTAATGTTGTGATGATATTACGAAATAATGTTATGGCGACATGGTCTTACAAACGTTTCAGTGATACCTACATGACATAATTGAAAAAATGTTGGTGCGATGTTTTCATAACGTTTCAAAATGTTCACAAAACATTGCCTATGAAATATTTGTACGATGTCAAATTAACATTTCATGGGCAATGTTTGCAAAATTTTGAAACGTTATGAAAACATCGCACTAACGTTTTTTCATGAATGTCATGTCAGTATCACAAAAACGTTTGTAAGACCATGTCGCCATAACATTTTTGCGAAATATCACGACAACATTACCTTAAATATGTTATTTTGATGTTTCAGCATCAGGTCAATGTAACGTTATGAAAACATCGCACCAACGCTTTTTCATGAATGTCATGTCGGTATCACAAAAACGTTTGTAAGACCATGTCGCCATAACATTATTTCGTAATATCATCAAAACATTACACATAACATTTATACCACGTTATAAAAACATCAATGTGTTAGCTGGGTAGATAGAGTGGCACCAAAGTTTAGCAGCAGGGTCCCTGCTGAGACAAGCGCAGTCAAAAACTTAGTTTCTTGTGTTCAGGTTGTAGATCACCAAAAAAAAGGCAAAAGGTGGAGGTCAGTGATATGAATGGTCATACCTATTGAATTTTTGAATAATATTTTTCAAATGTCCATTATATTAGGTGCACTACACTAATTCATGTCCGAATTTATGCGCCAGCTCATCAACATAAAATGTATACCCACAACTTTTTTTGAAAAAGGAGAGTTTGTGCCTCCAAAAATTGTGGGATTGTGTAAACATAGCCCAGCATCAACTCCCTGGTTTCTGGGCTTCCATCTGTGTGCAGACTTGATAAAATTACTGTTGAAAAATGGGTCCTATTTGCCCGAGAAAGTGGAGATGAGATGCCATGTTAAAAATGGCTGTTGATCGGCTTGGGAAATAGGACGTTTTTGGAGGTGGGTTTGTTTTGTGTCAATAATTAAAAATGTAATTGGTTAACCCCCCAAAAATAGAACAGAAAATGAGAGATGAGAGATAAAAGATCAGACAATAAGTGACATTTGTTTTTGTAGACCCCAGTGATGCTGGGGTACAGGTTATTTGGCCCTGAACTTTGTTGATTTTACATGGTTGTCAATGGGAGCTTGAATTAGTGTGGTGCACCCTGATATTGCCATTACAAAAATATCCCATGCAAAACCCCATGGGAATTGCATGCTGAATGAATTGGATACCATGGGAATCCCATGGGAGGTTTTTGTAAGGGTGGTAATGACACCTGGAGCCAATTTCATTGAGACGTTTCTAAACGGGAAAATATACTTCAGCACAAAAAGACTTTGCTTAATTAGTAAAATCAGGTTACCAGCCAAAACTCCATGTGATTGTGACTGTTATTTTAGTGGTTCTTTGATCAGCATGACAATCATGCTTAGCAAGCAATACTCATCAAATATATTCCTCTCCTGACATTCCTCCACTATGTTACTTTGTAACTTACTGCACTACAGAAAGGTGACGAGTGACGGAGCTTCAATGCTTATTGCACTGTTATCATAATTGTAGATGACTTTAAAGATGTACTGTCCATGCTGTTTTTGAGTTTAGTACACCACTTTTTAATTTGTTTTAATTTTCTATTTTCTAGCAGTTCAAAAATGATTGATTTTTTAATGAGACATCAAATGAAAAAATACACCCAAGTAGAGCTGTGCATTCAAACCGGGTACTGTAGCCGAGTACCCAACCGATAATGTCAGGAACCAGTTCCAGATTATGGAATCGAGTACCCATAACCGAATTAACATATTACTTAGTACAAGTGTGTTTGTAATTTCTCAGACAATGAAAAAAAAAGTTTTTGAATGTCATTTGTGGGGAATTTTCAAAATGAAAACCAGGATACATGCAAAAACAAAACAGATTAATCCTAACCTACCTAAATCCATCAAAATCCAAACCCTGTTTTGGAGGATTTTGGCGGATTCAGGATACTTCCATATTGAAAACTGGGGGATTTTGATGGATTGAGGATTGTAAGCCTAGCGGTACTGCAGAATTTTGATGGATTCAGGATACCTACATATTGAGCAGTCACCAAAACCAACTTTTTGTGCATGACAATTAAAATAGGTGGATTTTGGCGGATTCAGGATACTTTCTAGTACAGTTACCCAAGGGGTTAGGTTTAATGTTTACCATTCTTGCATATATATGCAATTTACACCGTAAAGCGATAGAGCTCACTGTACACACTTGCATCTTGCTGCAATGATGCACCGATGTGGTGGTATTAACATGCGCACTTTACAACAATATGAACAGCAATTTCCGATTGTTAATATTTGTGATTGGCTTTCTTTAATGGGTACCCGGGTACTGTGCTTTTTTTTAAAATGGGGCCACCCGATTCCTATACTACCTGTATGCACTAAAAAGAAATTCCAGGTAATATTTTTTGTAGGGTTGATTTTTCTGTTAATATGAAAGACACAATTCAAAAATTTGTCAGAAGTAAAAAAAAAAAAAATCAAATTTGTTGAAAGCAATGTGCTTACATCATTCTAGTGAGTTTCTTGATTTATCTTACATTGTGCATATGAGTTTGTATACACAGCTGTCCACCTTTCAACTTCAGCACAAGTGTCCTGCAGGGTATTGTGGAGCTTTTCCAGATTAATTCATCATGCTGTCCAGTGATTGGTTGGCATCATGATATGGCGCCACCCATGTGCTGACTGCACCTTGTGGGTGATAGCCTTGGGCCAGCTGCCATAGTCAAGTTTATGCAGAGTCTGGGGAGAGGTTAAACATGGTATAGCTTTGGTATGATCAAAAACATTTTTTTGAGTGATCCCAAGAAAGTCGCTTTCCAGGTTGTTTCCTAAAGTTAGGGTGTGATGATCCATGGCTATGTAGCATTATGGGGTTTTTCTGACTCGTGTCCTTCGAACAAACAATTTGGGAGACGGCCAAGGGCAAGATAGCTCAGTTGGTAGAGCACCGGTACGGTATTCCAGAGGTTGCAGGTTCGAATCCCGCTCCTGCCAGTTTTCTTTGTTTACTTTGAAAATTCAAAAACATTTTTGATTATCTTCATTTGCTTACTTTAATAAAAAAGATGTTAACCAGTAACAATTAATCATCCTCCTATCTATTTGAAATGCTGTCATTTTCAAAAATGCTGTGGCTTATTTTGATTTTGATTTTGATTTTGGATTCTCCATTTGAACGTGCACAAAATCACTGTGAAACTTTGAAGCAGAATAGCTAGTTTTCCAGGTTTTTTTCTTGTGGCTCGGATGACCTCAGACTTTCAGAGTTTTGTTTATTGAATCTCACAATGGGCCGAATAAATACAAGTTAGCAATTGCTTATCTAGCAAAAGCTCAATTTAGCAATTGCTTGACAAGTAAAAGCTCAAGCCTAAAAAAATGTATAAATAACCTTTTGCTAATTAAGACTAAACACCTATTGCTAGCCCAGGTTAGCAAATGCTTTTTAGGAGTATAACAATAAGCAAAATTCACTCTTGTCAAAATATTTTCTTCAAAAGAAAATCTCGCTGTCAACCATTTTTGTGGGTTGATTTTTGAGTGATGAAGAAAAATTATGTGGCCAGTTAATACATAAATGGAAATTCTGCTTGCCTTATTAAATTGATTCAAGACATACCTTGCTGTGTAGAAAATATTAGGATCATATTGTGTACAAGAGAGGGAGGTGGCTACGACTACTGTAATTGCTGTTCATGTTGGCTGAACTGTAACAAGTCTAATCTTTATTGTACGGTTCCTGTTTTGGGAGCTGTTTTTGACCTGGGCATGACATTGCTTCACTAGTAACAACTTATAGTTTCCCTCAACACATCCAAGGCCATAAACTTGTGCTAGAAAATATTGTGGCTCCCCTCCCCCAAAAAGTTTAAACACTAACTTAGCAACTTATGCTCGCTTCAAATTCAAATGTATGATACATGTATACAGCTTTGGTAATGATCAAAAATAGAAATTCTCAAAGTGAACAAAGAAAACTGGCAGGGATTAAAATTTGAACCTGCGACCTCTGGAATACCGTACCGGCGCTCTACCAACCGAGCTATATCCTGCACTATGTTGGCAGTCTCCCAAATTGTCGGTGTCTTTGTTCAGTGAACATTTTTTTTTATAGTTTCTGCTTTTAACTCTGAAAGCCGTTAATTTTCGTCCGAAAAGTTACTATTTATAAAAATTTGTCAAAGTGAACAAAGAAACTGGCAGGAGCGGGATTCGAACCTGCGACCTCCGGGTTACCGTTTTATCCTGAGAAATATCTGAAACGCTATCATCTTCGAGAAAATTCTATCCAAAGGCAGCTTATTTTGATTTCTCCAATCAAACAGAATTATGAACATACACAAACTCACTGTTAAAACAGAACACTGTCTCATTATTTTGATTATGAAAAATATTGAATATGATATTTAGTAATAACACAGGTGTTGGTATATGTGTTAGTATAATTTCAGTAAATATCCTTTACTAAACAGTGAAGTTTTTTATTATTGTCATCAGGGTTGATAAAAATCATGATTTAAAAAAACAATCAAAAATATTTGATTTTTAAAAATTTAAATCAGATTTTTTTGATTTTTTTTATCATCGTACCATTGGCATAAAACATTTGTTTCAAATAAGTCAATTTAAATGACCATCATTGAAATTCAAGTATAACCACACACAATTGTTCATGAAATCAGTACTGAAATCCCTTTCATTGATCATATTCTTTTCTAGAATACAAAGTTTGTCTTAAAATCTCTGTTACCTCATCACCATCATACTGCACATTTCTAATCCAAGTTGATAATAGGAACCCCCTCCTCTCTACACACAACCATGGTGAAATATAACTATTTAATGCAGTCACCATATTTCTTTAACGCACTGTCCTTATTTTGATCCTATAAAAGTTTTTACGATTTTTGCGGTGGAAATATTGTCCTTCGGCGTCATTTTGCATTTGCAGCTGTAGAATGGGAACCAGACAATGGAACTTTCAATTGACAGAGCACCATTGAAGATTTAGGCCTATGTTAAAATATAGACGGTTTAGCAGAGACGATGAGGCAAAATTTACAATTTTGGAAAACGTAAATATTTATTACAAATCATTAAAAGTCCCAACACAACATTTTTCTATTTTCATTTTTAAACAACTCAGCAGAAAGTCCTTAATGCCTGATGAACTAGATAAAAATCACCACTCGGGGAGGGGAAGGGAAGGGGGAGGGGAAGGGAAGGGGGAGGGGAAGGGAAGGGGGAGGGGAAGGGAAGGGGGAGGGGAAGGGAAGGGGAAGGGGAAGGGGGAGGGGGAGGGGGTCAGGTCAGGTCAGGTCGGGGGGTATCAATTGATAGGTGCATTACAACATGCATTTATTTAAACCTACAATGTATGTACATGTACATGTATGAGAGGAATACTGTATCATACATGCAGGTAGTACATTACACGCACAATGTACTTCAGAATCCTATGCATTGTACACAAGATAAATGTAGTACACTGTTCAGGAAACTGGCCTTATACATCCCTTTAGAGTGAGTATAAGCGATTTAAAGTTAATGACAGTCAGGTTTGAATAACAGAAATTGTTTTTACATTAAAAAAAATAACAGAAATAAAAAAGAAATCAAAACGTGATTTTTATTAGTGATTTTTTTGATTTTTTTCCAGTGATTTAAATCATGATTTATTAAATCAATGATTTAGATCGAGTGATTTAAATCAAACAACCCTGATTGTCATACTGCTACAGAAATTTCATTATAAACATCGATCACGAAATAGAATGTTATGGCTCAAACTTTAGGAACACGATTGGAAACATCCTGCTGAAAATCTATAATGATTCTTAAAAAACAAAACATTGGCATTAACGAGGGATAAACAGTTTGTAGGCTATACCTAGTATAAACCTTGGCAGTGCAGACATAACAAGTACAGGATTTCCATAGAGTCTAGTTCATGTTGACTGTCCTCAACTGTGAGTGATGGTGAAGGAAGGAAATTGAGAAAATCAGGGCAGTCCTATGGTGGCCCTGAAGGGACATAATGGTCGTGAATATTTCAGAGATGAAATTTATCTGATTTTAATCGGAAAACAGACTTTTTGACTTTTCCCAAACAAAATGCATATCAAGTGCAACATATGACATGGGGTTATCTTTAGTATGTGTATTTTGAAATGTCTTTTAAAGGTAGTGTACAATGTACATGATTGGTCATTGTTGCAATTTTCAGAAATGGGCGGATTTGGGGGTTAGTATTTTATAGGAAATATTGTTCCACCGACCTGTTCAAAGTTTTGCATTGTTGGATGGTGAAAAAACGAGAGAAAAACAGCGCTCGTTTTCAACCATCGGGCAGATGGTAGCCTTTAGTCAAGGCGAGCGTGGCTACCTGAATGCGTGACGTGCCCCGAATGCCAGCATGTCCGGGGCGCGCCACTCGTCCGGGTAGCCACGCGTGCCTTGACTAAAGGCCACAGGGCAGTTTTCCAACGATTTCCAGCTTGAAATCGTTAGAAAACGATATAAATGTTCACTTTTCTTGACAACGACAGCACACCTGGTGCCATCATTTCACAGGATGATTGAGACTACATGTACTATTAACTTGCAGTCTAGTAAGGTATTTTGTAATAATTAAGTAAAACAAAATTGAGGATTACCAATCGTGTACACTACCTTGAAATTTGTTTCTTGTATGACCGTTGGCCAGCGCATTCACTGAATGGGCAAAGAAATGCTGACAACTGTTCAGAATGGCCTATTTGATTCCATTTCATTTCCTGTTCAAAGGTACCGTGGTATACATCATTTGCTTTTTGCTGCAATTTTCAGAAATGAACGGATTTGGGGTTTAGTTTATGCTGGTTTCGCTGACCCTACTTCAGACAAAATCATTGACGTCGTGGAATTATCAGGTCGGGGAATGGCTTGCACCCATGTGTAACAAATTCAAACAATGTGGACTAACTAAAGTTGGTAGATTGGGGGCAGTATAGGCCTATTTAAAAAAGTCATTTTTTTCCAACGATGGTGGGCCGACTATCTCGGGAAATTGATACAAACATTTTGCTTTTCTTGAATTTAATGACAGCGCACCAGGTGCCATGATTTCACAGGATGCTTGAGACTGTTATTTACTTACAGTCAAGTATTTCATAACAATTCGGTAAGGTGAAATAAAAATAAAACATGGTTCGCGTCCCTGCCCGCTTCCTTTTTGGAGGCTGCCTGGATTTTAAAAATATTTTTACCACAGAAAAATTATGTATAAACAACAAAAATGTCAACCAGTCAATCGGAAAATAAATACTTGCGAGTCGGAAGTTTTTGTTTTTGTTTTTGTTTGGCTGATATGGTGCTACAAACATACTAAAAACACTTTAAATATGTTCAGTTCTCTTGTCCAACATATCTCTTTAATTTGTAATGCGTCTTTGAACAGGGAAACACCAACGGTTGCCAGAATTTTTTTAAATGACGGCCATCTTGAAAATAAAAAATGAATAAAAAGCCCCTCTTCCTCCTTTTTTGTGAAAACCCGGACGTGAAACATGTTTTTTTTTTTACTCGGCCTAATTTAGATTTTAATGTTTGCAGATGTTTTATATTGCCTTTAAGGTTTGAAAGTTTGATTGTATTGAGTGATCGTTGGGCTCTTTTCACACAGGAATATAACAGTCAACTGCTTGGGCAGGTTCCGTGTTAATCAGATCGATCGAACAGAATCAGAGGAAGTAGTTACCAGGGGAACATACAGGCGGAAGGCTGTTTGGAAGTACTACCAAGGGCCTCGGGAGATCCCCATGGAAACGGAGTACGCAGACGTGGTGTGCAAAAACAAAAAGTAAGTATAATATTGAGGAATCGTGTGGGAAAGGAAAAAAAGTACTTGAGGCACTCCAATAAATGGACAGTTGTGTTGCAAAACATTTTTGCCGGGAGTGCTTTTCAGTGGGCTACTTTCTTTTATTGAAATCACCCATTACAAGGCTAAAAGCCACTCTGGGTAAAGGGTTATGGTCAGAGGTGGTAGAGTTACCAGTCCTACATGTACATGTAACAGTTACATGTACCACCCTTATGGTTTTGCTGGACCAGATCTAGATGATATTTTCAGAAATATTATCCCAATTTTCTGATCTATAGATCAGAGACCCAGGCAGGGTGGGGTAACTTCTACGGTCAGTCCCTTACAGAAATGCCTGCAAGCTTGCTGCAAGCTTGCAGGCAAGCTTGCCTGCAAGCTTGCGTGCAAGCTTGCAAGGTTCCAAATATGTAAATTAGGGCAAGCTTGCGGCAAGCTTGCGGCAAGCTTGCAGCAAGCTTGCAGGCAAGCTTGCGGCAAGCTTGCAGCAAGCTTGCCGCAAGCTTGCCGCAAGCTTGCCGCAAGCTTGCCGCAAGCTTGCCGCAAGCTTGCCGCAAGCTTGCCGCAAGCTTGCCGCAAGCTTGCCGCAAGCTTGCCGCAAGCTTGCCGCAAGCTTGCCGCAAGCTTGCCGCAAGCTTGCCGCAAGCTTGCCGCAAGCTTGCCGCAAGCTTGCCGCAAGCTTGCCTGCAAACTTGCTGGTGAGCTTGCCTGCAAGCTTGCCCTAATTTACATATTTGGAACCTTGCAAGCTTGCGGAAAGCTTGCGGAAAGCTCGCCGGCAGGCAAGCTCGCCGGCAGGCAAGCTCGCCGGCAGGCAAGCTCGCCGGCAGGCAAGCTCGCCGGCAGGCAAGCTCGCCGGCAGGCAAGCTCGCCGGCAGGCAAGCTCGCCGGCAGGCAAGCTCGCCGGCAGGCAAGCTCGCCGGCAGGCAAGCTCGCCGGCAGGCAAGCTCGCCGGCAGTTTTGTCATAATTAATTTTCTAAATAATGATTTTCAGTTATTGTTCACCTTTTTTATAAGCTGTATTTAAAAACACACACATATTATTGTGCTTAATGTGATCAGTTTGAAGACATGAGTTCCCATCAAGGCAAACATGTTATGGTAACTAGATTTTATTGTCCAAAGCCAAGAAATTATATTGAAAAACTAAACAAATACACAACACTTAGTTTCAAGGTTTTTCTTTGAACCCTAGCTCCCTACTGTTTTTAAGTACTGGACCAAGTCAGCAAAAATCCATCCATCACACTGCTTCCAATGCTGGTTTGATATGGTTACATGATGATGTATATACACACATCACCAAATTGTTGTCAGGGTATCGAGTGGCTAACTTCTTTAAGTGGATATCTCCTTGCTGCAAATGCTGTATCTGACATGCCTGAAATAAAAAAGAATCACAAATAATTTATTATACAAAAAAAACTTCCAAGTTTTCTAGTTTTAGTAGCTACATGTAGTAGTTGTTCACCAGAAATTAATCAATGAAATTATAGTAAGCCATCATATTAAAAATTGAAAGTCCATTGTTACTGGGCACTGAATCCATTGTTACTTGTTCACAGTGTAACTGGCTAAGTCATAAATTCAATCATTTAACTGTTTATAAGCAGTATGCATTGTCACAACTGTTTTGCTATCAGTATCACTATTAAACCATCATGGAGGAAGACTTCCTCCATGCACTAACATACAAAGTAACAATGGGGACATCAGATCTTTACAGAATATCAGCCAAAATAGAATTGTGTAAGCCAAAAAAGGAATGACACATCCTATAGTAACAATTGTAGACTTACCGCATACAAACAGCTTGTGAGCATGTTGCTTGTAGTTGTGAGTTTGTCCATTCCAAAGACTATAGTCCATCCATCCAGCAATTAATTATTCACCAGTGTATTTTTTACAGGTCATGTACAGGTTGAGTGTGTACATGAGCAGTTTTCCACAGGCATGAATGCCATGCAAATATCCATGATTTTTGACCCAGTTTTATACAAGTCTGACATCTTTCAAGCCTACATGTACAGTGTATTACTGCTGCATGCAACTGATCTATGACTGCAGTGCAGATTTCAAATTTCCCACACTGACCGTTTATCTCTGGTATGCAAGCAGCAAGGTCACCGTGTCATGTGACTTGTGACCCACACCTACACTGTGCTGTGAGTCAAAGTAACATGATACTCTTGATGATGTGCATGTAGGCTATGGGTCTAGTAAACTGTTCTCAATGAAGAATTGGGCTAGCTCCATAAAGAATTAACTCTAGTACTATGCAGGATCATGGAGGAAGGAAGAGGATGAAACTATATGTTTGTACATCATCAGCGTTTTTATGCAATTAAGTATAGCCATAGACATTTCAGTGGCAACATTTACAATATTAAAGATATGTTTATCCTTGCCTCTCTTTCAAGTTGCCACAAGATTTCTTTCTCAAAGTGTTTCTTGCTTTACATACTCACTTTGATGCCTCACAAGATTCTAAGATTTCTTAAGTTAGATTTATATTTAGGGCACTGTAAAACTTTCTTTAAGAGTATTATGTGGTGTACTTTTGGTGTCTTTTCTGCTGTGACACCTGTCCTGAAATTCTTTTAAGAGTGTGTGGCATGCATGGTGTGCTTTTGGTGCATACATACATGTGCTTGGTGAGAGAAGAAGCTCACTGTATGTCAGTGGTGCAGATTTAGTGTAATGCTATGGGGGCTGATGAGTGGAATATTGGTGCACTGGCCATGCGGTGCACTCATTTATAAATAAAACATTTCTGGTGCTATTCTGGTGTTTGGTTGAAGTTTCAGAGGTGTATATACTTGCAGTGCTGTTGCATATTCAGTGATTGCATGTTGCAGAATTGGTGTACACCAGAGAGGTACCAAACCTGCACCAAATGATGTGGTATGTACACCACAGTTCGGTAAGGGACATATGCACACTTGCCATAATCTTTATTTGCAAGTACACATGCAAGCTTGCCGCAAGCTGGCAAGTACACGCGCAAGCTTGCCGCAAGCTGGCAAGTACACGCGCAAGCTTGCCGCAAGCTGGCAAGTACACGCGCAAGCTTGCGGCAAGCTCGCAAGTACAAGTGGAAGCTTGCCGCAAGCTCGCAAGTACATATGCAAGCTTGCCGCAAGCTTGCCGCAAGTGTGCAACCTTGCCTCACATCTGTGCAAGCATTGCAAGCTTGCAGCAAGCTTGCTGCAAGCTTGCTGCAAGCTTGCAAGCTTGTAATTTGCTTGCAGCTAGATTGCATGCAAATGCGCAATCTCATGCAAGCTTGCGGCAAGCTTCGCAATCTAGTTACCAGCTTAATACTAGCTTGCGGCAAGCTTGCGGCAAGCTTACTTTTCCGTAAGGGGTGAGTCCAACTAACTATATGTATGATATTCAGCAATATGGTATGTAAATATAGGTCATATAATCTTTTTTTTTATGATATTGCCCGATACAAGGCCAAATGTGTGGGCTACAAAAGACAAGGAAAGACAGAAATCACAGGGATGGAAGGTATCTATTCACATTTCCTTCAGTTTGAATTGTGAAAGATTATAGGAAGGGAAGCATGTTATTACAGGTAAGGAGTTCCAAGGAGAGCCTGCAAGGGAAAACAAAACTTGGAGTATCTCGCAGTACTAGCCTTTGGAACAAGATGTGATGAAACAGAGCTACAAAAAGAAGAAAAGAGAATCAAAGATACAAGAGGTAGGAATTACTATTCCTCCCGAAGCAGGAAAGATCGTAAGCTCGAGAGAAAACATGCATGATCAGGCAAAGAATTCCATAGAAATGCAGAATGAGGGTAAACAGTTTTTCGATCTACAACTAGCAGGCATGAGATTTTTCAGACTTTTATCTGAATTCAGACTTTTTTATATTTCAGAGAAAGACATTATTATAATAGAAAAATATGTATTTTTCAGACATTTCATCTTCATTGACAATCTCATCCCTGAACTAGGTACAGCTAGAGTACATGTATTGGCGGAAACAGGCTGACGCTGAAAAATTTGATCGGCGAGTATCGGATATTCAAATATTTGGTCAAACCCTTTTTCGAATAATCAAATACTAAATCATTCGAATATGAACAGCCCTAGGTGATACTTTAACAGGACGGTTTGCCGAGAGTGTTATATGTAATAATTCAGGGGTTATGGCTGATTTGGGGTGGGTCGGTGTGAAATGCAGCCTAATTGTGGAAGGTCTAGCCAAAATTGAAGATAAGGAAGTCTGGCCAATTCAATCAGGGCAATACCTGGATCAAGAGGAAATTATCATTCAACTTTCTGGGCTGGCATCTTGTAAATTAACTTAGCTGTGGGAAAGTGCATGTATGGTAGTACTGCAGAACTCAAGCCTTAGGGTGGATCGGGGAGGGAGAGGGGAATGGGATCATGACCCCCCATAACCAAGCCTAATTTTGTTTTAGTCGTTTAGTAATGGACGCCAGAAACCTCTTGCGTTAACGTCATTTAGCCTATTAGTGAATACCAGTGCTAAAAACGCAGCATTATTGCAGCTTTGGGGACGTGATCTGTATGAGTTGGTCTCAATAATAACGGTGAAAGTTACCCCGCCTAAGTCTAGATCTATAGGTCTGAAAATCAGGATAATTTCTTTGGTATCTGTTGAAGATTTCTCCTCTATTTAGATCTGGACCCAGAAAAATTGTAAAGGGAGTAGGGCTGGCAACCTAAAATGTGGCCAACCACACACCCTCTGCTTGTATAACCCTTTACCTAGAGTGGCTTTCAGCTTTGTATCAGGCGATTTCCATACCCCCCCCCCCCCCCCCCCCCAAAAAAAAACAACCAAAAACCAACACCGGAACCACTAATGATATGTAGAGTCCTTATCAAATTATTTTGCAGATTCAATATTGGGTTTTGCCCATCACAGACATATTTTATAAACACTCACTACTTGGTGTTGTGCCGAGAGATTATTTGGAAAAGATTACTCGGGTGGGATTCGAACCCATGACCTCCTGCTTTCTAGTGCAGATGTCTTACCACTCGACTGCAGATGAATAAAGTTTTGGGGTCGTGTTGTTCCTTTCTTAATAAAACATTCCCCCCCCCCCCCCCCCCCACAAAAAAATAGATATTCTGGATCCATCAGTGACTGAACTGAAAGTTCAAGAAAAAAGAGAGGGTATTGCATGCATGAACAGTGAGTATTAAGCTGTGTATCGTGCATGTCACTACTCTCCAAGAGGTCCACTAAAAAAATCCCCCCACCAAAAAAAAAGAAGAAAAAAAAAGAAGAAAACCAAAATAGAAACCCAAAAAAATTACCCCCAAAATTATGGAAAAATACAGGGCAAATGGGAAAGATAAGAAGTGTTCCTAATTATAAGCTAATTTCACTGCGCCTCTTAATTAGTTGTGCTTTGATGACAACAAAATGCGGCATTCCTATTTGTGGTTGAGCGTGAAACTCTGCTCTCCACTTGTTCCCACCAATACACTCTATATATAGCTGTCAATATGCGTTTTTCAATAGCGTTTTTCCTCGTTCTGTATCTCTATGGAACTCTTTGCCTGGTGCATGTTTTCCTTCATATTTATATGATCTCTCTTGCTTCAAGAGGAATATTAATTCCTACCTCTTGTATTTTGTATTCTGTTTTTTGTGTGTGTTTTTTTTCCCCTTTGTAGCTCCATACCTCGAGTGGCTCTTAGCCTTGTTTGGGGGGAACTTGCATAAAAAAACCATGCAAACATGCAAAATACTGGGGAACTCAAGAAAAAAGCTACAATCTTGGACAAAACTCTTGGGACACCTCAACAGTAGACCACCACCCCCCTTCCCCCGGTCAGTGTTGATGTCCGTTGTTAGGGAATTTGGCGCCAATAACAATTTTTTTCTGCGCACGAGCTTTCTCAATCGTCGACTTTCAACCACACCGAACCAACAATGATTGGGGGTGGGGGGTGTCCCAACGAGTTTTGTCCAGGATTGTAGGCTGTTGTAAAATATTGGCCCCAAAAATATCCATCCTTGCTGGGCTGTTCACTATTTCAAATATTACTGGTGGCATGTTATTCATTTTATTTACAGCGTGCACTTATACCATAGAGCAATAAAGACTGCATTTTTTTTTGGGGGGGGGGGGGGAGCTAGTGCCTGTAATTTAGTCCCCCAAAACAAACATGCTTTAGCTGCACACTTGAGCACAGACTTCGTCTCTGGGTGCATAGGTTTTGATCTTGTACCTTCAATGCAAAACTGGAAAAGAAAACCATTTGCTTGCATTATTGACACAGTGATAATGTCCCCTGTCTGGCATTACATACTTAGAAAAGAACTGTCAAACAGTCTCACTGTATGTGCCGATTGTTGAGAATGCTGCCTGGCCTAGTTAGGAATCCTGGGTAGCCAGTAATTATTGAAGCACTCTATAGACCAGCTTCAGACATAATATGCGCGATGACTGCAGCATGCGTTGTTTGCTGGTTATATGCTTGTGGGTAATTCTGTGTTACTCACGTTACACTTTTTAGGCACCTTTCCTTTTTTGGGAGTTATATTTCCTAAACTGTCAAATTCGACTGAACTTTCTTTTCTTTTAGTAGTTTGTTTGTCACATCCCAGGGGTTGCCCCACCCCATGAAATAGACCCTTGGTTAGTCACCACCCACAGTACAATTCTGACACTCAGATAAACTATAGGCCGTCACACTCATCTCTACACTATTTACATTTTATTCACAAGACGTATCTTACATAGTTTAAAGTCCTCATTAAATTGGATTCAGGGGGCACTTAGCACTATTCAAATACAATCATAAATCGTTAATTAGTTACAGCGTCCCTTGTCTTCTCGTGTACTGCAAATGCTCGCAGCTTCCTTACTTGGCCAGCGGAGTACGCAAGGTCCTCTGGTCCCGCCGCTGCGGTCCGGCCTCACTCCTTTGGTCAAGGGAACGCAATCTCACACCAAGATTAAAAGCCCTGAAAATATAGCAATAACAACGGACGGGTGCTCTAGATATTTCTGCCAACCTGATAATATTCTAAGCAAGCAATTTAATTCGTTCGCCAAAATATCAAAACATTTCCAAGTAACAACACTAACTGTTCGTTCGGCCACATCCCTTCAAGCGTAACTCAGTCGGCTAACACTTTTCTCTTTTACGCAAAAATTAAGTACAATAATCGGTCACTGCTCGATACATTATTATCCACAGATACCGAATAGGCCTTATTGTATTTTATACAACAATTAATGCCGAGTTCTAGTCAAGATATTCCACGCTTAATCTTGCAAAATCTCATAATATTAATTGCTAATTCTTAAAGTGATATGTTCGCCCCAATTAAATCAAATCAAAAAATTAGCTGGCCTGACGTTTCGAACTTAAGCAAGTTCTTTCTCAAGGTCGAGATGCGTTTAGCATTTTTGCAATCTTTTCGGGTTGTGGGACGATTTTGCCCTCCCCGATGACGTGACCTAAAAATTCAAGGGTGCTACATGCGACTTGACACTTTGATGGTTTTGCCGTTAATTTCGCGCTACGAAGCCGTTCCAATACTTCTCTAACAACTTTGAGATGTTCATCAAATGAGTCAGTGTAAATTAAAATGTCGTCAATAAAATTAACAACACTCAGTTGGTCTTCTAAGAGTTTTCTCATCATACGGGTAAATGTAGCCGGCGCGTTGATCATTCCGAATGGAAGAACCGTAAACTGAAATAATCCGTGAGATGTTATGAACGCCGTTTTGGCTTTATCGTCATCACAAATTGGGATTTGCCAATAACCCTTCGTAAGATCGAGTTTTGTGAAGTACTTTGCCTTACCCACTTGCGCCATGAGATTCTCGGCATTCGGCACGGGTTCGGGATCAAAAATGGTTACCTTATTCAGTTTTCGAAAATCCACGCAAAATCTGTTGCTTCCGTCTTTTTTACGGACAAGCACTATTGGTGATGCGTATTTTGAATGTGAACGTTCGATCACTCCAATTGTTAGCATAGTGTCTATTTCGTTCTTTACGTCCACTTGTGTGGCGAATGGGACAGGGTATGCCTTAGAGTATATCGCATCATTCGTGGTGAGTGTTACCGAGTGTTCTATCAATTCCGTGCGGCCAGGAATATCCGTCAATACGTCCGAATATTTCTCAAGAATTTCCTTAATTTGTTGGGTTTGTGTCTCTGTTCTATTAGCGCTGATTTCCACGTTAGTCCACGTTTCTTTTTGTACCACAGGTAACAGTTTCAACTCTGGCAGTTCTGCGGTACTGTCGTCTTCTTCGATCACACTAGTATTGACATGCTTGAGACTATATGCGGCATGAACTATTTCAGGCTGGTTCGGTGCCTGTCTAGTCACATACCTCTTTAATAAGTTTGCATGAAAGGTTCGCTCCTTCCCATTCATATCTATACAGAAGTCATGCTGAGCTATGCGTTTCAGAACGGAAAATGGTCCCTTCCACTGCATTAGCAATTTATTAGTATCGGTCGGTAGGAGTACTAATACCTTGTCACCTGCACTAAAAGTTCTATCCTTGGTTCGTGTATCATAGTACTTTTTGTAACGCAGGCTAGATTTAGCAAGTTCATCGCGAGCTAACTGACATGTCGACTCAAGTCTGTCCTGTAAATCAATGACGTATTGATAAGTGGTCTTGACTTCTTCATCGTCAACTTTCTCAGTCCATAATTCTTTCAAGATAGTGAGCGGTCCCCTGACTGTGTGTCCATAAATAAGTTCGAACGGAGAATAACCTAGACTTTCCTGTGGACATTCACGATACGCAAACAAGAGCGCTGGAATATATCGGTCCCAGTCACGTGGTCGGTCGCAGCACATTTTACGCAACATGCGCTTCAATGTTCCGTTAAACTTTTCAACGAGTCCGTTGCAAATCGGATGGTATGGTGTTGTATGGAGCTGTTTGAGAGACAAAAGCCTACTGATTTCTTTCATGAGGTTGGCGGTGAATTGTGTTCCCATGTCCGATAAAATTTTGTGAGGAACTCCAACGCGGGAAAAGATTTCCAACAGCGCTTCTGCCACACGTTCTGTCTCAATCCGCGGTAATGCAACAGCTTCCGGATATCGCGACGCATAATCAACCATAGTTAGAATATAGCGATTTCCTCGATCTGTAACAGGGTCAATGGGTCCAACGATATCTACCGCTACGCGCCTAAATGGAGTGTCTATCAATGGCATCCTACCGAGGGGCACTTTGCCTACATGACCCTTTGCAATGGTTCTTTGGCAAATATCACACGATGCGCAGTAACGACGCACGTCACCTTGTACGCCTGGCCAAAAGAAATTCGCTAATACACGATCGGTGGTTTTTGTTGTGCCGAGGTGTCCTGACATCGTGGCATCATGAGCGAGTTTGAGTACTTTCGTTCTTAATCGTTGAGGTACTATCATTTGTGTTATTGTTCTGCCGTTCTCGACAGAGGGTGACTTAAATTCCCTAAAAAGCAGATCATCAGAGGTGAAATACTTAACTTCGTTAGCTCGACCGGTTTTCTGTACTGTGCCTTCTTGCGCTAATTTCCAACATTTGGTCAAAGTCGGATCAATGATTTGTGCATTTACAATGTCGGCCCGCGATTCAGGAAAACTTTGTGCTTCCGGTACCTTAAGTGGTCGCACGTCTCTTGCGCGTTTTATCTTTTGTGCGCGCGTTTCTACTGCTGCTGTCATGTCGTTATCATGACTTAGTCTATTTTCATTCGTTGTCACAATCTGATCGGTTTTTATATCATTGTGTAATGCGTCGCTGTGAGGTTTGACTTGGCGGACCCAATTTGGATCGGGGTTGTGCGGATCCCTTACACCAGCAATATTGCCTAATATTAAACCGTAAAGTGGATTCGGCATACACAATGCGTTTACTTTCCCGACGAAGTAAGGAGTATCTATGAAAATATGTGCTACCGGGACGCAACGGATAGTTCCGTCTAATAATACGCACTTCTGAGTGGTCTCAAGTAACTGGCTATCTTGTACTAATTCGCACTTAACTACCACGGTGCTACAGCCGCTATCTCGAAGCACACCAACCATATTGTCACCGACATAACCATCCCTTACTGGCATTTCCTTACCCACAGTGCAAGCTGCGCTTATGAGAGGAATTTCATGCCCGCCTACCGCTTTGCCATTTTCTCCTAATATACCTGAATTTCCATCTAGAGCAGACTTCTTGGCGATGCAGGCAGCAACTTCGATATCTTCAACCTGGGTCTCCTCTTCAACATCTTGAACCTGTAAACTAGACGACTGAGGTCTGTTAGGACGGGTATAACTTTGAGTTCTATGTCGACAGTTTCGGGCTATGTGTCCCCTTTTCCCACATACAAAACAGTCTCTAAGTTCCGTGAAACTTTTTCTATCTCCCGAAGGATAAGTGGTCTTTGGTTTAGAATCCCTACTGTCATTAACCTTCGAGTCACTGTTACTAGGCACTCTGGAAAACCTTCGGTTGGCACCTTCAAACCCTAAACGCCTATGAGCCTCAAGGTAACTATCTGCTAGTTGTGTCATTTCCCCACAACAAGTTGGCTTCCTTTCCTTTAAATACAAAGCCAAATCCTTACCACAGATGGCTAGAATCTGTTCCCTGAGTAAAAGATCACAGAGTCCTTCGTAAGACTTGGGTTCGTTTCCTAGTTCAACCCATCGATTCAGGTAGCTACTTAGTCGGATTGCAAACTGTGAAAATGTTTCGCCAATTTCTGGTTTAGAATTTCGAAGCTTTAGTCTGAACCCTTCCTTAGTGAGTTGATATCTATGCAGCAAAGCAGACTTAAGTAATTCAAAGTCATTAGCTTGTTCAACCGGCAATCTGGCATAGACTTCAAGTGCCTTTCCTGTAAGTAAACTACTTAATGAACAAGCCCAATCTTTCTGCGGCCATTGTGCGGTGATGGCAAACCGCTCGAAACGACGTAGGAAAGAATCCATGTCATCCCTTCCATCATTAAAAGCAAGTAGTTTTGGTTGTTTCATTGGAGTTTTAGCTTCACTTTGATAAGCCTTAGCCAGTTTCTTAGATTCTTCAATTTGGAGATCTAGTTCTTTCATATCCTTTTGATGTTCTCGATCTCTTGCCCTTTCGTCACGTTCGGCTATTTCTTTTCTACTTTTCTCATCTTTCGCCTCCCGACTCTGTGCAAACTGCAGTAAGTCTTTGCCCTCCAGACCTAGGGACTTACCTAGTGTCAAGTATTTCTCAAATTCCATAGTGCAACCGAGTACTAGAAATACAGCAAGAGGCAGCAAAATATTTACAAGCCTCAATTTGCCTGAAACTGAAAAACTGTTAAACTTTAAGCACCATGCAAAAGTTTTCATTCTGTGTATCAGCGTGAATGACTACCAGTATATTCTCGAATTATTCACAACCGTTTAACGGGTCCTGGCAGGGTCGCCAATTGTCACATCCCGGGGGTTGCCCCACCCCATGAAATAGACCCTTGGTTAGTCACCACCCACAGTACAATTCTGACACTCAGATAAACTATAGGCCGTCACACTCATCTCTACACTATTTACATTTTATTCACAAGACGTATCTTACATAGTTTAAAGTCCTCATTAAATTGGATTCAGGGGGCACTTAGCACTATTCAAATACAATCATAAATCGTTAATTAGTTACAGCGTCCCTTGTCTTCTCGTGTACTGCAAATGCTCGCAGCTTCCTTACTTGGCCAGCGGAGTACGCAAGGTCCTCTGGTCCCGCCGCTGCGGTCCGGCCTCACTCCTTTGGTCAAGGGAACGCAATCTCACACCAAGATTAAAAGCCCTGAAAATATAGCAATAACAACGGACGGGTGCTCTAGATATTTCTGCCAACCTGATAATATTCTAAGCAAGCAATTTAATTCGTTCGCCAAAATATCAAAACATTTCCAAGTAACAACACTAACTGTTCGTTCGGCCACATCCCTTCAAGCGTAACTCAGTCGGCTAACACTTTTCTCTTTTACGCAAAAATTAAGTACAATAATCAGTCACTGCTCGATACATTATTATCCACAGATACCGAATAGGCCTTATTGTATTTTATACAACAATTAATGCCGAGTTCTAGTCAAGATATTCCACGCTTAATCTTGCAAAATCTCATAATATTAATTGCTAATTCTTAAAGTGATATGTTCGCCCCAATTAAATCAAGCAAGGTTTAATACAAAAATAATTACATTTAGAGTGAAACTTACAGGAATTGGAAGACTCCTGGCCTATATGCTGTAATCTCAGCTTCACAAGTTATGTTGTCTCCAGCAAAATCACAAGACTCAATTTTCTGATGAGCTCTCATTAGCTCTGCCTTAGGCCGGCTATGCCCTCTCCTTTGGCTTATATTCATAATAACTATACGTTGGTCATCGAGTCTGGCCACTGCCCTCTACTCGGAATTTCTCTCAGCAAGTCCTTGCTCTCACATTTGCCTATGCTTTTTACCCCAAAGTAAGATTATTCATATGCATAATTTAAAATGGTTCGGTTTTATTCTGTCCACTCAGGCTCCTCTGTGCCTATTCAAAATTCACCTTTAGTATCGTACTATACGTATATTGGCCAATGAAAAACTAGGTGTGGCTAACGTCACAGGCTCAACAAAACACGGTCCGGTCAGCCCACCTATCCCATGAATCCTGGGTGCGAGAGCCTCTATAAAAATAAATTATGTTACTCTCCACCTAATACGTATTCCAACTACTAGATTCAGGCCACATAAAATTAAATCTTGTTTCTACAACCAAGAAGAGTAAATTCGTTTTTATTAAAATAAAGTCACTCTGTGACACTGTATATAATAAGAATTCTGTTAACTATCATTATGAGAGAGAAAGGAAAAACTTTTGTTACTCACATTACATTTTTCTGGAGGACATCAATTGTCAACTACATGTAGCCTTTATTCAAAAAGTGTCCTCATATCTGATGATATTCTTTTAAATAAGTATAATTTGGTTGATATAGCTTACTCTGTGGTACACAAATGTAGAGTGAATTTAATCTCAAAAGGTTTAATGATTTTTAGGAAAAAAACCAAATAAGCTGTTACTCACGTTACATTACTCCGCTACATTTTTTGACTCAAAATTTACACCATGAATTTGGCCTTGTATTTTCAGTATTGTTCATTATAACTTCGAAATAAATGTATTAATGTAACAATATTTACAAAGAAAAAAAAGTGTATTATATACATTTTAGTATTTCAAAATGGCTCCTAATTGGGGCAATTCTGTTGACATAAAATTCCAATTTCTACAAAAAATCAGGTTTAAAAAAAAAAGAAATCACTAGAAAAATTACTTTAAAGTGACTGACTGACCATTCAAATTAAAGATACTTACACCCTTTTTCATTTGATACCAAACTTGTCATTGTGGTACCAAAAGTCTTCAAAGATGAGAATTATTTTCTGTTTTAACTCATGAACGCATCATGGAATTGCCCTAATGCACAACCAAACATGATGGCTTGTCAATCGTAAGACCCGGCAAAAGAAATATTTAACAAAAATACTGACTGCCACTGAGTTAAAATGGGCTACCTATATAATATAGGCTGAAGCAGCTTATTATAAATGAGTCAATGTCTGTTACCTGTATACAAGTGAAAATCCAGAAGGCAAAACAGTAGATCAGTTCGGAAAAGTTAGACCGTTGGAAAAATTCAGGTAGAGTGGTGCTCTTGCTCTACAGTGTTATTGCTGCGTGCAGGCTGCACTATTTGCGGTGCCAGTCTGAATATCCAGGCTCCAATGCTTCAGTTTTAAGCCCCATATCTTCATAACTATTATACATTATGGTAAAATATTTACACTCAGACCTTGGAAATAGGTTAGGTAACTAATACCAAAGAGATGACATTTTTAGGAGGTTCAGGCAATGTGTGTCTTTTTAAAATACTGCAAATCGATGACCAAAATCATTATGAATAGTTTAACTTCAACTTACATGTACGATCAACCTATCATTCACATTGCTATACAGGGAAAAACAAACTGAAGAGTCTGATACTAGACTAGTCAGTGCTCAGACGTTCACAACATTTTGAAGTCACTAGACTTGCACGCTCTATAACCAAGACACTGCAGTGCCCACCATCTATGAAGTTCAGATTGTTTTCCCATCATCAGGGGATTGAGTTGCACCCTGTCATGCAATTTCTCCTCAGGATGCAGGACCTACACAACTACCACACCCAGTTTATGCCCAAGCCGGCCGCGCACCGGGCACAGGAAGAGAGATTAAGGGAGGTCAGAGGTAAGGAGCCGACCTGGAAACCCGTCTCCATTCTCACCGTTGTCCTGGATTCCACGTCAAGGGCTCAGGCTCATCGCAGCTGTGGCCTGCCCAAGACGGTGGCCCTGCTCAAGAGATTCTACCAGGGCTACTTCAATGGTGAGATTTGTTTGTCTTCAACATGTGATGTTATCATTTTTTTTAATGGAATTAAAAATTAACATCCCCTCATCAGAGGGAAATATCTTAAAAAATCTTAACAAGCACGAATTCGTGCAGGAGCCGCGTCGTCCACCCATGAATCAGTAAAGCATAGTAAATGTTGTAGCGCCCTCTTCTGTTGAGCTGTGTCGTGAAAACGAATTTGGCACAAGAAGAAGAAGAAGAAGAAGAAGAAGAAGAAGAAGAAGAAGAAGAAGAAGAACAACAACAACAACGCTAAGCGCTTATAGAGCCCCGTCTGCGATGCAACGCAACAAAAAATGTATCCATCAATATTAACGTTTCAAAAAATAAATTATAAAATTGGAATTTGTAAAAATAAATGATAAATATATGGATGTAATATGATAAGGTTTTACAATTATGCCTCAGATGTGTTTTCGCATAGCACGACATAATGCGTTTTTTGTAGAGCGGGTCACATAGGTGGTGTAATAATCACACCTTTCCGACTTAAAAAAAAGTAGTAATCTAAGACATAGTATATCAGTCTGACGTTGGGCTTGCATGAAGATATATGACTTTCTTTTCTGACGTTTTACTTACGTACAGTATGGCTTAAAGATACGTATCCGTTTTTTTCTGTTCAATTTGAAATGTATTTTTTAGGGTATCACGCCGATGGACACACATCTTTAATTACCCTGGATAGGTTTTTCACTGTACTCCTACAGGTGTTTGTAACTAAAAATAGTGCCAATCTATAGTTAACTTGCCCAACATACATGTACACTTAAATTTATTCACACTTTTTTACCAACAGTTTTATTTTCCCCTGCAGTTTGTGTGTTCTTTTCATTACTTATTTGTTACTTCATTTAGCCTTCAAGCTGAAAATTGATACAAATGTGACTAGTCATGCTAGTAAAATATACATGGTCTAAGAATATTTGGAATAAGTGTCAGCCACTTCCTTTTACACTGAGTGAGTTATTGCTCTGGTCAGATCCCCTGGGCCACATTTTACCCATGTTTACATATTGCATGATCCCTGCGCCCCAAGGTAGGTAATAAAAGCCACACCATCACCAGATGAACTTGATCAGAGTGTTACCATGCACCTGCTGCACCCCACTGAGTACTAAATTCTGCAGTGCTGTGGAGTTGTACAGGCAATTCACCCTTGCTCAAGTCTGTAGATTAGGCAAAAACAAATTAGTTGTGTTGCCCTCTGGGACCGACACTAAAAGTCCAGTCAAGAAATTTTTACATTTTCCTGCACAAAATGAACAATTAAGTTTGATTTCAAATCATTGTTTTTACATACAGCTACGATGGCACAATCGTGCATTTCGCCATCTCACTTCCAAATACGCTTACTTTTTGACTCCCGACTTCGAATTACACGACATGTAGTATTGTTTTAATAGATGGTGAAAACAAATTGATAAATAATGGATGACCCACCCTCCCAGGACCAGGGGCACTGAAGTATTTATTGGCTAAACATGTACATTTATCTGGTAAGCAAGGGCATATATTCATGTCTACAAGGGTGGGATGGTGATGATGAAATTCCTGTAAGGTCCCAAAATAAAAAATAAATAGTCATGCAGTGTGGGAAGCATGTGGAGTACTCACTTAGTAGGAAGACAGTCTTAGAAGACAACATTTGGGATAGGGGCACCAAATAATTTTGCAGGTTGGGGGAGTGGTCAGGCAAATAAAACAACAAACAAACAAAGCACCAACCCCCCTAAAAAATGCAACCCCCAGGTCCTGGTCTGAGACTGTTGACATAAATTTCAAAATTTCAAGAAATTAAAGACCCCCCCCCCCCCCCCAAAAAAGAAATATAATCAAAAAAATAAAATTGATAACTGTGCTGGGTCTCAGTCTGACACTGTTACACGTAAAGGCCAATAGGAAAAGAAAATAAAATAATGGGGGAGAGTTGACCTCATTCCCCCTCCCTTGCCTCCACATCCAGCAGCATCCCTTTCTCTAATCAGTGCCTATGTCCTCGTCTCACCTCTTGAAATATTTACATATAACAGCAGTAGACATTCCTTCCTGTTTGTTTAAACACTTTCCTTGGATCCCGGCCATCATTATTGTCCATCTGCTTCATCTTCCAGATATTCCAGCTGGCCGCGGACCTCTCTCTCATCAGTCATTCTTCTTCAATCGCCTCAATTCCATCAGTAGCTCCACTGCGTTCAACCTCACCCCGCTCTTCTCTGGCCAGCTGTACGAGGACGTTGACATGGGCAAAATAGCAAAAGGAATGTAAGTGATATGTAAGTGATGTGACAGTGCGCGAGTACAGAACACAATTTTTTTTTAAGGGGGGTTGAGTACCGGGTATGGGCTCCTTCCCAGATCCATCCTTGGAAAGATTATAAAAAATGAGTTAAAATTAAAATCCTTTACCCCCTAATTAACCCCAGGTCCGGACTACCCTGTTAAATCCAACAGTGCAATGGTAACTCATATGTTGAGCTTCCTGCTCAATCCAACACAGTCCAACACAGTACAACATGCCGGATGAAGAGCTGAGCTCAAACTTTCAAGGTTTTTTTTAAGTGAAAAAAAACCTGGCAGGAGCAGGATTTGAACCTGCGACCTCCGGAATACCGTACCGGTATTCCAGCAACTGAGCTATCTTGCCCTATTTTATATGTATGTTGGCAAGTCTCCCAAATTGTCATCCGAGTCACGGGAAAATAGATGAAAAAAATCTTACGGCTGTCCTGAATATACATGCGATTAAGCAGTGTAAAATGCTGCATTTTTGTCGACGTAACTTTTTGTGGACAGAGGTTTAGGGCCAATTGTTCCCGTACGTCCGTAAAATCCTTGACACTTACAAAAACGCAGGCTTGAGTTTGGTTTCTTGTTATCAGAACATTATACGTACTCGTATATGATCTTGATACAAGAGGCGCATGCAAACAAATTTTGATCGGGTGGTTCATTTAGAGGTTTCATTACCGCACGGTTATTAGAGAGACAACTACGTTTAGTTCCCGCGACGTCAACATGCAGTTTTGGGCTTGTTGATGTTTTCTTCACTCCTCCTAAACGCAATCACCTTGTTTACATGGATAGCGGTCGCACTACACGTAGGTCTAAGTAAGAACCCAACAAACATTTTCTACCAATTTCCGTCACGTACCGTTACAGCTAATCGAAACCTCTCTTATATCGATCGCCGCACGTAAAACGACGGCGTGCTTTGCGTGCAACTTTTTTAACCGCCGCGGCATGCAGTTGCAGCTGACGCATGAAAAACTTGATCGGCGAGTATCAAATATTCGGTCAAACCAAGTTTTGAATAATCGAATAATAAATTATTAGAAAATGAACAGCCCTAACATCTTTCTGTTTTTAACATTTGATTTTGTGTGTGTTCATCCAACGGTTGATTGTTGAAGTTGAAACAAGCAACAGCATTTCTCAGCAGGATTGGTACTATACTGTCTTCATAAACATTGAGTTTTCAGATTGAAATTAATCATTTTTTGGTCATTACCAAAGCTATATCTTGTCTTCAAGCAGGGTTCCCACCGCATCCTGGAAATCAGGGAAAACCTGGATAATGAGTTTGGCTTTTTTTCAGTCAGGGGAAAGTCAGGGAATTTGAGAAAAATGCCTCAAATCAGGGAAAAGTCAGGGAATTTGATCGGCCCAAAAGAGAAAGTGGTCAGTCTGTTATTACATGTATTTTGTCTCATGGCCAAACAGCGTATCCACTGGATGATTGGCTGTGGTGGCTTTTTAGTGTGGAAATTCCCTTCCTCTCTTTCAAGAACATTGAAGACGTGTCAAACTGGATATAGGTCGAAATAATTATCCTGGAATTTTGAAAATTCATCAGGTAAATGGTGGGAAATGTAATGTCAAGCTGTTGCATTTTGTTCAATCAAAAATGCTTTGTTTGCTCATTTGCAGATATGCCAAAGATATTCAGGAATGGATTTGGCAGTACGCAGCTCAGCGTGGGTATATAACAAGCTATGGTGTTGACAATAACAGCGGAATGATGGGCACGAGGACGCATTGTAAGGTATACCACCATTGTTCATCCCAACTCTAGCATATATGTGACCCGCTCTGGAAAAAGGTATATTATGTCGCAAAATATGAAAAATGAGTTTTATGTATGTTTGGAAAGCCCACAATGTAAGCTTTCATTTGGTACATGATAGAGCTCCGAAGCCCTTTCCTTTCTGGAGATATGGCGTGTTTGCATATCAATGAGTTCTATGTAGTTCAAATTGCACAACAGAGAAAACAGGCTTTGAAATAGCTAGTTCTAATACAATGCAATGGAACAATGCATGCTAAAAAGTTTTTTTTTCTTCATGCACTTTATTCACTGAAATCAACATTGTTGTGCACCAAACCTGAAACTTTAGATATTTAAGATGTCATTAAAAAAGAAAAAAAGAAAAGAATTTTGACGAAAAATTTCACCGTCAACATTGAAAGGGTCTATTACACGTAAATGCATAGCGCGACTTATATCACCTTTTTCTGGAGTGGGTCACATATGGTTGTATTTTTATGTATCGTCAAACAAATTTAACCACAAGGGAAATTGAATTGACTATAGGACATTTTAAATGAATTTTTTAAAATGAATAAAGAGGAAAACTGGCAGGAGTGGGATTTGAACCTGCAACCTCCAGAATACCGAACCCGGGGCTCTATCAACTGAGCTATCCTGCCCTATGTCATTGTATGTATGTTGGCAGTCTTCCAAATTGTCAGTGTCTTTTTTTCTCCTTTTTTTGGGGGGAGGGGGGGGGGGTGAACTTGTCGATCAGAAGTCATAAACCCATAATGCTGTATAGCCAACGATCACACCCCAATTTTGCGATACAACCTGGGAAGTGACATTGTGGGGATCACTTAATAAGGATATGACTTTTAACTACAAATGTATAATAACGTCAAACCACAATGGTAACTGACTAAATAAGTTTTTAATGAATTTTCAAAGTGAGCAAACTTATCATAATCAGTTCCCCCTATGGTTTGAAGATTTTTTGTAATTGCTCTAATGAATGACTTGATGAGTTATTCAAGTTATGTTTTTGGGAAATATCAAAAATAATTACCCAGGTCGATATGTTACATATTTGAACTTCTTTTGAATTTGAGTAGAAACGTAACTTAATAAGACTTGTGAGTGATTTGCCAGTGAACAAAACAGTGATTTGTGACAGTGACTCGATTAAAACACCTTGCGTACGGATGACGCAAAATGGCTCAAAAATAGAACAGTGCCATCAGGCCGGATAACGCCTACAGCCACTATTTATGCAGTTTCAGTCCATTGTTGGATTATTGTGTATGTTACGCTTGACTGCACAAACACATTGTGTCCATTTCGCTTGGCTGCAAAAGCCGACGCGACATCCCGGCGCCTCCTGTAAATAACCGTAGTCAAGGGGTTACTATTTAGAAAGAAGATTTCTATCCAACCATCAGTGCCCTTCGGTTTCTAAAGGGTTTTGACCAGTTTTCCAGTTATTTTTTTGCCAGTTTTTAAATTTGTTTGGCCTGTTTTCAAGAAAACAAAAATTACAGAAAACTGCTAGAAACCAGAGGTCAAGATCTAGGACAACACTGTGTGGGCAAGCTTTGTGGGCTCTCTGACCCAGGAGAAATCCACGCTAATTGAAAGCAGGACGTACGCATAATTAATGGAAGACTGTTAAATTGGATGACTGTTAAATTGGATTTCTGGTTTGACACTTGTTCAAGGCTTGCCACTACCGACCACCGGTGCTGCCACATGTTGAACACGGATGGCAAAAGAGGGAGAATGAACAGGTGAGGAAAGAATATTTAAAGATGTGCTGTCTGTGCTTTCAAAAAATATTTGTTTGATTTTTCTAACCACCTTTTTGTATATGGGGCACTTGCAACCCTTCAAAATAAAGTCTTTTATTCTTGGTTGCTTTTGTGCATCTAATCCACTAAAGGATACGGCTGAATTAATGTCGGGCCGTGAATAATTTGTCAACATTTTGTCAGTAGAAAGAGTAGAATTAAAGGCCATATTATAAAGCATACCTTGAATATGACTATAAGCCCCTTTTTTCATCTGTATGAGCTGACAATTTGTAAAGCATTTAGTCAATAACTGAATGTAGGTGGCTTTCTATATTCGATATCTCATTCAAAAAAAATGAATATTAACTTTTGGTTTGCTAGAAAACTAGCAATTAAAAAAAACATTATTTTTGGGGGCAAACTTGAAGAGAGCACCCACAGCATACCGTTAGAAAAAAACCTTTCATAATAAGCACTTTGTGACCAAACCTCCCATTTTGCTGTAGGTGAGACCCAACGTCCTGTCAGGTCTATGTGATGGGAACCACATGCTGCATGAGTACATACTCAACTACACTAGGGGTTTCCTGAAACACCCCCATCCAGCTCAATGGGCTGCGCTGGATCTGAATGCAGGGCACAGGTACACATTTGTTTTGGCCTCGATTCTAACTTCAGACACTTTACTTGGACAAGTCAGGTGACTTGTCCAAGTAAAGTGTCTGAAGTGGGCAATCCGAAAGTACAACGACCAGCATTCATTGTACAGATCTAGAGCATATCCTGAAAATCTATTCCGCCTGAGTTGCGTTGTTTACATAGACAAGTGTACATGTAGAGTAACAATACATAAGCTTGAAAGCACTTTAAAGATATACAGTGGAATGCTGCTATACCGAACATTCGGTTATACCGAACACCATCCTTGGCTCCCAAATTTTGTGTACAAAACTTACCGAACATTGTTGTTGAAAAAATTAGGGCAACGGATTAAAAAAATGTACTGGACATTTGGGCTGTTTGTAATTCCCAAACGGGCCCCAGCTTTATGTTGAAGAATGAAAGGTGGCTATTATTTCCCCAAGGAATAGAAGGGAAAAGCCAACTGTTGCTTTAGAATTCCGTAAGCTTAGAAAGTATGAACATGTATAATTACATAATTCAATGGCCGGCACATGTATAAAGTCGTCCTTAAATGTAGTGTACACGATTGGTAATCCTCCAATTTTTTTAACTGAATTATTACGAAATACCTTACTAGACTGTAAATTAATAGTAGTCTCAACATCCTATGAAATGATGTGGCACCCGGTGTGCTGTCGTTGTCAAGAAAAGTGGAAATTTATATCTTTTTCCAACGATTTCCAGCTGGAAATCGTTGGAAAACTGCCCTGTAGCCTTTATCAAGGCGCGCGTGGCTACCAGGACGCGCCCTCGACATGCTGGCATTTGGGGCGCATCATGCGTCCAGGTAGCCACGCACGCCTTGACTAAAGGTTATCATCCGCCGGACGGTTGAAAACAATCAAGCGCCGTTTTTCTCTCGTTTTTTTTCGCCATCCAACAACGCAAAACTCAGGTCAGTGGAACAATATTTCCTATAAAGTACTAATAACCCCCAAATCCGCCCATTTTTGAAAATTGCAACAATGACCAGTCATGTACACTACATTTAAGTAACCGGCAGCTGAAAATCGATCACTATACCGAATGATAGCTATACCGACCGATCGCTATACCGAACAAAAGCTGTGAATTTTATTTTTTTTCTGCTAAATTTTTTTCTTCTGACATACATACAAAAACCACCGTTTATATTTTTTGTTTCTTTCACAAATCTTATTCACACAGAGATACGCATGAATTATTGTTGGGCCACAAATACTTCACCACTTGTAAACTAAAAGTGATGTTAACTAAAAGTGGATGAATTTTCTGTTTGCATTCTCATTCAAAATTGAATAACTGTTTGTATTACTAGAAAAATAGGGTTTACTTTTTAATGGGCGACTTTTAAGAGCCTTTGCATATACAACTGAACGGACAGTATATGATGACATGGCAAGAACCCTCCATTGTCATCCCCCTCCCTTCCCCCCCCCCCCCCCCCCCAAAAAAATAAAATCACAGATGTCCAGAAGGGGAGGGGGCCGGGGGCAAGGCGGAGGGGGGCAAGAGTTCTCACAGGGTCACCAGTTTCTCCCCTCTCTTTCCCCGCCCCTCCCTGCTTTTAGAAGTCTCACAGTTGAGTTTTGAGAGGGAATGCTCCAGACCTCACAGATTCGTATTTCGATATGAGCTAAAATTTGCCATTAATAAATAAATTTGGTTTTAATTTTTGTTTTTGTTTTTGTGAATTGGTTCCTCTCAGAATTGAGACAGAATCGGGCAATCAAGTTGATGCTGAATTGGCCTCGTTCTTGGAAGAATTGCTGCAGGACAAGAAGGATCTCGTAGTGGTTGGTAGATAGTGATTTATTCAAATTAATAGCCTGTTTGGGGTTTATCTCTTGAAGTAGTGGTAAAAGCGAAGAGTGAGTAAAAAAAAACCCAGAAAATCAAATATTTTCTCATAATTCCGGGCTCATAATTGTTTTAATTTGATGGTTTTGTACTCACAAAAAGCTTGTACTCACAACTTAAAAACAAGTTGAACTGAAGGTCTTTTTTTGATAAGCCACAATTTTGAAACATGAATTAAAAGTGAAGGTGGGCATGTATTAGACTAATAGAAATATGACTCAAAATTGTGAACATATTAGGAACATCATTTTAGCAAATCTTTTCTTTTTGAGGATGGGGCTTGGCTTCAAGTACAGCATAACAATTTTGATAATTACAGATTCCTCTTACACATTCCTGAATTTTTTCAGTGGAAAACAGTTGAAACATTCTTTCTTTGAGCTAGAATTCGGTGTATGTTAAGGCCTCACAGGTAACCAACCAACTCGCCAATCAACCACGCATTCATCCATCATTCCATCAGTATAACAATTTGAGTTTTCATGTTACATTTACCCATAATTTTACAATTTTAAAATGGAAAAAAAGGGAAACACTCTTGCTTTTGTTAAAAGCTCATAGGTAACCAACATTTCAACATATCAACCAACCAACCAACCATCTAACTCCATCTGGGCAAATGACCAATCAACCCAGTTAGGACCAAGTTTATTCTAGAAAACCACCGGCAAGTCAACCAACTGATGACAGACTGACCAACATATCGACAAACTAACCATCCATCCAGCCGAATGATAAATCAACCAGTTAATTCTAGACCACTGCAAGCCAGAACCAACTGACAGACTGACCAACATATCGACAAACAAACCATTCATCCAGCCGAATGACCAATCAACCAGTTAAATCTATAGGAGACCACAGCAAGCCAGAACCAACTGACAGACTGACCAACAGATCGACCATCATCAGGCCAAATTACCAATCAGCCCAGATTTGGACCCAGTTTATTCTAGGAGACTACGGCAAGCCATGACCAACTGACAGACTGACCAACATATCGACCATCAGGCCAAATTACCAATCAGCCCAGATTTGGACCCAGTTTATTCTAGGAGACTACGGCAAGCCATAACCAACTGACAGACTGACCAACAGATCGACCATCAGGCCAAATGACCAATCAGCCCAGATTTGGACCCAGTTTATTCTAGGAGACTACGGCAAGCCATGACCAACTGACAGACTGACCAACAGATCGACCATCAGGCCAATTGACCAATCAGCCCAGATTTGGACCCAGTTTATTCTAGGAGACCACGGCAAGCCGCTGCGCAAGGATCCTTCTCATCTGAGCAGCTACTATGAGACATTGCTTCCATTTCTCTCTATCGTCGTACCAACATGGCTCCTGAGGGAAAGGCCGGACATCATGGCAAACCTCATTGACAACCAACAGAGATACATGGTGAGTCCTTGCCCTCTTGATATTTTATGTCCAATTAGTGCGGCTACGGCACACCACTGATAAATAACCATAGCGCTTGACAAAAATTCCCATCTTACATTCCCATTAAAGACCGGCTCTGCAAAAAGGGGTATTATGTCGCAAAATTTGAAAAAAATTAGTTATATACATAGTTGAATTTGTCACACGCTAAGTTTTAATTTGGTGTAGTTTTGACCCCTGTGGTATTTTGTGTTCTCCAGATATCTTGACATTTTTATACTCCCCATTTTCCAATTACCGGAGGTGCGTGTAGAAGTAATTTTGATCAACATTTATTTGTTCATCTTTTTATTCGTCAATATTAATGTTTCTGAAAATACATTCTGAAAATATAGATATAACAGAAGCCAACAAACCAACAAAACACTCATCCCGGTTCTTTTCAGAACCACACCTCTTCCTAGAAGAGATTTATTTCGCATGGTGTTACCCGCAATCCCAGTCTCTCTCATATCGCACCCACCATGCAAAGCTTCAAATCGTATCTAAAATCACTTATGTGAAGAATGTTTTGCCCGCTTCACCATGACATAGAACAGCCATGTGTGTGTTTTCACATAGTGCAACATAATACCCGGGTCACATTGTTTATTAAAGTCGTATCCTTGTTTAGCGATTCACACAATGTCGCTCCCTAATTGGGGCCCGATCCCTGGCTGTACAGCATTGTGGGCTTATGACTTGCATAAATGAAAACAAAATAACTGACATCGTTACAAATGAAGAATGATGTGATTATCACAGCCACCAGGCAGGGTGTAGCAGTACTTCAAAAAACAGCGGGACCCCTAATAATACCTCCCATAAAGGTATGATGCAAATTCTCTTTTCAAGGTCCATGCCGATTTGCATCTGAGCATGAAGTCCCTCCTCCATTATCCTCATATGGGCAAAGTGGGCGGGGCTGTTGCTTCCAAAGCTGTCAACATTTTCACCGAGGTGGTCCCACGAGAGCGTTCCTGTGAGCAGGCCAACATCCCTGCCTGGACTTGCGTGTGTGGATTCATGCAGGTAGTCAAATAACGTGATTGTATTGACACGCATTTATATAGCATCTTCACGTTAAAATTACTACCCCTGATTGGAAAGCCAGTAATGACTCCCGAGTTCTTGGCATCCACAGGATGGAATCAGTTAGCAATTAAGGGCCCGATTTAGTTGCTCGGATCACAGTAAGCAAAGAAATGGTGTTTACTATAGCTCTGTATTCCAGTGGCCTTTCAATTAGTTCCTCACAATATGTACTCCTGAAAGCCCACAAAAGTCCTACTTCTTATCCTAATTTTGTCCTCCAAAGTCCTACTTTTGTCTTCCAAAGTCCTACTTTTGTCCTGTTTTTTGAAAAATAATGTTGATCCGACTATTCTCCAACTTTTTCACCTGGGTCAGCTGGAAAACCTGTAATGCGGTTCTAGGGTTGTTCATTTTCGAATAATTTACTATTCGAATATTCAAAACTGGGTTTGACCGAATATTCGATACTCGCCGATCACGTTTTTCAGTGCATGTCACACCGGTAAAAAAAACATTGCACTTAAAAGCACACCGGTGTTTTACATATGGCGATTGATATTATGGACCGTTCAAACAGCATTTTTTTAGCATGCCCCTGTTGGCATGCCCCTGTAGGGTTTTACCGACAGGAACAATAAACAATTGACAAAAATGCGGCATTTTGACACTGCTAAGCGCCGTAACTTTTCTATTAAAATAAGCATCAGAGTCGTATACTGACGTTTTCGAGCATAGGGAGACCGGTCACCGTTTTTCTATGGGTATGGGGCGACCGACCGGCTTAGGGCGACCGATTACCGGTCGCCTTAAAGGAAAAGCAATAGGAAAAGATTGGGTTAGGTTACATTTTTTAGAATGCACAATCCCCATAGACCGGTCGCCCTAATGCGGGAAAGGGCGTTATATATATCTGTACGTGCATTATATATCTGTACGTGCATATATATCTTTTCGAATATTTGAAACTGGCAAAGTGGTATTCGAATATTCGCTTGACGATCGAATATCGAATATTTGGGACATTCGGGACAGCCCTATGCTGTTCACAAGTGTGATGGTAATTAAGTGTGGAGTAAGGTGACTACAGTGTAATGGCATTTCAGGGGATCTACTTCTTGGGCTAATTCAACTTTCAAATTTTTTTTCAACATTAATTCCCCCTGCAAAAACTCCTGGATCTGATCCTGATGACAAGCCTATAAATTAAGTGAATTTGTGTGGGGTGCCATGGCCTCGTGGTATGGTGCACTGGTCGCAAGATCTCATCAGTGATATTACAGTTTGTAGTCATTGTGCTTGCGTCCTTCATGAGCAAGACACTTTGCCACAAATTGCTTTGCTCCACCCAGGCTTGAAACGGGTACCTGTGAGGGCAGTGATGGTTATGTGTTTGATTAGCCCATGTGTGTGTTTACCTTGCAGCCAGGGCTGTATACTCCCCAGGGACCCGAGGTGGTTTCAGGAATTCTCAATAGGACCGATTGATGAGTAGGGGGTAATAATGTATAGCGCCTTGAGCACCGTGATTTGGTCAATATGTGCGCTTTATAAATCCAAAGAATTATTATTAATTGTTGAGTCTACAGGGCATAAATTTGAAACCCTGTGCTTAGCCAGAGTCCAACCTTTCTGCTCTGAAACCCTTCATCTTCAGAAACTACCCGAGTCGCGGTGGACCCCTAGGCACACCAGCATGGTGCGGAAGACTCTTCGACACATCAACACCATGCACAGCCCCGAGAGACTGTCATCCCCGGGCACCACATCCCTGGAGGACGGGAAGACGTCTTGCCTGGACCTTCACCTGAGGAGGATCCTTAACGTCCTTGTCAATGAGAACAAAGACGAGCCGTTGTACTCTGCGCGGCGTTACGTGTACCACCTGACCTTTCAGACAGTGGAGGAGGACACGGTGTGGTCTGTCATTATGGATAGCGATATGGACATTAAGCAGGTATGTATGCTTTGAGCATGCCCAGATAGAGCATGCAAATTGACCACAACATCGATTTGGTGAGCACACTGTAGGGACGAATTTCACCTTCTTTGTTGTTAATCTGTCTTAGTTCATATATGACCTACATCTTCTTGGACTTGTCACCTCACCTAACCTTAGCTGGGAGAACTATATCTCGGGTATTGTTTCGGTTTGCGGTAACACCATGTGTTTATCTCAACTAACGAGAGGTATGGGTTCTGAAAAGAACCTTATCGCACAACTCGTATCTCAACCTTTGTTATTAAAGTAAGAAGGGTTCAAGGGAGAACCAATTTCGGGCAACTCGTTTTTCTCTACTGCTGATAAGTGAGAAATATGGTTCAGGGGAGAACCATGGGAACTTTTCGGGTTGTTCTCAACGTTTCGATTAGCCTGCTCTAATCTTCGTCAGGAGACGGCTTTCTACCTGTTCCCATTAATATACTTTGGCTGTACCTAGACGTAGAGCGAAAAGCAATGCCAACAGCTTTTTCCCTCATTCCTGTATATCTATGGAATTCTTTGCCTGGTGCATGTTTTATTTTACGATCTTTCCTGCTTCAAGCGGACTCTAATTCCTACCTCTTGCATCTTTCATTCTTTTCCTTTTGTAGCTCTGTACCTCGAGCTCCGTAAACCTTGTTCGGGAAAAATTACAGTAAAAAAAATACAAAATACGTTTGTATCATTTAAAGGAGTTCATCTTGAGTTTTAAAATTAGCCCTCACCAAAGATCTATAGGTGATGTAGTTCTCAAGATGGGGAATCGGGTGAAAACAGTTGACCGCTTTTGGTAATTTCTTTTTCTAATTTAATGCAATTTGTTAAATGCGGGAACAACCTGGTTTTGGTGTACGGCGTACGTCACATAGATCGGGCGTTTATTTCAGAGCATGTTGAACAGATGATATGCAGGCTATTTGCATATCCCGTCAACTTTGTTCGCTTTGAAAATGTATTCAAATTTACCTAGTCAGTTTCCCTTGTGGATTGTTTGAAGAAAACAAACAACACAGCAGGGCTGCTAAGTTTATCTGATACATTTTCACAGAGCAAGTCATCACATTCTTTTCTCTTCCCCACCAACAGGTCAAACAGATCACACTGTACCAGCCCTATGATGTCTGCTGGGACAGACGGGTGCCGCTGCAATTCTGCGTTTGTGACAAGACTTTGCTGCGAGCCCCCTCCAAACTCTACGAAGAACCACGCCCAGTCAGGTGATGATGGCCTCCTGGCTGGGTATGAAGAACATTTACTCAGGACTCCAGTAAAATTGTGGGCAATAGTTATAAAAACATTTTTTAAACAAGTACTACATTATCAGACCGTATTTGAACTGTGCAGGTTTATTAACTCGATCAAAATTACCCAATCAATTTCACTTGCGATTTGTTTGGGGGTATTATACATGTACGTTTCAAAGGCGAGTGATTCCCTCATTGCCGCTTCCCAGGTTATTATAAATTGGGGCGTGATCGCCGTCCATCATAGAGCATTATGGGTTCATAACTTCTGACTGGTGCCCCCCCTCCCGTTGATAATATTGTAATATCTCCATCTTGGATACTGTATTATGATTGGCCTAGAACGATCACGTGTCCGATCTATAAAAACGACTGGCACACTCCAAACATATTACACATCAGCGCAGAATGTAGCTATTGAGCTGTATCATTGGTACCAACGCAATTTTCACCTACACTGTTAACGATAGTAAACTATAATGGCAGCAGCGGACTATAGCAGACGATCAGCTGTTTTGATCGCGTGATTGGTTTGACTTAATTTCCACCGAGCAAGGCAAGTTGAACAAAAAAAAAATGCGTTTGGCGATATGTGACCGGCTCTGCAAAAAAGGCTATTAAGTCGCAAAATTAGAAAAATGAGTTATATACATAGTTGAATTTGTCACATCCTAAGCTTTAATTTGGTGTATGTTTGACCCCTGTGGCATTTTGTGGTCTCGAGATATCTTTACATTTGTATACTCATATTTTCCAAATTTAACGGAAGTGCGTTTAGAGATACAGGCCTTTAAACACAAAAAGTGCAAAGAAATAAGATAGAAGTAATTTTTATCAACATATATTTTTTCATCTTTATTTATCAATATTAATTTTTCTGAGAATAAATTCTGAAAATATAGATATAACAGAAGCCAACAAACCAAAAACTAAAAACATCACTTAAGTGAATATTTTTTCGCCTGCTTCACATAGAACAGCCCTGTGTGTGTTTTCGCATAGTGCGACATAATATCCCTTTTTGCAGAGCCGGTCACATATAACAAAACATTTGTTGACTGCTGTGATGTGGGATATGACGTTTTTAACACCCTCGGGGACGCACAGCAGTCAACAATTGTTAAGTATGTTGAAACATTTATGCATGTACACTTTGGCAAATTACTTGACATTTCTACAGTTATTTGATAAACATAGGCAGATTGTATTTTGAATTTTTCATTCAATGTCTATTCAGATGTGAGTAAATTTTGTATTGCTAGAAAATCTAGCAATTTAAAAAAAAAAAAAAAACATTTTAGGGGGTGAATGCGAAAGAAGCACGGAGAGTATGTCTTTAACCCCTTGAAGTCGGTTATTTATAGTGGGAATGCCGGGGTGCATGTCCAGCCAAGCGAAACCGACACAATAATCCAACAATGGATTGAAACTGCAGAAAATGGCATGTATAGCCGTCAGCCGGCCTGGTGGCACTGTTTTTTGTTTGCGGCTAAAGCAGTCATCCAGCTTCAAAGGGTTGATGAGCTCCATATACTACGGGAAAAGGCAGAAAACTCTCTTTTAATTTGAATGTACATGAAATTATGTATGAGTTGTCATATGTAGTGTACACACTGTATTATTGTGTATATTAGATGAACATATAACAATTAAGTCAACTGTGTTGTTGCTTTAGGAAAAAAGGAAAGAATGTACATGTATTTGCCATGGTTGTATACGTGTACAGGTTCTGTATATATCTCCAAAGAAACTTTTCAGTCCTCGCACGTCAAGTCTTTTGTTGAAATCGGTCCTCGCACGTAGAAGTACGTGCTTAGTCTATGGGGTTGGGTTATATTAAAGGAACAATAGGAAACAAAGCATTGTCCTCACATGTACATGTATTGGGAAAGTACGACTGTGTGTACAATTCAATTGTACGCGTACATGTATTGGGGGGGGGGGGTCAGAATCTTGCCGAGTGGCCCAAACAAAACCCGGCTCTTTGGCATGTATAACCCTCAAGAATTATTCTCCAAATTAATTTCCAGTTAGATTTAAGTTATAAGCTTTGCAGTGAGACATTCCACACACACAAAAAACAACCGACGATAAGTAGCAGATTTAAAAAGTTTGCAGTCATGTATTTAGTCTCTGTAAACTCTGCATGTCATTATTATTCCAAGATTGTCTGCCATCATAACATCACTCAAAATCAAATTCTGCATTCTCCCTCATTTCAATTACACATTGCATTTTCACAGAAGTATCGTACACAATGTACAGTGTCTATTTACAGTACTGAAAATATTCAAGTAAATACCCTCGTGAATATTTCTTTGAAGAAAAAAAACAAGACAGAAATTAGCGATATCACATTGGCTAGAATGCATAACAAAGAACCATGCAGTACATATCACACAGCAATATAAACATGATCTTTCCTACGAAATAACCCACTGACAAAGTTTTCAAGAAATGGTGGTTTGAAATGAATTCCAAATGAGCTACTTTATGATGAAAATCAGCTGAAACAAGTAACCTTCTCCAGGAAACTTTAGAAAATGTTAAGATGATTTTGTAAACAACGAAGCATCACTCTTATGCCTCTGATCACTTTGGCTATTATATTAAATGAATATGAAAAAACCCAAAAATTGTATAATTACTAGATTTACTATAAAAGAACCTGGAATATATATTCCAGTAAACTATTGTCCTGCATGCAAAGGATTAAATTACGGTTGAACATCAGACATTTTCCGACTGTGTGCAGTATTGTCGGAACAAAACAGGACTTGTTATGGCTATGGTCTGTGTGTTATGGCAACGTCATGGCAGATAATGGCCAAGTACTTTTTGTGTCAAATATCAACCTCTCCCTACATGTGTTCAAAAAAAAAAAAACTATTAAAGTACACAAACTGCTATGTCTAGTAGACTTTGATGGGTACATATTACAAACTCCAAGCTGTGGCAAGTGCTTTAACTTTCTAGTTGGCAACGAATTTAAGGCCATGGGAAAAATGCCAAACAAACTAGAGGTGGTTAATCACAGTATGTTAATTGAGTGCTACCAGACATGGAGTCATCACTGTATTCCCGGTCCTGTGAAGATCAGAAAAAGACAATATGCCAATACACATGCAATGGAAGCACATGTGGTCATTTCTGTTCGCATTAAAGGGACCACACAGTAGCATTTTTATGACACGATTTCAAATTCATGAGCCAAAGTGGGAAGTCACCAGAAGCACAACAGTGGTATCTCCGTAGCATTGAGTATAGAAAATCAAACATTTTTTATATATTTTCTTGGAGAAAATTTCATGTTTCATTTGATTTCCAAATTAAATATAGTTTCTTTGGAATCCATTTCCAACCAACATTTCTTCAAAATATTGTTGAGTTATGCTCTTTCAACTAGAAGTTCCATTTATTACTTAACAAAAGCAGCGGAAGATTTTTACAGAATTGAAAACCCTATGTATTCGCATAATTCAAATAAAAACAAGCATTGAGATGCCCACATTTGTTTGTGAAAACAAGATAATTTTAATATTCATTTAAATGTTTTCACAGCTTTGGTAAATGAAAAAAAGTTTCAATCTGAAAGATTACTGATAAAAGAAAGATGATACCAGCCGGTCATTCCATAAATTTGGGGTCCAACAAATGTGACATTTTTGGTGCCCCTGTTACATACACTATGAACATCTAATAAAAGAAAAACGGCGCACTAACAATGAACATCCATTGTTACTTGTTCACAGTGATAGTGACATGTATAAGATTTTGCAATTCCAGACACATTCTTTAATGCCTTCTACATGTATCTCCAAAGCAAAGTACCTGCCAAACGAGTACAAAATAGTGTAAAGTCAATTTTAATGATACTTTGATGGGAAATTACACGTCAGGTGTAACAGGGACACCAAAAAATGTCACACTTTTGGACTCCAAACTTATAGAATGACCCAGTAAATGTTGTGGCTTGTTGCGATTTGATAATATACAAATAATGAATGTTTATATAATTTCATGAGGTGAGAGATTGAATGGGACATTCCATCTGTCACCGAATGAAATTATTCTTACCATTGCACGAATGTGAAACATTCATTATTTGTTTTACACAACGCCTGAATAAATCCGACAGATTGCATGCATGGATTTCTTGGTGTACAACGTGCCGTTTACCTTCTCAGTCCCGCATAACACCGTGACAAAAAGTGGTTCCGAATCAGTTAAAGCTTTAATTGTTGTTCCTGCATGTCTTGCAAATTCCTCTAATCGTTTGACTGCATATTTAATTTGTTTCTTTGTGTTAGCAGCGTCAGCATCGCCTATGAGTTCCAATATTTCGTCGTCTGCTAGGAAAACAAACCGCGGTTAGGAAACGCCGTCCGCCATTTTGTGTGAATGACAGCCTAGACTGGTTCCTGGTCCCCATATGTATATAATTTACATTTGGGACCGGGAACCAGTCCAATGACAGCCGTGTTGTGGCGGCGGGGAAGTTCTATCAAACGCGTGTACCGTTTGATAGAACCATGTGATAGAACGTTTTTTGGCAGTGCGGGTTCGCGTCGTGCGATGGGACGAATAATTCAATGCACGTGATCGACGATCCACCAATCGGATGGCTGGGATTTATTCAGGTGTTGTATAAATTACAATAAACACTATGGATATGCACAAAATCACAGTTGGAATGCTTTTCAGTATTTTCGCATGACTCGGATGACAGATTGAGCTCAAACTTCCCAGCTGTATTATTTCATGTACATGTACGTGCCAAGTCACACACAGTATGAACCCTGCCTGCAATTGTTTTGACAGCTCCACCAATGCTGTATCATCCCTCTAAGCCTCGTCTGAAATGATTCATGCTTTCAAGGGAATCTTTTTCCAAGATAAACACGATATCCGGAGCCTTCATCATCTGTGCCCGACTGTCCACAAGGGGCTACATGTGCATATGCAGGACTCCTTGGGAAATTGATGAGAACATTTTAATGGATGAAAACTATGCGATTTCAAGTTGAAAGGCTGTGACTGAGGCCATCGTGAGTTGACTGTGCCATTTTTGTTGGATTGAGGGGTTGGGGTGTGGGAGTACACACAGTAGTTAATGCACTTTTATTGGAATAAATTCACACATTTAGAAGCCTTACTAATAAAAAAACACCCCCAAAATAACAGTAAAATGTATCAAAACATCTCTGCAAACAGACACAATTAATCCAGAAAATGGAATATGGGGGGGGGGGGGGGGGGGGGGTGTGTGTGTCAGAAATTAGTTACAGCTCTCTTTACAGTGCCATGGATATTCAAAGTTATGAATTTTCATATTTGGGCAATGTATCCATTGACACTAACCCCCTAGGGTGCATGCAAAATCATATTAAAATTGGAGGAATTGGGACTGTTAGGGTTAATACTTTGCATTTTAAGTTGTTTTTTTGTGTGCAGTTTTTCTTGGTCACACATCACATATTTGTACTGTTCAAGTCATATTTACAACCCTTTTAGAAAGAACTACAAACCAGTTGTGAAGCCTTCAGACTCACTTAATAATGAGATCCTGGAAACAATTTCCCCATTCGTAACCCATACCATCATTCAACAGGTTGGGCGTTTATAAACTGATCACTATACTATCCCATGCTGAAAGAGTGCAGCTGCCAGTAAGTTCATAGGGTTTATTCCTTTAATTAGTGCTTCCTCTTTAACAGGTACAGCTTAAGGGGTGCAATATTGGGGAGACAGGTGTAGTATTGAGTTCGATGGACATGGTTTCAGTCCATAAATTGCCAACGGAAGGCGAAGAGGATCTTGGTTCCAATACGTCCTTATTGCGCAGTCACTGCAGAGCAAACATGTTAATGGTGTACAGCGCCCTCTACACACGCACATGTACACCAAGGCCACATCGCTGAGGACGTCTTGGCCCTTTCGTAGTTTCGCTCGCGAAATCGCGAGCAGAACTGTGTGTGCATTTGCATGCGCACGTGACCTACATTGCGTGCATTGTATAATCGCTGACTCACTGGTCTAGTTTCCCTGCGCCATACAGCTTGAGGTACGCATGTACGTACGTACGTTACCTGACTAGCCAGCTAATTACTAAAACATGATTTCCTCCAGTGCGCAAGCGCCATTATTCTTTTGACCTGCCTGTTAAATTATGCATGTACAGGTCGCGCGCAGTTCCCTACGAAAGTACCAAGACTAGGATAACATTTGAATTTGTGAACCCTTTTCAGTTCCACATTGTTTGTTGGCTTATCTTCCCCCAGTACCACATTCTTGGTTCAGTTAAGCATAAACCACTCCAGCAGAAAAAGCAGCTGACTGTTTGCTGAATGGTTGTATTTTCAACCAACAATTTTACCCTCAAAGAGTTGATTAAAAAGAAAAAAATGTGTGTATAAAAAATGAGTCATAACTGCTAAAATAGCAAAATTATGGCTGTTTTTTCTCTTCTGGCCCACTTTATTATCAAGAAGAAACTTCGTCACGTGCGCATGCAAATACACACACAATTCTGCTCGCGATTTCGCGAGCAAAACTACTGACAATTTGGGAGACCGCCAACATAGGGCAAGATAGCTCAGTTGGTAGAGCGCCGGTACGGTAACCCGGAGGTCGCAGGTTCGAATCCCGCTCCTGCCAGTTTCTTTGTTCACTTTGAAAATGTCAGAAGAAACTTGTTTGTTAATACATGAACAATTGTCACTCCATACAAACAACTGTACAGGGTCTTAAAGTATTATAATGGTGACACATGAATTTGACGCCAGGGGGAGCGCAACAATTGCCAGCAAGGAACTGGGAGGCTGAGTGAGCCTACATGCAGACAGGCCAGCTGTGTGATGTGCCGTTAGCAGCCGTGTGCTGTTAAAGTCCCATAGAGTCAGTGTCTTCAAAAACTTGGACAAATCTTCAGAATAAGCCAGTTCGGTAACTCCAAGGTTATTCGGGAAAAAAATTGCTGACGTAATGTAACGCCATGTTACGCGAACGCCCATTCTGATTGATTTTAACATGAGCGCGTTGTGCGACCACCTTTTGCTATCACATGCACGTGTTAGGTCACGCGGGTCATTTGGGATAAAATGTCATTCATTGTGCACATGCGCAGTTGAAATACCGAACTGGCTTATTGTTGGGCGTTGCCTGGAACTGCTTCATTAGGAGCAGGAATCAGCTATCGTATATGAAAAATATCGAAGGGGGTTAGGGTTAAGCAGGGATCGAAATATCCACTGGACCACTGGATAAAGTCCAGTGATTTGAGCGTCGGTCTAGTGAACTCTTGACTGACCTACAATTTGTATTCCTGTGGTCTAGTGATTTGTTTTTTATACACTGGATGAGATATCACCAAAGTAATTTTTTTCAAAATCTGGCAAAAATCCCCATAATTTCTGGTAATTTTAGGTATGAGACAGAGATTTCTGTATGGGGTTTCTCAGCCCAAACCCCCTCCCCAAAAGGTCAGCAAAGGTAAAAAAAAAAAAAATTGAAACAGCACGTTGGTATGAATAACATTGTGTATGCTTAACACTATGACTGCTGCATATTTTTACACCGTTACTCCCCATGGTGCCGCATTTTTTAAGAGAACTACAAAATAAAGATGCATTTTTTTACCCCGTCGCTCCCTGTGATGCTACAGTTGTTTAGAGAAGTACACGACCGCCACGGCCTCTGCCACGACCCTGGCCTCTGCCACGACCACGGCCCAAACCGCTAGATTCACTGCTAGATTCACCACCAGAACTAGCATGACTAGCGTCGATTGGCAAAACATCGTCATCGTCCGAATCCTCCGGTCGATTAGGTTCACTTTCAACGTCACTGGCATTATTTTCCGATTCTGTAGTATCAGAATTATCATCTCCTTCAAATTCACTTGCTTCAGAGTCGCTATCTGCGAATATTTCATCGACAGCATCTTGTAAACTAACATGCTGCTTGGCGACGTTTCATGGGCGATGCCATTTTTAAATCCCATAATGTAAACACCCGGGGAATTCCCCGGCGCTGGTGCCCGCCCAACAGCTGAAACCAGTCGAAAATGATTCCATTGTGTCCCCTAATGCATGTCAATATGTTTTATACGGGAAAAGCATTTCGCTTCTTGACCGACAGAGGGCGGCAAATTGTTGTACTGCTAGCCCGAGAAATCTCGGGCATAGCACCTACTGTGGGGTAAGTTTATCCCGAGAATTCTTGGGATCAGCAGTCAAGGTGTTAAGTACCTTCCGCTCTCGTAAAATGTTTGAGCTACTAGCCCGGTTGTCTAGTAGATATTTAGCTGAAAATTAAGCCCTGGTTAAGTGACGGAGGGTTCCCACAGAAATCTTAAATTACATGACTTGTCCCTTGACTTTTCAGGAAAAAATAGGGTTTTCTGTGAGGAATTCCGAACTATTTTTTGTTACGTCTTATAAGAGTCTATTTACAATACACTGACCATGTGTATTGGTTGTGAGAGATTCCATGACTTTTCAGTTTTTGTTTTTTCTTGAAATTTTCTATGACTCCTTGTAAAATAACAGAATTCCATGACTTTCCATGATACTTCAGATTCCAGGATTTTTCCAGTATTTTCCATCAAAGTGAGTGAATCTAAAAGACCAAAGGTGCCAACCTTCAACGTTCAACAATCTCTGGTGATCGAGGGTCACCACTTGCCACGCTTGGACCAGTCCTTTGGATTCCAGTGTAAGCACTTGGGGTCGATCCTGATCTTGCGTTTGGCCATGGCCTTCTCGTGACCCTCGATGACTTCCGGTGACAAGGTGACAATATACTGGCCCTTATAGTAGTTAATGAGGTTCAGGTGTTGCAGCGTGGAGATCACGTCCTCCTTGCGGATACTGGTGGTCTCGCAAATCTCACTACAAGGGGAAGGGAAAGAATGATATGTGACTTGGCACAACAGAATGAGCGGAGAATAAGCCAGTTCGGTATCTCAAAGGTCAAAGGTTATTCGGTATAAAATTGCTGACGTAATGTCACGCCATGTTACGCGAACGCCCATTCTGATTGAATTTAACACGTGCGCGTTGTGCGACCACCTTTTGTGTTCACATGCGCGCGTGCGGTCACGCGGGTCATTCGGGATAAAATGTCATTGTGCACATGCGCAGTTGAAATACCGAACTGGCTTATTGTGCTATGGCATTCTAAGTGACAAGCACAAACTACCATTTTTTTACAGTTAAGTCAATTTGGGGATTTTAACCTTTTCAAAATTGAAAGCCCCTTACCATATCCCCCAAATTTATAATGGAATTTCGGTGCAATGTATGCCTTTAATACCTGTTGCATAGTTGGCGGCCACTTGGCGACCAGTTGGCAGCCCTTGGGGGCCCTCAGGCCTATAACACAACGGACACAAAATAGACCAAAAGCATACTGATGGTTTTCGATTTAAGACTAACAAAACTTACTTGATAGTTATCTGCGGCCTCTCTCCGTCGGCCGACTTCTGTAGTTTGAGAATGGTCTCCAGGATAGTCTGGGACCAGTAGCTGCGATACGACAGAAGTCCTAGATCTGACAGGGGCTTCTCCGGGGAACCAGTCTTCCCTTCAAACTGGGACAGGACGTAACCTGGGCAGGTGGCAGAAGTAACGGAAACATTTCCAAACAACATTCGTGACAGTTTCCCATTTCAGGTAAAAAACATTTTAATATAACTATAAGAAATCACACACTTAAATAAATCGAAAAAGAATTACAGTTGTGCCATATATCAAATGAAAGCTTATTTCATGTTCTATCGGACCAACTGTAAAGCTTAAAAATGTATTTTTAACACATCAGACTCATTTTTGTAGAGCAGGTCACATATCAACATTTGTTCGTAGATTTGCTCCATGTTTTGGAGACTAAAGGACCCAATGGAATCAATTTGTTTATGTACAGTAGGTAAAGTATTCGCTGCGCCTATACTGATAATAATAAGCAAATGGTACAAACCGTGAACCAAGATCATTTTCGCACTACTGATGACATGCAACATGCAAGATTTTGGATTGTCAAATTCTTTGTTAATTCTCCGTGTTTGGATCAGTTAGTCGTGTTTTCTTGTTCCTCTGCAAATTCTGTCCTGTCAGACTGGCATAAGCCCATAATGTCATATAGCCAGGGATCACACCCCAACTTAACGATGCAACTTTGGAAGCGACATTGTGGGGATCACTCAGTGAGGATAAAACATGTTATGTTAGAAGAAAATGATTTAGTCGAAGAAAAAAATTCCAATTTGTTGAGGATCACACGTGCTACCGACTGAGCAAGACATAATACTTACTGAATTCAATAAGGAGTTTGCCAAAGCCCTTTCTCTGGTACGGTGGCAAAGATAAGATGCAAGCGACATTGTAGTCTTCTGTTGACTCTTTCTCCTGAGTTGCAAACAAAACGGGGAAACTATTATTCAATCGCACAACACCACAGATTTTCTCAGAGGGGAAATAAATGCTTACAAGAATACCATGGACGCACATAACTATCATCGCAACAAATCACCCATGATTGTATTTAGGAACAGTTGAAGAATGATACTCGGCAAAAAGTGCTGTTGGTAAAGACACGCTGTCTAGATCTGTGCCCTTTAACCCTAACCATCCCTAACCTGCCAAAATCAAACACCCCATTTGTGTTGAATTTTGTGTGATTGGGTACTGTAGAGCCTTGGCACCATCACTTTGCATGGGACTTGATGCCCTGATTTTGTTTAAGTACAAAGAATGTGCCATTGGTTTACTACACAGTGTTGGAGTTTGTGTGGTTAGGGAAGGATTCTAGTAAAAAGCCTTGGGCTGTTAGGGTTAACGAATTGGATTTTTCTTCCACAGAATTTTTAAATTGTACATTTTATTTGACGAAAAAACTTATCAATTATTTGTTGTTTTTTTGGCACCATCAAACCTCTGACAAAAGGCTTATATTCTCGGTTGCTTTTGCGCCTCTGCACAAAAACATCAACCCTGAAGGAATTGAATTATTGTCAGGCAGTAAATAATTTGGCATTTGTAAAGTAATTATTCAATGACTAAAGGTACGATTTTTACATTTGATGTCCTCTTCGAAAGCCAATAACTTCTGTATTGCTAGAAAAATAGTAGTAAAAAAAATATATATATATTTTTGGCGGTGAAACTCAAAAAGAGCATGACAGTATATCTCTAGGTACTTAAAATACTCACATACACATACGAAAATGAGTATAATATGAATACTCCGACTTGTAGGTTGCAGTGAAGTACATTTCCATGAGTACAAGTGTGACTGCGTCAACAGAAAATTGAACTTGAGTACAATTGACCTATCGCCGTTCATGACCATTATCCAATCGTAGCGTCTGTTGAACATCACATGATATTCCAAATCTTGGACCAACAAAAAACATTCCAAATACGTGCATTATTCGGCCGCATGTGCGCCCTGTTTCTTGAAACGAATACACGTCAAATACACGTCAAATTTAACGCAAACGCTCAACCGGCCCATCACGTTTCTATTATACTAATTTTGTTTGCAAGCCCGTTTAGCGTAGTTTGTTCTGTTTATATTTCTTAAGTTTTTCTGATTCTCGGACGGTGAAAATTATGTGAGTGGGGTCTGCGGAGTCTGCATTATTCAGATACGCGCTATAACGAGCGGCTGGAAATTGGGAAAAGCTATTTTCCCACTTTTTGCAATAAGTGTTCGCACGAAAGTCTGCATGCACATGTGGGCAAAGTTGTCTCGGAAATCTGAGACAACTCCTGCATCCGGTCAGAGAGAGCGTGTATGCAATGATTCCCCGTAATACGCCACTGCACGTTTCGCGCATCGCATCCACCTGCTGCACGTGTGTAAAGTTGTCTAAGGGGCGTGGCTAACTCACAAACGGCGATAGGTCAATTACCCTAACCCCGTCGAATACGTTTTCGTGATTATGAGTACAGAAAAATTAAAAAACCAAAGGCCTCGCGAGTACCGCTTCATAAAATATTTTCTAGGCACCTTTGAGAAGTAGCCGACGATATGGAAGCCTCTGTTGTCATACTCAGTCATGACGTAGAACAAGAACGGATCCGTGTCGTAGTACAAGGTCTTGTGGTCCAGGAACAGCTTGGCTAGTAGGCACAGCTTCTGTGAGTACGACTGGACAGACAGGTCAGGAAAATTAGGTAAGGGCACAGCACGCTGAGTTTGTATCAGCTTGACAACATTTTATTTACATTTTCAAAGTGAACAAAGAAACTGGCAGGAGCGGGATTCGAACCAGCGACCTCCGGTTTACCGTACCGGCGCTCTACCAACTGAGCTATCTTGCCCTATGTTGGCGGTCTCCCAAATTGTCAGTATCTTTGTTCGGGTGGGCGCTAGTCAGAAGTCATAAACCCAGAATGCCGTATAGCCAGGGATCACACCCAATTTTACGATACAACCTGGGAAGCGGCATCGTGGGGATCACTCAATGAGGATACGACTTTTTAACTTATAATTCGTCAAACAATCCACAAGGGAAACTGACTAGGTAAATTTGAATACATTTTTAGTACTAACTCCATCATTTTTCCTCTAAGTAACCTGAATCCTCCAACAGCCTCTGATTTCAAAGTGTTCAAGCTGCATGTAACCTGAATCCTCCAAAATCCTCTGGGGGTTTTCGTAAACACCCTAGTAACCTCAATCCTCCGAAATCAACCAGCATCAGATTGGGCCTGATGACCCGGATCCTCCATTTTCCTCCAGAAGCAAAAATCTCCTTATGCCCTCAATCCTGCAAATTCCTCCGATGCTTCAACTTCCAAAGACCCTCAATCCTCCAAATTCTTCCATTTGGCAAAGCAGATTTTTGAGGATTTGGGAAGGTTAGGGTTAATGGAAGTCACCCAATACAAGGCTAAAAGCCACCAAGTAAGGATGCGTGTCCCTTCATGAAAACAAAACCGTTTGAACAAATGAAAATTCCTGTCCTTTCTATTTCCTTTCCTCGTCTTCTTGGCAAGTGCGAAGCGATGAAATTCTCACTTGCAAGAATCCCTGGTTCCATCTAAGAATCTTTTATGTAAGTGGTTTGGCAAACTGGCATATTATCGCTACCTTGTTTTTTCGACCATCAATTTCGAAGAATGAGTTGTTTCCCTTGCGATAGATCTCGTTGCCAGGCGGGTGCCTCAAGTTACATTTGGCCTGAAACAAGACAAAAGAAATTCATACCGAAAATCAACATTATGAAAAATGTGTCAACATGCCTGACTGATCATCCAGCATCCCACAGACCCTGCATGGACTCCTCGGTTGCATCCTTCACCATTGGAATCCCTTCAGTCTCCTGACGACGAGCAAAGTATACTGTCCGAAACGTTGACTTTCCCCCAGTTCTTTTCAGAACCCCACAACCTCACAAAAAGAGAGTTGCCACATGGTGCTATTAACGCAAATCTATCTTGGGGATGATGTCAATATTAGCCAGTTCGGTATTCCAACTGCGCATGTGCACAACAAGATTCGACGATTTTTCTCACGGGGAAAAACGTGGCAGATAAATACACACAAGGCTATGGACGACGTAGTAACCAAATTTGTTTTCGTGCAATCGAAAATACGATTGAAACTTTTGTTCGCACAAAAATTTGGACACACAAGACACCTGAAAACACTCCGCAGTCCAAACGTTTTTGTGAAAAATGTTTATTCAGAACACGACGATCTCTCTAAATTTGCTGGTACACGCTATGCTTTTGCACGCATACGATGAAATGTTTCTCTCGAAAGATTGTCAAATCTTGATGTGCACATGCGCAGTTGGAATAAGGAACTTCCTTATTAGAACAGATTTTTTACCCTTCCCCGAAGCAAATTCCCTTCTCACCGATTACGCAGTAACTGCTGCTACATTGGATTTCAATCGGCCAGTCGACCAAAGCAAACTCGGTGGTTAAGTCGTTAAGATGTATGCACTAGTAAGTAGCAGGTCGTGTGTTCGAGTCCCGCCCGAGTAAGCCTGTGAATTATTTCCTACAGGCTCTCAGAAAGCACTGAGCATACCGTGCTTCATACACTACACCGGGCAGAGATGAAACTTTTCCGATTTTAATCAGAAAACCGACTTTTTGACTTTTACAACAAAATTTCAGATTTTTCTACAATGTGCGATTTGATTTAAATTATAATTAAGAAGAAAACTTGATGAAAAAGTCGATGAAAACGGCACGTAAAAATTATCGCAAGCGTAGTTTTAATCTGTTTCACCAGTCGTAAATGGAGTGTTTCTACGGTAGAAACACCAAGGTCTACACTGATGGAGCCTTTTCCGGCTGGATAAATGGTTAAAAATTGACCTGTGACATGGAAAAATTACTGCGTCAGTGTGTGGTGCGTGCGTGCACCACTGGCACATGATGATATGCAACGGTATACGCTACACCGCGCCGCCCGCTAGCACATGGCCGGCCGGCCGGCCGGGTACGGGTAGGCACATGAACGAACATGATGTGCGATTTTCGGAGGTTTCAGATTTAATTGTATAAAATGCAATGCTTTAAGAATCACAATGATTACCTTGATGGATGGCGAAGAGAGCATACATTTTGTAAGTGATACATTTCACTTGCAGTTGTTGGAAGGAAAGACGATAATGCCCAATTTTCCCCAGGTACGTTAGTGGAGTTTGGTTGAATCATGGACATGATTGAATGGTGTCATGAATGGTGCCCTTGTCTGTCGGACTTTTCCTCGACTTTCTCAAGTAAGAACTTTTTTTATGAGTCCGTGACAGGCTTTTTAATTGTTAAAACACGGAACATTTTTCTCATCGTAAAATTTACAGGAGGCAGTGTCCGGAAATTGGGCATGAAGTATATTGTATGTATGTGTGTACATGTGTAACTGCAGCGCGGCCCAGATTTCGGACACGTATTTTTTTCCCGACTAATTTTCCGATTTGTTTTCTCCATACGCTAGTTTCATCTCTGACCGGTAGGGGAAAAAAATCTCTCTTCTAATCTTCTAACATCCAAAGCAAAGTGTTTTTACACAGACTCTGGTTGATGCATGCCCTACCTTGTGCCTCTCCAAGCATTTGGTGCTCTTGACATACTTGAGGCAGAACTCACAGAGGTAGATGATGGGACAGACGGTCAGCTCAATAGGGTAGGGGGAGAAGTACCAGGGCCGGATGCGGTGCCGACCCAGCTCAATCATGCTGATGTTCTTCATCCGCGTGATGATGTCATCGTGGGTCTTGTCGGTGGCCATGCTGCCCGTCTGACGGGGTTGGTGGGAGGGGGGCTGTTCCGCCTGCAACGTCTGTGAGATATACTCAGGCATGGACTGTAACATAGGGAGCCCAAAAAAATCAATAGACATTGATAATAAAACATTCTTTTTTAATGTTTTTTTTTGGGGGGGGGGGGGGGAATGGAAATTTCTTTTTTAATTGTGCAGGAGATCCTGAGATTTTCACCTGCAAATTATTTTGAAAAGAGAGAGGGTTATTACTAGGACCACTGTTCAAGTGGGGGAGGCGAGGTGGAAGTTACCCTGCCTGGGTCTATAAGTCTGAAAATTTGGATAATTTCTCTGGAATCTGTTGAAGAATTGTCCTCTATTTAGATCTGGGCCCAGGAAAACCGTAAAGGTGGTAGGGTTGGCAATTCAAAATGTCACAAGCCCTATCACCTCAGATCGTTACTCCTTTACCTTGAGTGGCTTTTAGCCTTGTATTAGGTGATTTCAATGTAAAAAAACAAAAAACAAAACAGGGTTTACCATAAGTACATAATTATATGCAGTTATAAACACTAAAGATTTGCACTGTATTTTAAAATAATGATTCATGATAATGTTCATGTAACGATACGATACAATATGTATGCAGAGATTTTAATATGGTACTGGAAACTCTGAGGGATAATTCTATGTACCATTCCCCTAATGCCCAAAAGGGGGGAATACGTGTATATCCTTTTCAATCCATCCTAACCGTAAGTCCACTAATGATCTTTTGCCCACATGCAAACAGCCTGGGATATCTTTGAATAAGTTTGATCAAGAACTATGGTTTAACCCCTAGCGTACGGATGACGCCAAATGGCGTAAAAAAGAACAGTAGCACCAGGCCTGGATGACGCCATTTGCCGCTATTTGTGCAGTTTCAATCCATTGTTGGATTATTGTTGATGTTACGCTTGACTGCACAAGCACATTGTGGCAGTTTCACTTGGCTGCACAGGCCGCCCCGGCACCTCACTACGATAACCGTACTCAAGGGGTTAACTATATTCGACAATGCTGGCTAGTTGACCAAGTCAAATCCATTTGGAACCGATCTACAGGGCATGGTCAAAATAAACAGTGACAAGTGAAGAGGGGACCAGTAGCTGGACTCGTTATCATTCGCGCTTTGATGTTACTGCACAGGCGTAACGTATGTTAGAATCAACCGTTGGTTAACCAACTTTCCTTGATCAAACTTGGTCCCTGTTGCAGGATCTAAGGGAGTGTGACATAACATTGGATAGTCTGAAAAAGGTTATCGACTGTAACCACCCGTACCACTCATAGATTTATGTGTGTAAAATATCATTGTATGTGAGTAAATATGGGTGTTCGTATACCGGTAGTCCTGTGGGGCAGAAAACACAATCTATCTTCCCCAGAGGGAAAACGCTATGGAGTTTGAGATTTCAATAGGAACAAAGGAAAACAAAAGAAGGAGAACAAAGGTCTTCCCCATAAGTATGTGTGTGTAAGGCTGTACAGGTTCTGTATATATACGTCCGAGGGCAAGAGGAGAAAGAAAATACAAAAAGAACCTTTCAGTCCTCGCAAGTCAGTCTTTTGTTGAAATCGGTCCTCGGAAGTAAAACTACGTGCTTATTAGTCTATGGGGTTGGGGTTATATTCAAGGAACAATAGGAAACCAGGGTTCGACCTTAACGCTGGTCCGCTAGACAAATTCTAGTCAAAACAGCGGCGGTCTAGTCAAAACCCTTTTCTAAGTAGTCCGGCGGTCTAGTGAAAAAAATGCCAAGATAAGCTAAGCGCGCGCGTCTTCAGAGCCAGATTGTCAACAGCAATCCCCGATTGCGTGGAGTTTACTCTCAGCTTGTAATAAATGTTTGTAAATACAGTGTACTTGGTCAGTTTATTTCACCTCCCGGGCCGTAGTTTATTGTTAACAATGTATCAACAATGTGTCAGTTTATTTTCCCATAGTTAATTGTTTTACAATGTATCAATTTATTAAACCTGGTCGCTTGCGAATTGCATGCGCGAGGTTTTTTAGCTTCACATTTTGCTGCAGTATTTTGATTGAGTACGGAGCGTATCGGACAGAGTGGATCCCGAAAATAAAATTGACGCGATGTGGCGATTTTTCCCGTCCGTTTCAGACCCTGGAGCTAGGAAATCGACAAAACGAGATAGATCTGAGCGCGACAAAGACTACGATCAAAGCAAACGGCACACAAACTAATCTGGTCCAGTTTCGGAGTATGCCGATACTTCAAGCATCAACACCCCCACCGCAAGATTAAATGTGTGTATTCGTACGTACACACAAATCAGCAGGAGTATGTACATGTACGGCAACGTTTACGTGCAGTCAACTGACTTTCTTTTTCTCAGTACTTGCACGTGTGCGCCTCACAATACGCATCGATGTTCGTGTACGAGGAAACGCGCCCTGTAGGCGGCGCTATGAAGCACGCCTTTGGTCACAACACGCGGTGTTCCGATTGTCAAAAGTTTCGATGAATAATTAGGCCAAAAAATTCGATAGAGAAAGAAGATTTCTGCACGTTAATTCACAGAACTTGATCTATTTTGTCTGTGTATGCATTTTCCGTGTTCATGAATTTATTTCGAGGTTGTACCGCTCGTACACCGCAGCGTGTTTCCCCGACATTTCCTGCCGCAACACGAGGTTCATCGCCCGGCACACAAAGTGCATCACATGCTTAGCACCGTACGATAAACGGACAGTGTTGGCCAGTTTCCCATCGTGGTTAATAGCGTTGTGCATAGTGATGTGTACGACCTAAATTCTCCATGATTTTTAAGAATTATCGACCGTAAATATTTTTGACATTAATTAAGGCAAGTTTTGATCAATTTTTTGTTATAGCTTTCGTAGCGTAAACGGAAATAGTTTAGGCTGAAATTCACATATAATTGAATACCCATGTGATCGAAAGCAGTATGTTTTTGGCCTCAGTCTTACTCTTACTCTTTAGTTAAATACGTTTTGAACGAAAAAATATCAACAATGCCGCGACCTCCGTGCCCTTTCTGCAGATATAATTTGGCCTTGGTGCCCTACTTACTGGCCTTGGTGCCCTCCATAATTTTGCTTTATTCAAGGCCAAAGTGGCCTTGCCCTAAAAATTAGCAAATTCAAGGCCTGCTCATAATTAAAAATGTACTTGAAAAAAAAGTGGACCAGTGAAAATGCTGGCGGACTAGTTTAAAGTCCAACTAACAAGTCCGGCCGGCCAGTGAAAAAAAAAGTTAAGGGGAAACCCTGGAAACACAAAGCATTGTCCTCGGAAGTATTGGGAAAGTACGACTACATATGTGCTCTTGTATTGTGGTACGTTCGAGGACAAGAGGCGAAAGAAAATACAAAAGAATCTTTCTTGTCCTCGAGAGTCGGTCTTTTGTTAAAATCGGTCCTCGAACGTAAAGATACGTGCTTAGTCTATGGGGTTGGGCTATATTAAAGGAAGAATAGGAAACACAAAGCATTGTCCTCACGAGCAAAGGAAAGTACGACTGTGTGTACATGTATGTGTGTAAATATTTCGGGTTTTTGGTTTTTATGTGTGTAATTATTAATTTTTAATTAGAAATGTGTGCAGGGCCCCAATGGAAACCAGTTTTTAAATGTAATAAATAAATACTGGATCACGACGGCCTGTTTCACACAAGCACAGACCACACAGCTGAGATATACACGTACAATACCTGAGCATAACTTGGCACCAGACTATGACCCTGTGACATGTGCGTCGGGGAAACAGACAGTGGGGTGGACACCGGTGATGAAGCGTTGTCAATCACTGGTACTCCTGTCATCTGTTGCTGTTGTGCTGGTGCCCCGGCGTCGTTCATTGGCAGTTTGCGCTTACGGCTGATGGCTGACTTGTTGCGCTGTAGCAAATTGAGGCCTCCTCCCCCATTTGTCTGCAGAAAACCAAATAAGGCATCATTTCAGAATCAAAGAAGCGGTATTGATTGCTGTACCACTGTGGTGGTTGTGGTTTTTCTTTTTTCTCTCTCTTTTTTGAGGCACCAGCATTAAAGGTGCAAACATCAAAAATCAAATCTACTGCCTTATTATGAAATATCTTACTTCACTGTAAGTAAATAATAGTCTCAAGCATCCTGTGAAATCATGGCACCTGGTGTGCTGTCATTTTTAAGAAAAGTGGGATTTTTGTATCACTTTCCAGCGATGGTCGGCTGACCATCGTTGCCATCGTTGGAAATAGTCTAGTTCCCTGACCTGATAATTCCCTCACGTCTAATTGCTCCATTTTGTCTTAAGTAGGGTAAGGGAACCAGACTACAAGAACAGCATTTCTTCTCTCTTTGTTTTCCCAGCATCTAAGCATCTATAAATACTAAATCCAGCAAAAGCAAATGTTGCATACTACCTTCAAGTGTAACCCATGTTGCACCTTGACCGGGAAGTATCCCGGACCTATCCAAATTCAACACTGTGCAGTATACCTCTGGCACATTCTTTGTACTTTGTGACAAATTGGGGCATATTTATAACGTAATGGCGGCAAGGCTGGACAGTCCTGAACCCATTAACCCTAACCATCCCTAACCTGCCAAAATCAAACACCCCATTTGTGTTGAAGTTTGTGTGATTGGGTACTGTAGAGCCTTGGCACCATCACTTTGCATGGGACTTGATGCCCTGATTTTGTCTAAGTACAAAGAATGTGCCATTGGTTTACTACACAGTGTTGGAGTTTGTGTGGTTAGGGAAGGATTCTAGTAAAACGCCTTGGGCTGTTAGGGTTAAAATACAACATAAACATGGTGTTGGATTTTGGCGGATTTGGGACAGTTAGGCTTAAAGCTTAGCTAGCCGAGATAATGAGCTTTTTATACACAGGTTAATGCACTTTTGCAGTTTTGTAACAGAAATATCCATGGGGAAAGTGTACATCAGCCAGTCAAGATTGCTTCACCAAGGATCCAATTATGGCAACACTAATCCTCGAACTCTCTGGATTTCTCTGACAGCCGACTGGATTTGTTTGAGCTCCATTTTTCAGTTTTGATATACAATATCCAGGTGCAAGGTAAAGACTATTGGAAACAGGAACATAGGGGCGTTTTCGAAACCATGTTTTTGTGTTGAACTTCCCGTTATCTGGGTCGTGGATGAAGAACAAGAAGAACAAAGATGGCTGACAGCGCAGGACATTCGTATATCCTCGGATCCTGGAACGCTGTTTTTTTAATAAGAGAAGTTGTAGCAAATGGAAATATCGGATCATCTGTTTTCAATTTGTCTTCTTCATCCAAAGAATCAAACAACATAGAAGCTGTGAAGATTGTTTCGACTTTCACTGCATCGTTCATGGGCGTCGCCATCTTGCATAGCGCCACCAAGCACTCCAACGTCCTTGTTCGAAATCAGTGATTCTGAGAACGGTGTACTCGAGAACATGGTTTTTGAATATGCCTATAAGTGTTCTAAAAGGATCGCTGCAGTGGGAACAGCAACGTTCCGACTTTTAAGACACTCTGTAATACTGCAGACTGTGTACAAATAGAGCAATTTCACATTAGCCCCTTCTGCGCACTTCCGGGTTGAAAGCGAGAATGTCAGTGGTAAACAAAACAACGCTTTTAAGCACATTCATTCATGCATGAATTAATCAGGCCATAAAAGGCAGCGCAGGCGCACGATTAGCATAAAGTTGTTTACTGTCACATCGCAGGCGCACGATTAGCATAAAGTTGTTTACTGTGACATTGAGATCCAGATCGGTGCTAAACTCGTCGTTGTGGGATTCCTCTATGCTGCATTCTTTCCTCAGTATAAAAATGCCGGTGATTGTGGAGTTACGGGCCCCCCTTTATTATAGGTCCATTTCGAGTCAAGGGTGCTTTTATCATTCCAAAATGTCTCAACCTAAAGTGTACTTGTCTCAATTCTAATGACATCATTTTTTGTCATTTTGAACAGTTTCTTGCGGTAGAAAGTTCAATTTTCCTACATGTTTTGCGGTTGGAGTCTTGTGAATCAACACGGTTTTGCGTGTTCACTGTGCGTCGCGGTGATCGCTATCTTTATTGTCGTTTTCATTTTGTTGATTTTGTCTATCTATCTTTCTCTATCTACGACATACCTGTTGGTTTTTAACCCTAACCCCCTAGGCCCTTTTTGCTAGGAACCATCCAAAATCCTCTTGTGCTTCAATCACCATTCCTCCTCAATCCTCCAAAATCCTCCGGTGCTTCAATCACCATTCCTCCTCAATCCTCCTCAATCCTCCGGTGCTTCAATCACCATTCATCCTCAATCCTCCTCAATCCTCCAAAATCCTCCAAAACCACCATGAGGATTTTGGAGGATTGAGGAGGGTTAGGGTTAATGTCGCAAGCTAGTTTGGTAAGCCCAATCACTTAAAAGTGGATTTTGTTCTCTTATAGGAACGGGGCCCGTAACTACACAAATCGTCCAAAATGCCCAACCCTCTTACGAGTTCTCGTTCAGGAGACGATGCCCTGGAGTTGGAGGAGCAATTTCCCTTGCTGAAGCTACTTTCCTTGACTGGCGTCTTGACGTCTTTCTTGGGTAGCTGCATCTTGTCCAAGTCAAGACGGTCTCGCTCCACCCACTCATCAAGACGCTTGTTATCTACATGAAAAGGCCAAAAATGACGATGATACTAATGTATTCAATAAAAAACAAAATGTTGACAACTTGTTTTCTGTTTTTGAAAATTGATGATTACATTTCCTAGATACAATTTCAAAAGCCATGACAAAGGAATTGTACCTTTGATTTTGCCAACTTATTGTTGGAGATCTTGTACATAATCCAGTTTAAGTGATATGAAGTAAAGTCTCCCGGTCTTTTGCTGTTTTGTACAGGAAAACATCTAAACCAACAACAAAATTTGGTATATTATTACATTAGTACAGTATATATGTTGGGCGCAATCGGTCGATGTGCGCAATCGGTCGATCGTGCTGCGCTATCGGTCAATCGTGACACTATGGGCCGATCGCGCTGCCACCAGTGGAACACATTTTCTTTCTAATTCACGGCTCTGGAGGATTTTTTTAAAAGGTAAGTAAAGTCCAAGATATCCGTCATAATCGACCGATCGCGCAGCACAATCAAACGATCGCGCAGCACGATTAACCGATCGCGCCCAACATATACATGTAATAATACTCCATAGTTAAAGGTATGATGTACATGTAGATTTAATAATAACCAAAAGCCAAATTGATTACTTTCAGTCTGAAAGCTTACTGTTTATAAAGATGGTACCTGCAGTACCAATTGAGAAATATTTTTATGTAAAATGCTGTCATCTTCAAGAAATGTGTATCTCAAGAAATGCCATACCTTATTTCAATTTCAACAAGCGAAATCAGCTCATATGTGTGTGCACAAAATCACTGTAAAACAAATAACATTCAAGTACTTTCTCTTGACTCTCTGAAGACCTCCATAAATGTTGTGAATTCTTGCGATTTGAAAATTTAAAATGATGGAATGATTTTACTTTAATACCCCCCACCAAAATCGGCCGAAGAGAGCAAAATCTTGGAAAATAACAATCCATAATTTGTATTCTGAATAGTATAAACACTTAGCTCAACCTTTAATTTTTAGACCTTAGTCAGGAAATGTTCATGCAATATTGGGGAAGAAAGTTTGTGTTTTCTGTGCTGGATGTTCTTGGCACCGCACAGTGTATGGTCACTCAAAGTGTTCATATGTACACATTGAACAGTGTACATGTACATGTTGATTTATGCCTCATTTTTTATCAGATTTTGCCGACATAAATCTTGAAATAATTACAGGTTGTGCAACATGTTCAGGCAGTTGTTATCATGGAGGTTTGGCTACTTTCAAAGATTTTGGTGTTCCTGACCAACTTTTTATTTGGTGAGGGGTATTAATGTAAAATCTTTCTAGATTGAGATAAAACTTTCACAGGTTTGTTATTTCATGTACATATGTTGAATCTGACACACAAAGTATGAACGTTACAATGCAAGGTCTATGCTGTCAGCTATATGTATGCCACTGCTACACATGTACGTGTATATCACACCTCCCTAACCCACCTCAATCCTCCAAAATCCTCCTTGCAGTTTTGGAGGATTTTGTAGGATTGAGGATGAATGGTATTTTTATTAAAAGAGGATTTTGGAGGATTGAGGATGAATGGTGTTTCAAGCAAGGAGGATTTTGGAGGATTGAGGATGAATGGTATTTTAAAAAAAAAGAGGATTTTGGAGGATTGAGGATGAATGGTGTTTCAAGCAGAGGATTTTGGAGGATTGAGGATGAACGGTGTTTAAAGCACATGAGGATTTTGGAGGATTGAGGATGAATGCATTTTTTGGGGCAGGGTAATCGGAGGATTTTGGAGGATTGAGGATGGTTCCTAGCAAAAAGGGTCTAGGGGGTTAGGGTTAAGTCAAAAGCTGACCAACTGATCAAGCTAAAAGTCTTAACTACGTATACTACAGTCTTCAGAAAGTGCCTGACAACTTCAGTCAATTCGTAACTGTAGTAGAATGTCTACTTACAATCAATAAAATGAACATAGTATACAGTACGGTTGTCCACCTCCTTCCGACTCAGTATTTCAGCAAGGGCTGCAGAGAAAAGGTACAAAAATGTTTATCAAAATGAGTTGGACAAATTGGACAAATTCAAAGTCACAGGTAAAGACAAATATTTTCAAGTTTAACCCTCCATCTCTCGGTGCCAAAATGGAGCCAACTACCCTACATGTACCTATCGAAACCTATCGAGTTTCAGGTTGAAACACACAAGCTGTTGCCCCCCCACCGGAGGTCCGTGCCCCCCAGGTTCCCCCCATTTGAAATTTCGAATTGCACACAAAGAATACATCTGTTGCCATTCGGTGCCCCCAGGTGCCCCCTACAAATTCAACCCTAGTTACGCCGCTGTTTTCCAGGTACATTTTTTTTGTACATGAGATCCTATAAACCAACCCCCCCCCTCCCTCCCTCCCCCCCTCCCTCCCTCCCTCCCTCCCTCCCTCCCTCCCTCCTCACCCCCCCCCCCCCCCCCCCCCCCCTTCCCCTCCCCCTTCCCCTGCTGCTACATGTACATGTAACGTTCTCTTGGCCAAGACTCACAGGTTATATTATAAACAAAACAAATTATAAATTATAGTGTACCTTTTCTTCAACCTGCCACTCAACGGCATACCTTCAAACCATATTCGACAATGGAAATTCACAATTTCCATGTACATGTACATCAAGACTCAAGTGATCAAGCAGTTTTCACCAAGTACATTGTACTACTAAGTAGGCCTAGCCTAAGTTGTGGCATGTGTTTGTCTTCCTTATTTTTCATTTTCTCAATATCAAACATGTCAAAAGACCCTGTCATATTTTCAAACAATATTATTGCTAAACGATATTCAATAGCCTAGGAATCATGAGCATACTGATTGCGTCCGAGACGAGCCTATACTAGGGCTAGGCCCAAACTACACCGGTCAGGGCCATTTTTTTCAATTAAGCCAGGCACTGTTTTGATGGCCTTGGCTTCCGCTTTTGCCCTACAGGTAAGGACATTAATAAATGTGTGAGGGCGCTGTTCGTTTGGTGACTCATTTTCTGAACAGGAAATTGTGATTAAAAATTTGATATATTTTTTTGCACATTCTTACAGCTATATTTAAATTCAAATATCAGAATTTTTGAAATCATGATTGCCACCTGCCTTTTATTCATTAACCCTAACCCTCCAGGGTATTTTGGCTAGAAACCCTGCCAGACGCATCAGATTGCATACTTTGTCACATTGACTTGTGTGCAGAGTGCAGCAAGGTCAAGCTGTCACCACAGATGGACTGTGCTGCGTCTGGCAGGGTTAGGGTTAAAATAAGGCATGAATAAAGACAAATATTTTGAGAAAATGTGAGTTTTAAGCATTTCTGTCATAATCTGCACTCCAATTTGTGTACAAAATAATCATTAAACGTACACATTTCAGGGACCAAAATATCCCTGCTTTAAATCAATTTTTCTTGGCTTTGCAAAGTCCGATGGAATCCAAACTTGAATCAAATACATGTAGTTTCTAATTGAAAAATTTATTAGCAATTGCAAATGGCTGTGCCTTGCCGAGCCCAGTGGCAGTAACATATCAATAAGCCAGTTTGATGTTTCGCTCGCGCATGCGACCGTTTTTTTTAAATAAACAAACCTTTCCGCCCGATAGCAACGCACGTCTTGGACACGCGTTTTTCCATTTCAGCTTGGATTTCTTCATATTACAAGTTTAAATTTTCCAAACCTGTCGAAATGTTTGCTATCATAGGAAACCCCATTAAATAAACTATAACTTGGTTTTGGAATCGCTCAGAACAAAAAAGTTGTGATTTTTCCCGAACCCCCGCACATTGTCCGGGCCTACCGGACGTCCAGCCTGTGAGACACGGGCAAAATTAGTTTCAAATCTCGCTTCGCACAATGCAGCAACACGGAACATGCGTCGCGTACCGCGAGCCAGACTATGTCTGGCAATGGACTTATGGCATCTACACACAATACGCATACGGTACCAGTCTAGTTTCCGCCACGCAAGATGTCTCGGGGTTGTTACAAAAATATTATCGTTTTGCTTCTGTACTCGATCTATAAAAATACTTGTTGACTAAGTGCACCTGGTTTGTCTGATTTTCTTTTTATATCACCCTGTTTATAATAGTTTGGACTTCATGTGTACGAAGCTTAGCTGATTTTTGGCATTCCTTTTATTTATAAAGTTACATTTTAAAAAAGTTACAATTTGTCAAAGAAATTTAGAGTTTTACATGTGATTTCAATGAACGTTGCGGCACCGACGCGTGAAAAGCGCAAGTTGAAAGTTCAATTTTTTTATATTTTATTTTTCTGCCAAAATGAATGAAGTTTCTATAGCCTATAAACACCATGGATCGTAAGAGTTAATATTCCTTTTGATCAGGGTTGTTTGATTTAAATCACTCGATTTAAATCATTGATTTAAATCATGATTTAAATCACTGGAAACAATTTTAAAAAATCACTAATAAAAATCAAGTTTTGATTTTAATTTTTGTAATGTAAAAACAATTTCTGTTATTCAAACCCGACTGTCATTAACTTTAAATCGCTTATACTCACTCTAAAGGGATGTATAAGGCCAGTTTCCTGAAACAGTGTACTACATTTATCTTGTGTACAATGCATACATTCTGAAGTACATTGTGTGTGTGTAATGTACATGTACATGTACTACCTGCATGTACATTGTATGATACAGTATTCCTCTCGTACATGTACATAGGTTTAATTAAACTCATGCATGTTGTAATGCGCCTATCAATTGACCCCCTCCCCCGCCCCGACTCCCTAAGTTTTATCCAGTTCATCAGGCATTAAGGACTTTCTACTGAGTTGTATAAAAATGACAATTAAAAAATGGACTTTTAACGGTTTTTAATTAATAAATATTTACGTTTTCCAAAATTGAAAATTTTGCCTCATCGTCTTTGCTAATAAACCGTCTATATTTTAATATAGGCCTAAATCTTCAATGGTGTTCTGTCCATTGAAAGTTCCATTGTCTGGTTCATATGCAAAATGATGCCGAAGGACAGTATTTCCACCGCAAAAATCTTTAAAACTTGTACAGGATCAAAATAAGGACAGTGCGTTAACAAATATGGTGGCTGCATTAAATAGTTTTATTCCACTATGGTTGTGTGTAGAGAGGAGGGGGTTCCTGTTATCAACTTGGATGAGAAATGTGCAGTATGAACTATGATGGTGATGCTGTAACAGAGATTTTAAGACAAACTTTGTATTCTAGAAAAGAATATGATTTGAAAGGGATTTCAGTACTGATTTCATAAACAATTGTGTGTGGTTATACTTGACTTTCAATGATGGTCATTTAAATTGACTTATTTAAAACAAATCTTTTATGTTCATGGTACGATGGTAAAAAAAATTAAAAAAATTGATTTAAATAAAAAGAATCTGATTTATATCAACAAAATCTGATTTTTTTGATTGTTTTAAAAAAATCATGATTTTTATCAACCCTGCTTTTGATATCACTCGCGAGTTAATACGTCACGGTTTCAAGATGGAGGATTGGTAAACGGGGCAAACGTTTACGATAAATTGTTAGTTTTGTCCAATGACAATAAATGAATTATTTATTGCACTAACCCTAACGCCCTAGGGCGTGTGGGAAATCATATTAAAATTGGAGGATTCAGGACTGTTAGGGCTAAAGTTAAGTAGAGAAAATAAAATAAATAAATAAATAATAGAAAATTAAAATGACGTACCAACATTTGTTGCGTTAACAATTAGCAGACGAAATTCTATACAGTTTGCTACACAAACTAGATTTGACGTAGTTGATCGACTAGATACGTTCGAGTGAAAACAGACCACGCATGTGTGATATAAATCGCAAAATTGACAAAAGATCAGCAGCACCCGAACTTGCTCTAGGCTGTACCTCAACTGTGATATCTATACTATAGAGGGCGCTATTTGTACATGTATTAAAATCAACTCCAGACAAATCTACATCATTTGCATGCATTTTCTTTGATACTTACGCCACTCATCTACACTGGCCATTTTCACCGGCATCCGGCATCCTTCGACAACCAAGTCCTCCTTTAACATTTCATGAAAGAACAAATAAATTAATTATCAGAAAAAAAGAGAACTCATTGAAAGAGAAATCACCCTTTTTTATGTATTTTCTTACCGGCTCCACTTCTATTTGAGAATCAATCATGTCAATTTCGTCCTCCATTGCATTTTGGATGTCCAATGTTTGGTTGTTCGAAGGTTTTCAACCAGCTGCATATATATCGCGCTGAAGCACTTCTCCAATAAGCAAACTGGTTCCCACTACTTGACGTGCATGCAGTGCAGTATGCATCACCGATGAGTTGTAAATGATTTCGTGGGATACCAACACTTGTTTTGGTGGTGCGTGCGGTAAAACTTTTTTCTGGAGCTTGCTGTTTGGAGAGATTTGTCACAAAACTCTGTTTCACTTGTCAAACACCATGGCAGTGGATAATGTCGTCATCAAACAGGAAGTGACAGATGCCATGAACCTAGAAGAACGGTGAGTTTTACTGTGACGATGATGACTTTATGCTTGGTTTCAAATTCTAACGTTAGTCAACTCGGTCCGGTAATCATGAATGGCCTGGGCCAACTCGTACCCAGGTTAACTCGATCGCGTACCCGGCCGCCAAAATTTGGCGATTGTGTAGTGTAGGGCCCCCCTTTAGCATGTTTAGTTTTGATTAAATTAGAATCAAGGGTATTTTTTTCTCATTCCAAAATTACTTTTTCAACCTAAAGCAGACTTCTCTTAATTCTATTGACATATATTTTTCGTCAAACAATCTAAATAAGCAAGTTCGATAATTGACTTTTGCAATGCAATATGGGTAAAAGGTCACAGGTCGTAAAACAGCGTAAAAGGCCGATATGACGAGGCGCAATTTGGTACAGCTGACCTTTGACCTGAGAATTATCTAACTCGTCTATTTGAATACATTTTCAAAGTGAACAAAAAACTGGCAGGAGCGGGATTTGAACCTGCGACCTCCAGGTTACCGTACATATATTTTTGTAATTTTGAACAACCGGCAAGCTCGGTGGTCGAGTAGTTAAGACGTCTGCACTAGTAAGCAGGAAGTCGTGGGTTCGAATCCCGCCCGAGTAAGCCTGTGAATTTTTTCACACAGGCTCTCGGAAAGCACAGTAATTACAGTGCTTAATATATTACTGGACAGGGCAAAAGAAAAAAAAAACATCTCTTCTAATTTAATTTTGAACAGTTTACAAAATACAACAATGGTTTATTACGGTAGAACATTTTCTTGTGGGCAGTTGCCATGCAAATCAACGCGGTTTTGCATGTTTACTAATGCGTTGCGGTGATCGCCATCTTTATTTTTGCATTGCGTTATGTCGTCTTCATCGTCGCTTTACCCCAAAACTAAAACCCTGCCCTGTACGACATACATGTATGTATATATACATGTACCTGCACCTGCACCTGCTTGTTTGTAATGTCGCTAGGAACTATAATGTAGGGGTCATACTAATCACCGTCAACATGCACCAGCACCGTCAACACACCGTCAACACCTCCAAAACACATTCTAAATTAACAAAAGACGCATAGAAATGTAATGCATAGGCTAAATTAGAATTTCCGTCGGTTACTTAAAAGTCACATTTCATTTATGAAAATGGAATTTTTTTTTAAAAGAGCAACTTAAAACGCCGATAAAATTTTTGACTTTTTTGACTTATCTGATAGTTAAAAGACAACATGCTTCTTAAATTGACCGGATCACATTTTATTTCATAAATAAATTCATTTATAAATATGTATTAAATGTGAATTAAAAGCCAAACTGGTTCAAGTGAAGTTTTAGTGTGATTATTTGCCGCTCAAATTTTCTATATTTGTTGAGACTCAAATTGAGGGTGCTGTTCGTGACGTAGATAAAATCAAGGTGTACCAAAATGGGTATGTAAAAGCTGCACGCTCTGGAGGGGGGTACTTTACCCCTCTAGAGGCCACCACACAGACGACAAGAAACGCATACACTTTGTTAAGCCACCTGAGGTAGCGTTCACACAGGACAGTCACATGCCGAAAAAAATAAGAGTTCTGTGCACTGGTTAAAAGAATACAGATTAAAAACTTCAATTTTCAGAGTTACACCACTGATTGTGAAAATGGCCTTATGTACGACAATGTTTTACGTAGAGTCTGTACGTATATTTTTGTCTAAGGCTAGTATTACCATGGAGGTATGGTATTACTTGCTGTGCTTTTTGCATGATGATTCAGGTGTAACACCACGGTAAAATATTACCGATTCAGAGACATGCATGTAAGCACAATTCGTGGGAAGAATTCAACAACGATCAACTGTGTATACAGGGTTTCCCCTTAACTTTTTTTTCACTAGCCGGCCGGACCAGTAATGTTGACTTTTTACTAGCCCGCCAGCATTTTCACTGGTCCGCATGTTTTTTTCACCTTTTAGGCTACTTTTTTTGTAAGTAACCTGACCAAGTACACTGTATTTACAAACATTTATTACAAGCTGAGAGTAAGCCTGTTCGATATTTTATTCATATCTAAAATCGTATCGGCCCCTTTAAAAAACCCGTAATATCGGGGAATTCGATATACCGAAGAATATCGCGATATATGTTTCTTTTTGGCCGCATTACGTGTGGATTTGTCCAGTTTACTTTGCTCGAAATTTCAGTAACTCCACGGCCTGAAATTTTAGCAGGGCGGCAGACACAATGCGAGCGCGTAGCGCGACGCCCTTACGGCGTGGAGTCCGGAAATTTTGGATTCTAGATGCTCTGTGGTGCAATTAGGCATTTCCAAAAGTCTGAAATTCTAGCGTACGGCAAATACTTCTACAAATCATAGAACGTCACACAACTTTGCACCCGACAATAGCATTGAGATCACTTATTTCAATTGTTCACGAACGTCGTATTTATACCACATTGAAATCACTTCCTTACAAATCACGGTGTCGCCCACTAACCCGGCTTTGAAACTATAACTACGTATGTGCGTCTTTTTGACTAGCCTTTTCTCAAGACGCAGGTTTGCACAGTGATCCTTATACACGTGCGCTTATTGCTGCAATACATCCTTTCAGGCTTTAACAGAGGCTACGTACATGTGCTAAAACAGTTGAATGCCGCTGTATGCATATGTTGTATCGTTACGTTAAATCATTCAATCGAATTTAACGATGTTAATTTTCCCAAAAATAAATGATAAATAAATTAGCAGTTACTTGTATAACATGCTTTTTCCCCTTTAAATTGTAAATGTTTTCACACAAATTTATTGAGTACTACCCGGTCCCAAATGTTACGGAACATTGTAATTTTACCTTCCGTACGTAACGTTGTCAAGTGCAAACAACGTCTTATTCCCAGTGTACAATGTCTACACGCTTGCGAACTCATCTTGAGATCGAGGGGTATGGCAATTGTTTGCAATAAGGTCAACCCCTGTAGCGCATCTGCGCGTGCGCGTTGCTTTGTTGCTAGCCTTGGTCAAGTGCAAGCAACCGCACTGAATGCCACCGTCTTTGCCCCAGTGTACAAGGCACACGTTAGGTGTAGTTACGTGTAGCGAACTGCGTGGCGTCTTGAGAAAAGATTAAAACACGTGGTGCGCATCCATTGTACATTGTGCAATGTCATGTCGTCTTCACAAAATATACGACACGGTCGTTTGTTGACAGCTCGCATGTGATCGTCCATGGTATTATCATCTGTGTTACTAATCAACAATGCTGAAATAGAAACAAACGCTAGTCTTTCTGGAGTGCCATAAAGTAGCAAACTGAAGGTAAATGTCGTAAAACTCAACGAGCGAAGGGAAGCTTTGTCAAACCATGGTCAAACCGCCCCCCCGTTCCTGCCGCTCAATCCCGGCGGGCCCGATCCCGTGGGCCCGATCCCGGTTGCCCCAAACTTATATATGCCGTGGTGACTTCCGTCATGTATTTTTTTATTCCTCCGTTCTTCCGGTAATGAAAAAGTGACGTCATCACGATAATATCGAATATCGCGATATTTTTCTGCCGATATTTCGGTATCAAAATAAATGGATATCGAACAGCCTTAGCTGAAGTGAGAGTAAACTCCACGCAATCGGGGGTTCGCTGTTGACAATCTGGCTCTGAAGCCTTACGCGCGCGCTTAGCTTATCTTGGCATTTTTTTCACTAGACCGCTGGACTACTTAGAAAAGGGTTTTGACTAGACCGCCGCTGTTTTGACTAGAATTTGTCTAGCGGACCAGCGTTAAGGTCGAACCCTGGTATACAGGTATACAGTGTTTGAAGTGGGGTGATTTTGCCACATTCGTGGTTGCTGTAAATGCGGGCCATCCGGTAACCACACCCTTAAGTTCCATACACAAATGTAAGGTCAATGATGTAACCGTCGTACCATGCATGCACTGTTCCTACTACATTTTTATTGGCTGATAACGAACATGCATGATGCATATCGCATACACATGGCCGGGCACCCAGTCGTACTTCCCCAATACGTCCGAGGACAATGCTTTGTGTTTCCTATTGTTCCTTTAATATAACCAACCCCCATAGACTAAGCACGTATCCTGACGTTCGAGGACCGATTTCAACAAAAGACTCTACGTTCGAGGACTGAAAGGTTTCTTTGTGTTTCCTTTCTTCTCTTGTCCTCAGAGATACAGTGCATATGTACACGCACACGCGCACAATTTACATTGTACATGTACACTGAAAGTGGATCGCGGGTTTTGCAAGCTAATAAAAAGTAATATATAACTCGTTGTTGGGACAGCAAATGACTTTACAATGTATCAGTATCGGTCGGACAAAAAGTCGTGTTCACGAAATGCCCGATGTCCGATCGTAATGTCATCGCTACGATCTGTAGCGTCCGTGATTGCAACATTTGGCATTTTGGTGTTTTTGATCAGTCCAAACTGATTTTTGCGGGAGCTGTTCTAATAATAGCCTGGGGATTTTCTGGTCATTACTGCGCATGTCCCTGGCTTAATACATGATACATGATAATTATAAATTAAAACATTGCCAACAACGGGATCGGGGCTTGCAGAAGAACAATGTTTGTTGTTTTAAATGATACATTTACTTCAGCTTAATACTGTGAACGTCGAAATGACCAAGAATTTAGTTTTATATTCAACAATTATTACAGTAAAGAAGAAAGGTACATGTAAGAAATCGGACTTCACTGGGAAAAAGTAAATATCATCTATCATGTCTATTATGACTGCAGTCATCTAGTCTCTGAGAAAAAAAAAGAAAATTTTAAAGACATATGAAAACTTATAAAAAATGAAATCATGCACAGAGAGGTGGGCGATTGTGTAGTGTAGGGCCCTGTTCCCTATAAGGAAACAAAAATCCACTTTTAGGTTATTGGAATTGCCAAACTAGTCATGCTAGTTGGCGACATTACAAAACAAGAGGTATGCCGTAGATAAAAGGGCAGGGTTTTAGTTTTTGAGGGAAATTATGGGGTAAATGAACGATGAAGACGACAAAACACAGCGCGAAAATAAGATCGATTCGACGTGCAGTAAACACGCAAAACCGCGTTAATTCGCATGGCAACTGCCCGTAAAGCACATAAGAAAATTGTATTTTCTACCGCAACAGACTGTTTAATTTTTGTATAAAATGATGTCAATAGAATTGAGAGAAGTTTTCTTTAGGTTGAAAAAGTAATTTTGGAATGAGAAAAAATATCCTTGACTCCAATTTGATCAAAACTAAAGAGGGACCCTACACTACATTTGTACACAATCGCTGAGACGGGAGTACGAGATGACCCAAAATCCTTAGTCCCAAACCAACTCGGTCCCAGGTCAACCCGGTCCCAGGTCAACCCGGTCCCAGGTCAACCCGGTCCCAGGTCAACCCGGTCCCAGGTCAACCCGGTCCCAGGTCAACCCGGTCCCAGGTCAACCCGGTCCCAGGTCAACCCGGTCCCAGGTCAACCCGGTCCCAGGTCAACCCGGTCTCAGGTCAACTCGGTCCCAGGTCTACTCGGTCCCAGGTCTACTCGGTCCCAGGTCAACTCGGTCCCAGGTCAACTCGGTCCCAGGTCAACTCGGTCCCAGGTCAACTCGGTCCCAGGTCAACTCTGTCCCAGGTCAACTCGGTCCCAGGTCAACTCGGTCCCAGGTCAACTCGATCCCCGGTCAACTTCTGCGTGATCGTTCGTTGTGAATCCTACCGCAAACATTGGTTGATCACGCAAACATCACGCGATTGGGCAGACTGCTTGATTGCCATGTACCGATAGTGTACATGTAGGAAGCTTGTGTGATTGACTGATCGCGCAACCCCATTCCTGCAAGATCTGCTGATTGCACAAGTTCTGCCCTGTCCGATCGGTTGATCGTGATTCACGAACCTACCCTACGCAATCGACCGATAGCGTAAAGCAAGTCCCGCACGATCCACCGATCATGCAATTTTTGCCCAGTGCGATCTGGAGATCGGGCAGCATGGCAAAACTGCCCTGTCGTGCTTGTGCAGTCGGTACCTGTGGAGGTGAAAATGATTAAGAGTGACGACATACATGACATACAGGCAAACATCCTCGTAAATATTATTTAACCCCTTGCCACCGGTTGACACAAATACGTGCAGATTAAAATTGTCACCTGGCCGGTTGACACAAATACAAGCCAATTTTTGCATTTTCAATCCATTAACCCTAACCCTCCAGGGTATTTTGGCTAGAAACCCTGCCAGACGCATCAGATTGCATACTTTGTCACATTGACTTGTGTGCAGAGTGCAGCAAGGTCAAGCTGTCACCACAGATGCACTGTGCTGCGTCTGGCAGGGTTTAGGGTTATTGGGGTATTGTGTACGTTATGCTTGGCTGCACAAGCCTCTTGTTTCCGTTTCGCTTGGCTGCATAACCCGGCCTGGTGCCCCGGCGCCACCCGGTGGCAAGGGGTTAACACTTGTGCCGGATGTGCCCCATAGTCTGCACGTGGTCACATATTTGCTGCACTGTTCAAAATTAGTGGCATTAATGCAAATGTTTGTTTCCCCTCCCTTCCAGTATTTTAGAGATGTGCAAAGAAGAAGCTAAGGGCGTGGCAGATGCCTACATCCGGCAACAACTCCCACATATAGATGCTAAGCAGAGAGTTAAGGCCATCAATCGACTCTTATCACTGGTAAGTTTTATAGCCAAACTATAATGCACCGTTCAGTTACCCCGGATGTGTGGATTGGTAACTTTCTCCTGATGAGGGTGGGTACTTTGGTCCTTCTTTGAGTGGAAGTAAAAATTTGCCGTATATTTTTGCACATTATGAGAATGGTGCCCCAGGGGTTGGGGTTGGGGTTGGTAACATTACAATTCTGTTTATTGAAAAATATACATGTACATATGTACAGCACTAATATTAACCAGGCATTTTGTTTATTGATGCAGGGCAAGATAGATCTTGTGAAGCAGGGATCTGACCTGCTATACAGACTGAAGGACCCCTCTTCCATAAGGCAAGTAGAGTCAGACTTAGGGAAGAGGGGGGGGGGGCATTTTTACTAGAAACCTTCCTCAACCCGTCAAATTTCAACACCATGTTTGACTGTTGCTGGTTAACAATACCCAACCCTGTCAAACTCCAAAACCCCCTTTGGGTTTTGATTGATTGGGTACACTTGGCCAAATGCACAGCATGAATAATGGGGACATACAGCACCCATCCCATCAAAATCCAACTACTGTGCAAAATATTCAAGCCCTAGTTGTGCAACATGTATACATTATTCAATGTTTGTGTTCCTTAGAAGTATTACATGTGCATTGTATGTAAGGCCCGAAGTCCATTTAGGGCCGGTTTGCATACCGGCTCCCGGTATCAGACCGGTTTAAACTGCGGCCGGTAATTTATGCCCCTCCCCGGACAGTACAATGTTTGTGTTCCTTAGAAGTATTACATGTGCATTGTATGTAAGGCCCGAAGTCCATTTAGGGCCGGTTTGCATACCGGCTCCCGGTATCAGACCGGTTTAAACTGCGGCCGGTAATTTATGCCCCTCCCCGGACAGTACAAGTCCACTTGCTTGTCTGCATTTCAAAGCCACCTTATTGAATAGACTTGCCGTTGAGCTTGGCTAGCCTGCTGCCTGATGGCCCTGCAGATAGAGTGTTTACAATGGGGAGTTTATTGACTGATAACTGACCGAGTATACACACATGTATGTGTACATGTAGGTGATTACTGATGAAGGGTGAACACTGTGTGGTCAGATCTGTCCAGTGGCAAACTCTTTGAAACTGAGCAAACGTTTAAGGGCCTTTTGTTAACCCATGGAAGATTATTATCGGATTAAAGTCACCCCATTGTCTGCATTTAGAAGGAGTTCACCAACCCAGGAACTGGACACAATGGACTCCCAAACAGGGCAAGCCTTCCAGTAGAAGCTGGGACAGTATCCAACCGGGTTTGGGAGGATTAAAATGAACCGGTTTGCATACCGGAAGCCGGTATACATGTACATACCGGCCCTGTTTGGACTCAGGGCCTACCATACAACCTGGTTATTCCATTGTTTGTTCTACCTCCTCCCTACCCCATTGTTTAGAAAGTACATGTACATGTCCATGATGTCAAACAAAACATACCGCCACATCCCAACACCTGAGCTCCATGGCCATTGCTCGAACCAACCTTCCCCACTCAATCAAAATCCAACACTGTTACTGTGCAGCTACATATACAGGGCGTATCAAAAAAAACGCAACAAAATAATCATGTCGAATTTGGTCAAAATTGTGTTAGGTACATAAAAGTGCCTAGTATCATCTTAAAGCCACATATCTCCTCTTTCCAACGATAGGTCATTTGTTCACAGGTGGCAATGCTTGGCTGAACAGTCATTGTTTTTGCACAATGGGTCAAATTCAGCTTGGGACCAAGTTTTAGTGCAGTAAGCAATGATAAGTGGATGCAGTGCTATTGAAAGAAATTAAGTTAACACAAAACAGACGAAAAGTTAATACTCACAACGTTTGTCCTCATCTCATTGTGCAGTTTATTCAGCAATTATTACATCCCATGCCCCTCAACATGGCCCCCATTTCTTCACAATGAGATGAGGACAAACGTTGTGAGTATTAACTTTTCGTCTGTTTTGTGTTAACTTAATTTCTTTCAATAGCACTGCATCCACTTATCATTGCTTACTGCACTAAAACTTGGTCCCAAGCTGAATTTGACCCATTGTGCAAAAACAATGACTGTTCAGCCAAGCATTGCCGCCTGTGAACAAATGACCTATCATTGGAAAGAGGAGATATGTGGCTTTAAGATGATACTAGGCACTTTTATGTACCTAACACAATTTTGACCAAATTCGACATGATTATTTTGTTGCGTTTTTTTTGATACGCCCTGTACAGTACCAATCCCATCAAAATCCAACACCACATCAAACGTATACAGTACATGTACAATGTACCTACATACGTGTACATGTAACCCTTGAAGTTTCAACAAAACCTGGTGTTGGAGTTTGACTGGATGGGGATTGTAAGAATTGGACCTCATACTTTTTAGAGCCCATCACTGGTCTGTACCCAGAACTGCCTATAACATCTTGAATTAAATACGGACGACGACTGCAGCCCTGGTTTGAAAAAGACCACCTGGTCAGTTGATGTCTCTAGGCACATTCCTGCGCTTACTTCAATCCAATCATTTTTTTAAAACTACATGTACATGGATTGTTTTTGAATGGGAGTTTAATCAATAGATAGAGTTTTTTCACACAAAGTTTTTATTCACACGAGGGGGGAGGGGGGAAAACAACGACTCTATTCAGTGTGGTGCCTATTGTTTGCATTTACGCTTGGTTGCACAGCCCGGATCTTGGCATACATGTATAATCACCCCATCAATAACTGCTGGAAGCAAGGGGTTATATAACCCCTTGAGTACTGGTGTTATAATGTGGTTATAACGGGTGTCATGACGGCTTGTGCAGCCAAACGAAACGGACACTAGAGGCAGGTGGTAAATTTGTTTTGCCACGGCGGCACGGTCTACTGCTGCTTATGCTGGTGGTTGGGTGGGTGGATGGGTGGGTGAGTTTGTTTTTGCATTCATTACGGGACCTTTAACAATAGAGGACAATAGGGTCCCCAATTGAGAAAGGTCCCTGTTTGAAAATCGTGTACAAAACCAATGAGGGCCCTTACCAAAAATTTGAAGTATGAACAATAGGAGGACAATACATGTAGGAGGTCCACGATTGCAGGTGTTTACACACTTAGGTGGGTTGGTGGGTGGTTGGGTTGGTTGGATGGTGGGTGCGTGGGTGGACAGTTTACTTGGGTGTATGTTTCCATGCCCTGCGTGTATCACGGCTATGCATGTCAGTTGGGAATGGTGTCACTGATGCGCATGCGTCTAATGGACGTCTTATCTGCATATTAGATCACGCCCCAGTGGGCTGTACCGTGGGCTGTACCACTTGGTACTTGTTGACATGTATAGACATCATCTGCCTTCAAGGGGTATCATTTGGCCAGCCAACATGAGATGGGTGGTCACATTCATGCATGTCATTGACCTATTGCCATTCTTAAGCATTAGCCAATCATACCATCTGTTGAATATCATGTGACATTTTAAATGCCGAATGTGTGCCTTGTTTGTTGAAACGCAATACACGAATGCATGTCAAACGCAAATATGATTCAGCTACATACATTTTGTACATGTACCAGCATACAGTGTGGTCCGTGCGATCATTCACATAAACATGATCAGAAAAGCTGTCTCCGACAGATCCAAGACGACTGTGTTTAGAGAAGCGTGCTGTATCTCTATGGAATTCTTTGATCTTACGATCTTTCCTGCTTCAAGAGGAATATTAATTCCTACCTCTTGTATGTACTGTGTATCTTTGATTCTTTATTTTTTGTAGCTCCGCACCTCGAGTGGCTTTTAGCCTTGTTCGGGGCGACCTTGCATAGGAAAATATAAAAAGGATTTAGGAGGATTGAGGAGAGTAGAGTCTAGCCACTATTGCTTTAAATGTGGGGTTGATGTACCTTAAAAGTATAAGAATGTGCCATGGGGGTTACTGCAAAGTGGTGGATTTTGTAGGTGTTTGGAAGAGTCCACCCAAAAAAACATGCCCAGGTTGTTACGGTTATCCCTTACCCTGCTCAATCCAACAATATCCAACAGCGGATCCTTTGTGTTGGATTTTGTTGGTCTGAGCATTGACCAAAAAGACCTTTTGTTCTAGCTATTTGGTTCTGTCTGATTCAGCAGGTTTCACACTTAGGTGTCCTTGGATTCAGCAGGGTTCCTGGAGAAAACATGAAGGGGTTCGGGGTTTTAAGGGTGTGGCATCCTGCCAACAGTCAGACTGACACTCATGAAAGTCGGACACTGTCATGTCTGTCCTTTTGTATGGTTCTGAGGCATGGATGCTCACTTAAAGCGGAGATACACAAATGTACGTGTAGTTATTATTGTTTGACCTCAAGAAAACAAATAGGCAAAAGTAGTAACTTAAATGAAAACCTAAGATCAAAATTCAAACAAAAGGGCAATACAGAGAATAAAAGACGAAGTCTCTAAATAGCTGTACTCCTGTGCTGAGGATGGCACTGAACATGGTGACCTCTATGCATGTTGGATCACCTCAAGTCTCCATGAAGATGAGTATGATGTGCCTCAGACTTGCAGGTCACCGTGTTTGACATGCAGAGCCGGCGGCAAGTCCCTCAAACTATGGAAGCCAACACAAGGCTCAGCTTCCTCTGAAAGATCCCGGTCACTGTCCTGAAGAAGGACACGGGGTGTACGAACATACTGGAACTCCAGGCAACCATACAGGACTGCAATGTTTGGAGAGTGTTGGTTAGGGCCAATGGTTTTCTGCGATTGCGGAAAAGCAGACGGAATTCACGGAATCTGCTCCTCGAAACGGAAAACAGGATTTGAATCTGAAGAAAATTTTATTGATAAAAAACATAATTACGTAAAACTTATTGGTCCAAAACGAATTGATGATTGATTGAACAGACGAGCTATATAACAAATGAGCGTTGTTTAGATCACGATTGTTGGGGGGGACAACAACGTTCAAGATCAGAGCAATTACGAGTTACGAGATCATAACCATTAGCAAGCATAACAGACCCGACGTACATGTACATGTATGCCGTAGCTTTCGGTCAGCGCACAGGTGAAAATTATCACACTCACGGCACACCCTCGCAGGTCTCTTTTGCTCCATCGGCAGGTTTATTTTTCTCCTTTCAATTATCAACCATTCGTTTACATCTAACTTTGACTCTATTAAAATGCATGTTGTACTTATCCAGGTGCAAAAATCGACTGTAAACTATCCTATTTTGTCCCTAATGTCAGCGTAAAAAAAAATGGCAGAAATTTATTTCGCTTCAGCCTGAAGAAATAGAAATCATGTGATGTGTGTGTGTGACGTTTGGCATACCCGGCTATTGCATGTTTCTTACGTGTGTGGTGGTGGCGGTGGCTGTGTACATACTTGACTGTGGTGAAGTACATCTGCAAATAGATCGCCCGTTGCGAAAATAGCAATCTTTTTTTCGCAATTTTCCCGCGTTCCAACCAAACGATTGTACATGGTGTATGTTTAAAATGCACTTTTATGTATTAAAAAAATGTGAAACGGAATTTTTCAGCCTGAAACAGAATTTAGGATTTTGAAAACGGAATTTGCACTTTTCTGAAACGGAAAATCATTGGCCCTAGTTGGTGTATGAGATGCAGCTGCGTCAGCCTGGACTATACATACCAGGAAGCATATTTTGCCCCAAATTGCTCTGCCTTGTGATTCTGTTCGTAGAACCCCACAGCAAGAACCTCCTTTGATGGTCTCTTTACTTTCCCTTCCCCCGAGCATTTTCTAGAATGCTTGGAAGAAATGTAAAATCTGGTAAAAATCTACTAGACCGGCGAGTTCAGACATTTTACGTGAGTAGAAGACGTTTCACAGGACAAATGGTAAAAATAAGAATGCACAATGTTTTTCATAACAATGTGCTGTTTCAAATTTTTCCTTTGCTGAGCTTTTGGGGAAGGGGGGGTTGGCCTGAGAGACCCTGTCTAAAACCCTGCCTCAAAACTAATATTTTTCAGTTAACCAGATTTAGAAAAAAATTGACTTCAGTGATAAGATTTCATCCAGTGTACATGTACGAAAAAAAATCACTAGATCAATGGACCAGTTCGTTCCAAGAGTTCACTGGACCGATGCTCAAATCACTGGACTCGGTGATTTCAAGCCCTAGTGGTATAGAGAATTTTGTTTACAGCATTTCACTCTAATTCCAGGTAGGTACTTTTAACAATGTTCATTTCATAGAGGTATGCATGATGAGACTTGTACTGTTTTTGGAGTAAAATATTGTACTGTTCTTTAAGAGTTAAATATTTTGCATGCCTTATTTGAAATGCTGAAAGTTAAATGGTTGAATGCTACTTAATATTTTATTGACTGTAAAGCTGAATTTACCTGTAATTTTCTATATATTTTTATTGAAGTCCCCGAATACAAGGCTAAAAGCCACACTAGGTAAAAGGCTACAACAAAGGTGGTGGGGTTGGCAGCACCACCACCCTTATGGTTTTCCTGGGGACAAATCTTCAATAGATACCAAGGGAATTATCCTAATTTTCAGACACTATAGACCCAGGTTGGGTAACTTCCGTTATTGGTGACACCAACTCAACTCCCCCAGTGATGAATGTAGAACAGATGTAGGGAGAAGTTTTTCAGATACACCATATGAAGTGAGTACATGTAGCTCAAACAAGAGAAGTGTGGTTAGAAAAAACGGAGGTACAAACTTGATGTTTTAGTCCATATGCTGTGACCGACCTTACACTGTAGGAGAATAAAATTATGGAATTCTCCAGATGATGACAGTCGGAGCAAAATATTGAGGTTATACATGTACCTCTAGTCCTTTTTGAAGAACCACATTTTTCTTTTTTCATATCAAACAAACCACAAGGGAAACTGACTAGGTAATTTTGAATGACTTTTCAAAGTGAACAAAGAAAACTGGCAGGAGCAGGATTTGAACCTGCAACCTCCGGAACACCGTACCTGCGCTTTGGGAGACTGCCAATATAGGGCAAGATAGCTCAGTTGGTAGAGCGCCAGTATGGTGTTCCGGAGGTCACAGGATTAAATCCCGCTCCTGCCAGATTTCTTCATTCACTTACATGTAGGCCCCACCAAGATGATGTCAAAGTAGCCTTTTTCCAGTTGTTAAAGCAGTGTTGTACTTTTTTCATACAGCTACAGGACAGAATCTACTGGAGAGTCTGCCCCTGCGTTGAATGTCACACCAGACCTGCCTACCGGAGAAACTTCAACCTTTTTGACTCCTGGCCCGGGCAACCACCAACCCAATACTTTAGAACTTATACTAGAAACTCTTATTGAGATTAAAAGCGACATTAAGGATCTCGATAATGGTATGCAGAGGGTACTGACTGGTCAAAAGCAGCTGGAGGAATCGGTGAAATACCTGTACTCTGGGCTTGTCACCGGACATTTGCATCTGGAAAGTACACTACTGGATCCCCCTTCCCCTGCCCCTGTATCCCCCATACCGTCTTGCTCAACATCACATCCCCCTGCACCACGGCATCCCAGACCAACCGTTACCCCCATGTTTGTCCCGGCCAGAGAGCCTGGTAAATACTTTCTGGGTGGCTTGCAGGACATGATGCGGGACATCGGCGAGTACCAAATAACCCTCAGCCGAGTGGTGTCCCGAGCCAGAACGAAACCCAACTCTATGGGCCGAATGCTCTGCTCATTACTCATGAGAAAGGAGTTCTCGCAAGACGAGCTGGCCAGCAAAAATCTCACTGGGAAAACGAGAGATTCCAAAACACTGAAGCGTGTCAAAATACCAAAGCTCGATGAACAGATAATGAAAGCCATTTTCATTCAAGCAAAACTGCAGTTTCCCACGTTTCAGGATTGGTACACAGACTCAAGATGCCCAACAGTCCTACTTCTTAATGACTGTTGTAAGAAGGCACGTCAGAAGTTGGTATATGCCAGGCAGCTACAAGTAACTCTGAAATAATTGTAGTTTGTGATAGGACGTGTACTTTTTAAATTGCTTACAAGTACATGTTCTAAACTGTCATAAAATTATACCACAAATCCAGATACATGTACATGCATGTGTAATTTTGTCTCTCATTAAAAAAAAATTCTGAAACTTGGGAAATTTTGGTTTTACGTGACAGCCACACGTATTTTGAAAGTTGGAACACATTTTGGTTTCTCTTAAAAATGAACATTTTTCAGTAGCAAACACTATGGAAAATGGTAAATAAATTATTGGCTTAGAGTACATGTAGAAAGGACTTGTACATGTATAGCACACGTTGAATATGGATTATAAGCCCTTTCTCTTCTGAGCTGACAAAATGTAAGAATGGTTTGCAAGAACATGAACATTCTATTGTTTATATTTTTTAAAGAATGTTTGTGCTTTATCGATCAGTGCCTTTCAAAAGTATTATAAGTGTGTATACGTAAGTTTCACTACTTCAAGTTGTACTCTTAAATGAATTAATGCTTTGGTACACAGCAGAGTTGGAGTCGAGTCCCTGCAAGTCCTTTCACAAGTACTTTTCGCAAGCCCAGTCAGAAGTCCTTTCATAAAGCCGGTCACAAGTAACTGGATGAACAATGACAAAGGAATGCCTAAGCTGTCAAAGCTCATTTGAATGGCTTGTGATTGGGATTAGGACTGGAGGGCTTGTGATGGACTCGACTACATCTCTGGTACACAGTACAGACTAATGTGTTGTTTTTTTCATTCCAGTGTATTGTGTGCATGATTGATTGATTGAAAGTTAAGGTCATATTTCCCGTTTATTTTTTATCATTGTATCAATTACATGCAGGTAGGCCCACTCAGATAAGTGGTACCTGTAGCTCCTTCACAATGTACTTGACTCTCCCCTAATTGCCTTAAACCTACTATTATAACTATCACAAAACCAAATCCTCTCCTCTCCCACAGCTTGTGTGTCTCAACCTTTCACTCGATAGGTTTTGACAGATAGGATAGTTGGCTCCAATTTGGCACCTGGAGAGGGAGGGTTATTTAATGCAAACCCCCAAGGGTGCATGAACAATCCTATTAAAACTGGAGGATTTGGGATTGTTAGGATTAATTAAAGATAACTGTTCATGTTCTTCAACATTTTTGTTTTTTTCTTCTCAGTACTTTCTCCTTACATGTTAAATTTGAACAAAAATACCCTGCTTTTTTGCTATTTTGGGCATCTGCAACCCGCCAAAAAGGTTTTTATTCTTGGTTGCTGTCGCACATCCAATGCAGACAAAGATATGCCCAAATTATTGTCAGGATACAAATAATTAGATATTTGTAGTGTAGTTCCATAACTAAACCCACCCAACTATTAAACGTGGGTGATGTTTTTCCTTGAAAAAAAAAAAGAGCCTTAAAAAAAGAAGGTATTTTTGAATTGTTCTTTTAACAGGGCAGTATATTTTCGTTAATTTACTAATGGTGTGTTTACCTCAAGCCACGACAAAGATAAATCAAAATTTCACAAACAAAAATAAAGTGTTGTTAAAAGTAAAACAAATTACGGCAATATCCAGCTGAAAAAAAAAAAAATGGCAAACAAGTCATCCTTAACATATTTTACATTTTGTTTTGCTTGTATGCCACGATTTCTCTATATTAATAAAAGGAAATCGTATGTACAAATAATTATGCGTATCCTTGCTCGTTTGTTGTAATGAGTCAATTTAGATTCGATGCTAAAGTTTCCTGCACACCCCCCTTACCCCCCAAGCTTAGGTTTTGCAGTTATGCACCAAAATTATGCCTTTCGTCAAACAAACCGCAAGCGAAACTAACTGTTAAATTTAAATAAATATTTCAAAGTGAACAAAGAAAACTGGCAGGAGCGGGTCTCGAACCTGCAGACCTCCAGAATACCATAGCAAATTGTCAGTCTTCTTTGTTCTGGGGGCTCTAGTCAGAAGTCGTAGCCAGGGATCACGCCCAATTTTACGATACAACCTGGGAAGCGACATCGTGGGGATCACTCAAAGAGGATGCGACTTTGTAACATAATTCGTCAAACAAACCACAATGGAAACTGACTAGGTAAATTTGCATATATTTCCTCTGTAAAGTCTCCCTCTCTCGAACATTGGTGCAGCCACAGTACATCCTTCCTGCAAATTGGACCAAGTTACACCCCTTCTTAACCAGTTCGCGTCGGATGACGTGTATACACGCACTCAGCGAGGCAAAGGTCCAGCGAAAATATCTGTCAGCGACTGGCTCGCAGTGAGCGAGGCCATGGTGTGCTACCCGCAGATAAAGGCCTGAACCCGTCGGGCACCCAGGCTCGTGAAAAATAATCCCAGCGTGAACTGGTTAACATCAATCCTGACGCTAAAATTTACTTGAATCAGCTTTAAGACCAAAGTCCTTGAGAAGATGTTTTCAGGTCACATGTTATAAGGTCCAAATAATTTGACTTTCTAAAGTACATGTTATCATTTTTGTCATTCAATGTCTCTTTCAAAAGTGAATAATAAAGAAAAATTGCAGTAAATCTTGACAAATCTCAACCTTTCTATTTTTGTTCTGTTGACTTGTAGCAAAGTGAAAGGTGTGGATAACCAGGAGAGACTGGTGTACCAGATAATTGAAGAGGCTGGCAATAAAGGCATCTGGATCCGAGACATCCGGTTACGGAGCAATCTCCTGCTCACACAACTCAACAAGATCCTGAAGACGCTGGAGAGCCGAAACCTCATCAAGGCTGTCAAGTCTGTGGGGGTGAGTTTTGTACATGTGTACAGTTAATTAAGGAGATTTTTCCCATCCCTCCCCCTCCAATACCAGGTCTTTCCTCTCGTAAAATTCAGCATCAGATTTCACAAAACTACCTGAATAAGCCATGGCGTGAGATTTATGCCACAAATACAAGTAAATGTTGTGCAGCTGCGTAACATTCTTGTGATCCATTTCATGAAACAATGTTTTGCTTTTTTATACATCGCGGACGAGGCTGAATGTGTCTTTTATGACGACTGAGTATTAACAAAAGTAATTCATAGAATAGTAATGAAATAGCTGCAGCATGTCCCTTATCAAATGCGGTAAAACACAGTGTGACCTCATTGCATCGCAGGTATATTGTGTGCTTGAAACGGTTTAAACTCAGACATTTTAACAGAAGATTTTCACAGTGCTAGTGTATATGCTGGGCACAATCAGTGAATCTGTGCGATCATGCTGTGCTTTTATGCGATTTATATCGTTCCTGCAAGCATTGACCTATTGCACAAGCATCAGTGGATTTCACAAGCACAGATCAATCCTGGAAGCATTGGCTGATCACACAACGCAGACTTTGTGCGATCTACTGATCGGGCAAAGCAGTTTTTACCGAGCAAGAGTTGCTGATCATCGTGCAGAAATGGGTTTCCACGATTATTTGAACAGGGCAGAACTTGTGCAATCGGTTGTCGTGCAGGAGCAGGTTTGCGTTATCAGTTGATCACACAAGTTCCCTGCATGATTGGTAGATGGTGTAAACTCTACCCTGCGCAATCTACCAATGCTTGATAATTGAGCAATGCTTGCATAATCAACCCATGCTTGCATGAATAGTACATAAGGAGATTGCAATGTGGTGTAGCGTGATCGTGCAGATATATTGATTGCGCCCAACACAAACATAACGGTGCTGCTAGGACAGACTGTGGTTCTAAGGATGTTTAGTTGTGTAACGAAATGGCTTATACAAGTTTAGTTTCTTAAATAATTCAGTTGATGATGACATCATTCGTATTTAGTATATAGTTTGCTGAGCATGCGTGATTAACCTGTTGGTCAGTGATCAGGCCATATAATAATTTGCGTAAATAACATTTGTAAAGCACATGTAGACAGCAGCGCGCAACTGGTAAAAGTTTATGTTTTGTCTAGCGTGCGTCCATGCCATGTGAGCAAGCAGAAGTTGCATGCAGGCAGTGCGGCATGAGTCGCGCTGAAGTTACTGAGAAAGAAGGTTGGTGTGGCAGCGTCGGGAGAATTAGAGAGAGCGTAATCCAGTGCAACCACAGTGTACTTTGTGTAAAATTAGCAGGTTCATTTTTGACAGCAACACCAGAGTGATAGTTGCAGGTGAAACTGTGCCGTAGTGCTTTTTACACACCCGAAGGGATCGGCTTTTACTTGTCGATTTCTTTGTGTACTCTGTCAATAAGGACAGAACCTAGTACATAACTCTGAGAGAAATACATGTAGGGAGAGGTTGTGGGCTAGGTTGTAGACTGTACTGTCCGAGGGTCACCTGTCAGAAGCACGGTGACAGACTGGACAGGGAGAGAGCCGACTGTTGCCCTGAAATTCCCTTTGTTGCCCCATTGCGGATTGCATAGTGCGGATTGCGGAGTGTGGATTATATAGGTGCACGTTATAATAATTGTACAACTATAATTGAAACCCAATTGTGTAAATAAGATAAATGCCATTGATTGAAGAGAAGAATAATAAATCAGTTCCCATTGATCTTGCCAACAATTCCTGTTGCCCTGTAATTGTTTATTACTGCATACGAGTCAACAGAGTCAACCCATCAACTACCAATCGACGGCAGTACATTTCCACCAAAACGAATCCATATCCCTAGGCCTTTAGATTTCTCGTCAATTTCAGAGGGCCGAGGCAGAGTTTAGGTTGAGGTTGGGAGACTGATCGCCACAGATGGAGATAGCTTTCCTCAACTGGTAAAACTTAGACTGGCTCGTTGGAAAAATACGCCACAGTAGGCAGGGCTGTACAATTGTAGTCGAGTCCCTGCAAATCCTTTCACAAGTCCTTTCGCAAGTCCAGTCACAAGTAACTGGATGAACAATGACAAAAGAATGCCTTTATCAAAGCTCATTTGAATAGCTTGTGATTGGAATTGGGACTGGAGGGTTTGTGATGGACTTGCAGGGACTTGTGATGGACTCGACTACAGCCCTGCCAGTAGGTTCCTGGAATGATTTGCACATACCACATGTACGTGCATTTTTCAGTTCATGAAGGCTGTGTATATATACATGTATACATTTATGCAACGCATGAAAAACACGACCATTTTACGAGGACGTGAAAAACACTCCATCAGCACACACATATTGGTTGTGTTAAATTAGCTTACACATGTAAGTGAAACTTAAACGAGACCGTTCGATTATAGTCATCAAGCGGGTCTCTGGTGGCTGCCTGGGTGTAATGACGTCACCGGCTAGCTGAAAACATAAACATGGTGGGGAAGTCGAATTCAACGTGAGTAAATGTACAGATTGTGACACAAATTGGAAAGCAAAGAGTGTATTTTCCTGACATTGACAACAGTTGCCCACCAGACTCTGTGCAAATTTTGAATTTTATAATATATTCAATCGACATCTCTTCATTTTGCTGGCAGAGCAGACGACAGTGAGCCTGTGTTTACATTTTACACTTTATTAAGTTCCCACCCCAAATGACCTTTGACCTTAATTTTCCAAGAATACACTGCAGCGTTCGATTAGCCTCATTTCGTGGCTTTCCTATGGTGTAACCCCCTGTTTTAACCCTGCGGTATGCCATGACAATATACATGCACTGTTACACCATGGTGACCTACAACACATGTACATGTACTAAAAAGGCAGTGTACATGATTGGTCATTGTTGCAATTTTCAGAAATGGGCGGATTTGGAAGTTAGTATGTTATTGGAAATATCATTCCACTGACCTGTTCAACGTTTTGCGTTGTTGGATGGCAAAAAAAAACGAGAGAAATATGGCGCTCATTTTCAACCGTCGGGCGGATGATAGCCTTTAGTCAAGGCGCGCGTGGCTATCTGGGCGCGTGACGCGCCCCGGATATGCCATGGCGCCATAATGTCCAGGGCGCGACACTTGTCCGGGTAGCCATGCGCACCTTGACTAACGGCTGGAAATCGTTAAACAATATATACTTCCACTTTTCTTGACGACAGCACACCTGGTGCCATCATTTTACAGGATGATTGAGACTACTATTAACTTACAGTCTAGTAAGGTATTTCGTAATAATTAAGTAAAAAAAAATTGGAGGATTACTAATCGTGTACACTACCTTTAACAAAACAGCGCCATGGCACACTGCAGAGTTCAAGTGTAAGCTAATCGAATGCTCCCATTGTTAAGTTTCTCTCCTTTTCTCACTCATCCAGGCATCAAAGCGAAAGGTGTACATGCTTTTTAATTTGGAACCTGACCGCTCTGTGACGGGAGGTGCATGGTACAGTGACCAGGACTTTGAATCGGAGTTCGTCGAAGTCCTAAACCAACAGTGTTACAAATTCCTGCAACAGAAAGTAAGCATTTGCAGTAATACATATACAGATCTTTAAAAACCCAATTTCTCCAAAAAGATGGCACAATTTAACTTAGGATAGAATAGGTCCTTAAATACAGTAATTTGTCATTTTTCAAGTGGCACATTTTCGAACACATGTTGCTGTCTGCAATTTGGCATGTCAAACTTCACATGCTTTTTTGGAAGACGCGTTAAGTTCGAGCTGTGCATGTTCGGCAATGCATGCATGTGTTCTAATTAAAACATTGTAAAATATAACAAATTCCCTGTAGAGAACAAACCCTAACCCCTATGGAATTTTTACTGGGAAGTCTCCTGAATGCGCCAAAATGCACTCTACCATAGTACCAACTACATGTATGCTATCTTGCCCTATGTTGGCAGTCTCTAAAATTGTCAGTGTATTTGTTTACAGGAGGGGGGGGTGGGGTGGGGGTGCGGGTGGGGTGGGGGTGCGGGTGCCGCTTGTCAAAAGTCATAAACCCATAATGCCGTGTAGCCAGGGATCACGCCCTAACTGTACGATGCAACAAAGGAAGTAGATGAATTTGTGGGGATCAGTAATGGTTCAAATCCCGCTCCTGTCAGTTTTCTTTGTTCACTTTGAAAATTAATTCAAAATTACCTGTTCAGTTTCCGTTGTGGTTTGTTTGGCGTAATTAAAAAAAAAATCTGTAACATACTTGCCTTCGGGTAGGGGGCTTTATAGATCTGATTGCCCATATTTTATTTCCATTTGCCCCACTTGAAAAAAAGAGTAATCAAATGCATTCATTCGAATTGAATTGCAGAAAAATGTGGTTGTCCATTGGACGGGCAACCTGGGACTTCTATGCCCCCGAGTTTTCACACTGCAAATTTCACGAGCCCATAGTTTTTCTTTTTTAACATAATGAATTACTTCATGATTTTTAGGCCGATCTAGCAGCAGATTCACAGCTGGAACCAATTTTGAGGAGAAATCAGTCCTACGGGTCCTCAGAAGATGTTTGGAAATTTATCAGAGAACTTGGCATCAGCAAGGTATGTACATGTACATTGTGTGAAAGGCCCATTGGAGCATTGGAGTACAGTGTATTTCCAACTAATTATAACTGGAAGTTTGAGAATAACGACAGCTCATGTTATGGGAGAAAACAGCAAAAGGCTCATATTTTGGGGGGGTATGTTGAATAAGAACATCTCGAAAATATTCGCCAAAATTTGATTTGTGTGTTAAGGCACAAGTCTTTAATTGTGATGACAACGGAATGAGCAGAAAGTCGCGCTATGGCATTTTGGGAAGTCAGTTTGGGAATTTAACATTTTTTACATCTTAAAAGCCCTATCCCAGAGTTTTAAAACTGAATTCAGTGTCTAAATATTGTTTTGTAGAGATTTCTTTTCTGAACTCGGGTTATAGTATGCACGGTTTACGACCTTTTCAAAAAAATTAGTCAAGACTCTGACCCCTTCATCAGAAGGCCATAGTGTGGTCTACGAATGAGCTGCATCAACACATTACATGAAATTGAAGCCGATAACCTGTACTTTCAGAAAATACCATCACCTCAGTTTTCAAATTTTGCTACATTCCACAAACTGATTTTTATGGGGGACAGGTCACAATTTTGTCAATCTTAAAGATTCATTAACCTTAACCTTCCCAAATCCTCCAAAATCCTCTTTGCAAGATGGAGGAATTTGGAGGATTGAGGGTCTTCTGGAGTTGAAGCGTCGGAGGATTTTGCAGGATTGAGGGCAGAATAAGAGTATTTTGCCTCTGGAGGAAAATGGAGGATCCAGGTCATCCGGCTCAATCTGATGCTGGTTGATTTCAGCGGATTGAGGTTACTGGGGTGTTTACGAAAACCCCTGGAGGATTTTGAAGGATTCATGCAGTGGTCCCCAGTGAGGATTTTGGAGGATTCAGGTTATACAATGTATGCAGCTTCAACACTTTCAGGCATGCAACTTTTCCTCAGATCAGCTGATTTCCTAGTTTGATCACTTCACACTTATGCCATTGAAAATTGAAAAACACTGTACAAAGTCTTGTAAAGATTGGAATTTCCTCGTTTTTGGCTTAATTCCCAAGTTGCATGCCTGCACTTTGAAATCAGAGGATACTGGGGATTCAGGTTACATGGGGAAAAAATAATGTAGGGAGTTAGGGTTAAGTAACATTGGAATTCATGTTTTTTTTACAAGCATGCAGTGCTTTTTAATGAATCATAAGATTTTGAAAGTCTCTGTGCTGTAAATCTCTGGTGTTTTAATAGCGCCCTCTGTTGTTGACAGTCTTCTGTTAATGATCAAGAGATTTTACACTTATGCCATGTACATGTACATGTATGTACACTGGGTATGCTATTTTGTTTTCTCACTTTGCCTGTTCTGTTATTTTTTTTTACTTGAAGCAAGATTTAATAATCCTTTTATTTTCTCTTTGTTCCCCCTTTTCCCCCCTCACATTTGTACTTTGACGTGTTTGTATTTTGTATTGACCTAATCCTGCTAAAGTTGAATTCAGCAGTCAAGACAAACTATGGGGTGTTAATTGGATGTTGTCATACATGTACATGTACATGAACACGGTGGAAGCTAAAGATACCTTTTGGATTTTGTCACATTTAGAAGGGTGGAGGCAGATTTCAAGGAAGATTTCAGTTGGATTTTGTTGGATTTGGCAGGGCTCATACAAACAAATACCTGTTGTATTTTGTTGGATTCAGCAGGGTACATGTAGCTGCAAAATGCCAAGGCTGGTGTGTAATGGTGGCACAATGCAGAATCCAACAAAAATTTGCTGTTGGATTTTGTTGTTTATTTAGCAGGCTTTTAATTTGAGTTTAGTTGGAAATTGTTGGATTTAACAGGGCATATGGAAAGCATTGAAAAGGGTTAGGGTTAATATTTTTTTAGGCTAGAAAAACAATACACTTAAATGCTTCCTGTTTGTAGCTGGCATCCATGCCAGCTATGTACAGGCCAGCAACGTTATATCTGGCTAGGAAATTTCTCCTTTCAGCTGTGGTTGACTACTTGAATTGTTCGTTGTTGACATGCATTTGTCTGGTTGGTGCAATGACAAAAAATACATGTACTGGTCACTATATGCTGTAGAATCCATAGTGAATTGACCTGCTGCTGTACATGTACTTGGAGTAAAAATGCCAAACAAGTTTTTATATGGAAGTCGCCCAATGCAAGGATATAAGGCACTAAAGGATGCAACAAAGGATATGGGGTTGGCCACATTTTAGGTTAGCAGCTCCACCACCAAGCACGGTTTTGCTGAGCATGCTGGATGGGTCCGGATCTAAATAGAGGATACAAATGTACATGTAGGTCAATTGTGTCTTGCACAGTTCCATTGTAGCTAGTACTATTGAGGGAAGACATGTACTGTACAGGGCGTATCAAAAAAAACGCAACAAAATAATTATGTCGAATTTGGTCAAAATTGTGTTAGGTACATAAAAGTGCCTAGTATCATCTTAAAGCCACATATCTCCTCTTTCCAACGATAGGTCATTTGTTCACAGGCGGCAATGCTTGGCTGAACAGTCATTGTTTTTGCACAATGGGTCAAATTCAGCTTGGGACCAAGTTTTAGTGCAGTAAGCAATGATAAGTGGATGCAGTGCTATTGAAAGAAATTAAGTTAAAACAAAACAGACTAAAAGTTAATACTCACAACGTTTGTCCTCATCTCATTGTGCAGTTTATTCAGCAATTATTACATCCCATGCCCCTCAACATGGCCCCCATTTCTTCACAATGAGATGAGGACAAACGTTGTGAGTATTTACTTTTAGTCTGTTTTGTGTTAACTTAATTTCTTTCAATAGCACTGCATCCACTTATCATTGCTTACTGCACTAAAACTACACTAAAGCTGAATCTGAATTTGACCCATTGTGCAAAAACAATGACTGTTCAGCCAAGCATTGCCGCCTGTGAACAAATGACCTATCGTTGGAAAGAGGAGATATGTGGCTTTAAGATGATACTAGGCACTTTTATGTACCTAACACAATTTTGACCAAATTCGACATGATTATTTTGTTGCGTTTTTTTTATACGCCCTGTATAATTGTCGTACACTGCCTAAAAACGACAATGAAACAAAAACAATGAAAAATTTCAGTTTCTTTGGGAACTGAATATACTGATCTGGTACATTTAGAACTACATGTACATGTACCTGCATGAATAAAAAAAAAAAATTTAAGAATTTTTTTTTGTATGTTTAACTAACACAAGTGTTTAGGTTTTTTGATGATTTGAACTTTTGATGTACAACCACAGTGCACAGACCTGGAATCCAACATCCCCATGGTAACAGTACACCACTCATGATGACTGTACTTAAACTTTTGACCCCTACATGTACCTTGCACCCCCTTTGCCCTGGCCTGGTGCCTCATGGATGAACCCTGACTCATTGTTTTGAAAGGCCATGGTCGGCACCATTTTCCTCCACTGATCATGCCTAATACTTTGCCCCTTCCTGGAGACAGTAATGATGATGATAATTGATAACCTTCAAGACTTTGTGCACAAAACCTTGCAGACCTATTCTGAAATATTTACTAATGATGTTGAAGCTTATACATGTAATAAATCATACATGTAGTTTGCAAAGTCCATTGTTTTGCAGAGTTTTTGTTTTTAACACTCCCGCTATCTAGTCCTGGTGCCAAAATGGAGCCAACTACAATATGTACAAATGTACATGCACACTTTCTATCAAACCTATCAAGTGATGGGCTGTAACACAAAAGCTATGAGAGAGGAAGAGGGTTGGTTTTCCGATAGTTTGTGATAGTTATAACATTAATTAGGGTTAATAAAACCCAGCATACAAAATGGGCTAATGAAAAAAGGAAAGTCAAGTGACAGGTCTACATGTACATGTACATGTACCTGAAATATTTTATTTCGAAAGTGAATAAACAAAAATTAAAGAAACATCCGAGTTGATAACATTGATCTAAAGATTGGAAATAGCTGAAGATTGTGCATGTCATTTCCTAGTCTTATTCAAAATGACACGGTGTCCGAGTGTTTATTATGACATTGAAGCGATTGCATATACAGTGTAACATGTACACGTATGTAAAAAGCAAAGTTTCCTGTGCGTTTTATGGGGTCTGCCAAAAATGTTGTGCATGCAGTTCTGTTTGAAGGCATCCTCATAATCATGAAAAACATGCTTCACTTTCCAAGCTGAGATAACACAAATCTCTGGTCCCAGTGACCAGACTGGTTCCAGGGTCACACTCATACATATATCACATTCCTCTCCATATTAAGTTCACTTGGCCCCTACTTGGCATACCAGTCCTTTTTAGGGTAGCTGACTTCAAGTGACTTGTAAGAGGCCTTGATAAGTCTGTGTATAGACCATCCTAGCTGGACACCCAAGCCCAGCTATTTAAATTACATGTCTTTGCCACCTGGCCTGCAGTCTCTAGACACTTATTGTGTGTGATATGGCACTGTCATCAATACATGCACACATAGCTTTAAATAAATAATTACTTGGGAGAATTTTCCCATGTAGGATGTTGCTGTGCAGTTTACATGCTGATGTACAACTGTTATATTAAAGCGCTGTACATGTAGGTAAAGTATTTCAAAACGACAATTAAGCCCTATTTTTACATTTCCAGTGTATATGTCCATTTTATTTGTCTCTAAATCTACCAATTAATTTTCTTTCAATCCTGTGTCCTACATGTAAATTTGTGTTTGGTTCAAGCAAAGTTAAATGTTAGTCTCTTGTTTTTTACATGTACATGAACCTTGGTTGGAGAAGAGTTGGGCTCATCCTTACAATCACTGTCTCACTGGAGATAGTCTAGCTGTTCTACAGTTATTTTTATGGTAAATGTTCCACCAGCTTGTCCAGCTTGGTTCATCCATTTAGGGTGTTTCTTTTGAGTGTGAAACTCGGCTTTCTGCCTGTTGATCTGTAGCTATAATGTATATACCTGGATGTACATGTACGTGTGTAGAAGGAACGGCTAGCTGTACAATGTACAAAAAACATGTATCAATATCTTCTGTATGTGGGTACATACATTTATTTATTTATTTATTTTTTATTTATTTATTACATTACTTTACCTAGGGTGAATATCTTCTGTATGTGGGTACATACATTTATTTATTTATTTATTTATTTATTTATTTATTTATTTATTTATTTATTTATTTATTTATTTATTACATTTCTTTACCCAGGGTGAATATCTTCTGTATGTGGGTACATACATTTATTTATTTATTTATTTATTTATTACATTTCTTTACCCAGGGTGTGCCCAAACAGTTTAAAACTGGTTTCCATTGGGGCCCTGCATATTATTAGTTAAAACTGAATATTTACACATTCATACAAAATATTTAAACAAATGCAATAATGTTTACACAAATAAATCTATTTTCGGTTAACTTTTCAACTCTCCAGTAGAAACCTATTGCTGATTTACAGAATGGGTGAAAAACCCGCGAAAAAATACCTTTTAGGGTGAAAAACAAGGAGAAATTCCCATCCGGCTTAAAGGTATTTTGGCAACTAAGTTTATAACTCCGCAGATCAGCGTAAATGGCAGAAATATCACTGATAGATGGCTTTACGTAGCTCCGATTTAAATGTACTTATTACATGTATGTAATGTACTTCCACCAGGTTGGGACACAGTGTACTGTGTGACATGAAAGTCAAATTTTGTAAATGCTTTTAAAGGGTACATGTACATTGTATCTTTTACAATTTCCAGAAGTGGGATGTACTAACTGTTCATAAAAGCATCAAGTTTTGGTGAATTTATGGAATTTTTTGCCTGATGCATGTTTTCCTTCATCTTATGATCTCTCTTGCTTCAAGAGGAATATTAATTCCTACCTCTTGTAAATTTGATTCTTTTTCATTTTTGGCCCCATATAGCTGGAGTTGCTTTTAGCCTAGTCAGGGCAAACTTGCATTAAAAAAAAGTAAGTTTTTTTTTTCTTTCTTTTTTTCATTTAAGTATATTTCTAGATACGAGATCATCAAGTCAGTAAACAAACCAGTTTTTGCCTTGTATTGCAAGCCCTTCACAAACTGCATCACTACACGTACAGTACATGTACAATCATCTACATGTACCTCCATGGTACAATGTATAGTTTTAATCGGAATTAACCCTCCCGCTTTCAGTGCCAAAATGGAGCCAACTACCCTATATATCAAAACCTATCAAGTGACAGGTTGAAACACACACACAAGCTGTGAGAGTTTGTGGGTAGATTTTTTGATAGGCTGTGATAGTTATAGGAATGTCCAGCTTTTACCTGCACATGTACAAGTTCCTTTTAAAATCAATGTAAAAACATGCATATGTACACAGTGTACTGCATGAAGGACAATAAAGGGATTGTTCTTGTCAACTGTTTTGCATATGTGACCCGCTCTGGAAAAAAGTATATTATGTCGCAAAATATCAAAAATGAGTTTTATGTATGATTGGAAGGCCCGCAATGTAAGCTTTCATTTGGTACATGATAGAGCTCCAAAGCCATTTCCATTCTAGATATATCGCGTTTTTGCATATTAATTAGTTCTATGGAGTTCAAATTGCACAACGGAGAAAACGGGCTTTGAAATAGCTAGTTCTAATACACTGCAATGAAACAATGCACTCTAAAAAGGTTACTATTCACTTTTTTCACTGAAATCAACATTGTTGTGCCCCAAACCTGAAACTTTAGATATTTAAGATGTCATTAAAGACAAAAAACAAAAAATGAATTTTGACGAAAAATTTCACCCTCTCAAAGTTGAAAGGGCCATTACACGTTAATGCATAGCGCGACTTATATCACCTTTTTCTGGAGCGGGTCACATATAATGGACAATGGGACAATGTGTACATTGTACTTCTAGCTTCCACTTCAGATCACTTTTGTTTAGTCTCAAAATCAAGGGATCACCGGAAAAACAGCAAATGAACTAGTACATGTACATACATGTACATTGTACACTGTACATACACACAGGCACTTAGAAATGACATGCTTAAGATATTTCTATTTATTGAAAACCCTCCTATGCAAACATACATTCTGAGCCATGTTGTGTTGTATGGGTCAAAATCAGTCAAGGTGATTGTTTTTTACCCTCCTGCCATAGTACAAAACCACATGTAATCTGATCATGTCTGTGTAAAAGTATAGCAGGGGAGGTGGAAGGAAATTTTGACTGATTTTGACCTGTTAAATAGTAGGAGGGTTTTAATAATGGTCTTCAAATGTTGCAGATCACACTGTACTTAGCCATTTCTTCTCGAAGTTTAGTTTAATAGTTCCCTAAAGTGATTTTTTCCCCAAACTATGTACATGTACACGTACATATTGTACTTAATTTGTAATCATCCAGGTACTGTACAGTACACACAGGGTAACATAAGTTGTGTGTGTACTGGATACAATGGTCTGTGGATGTGGGTCATTATATAAGTTTGAGGCCCAAAAGTGTGACATTTTCTTGGTGTCCCTGTTGTTACACCTGACCTGTGTAATTTCCATCAAGTATCATTAAAATTGTCTTCACATTATTTGTTACTTGCTTGGCAGGAACTTTGCTTTACACAATCACTCTTGGAGATTAAAGAATGTGTCCTGAATTGCAAAAACTTATACATGTCCCTCAAAGGGACACCAAAAATGTCACACTTTTGGACCCCAAATTTATGCAATGGACCATGTGGAAACATGATGAGCCCTATTGTGAACAACATATAACTGGCCTTCCCTGTGTTTACATCACCAAGGTAACAAAGGTCAGAAGTTGAAAAGATAGAGGCTGCTTCCAAAATGATTTGTGCCAGTCTGGTTGTGTCAACAACACATACATAGACCCGCTCCGGAAAAAGGTATATTATGTCGCAAAATATGAAAAATGAGTTCTATTTATGTTTGGAAAGCCCACAATGTACAAATGTAGGCTTTCATTTGGTACATGATAGAGCTCCAAAGCCCTTTCCGTTCTGGAGATATCGCGTTTTTGCATATTAATTAGTTCTATGGAGTTTAAATTGCACAACAGGAAAAAACAGGCTTTGAAATAGCTAGTTCTAATACAATGCAATGGAACAATGCACTCTAAAAAGGTACTTTTTTCACTTTATTCACTGAAATCAACATTGTTGTGCACCAAACCTGAAACTTCAGATATTTAAGATTTCATTAAAGACAAAAAACCAAAAATGAATTTTGACGGAAAATTTCACCCTTTCAACGTTGAAAGGGCCAATACACATAAATGCATAGCGCGACTTATATCACCTTTTTTCTGGAGCGGGTCACATATATGCAACTACATTTTGACAAGCAATTTTGCACTTTAAACATGTAGACATATCCCTTCCACTAGCCCTTGGGTATTGAACACATCATCACCCAGTCTTGGCAGTTGAAGGAATACAAAAGTGCGTCTACGTTGTATTTTGGCACGCAGGGCATGTACACCTATGAATATGTTGTGCCCTGGGTGGGTGGGTGTGTGTGCATGCAGCTTGCTTTTGTATTCCTTTTTCGTTGTGCGAGGCAAGGCTGTAACTTAAGCATCAACATTTCTTTGGAAACCTTCAGAAAATGTTAGTACATGTATGTACATAGGTGTGCTCTAAATATCTAGATGGTCGCTATATTTCGTTGACAAAAGTAGTGTTAAAATGACTAAATCTAACTTGTGAAACAATTTCTAGTTTTAAAGTAGGTTTAGGGTAAAAAATATTATCATTCGCACAAACAGCCCTTTGAAATTTGCCACTAAAAAGGAGGGAAAAAAACAGAAACAAGTTATTGCTGCATGCTTGATTGAGTTACTGAGCACTGGAAATTGTAAAACATGTCTCATGTCGAAATTGACGCTAGTTTAGAGTTTTCTGTTTTGGGGTTTTAAACATTCTTTTGTATAGATTGAAAATAAAATTGAAAATAAAATAAAATAAAAAAAAAAACTGTACTCGATAGAGAAGTTTTATTTCACACAGTTCTGTGCATCATCATGGTTTTCTAACCAAGTTCATTATTTTACCTGAGTGAGTTAAACCATTATGCAATGATGCATACCATGAAGTGAGATTTGAACAAATCTTGCTGTGAAGTAAATACATACAAAAGGGTCTTCTTTTAAATAATAAATATTGACAAAGAATAAAGTAGTCTATCACGTTTGCAAAATAATTCAGGTTGACAAATATTATTGGCCATAAGAAGCTGACATGCATGATTACATTTACATGTACATGTACGCCTCAATTTCTGTTTATTGTATGTACAGTTGACCATCCCATGGAATTACCAGTATGCATGCATGAATTATTGATCACAGCATTTAAAATTATTGGCATTCAACACAGTGGGCAGACACAAATGTTGGCAGGTGCAGAGAAGGTATAGAATGTATTATAATGACACCTCTTCCTTTCCACTGTGCTATACCCAAAATGCTTCGGAAATACAAGTACTCTTTACTAATATTGTATCGCCGGATTCACCGAATATGAAAATGATCCTTGAAATTTCAGTTGGCTGTATTTTTGAAGACATGGAATCTTATTCGGGGAGGAGGCTAGATTTTAAGCCCTTTTTTGTTTTTTGTAAAAAAAAACAGCGTGAGTGCCTCAGTACATGTACAAAATGTATCTAACTTGAGAGCAATTTGGGCTCTTGTCAGGAAATTTATACACGTACATGTACATGGGTCATTCCATAAATTTGAGGTCCAAAAGTGTGACATTTTTTGGTGTCCCTGTTAATACACCTGACCTTTGCAATTTCTCATCAAATATCATTTAAATTTACTTTACACTATTTTGTTTTACTTGTTTGGCAGGTACATGTACTAAATTAGCTTTACATAATCACTCTTGGGACAGGGACACCAAAATTGGACCGCAAATTTATGGAATGAAAAATTTATGTCACACAACAATTTTAAAATTAACCCTAACCCTGCCAGACCCAGCTGCATCTGTGGTGACAGCTTGACCTTGCTGCACTCTGCACACAAGTCATTGTGACAAAGTATGCAATCTAATGCGTCTGGCAGGGTTTCTAGCCAAAATACCCTGAAGGGTTAGGGTTAATGAAATTGACCTTGAGCTTATTAAGAAGGCTGAAGTTAAGTCATTTCAGCAACAAATATATTATTTTTTTTATGGGCAAATCATCATTAGGGCAGAAATTATCTGCAGAATAGAAAGAATGATAATCACAGAGATTGTCATGAATTTGGATGTTAATGTTGACCTTGAGCTCATTAGCGCATATCACATCAGTTATTCCGACAGCATCTGTGCCGTTGCCTGCAAGAGGACTCTGGCTCATAATGCAATCTGTGATTTTATTATAATTTTTCTCGCTAGACTGCTGTTTATGTGACCTGCATGGCAGCACAAAATGAGCGTAAAGTCATACTATGGCTTTCTGAGTTATGTAGAAACAACAATTTTGCACCGAAAAGTCATTTTTGAGATTCTAACAACTTTCTATTTGAAAAACCCTATTCTGTGATATCCCAAAGTTTTTAAACTGAACCTCTTAATATTTCTTGGGGGGATTGTGTTTTTGAACTCGGGTTAAAGTGTGCACAAATCAAAAACTTTGAACCTCATTTTCTCAAAACAAGGGGTCAATGTCACGACTCGGACAACTCCAAAAGGTTGTGTCCGGCACTAGAAATGAGGTACCACAACACACAGTGTGTCTAATTTAAGCTACATTGTATTAACCTGTACTTTCAGGAAAGACACTGTACCGTAATCTTGATTTTAAAAATTTGCTACTTTACGCCCATTTCGTGGGAACAGCTCACATACATGTAGACATGTATACATTTTGTATGTTGCTGGGCATGTACATGTATACATGTACATGTACATGTACATGTACATGTACATGTGTATGCCTGTGTACGGTATCTTTGAAATGCCCTGGAGTCTGTTGTATACATACGTGTACCTGCTACTGTAGGCTTGAGAACTTCTTTAATTAAAGCTGCCTGTACATGTATATGTCCCTGCTTTGGGGTATATATCATGCTGAAAAATAATTGTTAAAATTGGATTAATCATTTTTTAGCATTAGATATGTAAAAAACAATCAATTTACAGTGTACATATGTAAGTAACCGAGTTATTAAGTTTCAAATTACATGTACATTTACATGTATGTGTGTATGAGGGAGACACTCGTAACATTTTCCATGTAATTACTCATGCGTACCACATAATGAAACAATATATTTTGGGGAGACCAAAAAGAGTGCCCAGTCTAGTACATGTAAGTGCTTTTTTTTTTCGATCAAAAATAGTTTCCTTTTGCAATTTGTAGTAGAGGGAAATCCATGAAGTCGAAATTAACAGACACGTGCCAGCAGCATTATTAAATGATTGGTCATTGTTGCAATTTTCAGAAATGGGCGGATTTGTGGGTTAGTATTTTATAGGAAATATCGTTACACTGACCTGTTCAAAGTTTTGCGTTTTTGGATGGCTAAAAAGAACGAGAGGAAAACAGCACTCGTTTTCACCCGTCGGGCGGATGATAGCCTTTAGTCAAGGCGCGCTTGGCTATGTGATGCACCCCGAATGCCAGCATGTCCGGGGCGCGCCACTCGTCCGGTTAGCCACGCGCGCCTTGACTAAAGGCTACAGGGCAGTTTTCCAACGATTTCCAGCTAGAAATCGTTGGAAAAACGATATAAATGTCCACTTTTCTTGACAATGACAGCACACCTGGTGCCATCATTTCGCAGGGTGATTGAGACTACTATTAACTTGGTCTAGTAAGGTATTTCGTAATAATTCAAAAGAAAAATTGGAGGATTACCAATCGTGTACACTACATTTAAAGGTACATGTAGTGTTCACAATTGGTAATCCCCCCATTTTTGTTTATACTGAATTATGAAATACCTTACTATAATAGGCAGTCTCAATCATCCTGTGAAATCATGGCACATGGTGTGCTGTCGTTTTTTTAAGAAAATTTGAATTTTATATTGTTTTCCAAAGATTGTCGGCTGACAATCGTTGGAAATAGTCTAGTTCCCTGACCTGATAATTCCCTGACGTCTATAAATTGCTCTGTTTTGTCTAAAGTATGGTCAGGGAACCAGACTACTAGAACAGATTCTTTTCTCTCTACGCAGACAACGGTTTTCCCAGCATCTTTGCACACAAAACCTTAACAGGTCAGTGTTGCAGTATTTGCTTGCACCCTATAAAATACTAACCCCCAAATCCATTTATTTCTGAAAATTACAGCAAAAGCAAATGATGTATACTACCTTTAAGGCCATTCTCTTTCAGCTCACATGATGCTGCCCTTAAATGAATCTGAATAAGAGAAACTGCTTTGGGTGCTTTTTCTTGTAATGAATTTCCAAATTTTGTTTGATTTTTACCCCCCCCCCCCCCCCAAAAAAAATGTTTTAATTTGTTGCCTCCAGTGCAGCCATGCGGGAACTGCAGAATATAATTGGAGATTTGTGAAGTTATTATTTGATGACTATGTTACATTGTATGTATGTAAATGTAAATGTGGGAAGATTTTGTTTAAAAGTAAATAACTTGTATTGCCAGAAAAATAACAAAACAAAACAAAATTGTTTGAAATGTAAAAGATTATAGGTGGAAGCGAAACAGGTTACAGGTTCCAAAGAGAGGTGGTAATTTTTTTTAAATGTGTTTTATGTGTTTTCTAATTTTTGCAGGTTGAACTGGCAGTGGAAGACATTGAAACCATCTTGAACACCCTCATCTACGATGGCAAGGTGGAGATGACCGTTTCCTTAAGGGCTGGGGCAACATCGTCCGGCACACCAGGACAGGTCAAACTGTACCGAGCCATCCAACCTCTAACTGAACCGGCCGGACTCATGCGGGTCCCATGTGGTGTTTGTCCGGTAAGTTGCATTGGTTTCTGTTTGTTGGAGGCCAGTTCCATAGATCTACTAATTAGCCCTGACCCCCTAATGGTTCCCCAGGACTACCCTGCTAAATCCAACAGAGTACAACGCTGACTCATAAGGCCTTTTCAAACTATGTACGTTCGACCCGTGTTGAAGTCTACACGGGTCCGACCCGTGTAGACTTCTTTAAATTTCAACACGGGTCAATTACGCTGCCTTTTCACACTACTCAACGCAGCGCCAGCATTTTTGCTACACGTGTAATATTTCGACCCGTGTATTGTGCGATTGTTTCACACTACACACACGGCCGGCCGTTCAACACGGGTCGAATCGGAAAATCCCCTATACTGCATTCTGGTCGTTCTGTCGAGCTGGCTTTGGATGAGCTGTCAGCCCAAATAGCCAACATACATTGTAGCGTTCACCTCCTCCTCCTCACTCCATGTCGGTCTTTTGTCTGATTTGGGGCCCATTTGTGACCCGCTCTGCAAAAAGGGCACTTATGTTGCAAAATTTGAAAATAATGTTTTATATATAGCTGGAAATGCCATTCTATAAGCTTTCATATGGTATATGTCTGAGGTCTCTAGCATTTTGCATTCACGAGATATTTGGAAATGTGCATGTTTGTTTTCAGGAATTTCTTGAAATGACTTAAGGAGAAACAAGCCATTTAAAAAAACAAAAAGCAAAGCAATGGATGGAAGCACTCGACAAAAACACATTCTTTTTCCAACTTTATTCACTGAAATCAAAGATTTTGGTTATGAAATAGAATAATATAGGTATCAAACATGCAAAAAATTCCCTCCCTTCAAAATCACTTGTTTGAAGAATTTTTCACCCTCTTCACATAACTCGTAAAAGCATACAGCGACTTATGTGCCCTTTTTGCAGAGCGGGTCACATTTTCTCTGACATATCGGAGTAAATAGAATCTTGTGAAAGCAGCATGCACAATTGACCTATCACGGTCGAATCGCGTCAACGCAGCTTGTGAATTATTGTCCAATCACATCAATTATATTCCATGTGGAACGGGCACAATCTGAGACAAACAAAAATTACCACACAAAATTGCCATAGAGTTGTCTAAGGGGCATGGTAAATTGAAATGAACGCGTGTTACATGGGGTGCGTTCGAGTACATGTATATATAGCTCACCCGGGTCGACTCGGGTTAGCCCCGTGCCGTTCGATTAGGTCTGACGTCATACCCGGGGCTCACTCGGGTCAGCCACCACAGACCCTGCTCATGGAGCAGTCACTGGTGGAATTACATCACACGCATGCGTAGTTAAGTCTGATCTACTGGAGCGGGGAATTAAAAATGGCTGACCTCAAGGGCGATTGTGTAGTTAAGGACTGTTCCACTTTTAAGTTATTGGACTTAATAGCAAACTAGATTACGACATTAAAAACCAACAGGTATGTCGTAGATAGAGGGCAGAGTTTAAAAATTTTTGTGGGAATGACAAAACGCAACACGAAAATAAAGATGGCAAAGACACCAACTGCAAAACACGTAAGAAAATTGCATTTTCTCCCGCAGGAAACTGTTCAGAATTACAAAAAATGATGTCATTAGAATTAAGGGGAGTATACTTTAGGTTGATAAAATCATTTTGGAATGATAAAAACAACCTTGACTCGAAATGGATCAAATCTAAGAGGGGTCCGTAACTACACAATCGCCGACTCTTATTCCTCCATGGCAGACTCAAGTGCAAGGTGACATCAACAGGAGAGGGCGTTTGACCGTTCTAGCCCAGCTCTCGTGGCTGACCTGTCTGCCTTCATCCGAGTCGATTCGGGTAAGCTACTCGAACGCACCCATGTACATGTATGGTGCATGCGCAATGCCGCAGGTTAGAGGTTATTTGTTTGTTCGTTGCTGAATTAACAACTACAGTGTGTGGTGCTGTGCACGCGCGCGCACTCCGATCCGCGGTTACACGGGTCGAACTGAACCCGGAGGCGTTCATACTACGACTTTCAACACAGGTCGAACTTCTCTACGCGGGTCGAGAGCTCTCAATAATGTTAAACCTTTTTACATTTTCTTGATGTAGGTTCCATGCTTGACTTGATTTTCATGTTAAACAGGTTGTGCTGTCATTTTCAAGAAAAGTGGAAATTTTGTGTCAATTTATCAATATGCATCATTTCCCTGACCTGATAATTCCCTGACAAATTGCCCTGTTTTGTCTCAAGTAGGCCTACATGTACATGTACATTCAGGAAACCAGGCTACTAGAACAGCATTTTGTTCTGTTTTCCCAGCATCTCACACAAAACAAATACAAATGTACTAACCCGTAATTCCATTCATTTCTGAAATTACATGTACCTTTAAAACCCCTTGCGTACGGATGATGTCAAATGGCGCAAAAAAACAGTGGATGACGCCATTTGCCGCTATTTGTGCAGTTAGATCAATCCATTGTTGGATTATTGTGTGTTACGCTTGAATGCACAAACACATTGTGGCCGTTTTACCTGGCTGCACACAGGCCGCCCTGGCACCCGGATGCCTCACTAGGATAACTGTACTCAAGGGGTTAATGGGCACTTTGCCACATAGCTTTTGAAAATCAGTGTACAGGCCTAGGAGAATTGTCATGCTCCGTGCTCCATGCTCCATTGGACTAGGAATGTATATTTGCTGATTGTCAGGTGCTCCCCCCCCCCCCCCCCCCAATCCCCCATTTATTTGCTGGTTGGTTATTTTTGATGATTTGGTCTGACCATATCATGCAGAAAAAAATATACAATTTATTGCTGAAGGAAAATCTGCACAGGCACATCCCCATGCCTGTGTATGTTTCAAGTGCACTATATACATGTACATGTATGTAGTGCCCTTGTGCTGTCATCGACCTTGTTGTCAGTAACAATTATCAGAGACTTGACAGCAAGACTCTTCAGATTTTATCTGTGGACTCTGGCCATTGACCAGGGAATGTGCTGCTTGTTGGTTGTGTAGTGAGAAAGGGACAGGACTGAGGGCCTTGAACTTGCCCTAAACTTCACCCCAGTGGGGTCTGTTGGGGATCCTTTGGCCTGGGTGATGTTCATGACAGATAGTTATCTCGCTTGTAATAGAGGTTACATGTTAAATTGTGTGAATCTAAATAATGTACAATCAATCATAGCTGCTAGCACTATACAATGTTCACAACCCTGCATCAGCGCTGCATCCAACATGAGATTTCGTCCATAAACAAGTTTCCGATGTGTTTTTTTTGGGGGGGGGGGGGGGGGGGGGAGGGGGAGTGAAGTGCAATTTGCATTTTGCAAATCAAATTGTAGTTTTAAGTTTTCAAAGTGAACAAAAACAACTGGCAGGAGCGGGATTTGAACATGCAACCTCCGGAATACAATACTGTGCTCTCCCAACTGCTGCAGGTACATGTATCTTGCCCTATATGTTGGAAGTCAACGTGTACGTGTACATGTACATGTAGGACAGCCCAATTGGTAGAGCCCGGTATTCCGGAGGTTGCAGGTTCAAATCCCGCTTCTGCCAGAGAAATTTATTCAAATGATCTTGTCAGTTTCCCTTGTTTTTCTGTGCACTGCAACATATACAAACAAATGTACATTGTGTACAATGTATTAAATATGAAAACCCAGGAGGGGGTCCAGTACAGTGGACCTATTATAAAGCATTGTTTATACAGCGTTTTAGCTAAAACGGTAAAAGTTAAAACGGTCGCTCACCAGGGGACGCCGGTCCTAAAATTAGTAGTTTATCTCTGTTCTGGGGTCACGTAGAGCTTCTGTTAATAAAGTGCAGGAGTTTGTTAAATTTGTACATTCTATGTGCTCGTACAGTGTAGTCGTGTTTTCCTATACTACTGAGGACAATGCTTTGTGTTTGCTGTTGTTCCTTTACTTTAAATACTCCCATTCTAAGCACATATTTGTACGTCTGATGAGGACCGATTTTACAAAAGACCTACTCCCGTGAACAAGAAAGATTCCTTTGTACATTGTATTTTCTTTCTCCTCTTGTCCTCGAACGTAATACAGTACATGCTGTACATGTCCATGTGTAATGCGCTCACAGCTTTCAACTGGTTGCTGGCCTACTTGCTTCCTAACACTTCATACGACATGCATTCATCGCTTGGATTGCACGCACCACCAGCGAACCCATTACATAATTTTCAACATGGCGCTGTTGCGAGGGATTCTTGTTCAAATAAATGTCGTGATTCAGCAATTGATCGCTTCCCAAGAAGCAGCTCACCAGCCAATCACGATTGTTTACAACAAAAAGCGCGCCACAAAAAGAGTTATTTAACAGCGGCCACACCGGGTCAACTGCACTGGCTAAAACGGGAAGTGTTTTAGCTAAAACCATTCAGACATCGTACTAGAAAATAAAACCATTTTGGTTTAGTGCTAATTAAACCCTCCCTCCGAGGTGTTTTAAATCACGTTTTAGCGGCGAGATAAACCTGATTCGGTGTATTTCTAAAACCGTTCAGACACCGTTTTAGCAGAAAAGTTACACCAAATCGAGTACAACTAGTGTTTTAAGGGAATTTCAAACATTGTAGGAACGTACCCATATTGACTTACATGTATCATGGCTGTAAGCACCACATGTCCATCACTTTTTTCCTGATCTAGTAGTTGTGGCGGGAAGTGGTCAATACGTTAAGAGCCAGGATCAGTTGAGTTAGACTATATAATTTATCTCAAAGCAAACTTGACGCACAGTAAAGATGGAACACGCACGGTGCTGTGCTCGAAACCTGTACCACATACACGCACACATCAATAACAGTCAGAAGAAACAGGAGCTATCCGTGTGCTAACAAGTGTGCGCCGAAACAGACGTGACGATCCACATGGGATGCAAACGCGCAGCTTTTGAATTACCAATGGATTGTGCAGCACTGCATTTTGCGTATCGCGCAATTCGTGGAATTAGAACAGCGCAATTCGGAGTGTGTATATGGGCCATGTGATATGGGTTATTATCACACTCTCAGCCGCCACGGATCGACCAATCAGGATCGAGGATTTAAGTTTGCTTGAAGATAAAACGGATTGTCCTGGAATGTCTTGGATGTCTTCTGGTAAAATACTTCCATTATGTTTTTCACATGCCCTACTAAATCCAACAATTTCCAACAAATACATGTACAACAAAATCCAACAATTTTCTGCTAAATACAAAAAGAATCTAGCAGTAATTTTGTACACACCATTTTTACTACAAGTCTGCTTCCACCATACATGTAGCTCAGAAGGACTACATGCACATTACCGTCCAACAGGTACATCATCCTGCTAGATACAACAATATCCAGCACACCATGTACATTATACCAAGTACATGTGTAATTCACGACTGCTAAATCCAACAAATTACAACAGGTTTTTACAAATTTTGTTGGATTTTGTTGGATTTAGCAGGGTTAAGGTTAATGTCGGACTCCTAAAAAAGTCATTTAACCCGTTGAGCATAGTATTTTACGGGAGACGTCAGGGTGTTGCAGCAGTTCTGGCAGCCAAATCGGAACCGCTACAATGTGTTTGTGCAGTCAAGCATGACATACATGTACATGTACACAATAATCCAACAATGGATTGAAACTGCACAAACGGGGGCCAATGGCGTCATCCGGCCTGGTGGCACTGGTTTTTGTTGCGCCATATGTCGTCATCCGGCCGTACGCAAGTGGTTAAAGAGCAACTCCAACGGTTTTGAAAAGTGTTAGAATTAAATGTTATTGTGTTCAATATATAATATATTACTTAAATTCATTACAAAATCATGTTTGTGTTGCGTCTCAATGTTGTTATTTTGCGAGAAATTATACCCATTTTTGTTTTCGAGTTTATGAAAAATTTCCACAAATTGGCCGCTGGTGGTACATTGTACTGTTGAGAAATGAAATAAACATGATGTATAGTACATGTACCAGAGAAAGCCACACACGATAATGTGCATGTTTACGTGTCACATTGTTGCATGCTCACTGGTAATACATCAGAAATGAATATTCATTAGATGTAAATGAGCTTTGACGTCACGTTCCTTTTCACGAAACTGGGATTGACTCGGGGAAAGAAAAGCAACAAAAATGCATTTTTTTTACATACATGTGTGTAAAAACCGGCGTCAAAGATGGGGATCTTGACAAGTATCTGTTCTATTTGACAGCTCTTCTCAATTAAATCGAAACCTAAGAAAAGTTGGGAATCGTTGGACTTTAAATGTAGTGTATGATTGGTCATTGTTGCAATTTTCAGAAATGGGCGAATTTAAGGGTTAGTATTTTATAGGAAATTTCGTTCCACTGACCTGTTCAAAGTTTTCAACCGTCGGGTGGATGATAGCCTTTAGTCAAGGTGCCCGTGGCTACCTGGACGCATGACGCGCCCCGAATGCCAGCATGTCCGGGGCGCGCCACTCGTCCGGGTAGCCATGCGCGACTTGACTAAAGGCTACAGGGCAGTTTTCCAACAATTTCCAGCTGGAAACGATATAAATTTCCACTTTTCTTGACGACAGCACACCTGGTGCCATTATTTCACAGGATGATTGAGACTACTATTAACCTACAGTCTCGTAAGGTATTTCGTAATAATTCAGTAAAAAACAAATGGAGGATTACCAATCCTGTACACTACTTTTAAAAAATATCACAATATGTCACAATTTGACAGACAGGGTGTGAAAAAAAAAAAATTTGAAATAACGTTAAGGTTGCCATTTAATTTGTGGCAAACACTTACACCTTGCCAACCATAACACAATTTTGCCAACAATGACAAAAATCTCCTGACAAAATCAAGTACCAAAGAAATTATCCCAATTTTCAGTCCTATGTAGTCAGGCAGGGTATTAAACTTCCACCATTGGTGAGACCAACTCATCTCCCCCTTTAAAGTTAATGTAGGCATCCTCATATCACTATGAACATCTAACAAAAGAAAACCCACGCAGTCCTTTGTTTGTAACAAAGGACTATGCGTGGGTTTTCTTTTGTTAGATGTTCATAGTGTATACTCTTCAGGGAAAATTTCAAGTACAAATCCCCATTAGTTTGACCGGGAAAGAGTGGAAATAAATGCAATCAGTCGATGAAAAGCTACATTGTACTCCAGTGTTAAAAGTACTTGAAGGCAATGAATGAACGGACAAAGCATGCTCAGTAATAAGGAACGGAATAATTGCATGTAGCCACAAAGCTTTTAAGGAATTACAGAATAGCATTCTACACTATTTGTCCAGGGTGGTGAATACTATGCAAAAACACACAGGGCTGCATCCATGAAGCGGGCCAAAAAAAAAATTATAAATATTTTTTTGTTTTTGCTTTAGGTTTGTTGGCTTCTATTATTTCTGTATTTTAAAATTTATTTTCAGAAGTGTTATTATTGATGAATAAAGATGAGGAAACAAATTTTGCTGCACATTACTTCGATCTCATTTATTTCCCCTTGCTATGTTTAAAGGGCTATATCTCTAAACACACTTCCATTAAATTGGAAAATGCAAATGTCAAGATATCTCGAGAACACAAAATGCCACAAGCTTAGAATGTGACAAATTCAACTTTGTATTATAAGTCACTTTTCAAATTGTGTAATGTAATACCCATTTTTGTGGAGCCTGTCACACATTGCACGTACCTACACATATATACATGTACATTGTCCTCACTCTGCATTATACTTTATGCACTGTGCATCATCGCTGGGGATGAATGCAACTCTGGGACAGATCAATACTTCAAATTGTCCTAACAGTGCACATGTCAGACGGTACATACATGTACACAAGCACAAATCACGTGGAAAAATCTGTTTTGCCAGTACAAGGACTTTGAATAATAGGTGACAAAAGTTAATGTACATGTAGGCATTCTCACTCCTAAGGAAAATGTCATGTGCAAATCCTATTAGTCTGATCAGGAAAGAGTTGAAATCAGGAAAGAGTTGAAATAAATACAAAACAGGAAACCTCAAATTGGTCCACATACCGGTAATAAAAAATAGCTGGAGAAAAAGCCTGTGCCCACATACATGTACATAATTTAATACCTAATATATATACATTTGTACCTATGGGGACCCAGCTTTGTTAATAATAATAATAATAATAATAATAATAATAATAATAATAATAATAATAATAATACAATTTTATTCAGGCACATTTTACTCATAAAAATCCAATACATTCACATTCAGAATAAAATTATGAAGAGGAAAGCTACAAAAATTACATAAGAAAGAAAGCAGAAAAGAATGACATCTACAATGTGGAATCTACAGGACGGAACATGTAGACAGTGAAGGGCTGCCTTGGAGAAAACTGAAAAGTATGGTGTATTAAAATACTCTGGCAAAAAGGGTGTGTCATCAATCCAACCCTTCACTACATACATGTATATACATTGTATCATGTAGATCACAAAAGCATGTAAAAGCACAATGCACAACACAAACATTACACAAATGGGTGGGAGGGGTCAATATGAAGATAAGGGGATTCAAGTACATTTTGTAGGATGGGGATTAAGAAAGGGCGTAAGAGGAGTGGGTGCATAGCCTTTGCGCACACATTTCCTTGTGGAGACATAATCGGACATCCTTCTCTTGTGGAGACCTTTTCATCCTTTAGTGCTTTATCGTTTCTTGGTCTCCACAAAGTACACTTGTACATGTAGCAAAGTTAGAAACAGTAAAGCAAAACTAGATTACAGCTAAATGTACATACACCGCAGTCTGAATTTGCAAACAAATTCCTGTTCATTCCAAAGCTATGAAACATGATTCTATTTGATGCACTGAGAATTTACAATAGAAACGTGCAAGAAACAGCTCTGAGAACAGTTGAAGGAACAATTTCGAATTGAAGGTTACTACTGTATGTAGAAATTGAGTAACCATGACAACCAATGGTTGGTAGGGTAGGCTCCACATAATTAGTCCATTATCAGTTAATGTAATCCATGGGTTGTATACAAGATGGGCTCACCAACAGTGGAAGTTACCCCACCTGGGTCTACAGCAGTGTTGTATTCGAGTCCCTGCAAGTCCCTGCAAGTCCATCACAAGCCCTCCAGTCCTAATCCCAATCACAAGCTCTTCAAATGAGCTTTGACAAAGGCATTCCTTTGTCATTGTTCATCCAGTTACTTGTGACCGGCTTTATAAAAGCACTTCTGACTGGGCTTGTGAAAGGACTTGTGAAAGGACTTGCAGGGACTCGAATACAACTCTGCTCTGTAGGTCTGAAAATTGGGAGAATTCCTTTGGTATCTATTGAAGATTTATCCTCTCTTTAGATCTGGACCCAGGAAAGCTGTAAGGGTAGTAGGGCTGGCAAACCGGAAATGTGGCCATCCCCACCACCTCTGTTGTAGCCTCATATTGGGCTACTTCCATAAAAGAAATGTACAGGTATATTTTCCTGTTGAAAAACATAATGTCCTTGTCCAACAACATGCATGTCCACATCGCTGCTAGTATTAAACCTTCTGTAAAAAATTCATGCACAGAACGTACAACACACAAAAGGAAGATTGTATGTGCTCCTGGGTTTCGTGCAGAGTAAATACGGTTGCCATGGATACCCTTTATGCCCATGGGCTAGAGCAAATATTTGACATGTAAGTTCGCAGTTATTTGGATAAACTTTAATCTTTCGTCTTTTTGAACTTGGAGAGATAGCATAGTGAAGTCTCAAGTGGATTTTGGACTGTTGGTCATCTGCCATGTTTGTTTTCTCCAAATTGTTTAAAATGTAACTGATTATAGAAAATCGATTTTTATTCCGTCATGTGTAAATCTTCTATATTTGCATGATTTCTCAAAAGAAATGGTCACTTTCAATCAGCATTTGTCAAAGCAAATCCCAAAACCAGGCTGTTCCCGCTTTAAAACCCCTTGCGTACGGATGATGCCAAATGCCGCAAAAAAAATTGCCACCAGGCTGGATGACGTCTATACACGCCATTTTCTGCATTTTCAATCCATTTTTTGATTATTGTGTATGTTACACTTGGCTGCACAAGCCTCTTGTGTCCGTACTCAAGGGGTTAATAAATGACATTAAATTAAAACAAAAAGTTATCAAAGGCGGTGGTGTGTTTTAACCCTATTTCCCATCTTAAACCTTCAATAATTTTTAGAAATGCTTCACAATAGACCTAGGCTCTTGGACTTCTTTAAATGATGGGGAAAAAAAAACAATTTTGATTTTTGGCAAGAAGTGCCTGGTTTTGCGGCAGTGGGTGTCACATTTTATAAGAATTTAAATCAATAATGTGCATAATTTTCTGTGAAATAAGCATTTTTTTCAGGCTAGGAGACTAAATGGTGTCATATTTTCATTTATAAATGCCAAACATTGTGTTGCTTTCACGGAAAATGATTTGTGGACAAGTAAAAGATCATATATTGAATTTTGGATAGGTTCCAGCAAGGTCTCTGATGTACATGTAATGTACATTGTACATCAGAGAGGTTGCAGGTTCGAATCCCACTCCTGCCAGTTTTCTTTGTTCACTTTGAAGATGTACATGTACATTGTACTTTACTAGATATTCAAATATTACATTCATATGTCGTGGAATATCAAATCTACATTTCATGAACATGATGCGAAGGTGGTTTGTGCTATGGGGGGAAAAAAATCAGCATTTCTTTCTTCTCTCCCCCTCTCTCTATCTCTCTCTCAGTCAGTATTTGTCTGTTAGATAAAATATTCAAAGTAATCAGATTCATGAGATAGAAATATGATTATTTGGTGATTCCCAATGAACCATTAGTGCCTCCCCCCACCTCCCTACCCCGAACAAGGGAAGATGCTGTACTGACAGATTGGGAGACCACCGACATACACGTAGGGCAAGTACCAGCTCAATTCATGGAGTACCAGAACAGTAATCGGGAGGTCGTAGGTTCAAATCGCACTTCTTCCTCTTCTTTTTATTTTGAAAATTGATCAAAATTACAGAGATGCCCCTGTAGTTTATTTCTTTATTTCTTTCTTTATTTGGGGGGTGGGGTAACATTGTGGATTTTAACTTAATCGTTCACTTTTATGAAGGCGACAGGATAAAAAAAAAATTAGTTTTCCTTTTTTTTTTAATTGCTGGACTTCACAGGTTGAAGAAATGTAAATGAAATGATTATATTTGTCATAAATTTTTATTTTAGGTGTTCAACCAGTGCTACGATGGAGGTTCAATATCACCGTCTACATGCATCTACATGAAAGAATGGATGGATTACTGAAGAAGGTCATGTGTGCTGTCTGGTAGAAGAGATGCCATCAGTTCAGCCAGTTTTCTTGGACACTCTGACGACTAAGCTGAACTTGTAACCAGTAAGTCAAACCAGTTTGGCTAGATAACTACATGTAACTTCAGTTCTGGACTGGTAGATCATGAACCAACGATGTGCATGGAGTAGTTAATGTTGTACTGACCAATACTATTCAGTCTAACTACATGTAGTTTGGATGGATTATTGAACTCCGTGGACTGCATTTTATTAGTTGACTGTATATGTAGAACATCAGCCTTCTAACCAGGAAGATTTTAAACCAGTCAGATTACCTAGTTTGACCAGATTACTGATGAAAAAAAATTGGGGAGAAGATAACATCTACAAGTGAAAACCATCCACTTATAGCCTGTCAGGACTGCTGGACAGTGGACTAGACTAAACCTGTTACAGAGGGTAGGCAGGTACATGTATTTGAAAGCTTGCCTTGCTCATATTGCTTGACTCAAAAGTGTAAACCCACCAGTCTATAACAAGGGCCCATTGTCATGGCTCTGCACACCATGGAGTTCTACACTTATGATCACCGTTCTGTGCTTAAATGTAGTATACCACCTTTGCTTTTGCTGTAATTTTCAGAAATAAATGGATTTGGGGTTGGTATCTTGTAGCACATACTGTAACACTGACCTGTGTCAAGTTTTGTGCGCCTATTTGCTGGGAAAACAAAGAGAGAAAAAAATGCTGTTCTTGTAGTCTGGTTCCCTGACCCTACTTCAGACAAAATGAAGCAATTTATAGATGTCAGGGAATTATCAGGTTGGGGAACTAGACTAGCTGGCTTGCATCCATTTACGGATGTGTAAACAATTGCCAAACAAAATTTTAACTTAAGCAACTAAATTTGGTAAATTGGGGGGGGGGGGGGGGGCAGTATTAGTATTTGAGAAAAAGTTTGCTTTATTCCCGAACGATGGTCGGCTGACCATCGCTGGATTCAAGTCATCAGTTCTGAAACTTTCGGATATTATAGCTGAGGGCTTTTTAAATGGACATGTTGAAATCCCCAAATTGACTTCTCAGCTAGTGACAAATTGTTTCTGAACAACACAGAATACCATAGTGCGACTTTCCCCCGCATTATGTGTTGCCAGGTCACAAATATGCCAACCATTGGATAAGAATCTACATTTGTACGTTACAGCCGCAGATTCTCCTCTTGTGGTCATCAGCAGATCTGGAGGTATGACATGGGGCATATATATGTAGTTGGGCATAGGATATTGCTTGATTAATGCTATACCCCCTTTAATGTTTTTCATATGGCCCTGCTATAAAAAATCCAAACAATTTGTATGATGAGCCCGGCCCGATTACAAAATCCAACTGTAGAAGTCTGCTTCCACCCTCCTAATTGCTAATTGACTGCTAAAGAAATCACAACCGTTTTTTTCCCCCACTGTTGGGTCTTGTTGGATTTAGCAGGGTTTAGGATTAATCCAAACCACTCAATTTATTTGCGAGTCTAAAAGACCAAGTGTATTTCCTGGTTTAGGAGTTTCTGTCCAGTTAACATGGTGAGGGGTAGAGGAAAATAAATAAATAGAAAGACATCCTGATTGTCTGATGTGAGATACCGACCTTCAGAGTGTTTGACCTTCAGAGTGTTTGACCTTCAGAGTGTTTGACCTTCAGAGTGTTTGACCTTCAGAGTGTTTGAGGAAGGTGTGGTTATAACTAGCTGCTATTATATTGGGTTAGTTTCAACAATAAACACCATCACCTGCATATGAAACAATAATTTTTTTCCCAATTATTCAATCGATACTAAATACCTGTCACATACATGGTACTTTTGTTATTATTGCTGTGAAGCAGGAATGTTGGGAACAAATTCTTTTGTTTGTGTCAGAATGTCTGAAATGTGAACAATAGCCTTACATTTCGCTCATGAGGTGTCTGAAACATTACCATTTAGACAGTTAAAATACCCGAAGCGCAAGCGTTTCAGGCGTGTTAAATGTCTCAATTGTAATCCTTGCTTTTCATTGCAGACATGTACAGTCTGAAGTGGAAAGTGTTCACGATTCAGACAATTTCACATTATTAACCCTAACGCCTTGGGTAACTTTACTAGAAAGTATTCTGAATCCGCCAAAATCCACCTATTTTGTCATGCACAAAAAGTTGGTTTTGGTGACTGCTCAATATGAGGGTATCCTGAATCCGCCGAAATCCTCCAAAACAGGGGTTTGGATTTTGATGGATTGAGGTAGTTTAGGTTTAAAAGTACTTCAGGCATTCCTAGTTCATGTACATGTATGTTTGCGAAAATGCAATGGTGTACAATGTAAATGCATGGATTCACTTTATAAGATAAAGAGAGAAATATTTCAGAAGCTGTTTGCAGTAAAGCCAAAAACTGTTCAAATGAAAAACCACACAAACTTAGTTTATTCCGGGGTGCTTCAATTGTTAGAAGAGTATGCAAGACTGTACATGTAGTAACAATAAATTGTAATAATGATGCAAAGAAGTATGGTTAATTTCCATATAATTTCGGTTTTTTTGTTTTGTTTATTCAAGTTGGTAAATAGAGTGCATGTATATATGGAACTAAACAAACGAAGGAAACTTGGGCCCAATTTCATAATGTTGCCAAGCACACTATTTTCTGCTGACAGAACCTCCACCATTTCATAGATTCTGTAAGCACTAAGCACAGGGAAGAGCTCGCTATATTCAGAAGTTACTTAAACTAGTTATGCAACAATACACATGCACGGTTAGCATGACTTGGCTGTGAAATAAGCGCATAAGCAAGCAATTTTTGTTTCTGCTAATAGTTGGCATAAAGTTTCTACTTGCCATTATAAGCAACCCTATGATATTGGGCCCTGTTTCTAAAAAGCTTTTAAAGCAAGTGCAGTGCACAGTTGAACAAACCCCAGAATATTTTGTATTGAAATACATGTATTTTTTAACTATCAGTTTTGGCATTGGTTTTGGCAGTAAGGCTGTCATTTGATAATGATAACCAGCATGTGAGAAATGTTGAGAAATGTTATATCCGTTTGAGGTTGGAGGATTTGATTTGGTTGATTACATAATTTTCACTGTATAGATCCCTCAAGTCCAAATTCATTTTGCCTCAATAAAAATAGGAATTGATTGTGAATATAATTGCCATTTCCGAGCTTTTTGTGTCATGTTGCTACCATAAAAATCTCATGGTATTCATTAAAAAAATTGTTTTTATTGAAACGAGCTGTTCAGCTTGCATTTTTAAATACAGGGTGAGTAGAAAGAGGTTACCAAAATTGAAGATGAGGTAAATCAATATTAGCCAAACTGATGTCACCAAATTAGTATCATTATTTAAAGGTAGTATGCATCATTTGCAAACATCAAAAAAACTACTGAATTATTACGAAATACCGCACTAGACTGTAGCGGTATCAAGCATTCTGTGAAATCATGGCACCTGGTGTGCTGTCGTTTTCAAGAAAAGTGGAAATTCATATCGTTTCCAACTATTTTCGGCCGACAATCGTTAGAAATACAAAAATGTAGTCTTGTTCCCCGACCTGATAATTTCCTGACTCTATCAGTTGATACGTTTTGTCTAAAGTAGGGTCAGGGAACCAGATTACTGGAACATGTTTTTTGTTTCTCTCCGTTTTCCAAGCATCTATGCCAGGGTTGTTTGATTTAAATCAATTGATTTAAATCATTTATTTAAATCATGATTTAAATCAATAGGAAAACAATCCAAAAAATCACTAATAAAAATCATGTTTTGATTTTTTTTATATTTCTGTTATTTGTTAATGTAAAAAACAATGTCTGTTATTCAAACCTGACTTTCATTACCTTTAAATCGCTTGTACTCTAAAGGGATGTAAAAGGACAGTTTCCTGAAACAGTGTACTACATTTATCTTGTGTACAATGCATGATTCTAAAGTAATGTACTACCTACATGTATGATAGAGTATTCATCTATTACATGTACATAGGTTTAACTCAATGCATATAATGCGCCTATCAATTGATTCCCCCAGACCCCCACCCCCCGCCCCCGATCCTTTTGCAAGGCATTTTAAAAATAAAGACATAAATCATACATGATAGCATCAAAATTCTAATTTGCACCCTATTAGGTGGGGGTGTCTCCACCCATTTAGGTTTGGATTGTCGCTAGATTTTGCCCAAGAGGTGGGGATTTTGTCACTTCAAAAGTGACAATCCCCACCGCAGAGGTGGGGTGGCCCGGTGGGGGGGGGGGGGACAATTGATAGGCGCATAAGCTCAATGTAATGTGGGCACATAAACATGATTATATAATTGAAAACAAGATCAGAGATGGAAGCTGATTATTAAACCTAACATTGTTTGAATTGCAATCCATTTAAATGATGTCTTAACCCTAACAGTCCTCAATTCTCAGATGATGATTGTTCACATACCCTACGGTTTGTACATTGTATGCAATCTGTTCTGACTCTGAGAAAATAAACTTTAAAAGAAAACAAAACAGGTGATATTTATGGTGGCTGCATAAATAATTAAATAGTTTTATTCCACCATGGTTGTGTAGAGTGGGGGAAGGGTCCTGTTATCAACTTGGATGAGAAATGTGCAGTATGATGGTGATGCTGTAACAGATTTTAAGACTAGAAAAGAAAATATGATATCGGAAAGGGATTTCCGTACTGATTTCATTAACAATTGTGTGTGGTTATACTTGACTTTCAATGATGGTCATTTAAATTGACTTATTTAAAACTAATGTTTTATGCAAATGGTACAATAGTAAAAAAAAAATCAAACAAATCTTACTTTCTAATTTATAAAAAAGAATCATGATTTTTATCAACCCTGATCTATGCACACATAACTTGAAACAGGTCAGTGTTACGGTATTTGCTAAAACGCTATAAAATACTAACCCCCAAACCCATTTACATGTATTTCTGAAAATTACAGCAAAAGCAAATCGTGTATACTACATTTACATGATACATGTAGGTCATCAGTCACCCTTATGGGGTCACGGATTACTGAGCATGAGGTGTTTATGCAACACCAGTAGAAATCGTGAACACTACATGCACACACTCCAGTCAACATCACTCAAACCCCCACAAATTTGGGCACGGAAGTTTTTCTTACTTATTTCTTGCAGTCAGCTTGTACTCAGTAATGAGTTAACCTGATCAAGGCGAGTGACCTGTCATTTTTTTTAAAGAGAAGATATTAGCCTACATAATGGCACTACTTTGATATCAGTTTGATTAAGATATATTATTTGGGGTTTAACTTCGGTATACTTTTTTTTACTCATCACCCTATCTAGTTCCTTCTTCCTTGTTGTGTTTGACTCACTTCCCATCCGTTTTCCTGTTTGTACCCACAAGTTTCCAGGGGCTTTTTTTTTCATAAAAAGTGAACAGATTTTTGGCATATACCAGATTCAATTTAAATGCTGATTCTGGACGATTATACATGTATAATCAGCAATGCCATTCAAATGAATTTGATTAAAGGTCACTTGGCTGACGTAATAATTTGAAATCACTGAGCATGAATGCCAAAGGACACATAGGCCCCCTATATTAAAAAGATTCTATATATTCAACAAATATATGTTGCAGTCGAAAGTTTACATTCACGGTACCGTCCCAATACAGTTGATTGGAAGGTTGTAACGAGGGGTTACGGGTTGTTGTTAGCGTCCGGTGCGTAGCCAGGGAGACCGAACAATCGCACCGTGACCGAGGGACCCTTGTCGATCAACTCCCAACCCCACGGATCGGTAAACTTTTTGTCAGAGTTCCTGATGATACCCCTTTGCCCACGAAACTCTTATTCATGTTATATACTGATTGCGTCACAACGTGGGACTGATTGAATATTCATTACGCACTGCACTCGCGGTATTTCTTGGGTTGGGTTGGGTAGAACAAAATCACGGTTTGTTTAATAAAACATTACGTTTGTAATTCAAATATTATATTTACTACTTTATTCTCATTAGATGTCGTGTTCAATATTATGATAAATGGGTGATAATTGCTCATTCGCGTACTTCGCGGGGGCGTTGTTGGATATTTGTTGTTTGTCGTTGATTGGTTAGTGCGCGCTTCTAAATTTGTATATTCGTGATTGACACCCCTAGAGCTCTGAGCGCCGGCCGCACGACTGAAAGGTACGTGACGCGTCTGTCGTCCGTTCACTGTATGCTTGCCATATGCTTGTGTGCGGACTGTATACCCTCCCTCGTATTGGAACACGGCTGAAATACGGACTAGCACTATATACAAGGCATCAATTTTTTTCACGGTAAGAATGACTAGATTTTCAATATTTTCTGGACGGATACTCCGTATTATATTTAAGGATTCAGAATGTGCTAAAGGGGCAAAGACGTGGGCGTGATTGCTGCAATTAAAGCGATGTGTGTGGACTCGCTAAAAAAAACTTGAACTTTGTGTCGTGTGCGTGTGTGTCGTCCCGGTGCCAGTCACGTCAGCGCAGGATATAAAAAATGTAGGCATGTTGTACAATTTTAGGCGCTGCTTGATAGAACAAAATCCTGTCAAAAAGGCACTCGATGTCTGGAGGTAAACGCAGCGCATTGTGAACATGTTTCAGGCCTACTTAGCCGGAATTTCGTCTGGTTGTCTGTGTCATGCAAAATGGGAGTAAAATGTAAATTATTTCTTGCCGATTGTATACTGTACGCGCTCTACTCTTCTCATTACACTATGCACCTATTCTCTCTCCGCGGCCCCTGCAGTGTGCTTATTAAAAATTCATTTTGCGGAGCCCTATCCCTTGGCCGATCGAATATAGCTTCCGGCACTGAGTCGCTGTGGTGATGTTGCCATCTTCGTTTAGGATGCGGTTAATACTATGTACCTGTACAAAAAGTGTACATTTCCATCTGAGCATCAATTTAATTCGGCTCGCGGAAAAATGATGGCGTAATCTGGGTGAAATTTCGGGAGGGAACTTGTGGGTTGCACGAATTTGTTTTAAGGGGGAACCGAAAGTACATAAACTGCAGCTTGTGTAATTGTTTGTACATTTCAAGATTTCAAATCGGTGGCACCAGGGGTGCACCGGGGGGCGGGGGAAACGGAACCCCCCCCCCCCCCCCCCCCCCCCTGCAGTTTACGCCACCGATTCCTATGCATGCTGTTCATTTTCTTGACTGAATATAAATGACATATAAAATGAGCAATAATTGCAGCAGGATGACGGCGGTTGTCTTGCTGGTTTGGGGTTCGATCTGGATTGAGAAACATTCTGCTATAGAGCTCAGTTGTATTACCTTGGCAACTGAGGCAGCAGCGATTTTCCAATACTATAAAAATTATGCAGATATGGGTCGATTTAAATCGATACCATGTATCTGTACTGTGTCATGTCTGTCAAGGAAGTGACCTTGTGACACTCCATACAGCTCGCTCTAAGTTTCCAGTAGCCCGTTTTTTATCATTCAGATTTATTCTATAGGCCTATGAAATTATTTTCAGATGTACAGGGGGTTGTGTTCGATAACAATAGTCTGGAGAGTGTATAGGGTCTAGGGACAAAAGGGGGGGGGGACCCCTCTGCCCCATATCGTGCTGGGTATACCAGGGGATGTGTTAGGTAACTTAGTCTGGAGTGTGTATATAGGTTATCGGGACAAGACGCGGGTACCCCTTTGTCCCACATCTTGCTGGGTCTAAAATAGTGTTCTTTCATTTTAGATAACCCACAAACTGTCGGTGATTCAGATTAAAGGTACATGTAGTGTACATCATGCACACTTAAAAAAAGAACTACTGAAATGCTGCATTTGTAACCCAACTTTCTGTGACTTTGGGTTTCAACCATGTACGTACATGTGTACTCCTTTCTTATTACCATCAAAAACCCTTGCTATAGTGCCTCATCACGGGCATAGGCTTGCGCTAGCTTTTATTCCTGTTTGCTTAGTGATGTTGGACAGGATAAACGCAGAAAGCACAGTGGATCAAACCACTTTCTTGCAGGGAGTAACGCCTATTATACGTTGTTTATTTTAGTTCGTATTTTTGCAGTCAGATTTTTTTGCACTGTCTGTTGCGTAAATTTGTTTAAAAGAAATTAATGTTCTAAAATTATGGTGACCATAATGCCCAAAGATAAGAAATGGGTACGTTTGAATGGAATTTCCGTCTAATGACCTTCATTCTTTCAATGAGGTTCGATCGAAACCCTAACACAGTAAGTTACAAATGCAGCATTTGATTGGCCCGTCTTTTTTTAGGAGCCCTCTTAATCCGAATCACCGACAATTTGTTATCTAAAACGAATGCACACTGCTCTAACGCACATCGACGTACTACAGATGGCATGGTGCCAGCCACTTAAAACAAACAAACAAAAACCAAAAAAGGGAGCCCCCCCCCCCCCCCCCCCCCCGGCTACGCCACTGTGGTTACTCGAATCAGCATATCGATATGCAATGTTTGAACTCGGATGTGCATTCGAAGCACGGTTCATCGAAAGTAGGACTCGCACCGCATCACAACCTCCCCATGCGCACTTTGTATTAATTTAATATATTATATTATTTTTTGCGTGATCATTACCCAGGCTTAATCGTATCGCTAAACAGAACCATGGTTTACGCGGTAATGTCGTTTGGCACCAGCATGTAATCCTGAATGCATCACTCAAAAACACCCACACCTCAGAAAGATGACATTACAATGATCTCTTTGGTTCTTTTCTTTTTCTCGCAGCTGCGATATGTTTCAGCTCATGTATGTAGCAGATCACTTTTTGAGCATTATAAAGAAGCTTGAAACAAAACCAATCATATTTCCCAGCTTTTGTAGTTTGTACATTTCTTCATGCTGCAATGTACAAGCGTTGCATAAACGGAAATGGCATATTAAATTATAGGCTGAAGCGTTCCAGTTTCGATCTCCACGCACTACGCGTACTTTAGTTTAACCTTCAAATTTTGCACACAAAAAACATAATACCATTGAGCAAGGAATATGCGTGTAAAGTGGCCTTTGTTATGCTTGGTCAGAGCTGATAGCGTCGGGTGCCCGGCAGAAGGGCATATGAGCGTTCCGACGCGAAAAATCACTTTTCGAGAAAATTGAATTTGAAGGAACCGACGTCCTCTCACGCGTATTATAAATCGTACGAATTTCAAATTTGCCACATGTATGGATTATAATTTTGGGAACAATTTGTGTCAATATCCGATGAAAACGTTTAAATTTCATTATAATACAGGCAGTTCTCTGCATATGCCCTTCTGCTGGGAAGATTGTGGTGCATTGGCTTTCGCGCATAAGGGCATATGCGCGCATATGCCCTTTTGCCGGGAAGAGTGTGGTGCATTGGCTTTCGCGCATAAGGGCATATTATGCGCGCATATGCCCTTTTGCCGGGAAGAATGTTTGTACAGTACGTTGACACGTAGGGGCATTAGCGTATTCAATAATGCATAAAACGTGTCTAAAACATGACATTACAGGGGGATCCAGGATTTTTTGCGGGGGGGGGGGGGGGGGTTCTGAAATTTGCCCAGAATGGCGACTCCCAAAGTGTTCAGTCTGCGAAAAATAAGAGGTTAAAAGCGTTTCTGCTTTTTTTGGTTTGCAACTCTAGGCGTAAGCCCATACAAAAAAAAAAATAAAAAAATAAAAAAAATACTACCCCCCCCCCCCCCGGATCCGCGCCTGCATTCTCCTCGCCTTAAAGACATTAGTGTGGTTTCGGGCCAATTTAGAGGGCATAAAAGGTTTCTGGTTTGCACCGGATCTTTTGACTGGTTTGTATGACTACTAAATTTGTATGCACTCTCAACCAATTAGCCTTTTAGAGGTATGGCGGACACAATAGGAGGGCGCTATTTGATTTGGGTATACATTTTGTGCCATACAAAAGGTATACCTAAATCAAATAGCGCCCTCCTGTTGTGTCCGCCATACCTCTAAAAGGCTAATGTGGGGTGGGGAGTTTAATCCAATGGGGAGGGGCGGGGATAAAAACTAATAAGATCCATTAAGATAAAGAAGTATTTCCAGCACTGTTTACCGTATTGCTATTTTGTGCATTTGGTTTATTATTAATTTTACTGAAATTCATGTTCAAATTTGATTGAATAAAAAAAAAAAAATGCATACAGAATTTTTATTTTATAGTTCATTTTTCCCCCCCATTTTCTTGCCGTTTGTCTTCAGCATGTTTATCGTAATGTTGCATCCTGACGCCACTTTTTCCATCATTTATTATCTCAATGAGGGCTATTCATTGCTCATTAGCTTACATGTACTTCATGCCATGCATTAATACACAAAGAATTACCAAGGAAATAAAGTTTACAGCAAGATTATCAAAACTTAAGAAATGTTTGTGCTGAAATCTAGCTGTAAAAGTTAAAGCTGTTTTCTGTTAAGAATCTGAACCCAAAATGATCTAATGAAAGAACAATAAAAATTGTGAGAAAAGTTCGCTCAATGGCTTACTGCCAAAATGCAATGTGCTCATGCAACATCGAAACACCAAAGAACAGAAAATTAAAGATGTAAAAATTTCCAAAATTCCTGAAATATCTGTACAGGGGAACGTCTTAAGATTCGGAATGCTTGTTATGTTTCACCGGGGACCATTGTCTGTTCCAATTGGGAACATGCATTGTAGGAATGCATACAAATGCCCTTGAAATGTTGATGCTTATATTACATTTACCCTGCATGGGGCCGAGTGCAATATGAATTGACATGACAAAAAGAACTGTCTATTCTTCGGTAATTGCTGCTTCATTCTCTTCCTCATCTGACTCGGAGCTGCTAGAAGACTTCTCTTCAAAGGGCAGGTTACGATAGTAGGAATGAAACAACTCTGGAATCACATTTGTATCGCAGAGGTTGATCAGATCTGCCCTCTTGGCTGCAGATATCTTTAGTGGCGCACTGTATCTGCTTTCCAGCTGAACTTCTTTCCCTTTCTTCCTCCCCGAGGCGCACACACGGAGAGTCCTGAAGTCTTCATCATAGTCATATCTGAAGTTGATGAGATGAGGGGAGTTCTTATCATACATCAAATGCTTGACCTTCATCCAGTGCACTGCATCGCCATTTGTGTCCTTCTTGACATTATGCAGAGTGTTTCGAGAGAGTTTCTTCAGATCATAAAACTCTGTGTACTTCAGCTGAACCACTTTGTAGGGTTTCTTTCTTCTGGCCATTGAAGCGAGGGTGGCCCACTGGTCGGGATGAAAAATCGGGACCTTCTTTTTGGCATGTTCAATTGAGCTATGCATCGAATCAGCTTCCATTTGAGTATGGCCACTTTCCAGAAATTTCTGCTCGATTACTGAGATAGATGACGTTCGGACTACATACATCAATCCAGCTGATACAAACTGGTTCCTGTTTTGGCCACCACAGCTATCTGAGTAGAAGGTGACATGGTTCACTGATTTAGGCAGTGTCAACAGATGCTTGATAAGGCAGGTACCAATCTCACACGATCCCCTTGCTCCCATAGCCTCGGTCCACATGTAGCATGTTCCGTCCCCATTGCTCTGGTCGTAGACAGTAAAGTTATAAGAGGACAACTTTCGTTTGTAGAATAGCACAGAGGTGCTGGCTGAAGGCGTTGACAAGACCTGCTCTAAGTCCATTGTAAATGATGAAAATGATGGATCAATGACTGCTCTCTGTTTGTCTTCAGCCTTCTCCTCTCTTGCCCTTTCTTTGTTTTTCAGGTGCTGTTGTTGGCTCGTCTCAAGTTGCTTCTTAAGCTCGGGTGCTGCGTTGGAGAAACAAGTGCAAGTTTTGCACTCATCCTTTTTTGGAATGTGGAAACCGAGGTTGAACTCAGTATTGAAGATATGCCTGTATACCTTCAGTGACTGTGGTTGTGTTGACTCATCACAGTACAAATCGTACATTTTTGCAACACTCAAATCCGGGGAGAGGTATTTCCTTTTTGTACTGCTTCTACAGTAGTGTGAAGGCAATACTGGAAACCTTTTGATGTGATTGCGGATTTCTGTCAATTTGTCATCGGAAGTCTTGTTTGCTGGCTTGTGTTTTCCTCTCTTGTCTTGGGCGCAAAATATTCCTTCCTTTTTCGTCAAGGTGTAGTGAACTGTTTTATATCCAACTCCAAGAGTGTTGAGAAAGAAAATCCGACACACACATACCTTTCTTTCATTCAATGGCAAGTGATAAACATACGTGCATTTTGGACGTGTCCCTTTCTTTTTTTTGCTACATGAAGGATTTTCCTGCACGTTTTGAACAATGAAGTCTCGTTGCCTTTCATATGAGCCTGTTGCCCAGTACTGATAAAAGATTGCTTCTCTTTCAGTGGAAGATATATGTGCAGTGCACTGATGCCTGCATGCTGTGGGACAAGAAGGCCCCATCTCCCTGGCAGGTCGATTTTTGCCACCTCTAGAGATGTAAGCCTTGCCACAATTTCTTTGTTGCTTCTGGATGTTTTGTTGCCATTCTTCTTGACGACATTTTCTTTTTCTTGCCTTGCGGTTCTGCAAAAATGGGAAAGAATAATCGTAAATTAGCAGCAGTACAGGAATGATACAAATACAGTGGAACGCCGCTACACCGAACACTGCTATACTGAACTCTGCTATACCGAACACCTTCCTTAGCTCCCAAATTTTGTGTACAAAACTTACCGAACATTGTTGTTGAAAAAAGGCAACGGATAAAAAAAAAATACTGGGCATTTGGGCCGTTTGTAATTACCAAACGGCCGCAGCTTTAGCCTATGTTGAAGAGTGACAGGTGGCTATAATTTCCCCAAGGAATAGAAGGAAAAAGCAAACTGTTGCTTTAGAATGATAAACATGTAATTACATAATTCAATGGCCGGCACATGTTTAAAGTCGTCCTTATATAAGTCACTGGCGGCTGAAAATCGCTATACCGAACGATCGCTATAACGAACAAAATCTGTGGATCCTGTGATGTTTGTTATAGCGGCGTTCCACTGTACTACTTTTTATGGAAATAATTCTACAATGCACATAGATTGAGCTCTTAATTTTTTATAACAGGTTTCAAAGATACCGTACGTACACTTTATTTTTGTGACATCACATTTGAAGTAGTGTTCAGCCCATGTCTGTGTATCTGTGTTTTACTTACTACTTGCTGTGCTGCCACATAATGCTTGTAATTTCATAACATGTCAATCAAGTCTTTCAAAATACTGAAATTCAGCCAACAAGGACATAGGTTCACTGTGCAGGGAACTATCAATGCAGCAAGTACGCACTCATTTCTATCCACAAACGTAACTAACATTTGGCTTACCTCACACGATTCAGCAGTTTCTCTGGCATCAGCATGGGCTGTACTTGTGTGGTACGAATCTAGTTTTCCATGGTTTGAAGTCTATGGTGAAAGAAAAAAAAAATGAATATTTCACATTTTCTGAATATCATTTTTTTCCTTGGGATAGGTCACTTTGGATTTAAGAATCATTAACTCGTAAGAAAAAATCATACTGGAGGAGAAGTGGTTATATCTTGAATTGTTGCGGATGCATTTATTTATCTCTTGCCTCCCTTTGAAAATGGGGGGGGGGGGGCAGAGTTTAAGGTAGGTTGAAATTTCTATCTATCTAAAGAAAAATTCTTCACCTCCATGTTAGATTTATGTCGATCCCCTTCAGAAGCGGAGCAGTCGTCAGTGTTCGGCTGAGATGAATCCTGGGGTTGAATTTTGTCTGGATATCCATCAAGGGATGCCTACAGAAGACAACAAAACCTTAAAATTATCAAAATGTATGCATCACCAAAACTCCAGATAAATATAGGCACTGCTTCACCATTAAGACTCACTTAAGCCCGCCGCACACGAGAGCTATCTGCTGAGCCAAAAATCATTCTAGGCCGTTTGCTCAGCACGTAGCTCACTAGTTGTGCGGTAAATTTTGGTGCGTTTTCTGCCTCGCGAGACTGAGGCAAATATCTGTCATGTTTGATTTGTTTCGCCTCGCGAGGCGAAAAACTCACCGTGTGCGGGCAACCTGAGCTACGTGCTGAGCCAAAAAAAAATGAACTAGCCAATGAAACGCATACTCTGTTCAGGTGGGGCGTAATCATACATGCAGCATTTATACATGTACATGTATTACGTTTTGAGTCAATGGGATGGAACTTTTGGTTCAGGGCCTTGGCCAACGGATTTTTCATTTTTTGGTTGAACTTTGTGTTCTTTTTCTGAAGAAAAGGATGAAGTGCTTTTTAATTAATTGAGAAAATAGCAAGGAAGAACCGGTATGTGCAGGCAAAGTTCAGGGAATGATCAGTTGATTTAATTTGTTGTTATCATTTCAAGAAATAGCCGCAGTGAGTCGGAACTCGTTTGAGGGGAAGGGGAAAGTGGGAGTTGTTAACGGCATCAACAGAGTCATTCCTTTTTCTCTCCATTATTTTTTGATTTGCGGGAAAGGTTGGAGGACGAAGGATTCTGTTGAGCGAAGTATCATGATAGGTTTATGTCAGTGACTGGTCTGCAATCTACGAATTAAGCTGGTGGGTATGCCAGCCGTGTCGGTGAGTAACCCACCAGGAGCGTAATTTCTTTCTTCTTTCTTCTTAAGTGAAATACGCCTCTAGGAATCAGTTCTGGCCACTGTTTCTGCAAGATGACAGTGGGTTAGGTTTGTGGCCTCGTCAATACACGTCCGCGGGCCAATTGTGTACGTCATTCCCAGAGAGCGGGAGTTTCAAAATTCGTCTCTGGTCTTGGCTACGCAAGGACTGGTTTGGGTATAAAAACAGTGGCTCTTTGTTTTCATTTACAAAAAAGTGTACTCAATGATTGATTTTAACCGGTGATAATATGCTGCCCCAATGCTTTTCTTTTTTTTGGAAGGGGAAGCAGAGCATATTTTCTGCTCTTTTTTCTCGCAGTTCATCAGTCACCATCTTTTCCGGTTTTTTTTTATTATGTTAACTTGCTAGTGATGGCAGAAAAATAGATATTGCCGGTACGGTACTTCTTTTAATGATTGAAGTAAGGGGATTTTGAGTTATTTATTTTATTTTGGTCTTGAAATCCATTCCTTACAGATCATTATTTTGTTCTTCCAGTAATTTCAGATTTGCACGTTCTCCTCATCCAGATTTTTTTCTTGGTTGGATTGTGGAGATGTTTGAATCCCAGACCGAACCAGGTCATCTTTTTATGTTTTATGCTGTTTGCATGACAAGATAGGTTGGCTCAAGAGAGTCATCCTTGTCGCATAAATGCTGCATGTATGATAGCGCCTTACGTGGACAGAGTATGCGCTTTCATTGGCTAGTTTGTTTTTTTCGCTCAGCATGTAGCTCAGGTTGCCCGCACACGGTGAGTTTTTCGCCTCGCGAGGCGAAAACAATCAAACACGACAGATATTTGCCTCACGGTCTCGCGAGGCAGAAAACGTACCAAAGATTCACCGCACACGGTGAGCTACGTGCTGAGCAAACGGCCTCGAATGATTTTTTGCTCAGCAGATAGCTCTCGTGTGCGGCGGGCTTTTAGCAATACAAAAAGCAAAAAGGAAAAACTCACCTCCATGTTAGATTTATGTCGATCCCCTTCAGAAGCGGAGCAGTCGTCAGTGTTCGGCTGAGATGAATCCTGGGGTTGAATTTTGTCTGGATATCCATCAAGGGATGCCTACAGAAGACAACAAAACGTTAAAATTATCAAAATGTATGCATCACCAAAACTCCAGATAAATATAGGCACTGCTTCACCATTAAGACTCAAATTTTGCTCGGTTTTAGTGAAGAATTAATCTAACGCAGCTTGTAAAAATTCTCCAATTAAATGACAGACAAACTTTGGGTTGTCTAAGGGGCGTTGCTAATTCTCAAACGGCGATAGGTCAATATTATGTTGCTCAGCATATTGAATGAAATCTTTATATAAGTTATATCGTTATTCTTGTTTGTATTGTTGTAATATTGTAATTTTGAAATATGTTAATTGCAAATGTTGCATAAAATAGTAATTTAAATATTACTACTCACTGCATATTTATTGTGTTGCATGCACGGGTCATCCTGTACAAAATGCTGGAAGCACAGGAGAACATCACACTTAGTGCAGGCTGCAAAAATGTCCTCTAAACAGCCTGTGTTTTCGCACAACTGTGACTGCTCACTGTTCCCAACTTCTTGCAGCATCGTCTTAACGGCATCAATACATTGCACTGCATGACAAAAATTATTTAGTGATAAACAACAGCAATTGCTATATCTGAGATGCATGTACAAATGACTGACAATTGGCATTAAGCCCACCTGTTTCAAGGATGTTATTTGATTTGACAACTATTGGCGTCTCATGCACAATAGCTAGACAAAAAGACAAAATTTTACGATGCATGTAACTTCTTTGACTGTGTACAAAGTCAATGACATTCGAGTGTATTTTCAAGGTATTTTTATGACAAAATTTGAAATGTTTCTCAGTCCCACATTCATGTATTTTTTTTGCAATATGACTGACGTTAATTGAGATTATGATGAAAAAAGTGGCGTCAAGATGCAACATTCTGTCCCACTTTTCCAAAGTCATTGAAAGGAAGGATTTAAAAATGTATCGTAAACATCCGTAAAACTCTGTTTAACCCTGCTATACTTATAACTATCATCACAGCCTATCAACAAGTCTAAACACCAACTCTCACAGTTTATGTATGTTTCAATCTGTCACTTGATAGGTTTTGATCTATAGCATAGCTGGGTCCAGTTTGGCACTGAGAACAGGAGGGTTAATGAGTTTAATTGAAAGTATCATACTGTACCATCAAGATCAAGTCCCCTTTTTAAAGTGGCTAATGGGATGTCATCCTCATCATCCGAGTCAGTGGTGTCCAAAACCCTCCCGGTCCAGATTATACCGTTCCAATCCATGGAAATGACAGAACCAACTGTGACTGGTCTGGGGCAATTGATGTCCTTCAGAGACACAACATTTGTTGTACCATCTCGGTCCCACTGGATCAGGAGGTCGGTGTCTGAATCCATATTCTGGAAGTAAAATATATAAATTGATTGTTATGACCCCTTTCCATGTAAGAGAACAAAATCGTACAATTTATTTGACTTACCAAATTACTACTAGCTGCTGACATAAAGACCAAACAAGTACGTCATACAGAGGGTTTTCATGGTTTTGAATCTTTGAGGAAAAATTTGGGGTAAAATGAAAACAATAAAAAAACACGAAAATAAAGATGGCAATCACCACAATCACACAATGCCATGCTGAATCAACATCAACAGTAAACGGCATACAAAAATCACAATTTGTACCATGTCTACCTTAAACAAACTTCTAAATTTACATTTTAAAATGTGTACTTAGAATAGATTATAATCAAATGATGTTGTCATGTGCATCACCATTATGGGAGTCAAATTTGTATGGTGTACTATAAGGGCCACCGCTCCAACGTGGTAAGACACATGGAATTAACGTGGTAAGACACATGGAATGTCGCGGTAAGACACGTTATTTTGGCGCAGTAAGAGTGTTGATTGACGCGGTAAGAAATGTTGATTGACGCGGTAAGAGAGACTTTAGTGGCGTACTAGTAAGAGTGTTGGACTGACGCGGTAAGAGACGTACTTGACGTGGCGACAAAGTGGGACTGACGAGGTAAGAGAGGCTTCATGTAGCGTGGTAAGAGTCGCGGTAAGGGATTGCCACTACGGTGGCCGATAGACAACGTAATTTCAAAAATGTACCTGTAAATCTTAAAAATCGGGTGTGTATTTTTTTTAATATCACACTGATGAAATACTCATACTTTCGGCCAATGGTGTCAAGAATGACGTGGCAAGGGAGGAGGCCCCTACCCCCTGGAAATAAAAAAAAAACGAATAAATAAATAAATAAAAAAGACAACGAGGTGCTAAGTCAATGTCGTACTCAATTGAATGTATATTTTAAACACTCGAAACCTGCTGAAAGGGGCATAAAATAACAAATTATTAATAATGAAATATTTGGCGTGAGATTGGGTAAGGTAAAAGGGCATCATGCTGGAGTGTGTCAGCTTTTTAAATGCCAATACCAATAGGTCACCCAATTAACTTGCACCATACATTACTACACCTCATCCAATATCCCTACCCCACATAATCCCACCCCACCCCACATAATCCCACCCCACCCCTCATCAACGATCACTCCACCCCACCCCATTTTGAAGATTTTGAAGATTTACATATATTTTTGAAATTACGTTGTCTATCGGCCACCGTAGTGGCAATCCCTTACCGCGACTCTTACCACGCTACATGAAGCCTCTCTTACCTCGTCAGTCCCACTTTTTTGCCACGTCAAGTACGTCTCTTACCGCGTCAGTCCAACACTCTTACTACGCCACTTAAGTCTCTTTTACCGCGTCAATCAACATTTCTTGCCGCGTCAATCAACACTCTTACTGCGCCAATAAACACTCTTACCACATCAATAACGTGTCTTACCGCAACATTCCATGTGTCTTACCACGTTGGAGCGGTGGCCCTTATAGTACACCATAAATTTGCATGAGGTGCATTGGCTTTGCTGTATTTTGAAGAAATTTTGAGCAACATGCACGAATAGGCCTATTTAAATTATTTTGCACACATGTATCTGAAAGCGTTAAATATGCAGTTGTAATTTTCCTACGACTCAAATAGGCCTACATGGTATGACGGCGTCTATTGAGAGAAGTCTGTTTTATGTGGAAAAAAGTCATTTTGGAATTTGATCAAGTAGGCCTAACGTTAAACCAGTACTAACTACTAACTAGGCCTTGCCCTAGGGCCCTTCACTACATACACGATTGCCAAAATAATATTAGCCTAATCATGATAAATGTGATAAACCATAAACTAAGTACCCAAGCCAAGCCAGCACAAACGTTAGTGTGGATCAGCAATTTGAGCACTTAGACGCGTTAACTTCCTCCATGATACTACATACAATGGTAAACAAAATGTACGTGTAAAAATAGACTTATTATTCAGTTAGCTGTGTCTCCTGCCCAGTTTCCGGACACGAACTTTTTTAAAAATTAGCCCTACTGCTTAGTCAAATTCAACATCAGCATAATTAAAAATTGAAACATTTTGTATTTAAAATATAAAATCGAGTTATGATTTGTTTAAACACTTACTGGATGCGAGACAAGGCTGAATTTAGCGAAGCGAAGACACTCAACTCTCCCGCCGTGACCGATCGATGAGGTCGAGTCTCGAACCGCAAAAGTCACAATAAACTGGTTTCCTGCCACAATTACGTCGTGCATTGCGCACCCAGTAGATAGGCCTCAATGTAAAAGTTTCAGTTGAAGCACGCCTTTGCCACAAAGCGGGTTAAGACAGTGTGCCAGTTTAAACCGATACGCGTATGTCCTTCTGCCGGGAAGACGGTCAACCAAGCTGGTTTCAGTAAAAGGTTGCAAGGCGCTATATGTCCTTCTGCTGGGAACAATTTCCGTCTGGTCAGTGTTATGCCCTTTTACAATTCGTTCTTACGTCATAATGACGTAATATGGGAAATCAATATATGGATAGAATTGAAGCGCATACAAAACACTATACAATGGGATATTAATAAAAAATTGACCTTAGTGACCGAATTTTCCCCTTATACCCTTCTGCCGGGCACCCGACGATAGAAGGTTTTTTGGTTTGTTTGGGAGTGGGGGGGGGGGGGGGGGGGTGCCGGGTATAAATTCCTGTATTTAGATTACATTGTCAATTGACATTCCACGTTGACTCATTGACTTTATTTTCTTTTCATCTTTTTTTTTTCTTTTTTTTTTAAAGAGTAGATTCGCTTGTTTTGCTCGAGGCATTTTCAGCAAAATAGAAACTGCACCTAAAGCTTGAAAATACTACTAGTAATATCAAAGATCGTATAAGGGGAAGATCGGACACTCCGCTGAAAAAAGTGAAACGGAACATACTTCCTCCATGAACGGAAGTAGTTGCTGTGTGGTAGTCTGGTTCCCTGACCTGAAGATTCCCTGACGTCTATATCTTAGGTCAGGTAGCTACACTGTAAAAACGTTGGGTAAAATATAGTTGGGCAACTGTTATTTACCCAACATTGGTATTAACTTACCACATTGTTGGTTATTTCAGGTAAAAATGGACCAATTATTGGGAAGAGTATGCCGAAGATAAATGTGTGTGGGTATTTGGTATGTTGCTCAACATTAGGCAAAATACCAACCCATTTTGACCAATTTTTTTTTTACAGTATACACGTATACGACGGTTTAAAATAGATCATGACGTGCGTGTTAGTTCGAGTGACGTCAGTGCATCATTCAAATTTAAAGAGCAACTAAAACGCCAATTTCTTTTTTTACTTTTTGGACTTTTCCGACAGTTTAAATACTCTTTTAACTAATGGAGATTAGTTTGCAGACGAGAGGGATTTTTTTATTAAAAAAAAAAAGGGTTGTTATTCTGAACCATTTATCCTGTTTCGCGAAAGCTCATTGTGTATGTAAATGTATGTACGTGACCCCGTGACGTACACGTGTAGAGTCGGTTGATAATACAGCCAAACACTATGCATGTACGTACGTGGAGTTGATGCTGCTGGAAGAGTTTTGGTCGACATAACTCCTCCGTTTTCCCGTCTATTTTGTCTAATTTTGATATTATTTCAGTATATGAGCATGGTTCTGAGATAATCATTATGCCTCGATCGTGTGTAGTTGGGGGTTGCACGAGGAACAGCGACAAAAACCCTGACCTAACCTTACTGCGATTCCCAGTGCTGAATGGAGTTCAAAGGCGACAGTGCAGGGTCCGCTTTGTAGACAATACAATATCTGATTTTCGGCTGTCGAAATGGTCGAAAATATGTGCAGAACATTTCGCCAAAGACTGTATTGATGATAGTGTTAGTATGAAAACTCAGCTGGGTTTGAAGGCACAATTCCGTTTGAAGGCTGGAGCCATTCCAACTCTAAAGGCACCGAGCATTCCAATCCTGTCCCGGACTCACGCGCCCCAGACCACGACGACGTTTCCTGCGGTTGCCGGCTCGAGCAGCCAGAGCCCCGGCTGTCTCCATACCCTGTCCACGCTCGTTTGACTCAACATGCATTGTACACGCACGGTACCGCATGCGCTGCATGCGATTGAGTCTAGTACCTTATAACAGAAATTGTGTGTATGAGAAGGTGCGGGTCCTTAGGGCTGCATAAGCAAAGTCGCCAGACTAGAGTATAGAATCAGCTCACACACAACTCACCGCGCAGGTCCCAATAAAAGCCGACTGCAAACAAAGGAAAGTCTGACTCATAACTAGCATTTCAGCAAGAACAAGCCTACAACCCCAATTCTAAATGTGTCTCACAAAGATGTCAACACTTTAAAATATGTTTACCGTGGTGTTACACCTGAATCATGTGCACAAAGCACAGCAAGTAATACTAGCCTTAGACAAGAAAATACGTACAGACTCTATGTAAAACATTGTCGTATAATACAGTGACGTCATATGTTACTACACGTATACGTCATCACTCGCGCGATACGGCACGCAGTTGACCTCGGCCTTTTCTGAATCGAGTCAAAATGGCTCAGAAGGAAAAGGCTCAAAAATATTTTTTTTGTTTTTTTCAGAATCATGAAACTTGTTACATTAGTTTTGGGGAGGCATAAACTATCAGATAAGCGCAAAAAGCCAAAAGAAAATTGGCGTTTCAGTTGGTCTTTAATTAAAGAACGCGGACAGCCTGCACGCGAGCGCGGCACCACTGTAAAAATGGCGTCGGCGAATTCCTGTATACAGGAATTCGCCGACGCCATTTTTACAGTGGTGCTGCGCTCGCGTGCTGATTGCGCGCGTTCTTTAATTTCAGTCGCGCGCGCATTTTGGCAAGTTGTAACACCATGTTGGTCGAAGCTGCGTGGAGCGCGTGCGTCTAACACGCACGCGAGCGCCTCGCCACCGCAGTAAATGCTTCTAATTTTGGTCGCCGGATTCGTCTATAGACTAATCCGACGAACAAAATTTAAAACTAGAAGCCATCTTTAGGTACCCAATCAAACGGTACCATACACGCGCGCTCGTTATACGCACGCACACATTGTGCCTTTGACCAATAGGTGAAAAGTAAACACGCTCCAAAGAAAACACGCGCCAAAGAAAACACGCGCCTTATAATTATGTACTAAGCACGCATATGAGCGCGCGCGAGCGCTGTACCGCCCGATTGGGTGGCTTCTAACGGTTCGTCGGATTAGTGGAATCGTCCAGTAATTCTCCTTGTTTGAATATTCATGTTATAGAAGGTTTTTGGCGATTCCGACCAATCAGCTTGTTCCGTCCACTTTTGGACTAATTCGCCATAGGGTGTGTACAAACCAAAGATCGTATAGCGCCGCGTAGCGGCGATCCTATAGCGCCGCTACGCGGCGCTATAGGATCTTTGGTACAAACCGATGAACGACATTCCCAAGTCTGTGATCGTGATCCAAAGTTAACTCACAAGAGGGCGCTATTTTCGGCACTATTCTGTGATTGTATTGGCTATCAGGCCGACAAAAACCACGATCACAGACTTGGAACCAAATCTAGTCCGACCCGCGCACATGACCCGGCCATCCGGCGACAGTCGCATCGTGCATGTCGTGTCATTCGCTGTCAGTACGGATCGGAGATTTATTTTCACCTTTTTTCGAAAATTGGAACCGCTTCAGGCCAGGCTATCTTTTGCTTGGCGCACACAAGGTGAGGATGTAAATGAGGCTGAGTGGGATTTTGGGGGAAAACTGTTTCGCGGTTTTCGTGCGCACATGTCAAACGTGAGTGCATGGGAATGAATTTCTTATTTTTGCCGGGCTATAGTACCATGGAGGAAGAAAACATGTGTTTTCTTCCTCCATGATAGTACTATCCTCGATGTACCGGTTTTCGAGGGTGTAAGGATTTATGCCAAGCAAGAGAAAAACTCACAGACAAAAGCAAACTTTTGACGTTGCAGTTTCTTTCATTTAAGTATTCTCCCGACTGTCACCGAATCTTGAATTATGATCACGCCTGTAGTGGCGATCGTTTCAACTCACCGAACGCGCGTCATGCAGCAGAAGCGGTACCTGTTTTCATTTCGAGGTTAATGAAAAACCGTAAAAATCTACGGTGTCCCATCCAGACTACCCGAAGAAATCGATATTTTTGGCACCTTCATCCCAAGTGGTGTATTCCGGACATTTTAACTGAGAAAACAAATAAACAATTAAAGTTTAAGCGGCTTTTTCTAATGTTTAATTATTTTCACTTCCAACGGTTGACAATTCAGTTTGGAAATAATTTAATATAGTTATTTTACACTTGGGCTTTTTCTGAGATGTTATATTAAAGGAATAAATATAATCCCTTCAACGTATATATCCAGTCTTTGACACAAGTTTCCATTTATTAATTTCAGTGAAGTTTAGTGCAATACTCCATTTTTAATTACCCACCCCTACCTTCCCCTCCCCTTCCTGCTCCCACCTTCCCATGCCCCACCCACAAATTCTGTAGCTACCTCTCCCTTCCCCCACCCCTCATCCTTACCTCAGCGTTTTTCTTGCCTCCCCCTCTCCTCCCTGTCACATTCCCTTCCCCCATCCTGGCATCCTTCTATTGATGTTTTGACTTTTTTGTTCACCCACCTCCCTGTGACCACTCCCCCACATTGCCAGGCCTTCTCAATGATTGCCCACTTGGTTCTATGTCTGTTTCCTACGTTCTAATAATAATTTCTTTCTAGTGGTTTTGTATTTTGTAATTTCCTGTCATTAAATCCTTTACATGTACGTACTGTCTAAGGACCGGTTCATACTTCCTGCGAATTTAACAGCGAAGCGAATTAGTCTGGGTAATGGGGTATCATGAAATCAATGACATCATGAAATTTGCTTTGCTTTTGCATTCGTGTGAAATATAAACAGGCCTTAAGTTTGGATGAATGGCAATAACGTTTTTTTTTACCAATTTTGACACTGTTTATGTATCCTAGGTAAATATCTACTCTTCCCCCCCCCCCCCAAAAAAAGAAACCTCCTAAATTCTCAAACTGAACCACCTCAGAAGCATTCTCACTCTTCAGGTGTGATGTGGCAGGGGCAATAAAATGTATCACTCGCCCTCAGCCATGTCAGCCTGGCAACCTTTGTACAGTATCTTAGATGAACCCAGTGTCCACAACTGTCATACATGCACTGTCCCCAAGATGTAAAGTACAGGGAATTGGCAAGTTCCTTCGGTCTAAACTTGTGACAGACGCAGCAGCTTTCGCCATTGTCACTTTCATCACTAGATTCGCTTGACAGATTTTTTTGCCACCGAAGACATGTAGCTTTGGAGGTCGAAGGTCCAGGTTGTGTTGTGGGTGACACATTTTTGCAGGCTGATTTCTTTTTAGGGCAACATTTTTTTTGTGATTTTTTCTTTGACGTGATGTTGTCAGCTGTTTTGGGTTTTTTTTGATACAGTTGTTATGTGTTCTTGGATTTTTTGATAGACAGTTTCCTCAGTGATCGCTCTGCCCCCAACAATGGCGCTCAGGTACCGTCGTTTTTTCTGTAGTTTCTTTCTCTGGCCCAGTTGTTGTTCTCTATGACTGAAGAAGTCTTCTTCACTGTGTCGTTCCTCTCCCAAGAGTTTTTCACTTTGGGACTGATCATGTTCGCACTCCAGAGTTGGATCACTAGAACTTTCCGACCTGCTCATTAGGGCTTTACTGGGCATGAACACGGATTTATCCACAACTGATAGATTGAAGGAAAAAATCCCTGTCTTCTTGAACGAGCTCCGAAGATTGCTTGGTGGTAATGCTGCTGTGTATGTCTTGCATGCAAGTTCACAGATGGAGAATTTGTCAATGCCAGTACATGTACTTGCATTTTGTCTCATCTGTTTATGGATTTCATGGTTGAAGATGCACTCAAAGGGCCCAAAACACCCCACATCGAGTGGCTGTAGAAGATGGCTTGTATGGGGAGGCAAAACGAACAATATAATATTGCGTTGTTTTGCCCAGTCAATTACTGGAATGGAGACATGGGACTTGTGACCATCATAGAGGAGGATGATTTTTTCGTCAGTTCTTCCTTGAACATACTTCTGGAAATGGTTTTCCAGGTAATCCATGAAGATCACTGAGTTTGACCAACCGCTATCGCTGACTGATGCCCCTGTTCCTGGTGTACTACCACGCAGCAGTTCTTGTCTCATTCTTTGACCAGGGAAGATGAAGTATGGGGGGATTTGCTGACCCAGGGCATTCCCACATCCAATAATTGTCACTGTTGATCCTTTGTCTGACGCGATGGCTGGCGGCGGTGTGGATGAGGCTGTGGTGACAACATTTGGCGGTTTGTGATCTTGCTTTAATCCCTTTTCATCTACATTGAATATGCACTCTGGAGAAGATGTCAAGTTGTATTTTTTTAGAATTTTCTCCAGTTCTGAAAAATAAGATGAAACCACTAACTCGGAAGTTGCCTTTGCTCTGTGCAATTCCAGGCCCCTTGGTTTGCGCAGTGCCAACTCGGGCCATCTCTTCATGAAGTTAGAGAACCACTTTTGAGATAGTGGATGGTCTTGGTCCCGCTTGTGAAGACTCTCAGCACAAGTGGTTGCGATGTCTATCACTTCTGCCCTGCTGTAGCCATAGCCACAGGCTGCCATGTATTTCAAATGTTCAACCAGACGGGCCTCCTCTTCTAGGCTGAACATTGGCCCAGGTCCAGATCTGATGACTTCAATGCTCACTCGACCTCTTACTCTGTCACGCAAGGTTGACTCAGGCACAGAAAACCTAAGAGCAGCTCTTGTAACGGCATCTCCATCATCCTTCACTGCACAGTATGCTTTGGTCAGAGCTGATGGTGAGTATTGCTGGTAACTGAAGCCAGTCCTGTTCAGTCTAACTGGACTTGCGAACTCACCCTGTGAAAACAAGACAAATACATTACTAAAATAAATACATTTTATTTATGATTTCTATAGCCTACTGCTATAAAACTTAATACATGTTAATGAATACTTAAACATGTAGTAAAAAATTTTTTTTAAATGAGGAGGTGGGCACATTTTAATAATCCTACTTTTGTTTTAGATCCTACCAGGCTGTATGTTCCAAGATGGCTTCTGCCGACATTTGACACCACCAAATCAATTTAAATGTGTATAAATTAACTGGAAGGCATTTCATCTCTTCTTTTTACATATTTTTTGTGGATTTTGTAGCAAAAAAGACAAAAAAAAGGGCCAGGTGGGGATGCTTAACATGTTTTTTTGGTCAAAAACACCTGCCAAAAAACTGGTAACATTTCAAGATCGTTAAAAGATTGGAATCTTCATTTCAAAATTTTAAGAAATATACAATGTACAAAATTGAAATTTGACTTTTTCAAATTCCAGGATCAATAACCACAAAATGTTCCAGTTTACCATCACATTCAATAAGCAAAATCCACGAATTATCCATGACTTTAACATAGCTCCATTACAATGCCCAGTAGTAAATGACAGTCAACAGTCAGTTTTTCTATAAGAAACATGTCTTTTTAGGGGCTCCGTAGCACAGTCAAGGTTCGACCTGACAATAAATGGTCACGTGATTTGGTTTGCTTGGATACTGACAAGCAGACAGCACACTGAACATTTTCACTGACATTAAATAAACTTTTTACGGGCTCATATACGTCCCTGAACATTTGTATCTAGTAATATTGACGATTAAATAGCTGCTGACGAGTTTTTATTCAAAACTCACCGACATCGCCTTCAGTTTCCACATTTTTGGGGCTGGCGGTGGAACACGTACCGTACACACAACAAATCAACTGGTTGTGTGGTACAAATCTGCGCGTGCGTCGCTACCTGTGACGTAGAAGGTCAACCCTCGAAAACTGGATGCCTCGAAAAGAGGTACGCGGACGATACTACTAGCCTATGGAAAAAATAGGCTTCTTTCTATGGGGTTGGAACCAGGGGTAGATCGGACAGTGGCGCTATGTGCATGCTCGACACTGCAGTGTATTCGTTTAATAGCACAGTGTCCGCATAGGCCTACCCGTTAATTTCTGCCTCATTTTTCACAGATTTTGCTGACATAAATCTTGCAATAACAGGTTGGGGCCACAATTAAGTTTAGACACTTGTTATAAGGAGGTTTGGTCCTCCCCCATTATGGTGGGGATATTAAAATAGTTTTTTTTTACAAGTACAGGTTTTAGAGGACAAAGCAAATTCTGATGATGGATGGCCCAAGTGAACTTGCTGGTTTGTGAGTCGCGTGACAGCATGGAAGAAGGATCCTTCCTCCATGTTGACAGTGACTAGGCCTACTTGACATTATCTTTTTTCACTGAGTGATATAAATGTTGGTGGATGCAGTTCTAATGAGATTGAGAAGTACTTTGGATGTCACATACAATGTACATATTACTAATACTAGTCAGCAACAACAAAAGTGGCATATGATATGTGGCTATTTTTATGATAAACTATCTAGTATTCCAGAAAAGTAAATAAATCGTACATAGCTTTAATAATAACAAAAATACTTTGTCCGTCTCGCACATCGCCATCTTGGATCTTGCGAACCCACCTCGCGAGCAGGATCACTAAAAATGTGATCCGGAGCAGCTTTCGACGCTCTGGATCACTGATCGCGCTCCGGATCTGCGTGAAACAAACACGCCCCCAAAGTGTCAATCAAGTAAACTAATAATACTTTACAGTGAAACTTTTATCCATTAATAAATAAAATATATAGCATTTTTTTTTTAATTTAGAGTCCACGGCAACTGGTTATAATTTGCAGATTAACCAAGCCCCTTTGTTCACCTCAGATTGTGTGCATATCTGGCCTGTGATTGGCTACTATTTCACAGCTTTGTTGACACAATTCTACCACAACACGTCAACTGCCCGATTTCTTTTTTTTTTGGTGCCCCAACCCCTCCAAAAAGAAAGAAACTTTTCTGGCTAGATCTGCGCCAGATGGGATTGAAGTACAAGTTGATCACCCCACCCCCCCCCCCCCCCCCCCCCCACAAATCAAATTATAATGTGTTTGGCTTTGTGTGTTTCCAGAGGAATTGTTGAGTGCTCAACCTGTCTAGTCATGGCAAGCATCTTCCAGCAGAAGTACAATGCGGCGGAGGACTTCCCAAACTTTGATGGCCACAAAACCTTGCTGGGGAAGCATCTGTCCAGGGAGCTGTACGTTAAGCTCAGGGATGTGCAGACCGAGAGTGGTTTCACTCTAGACAGGGCCATCCAGAATGGAGTGGATAATGGAGGTAGGCTAAATTAAAACCAGTGTCCCGTACTCTGGCCGAATTTTGTTTTATTCCAGGGATTTCCTCCTACGACTCGCCTTTTAAAGGGGGGAGAGGTGAGTTGGTTTCACTGACGGTCCGTGTTCCATAGGTCTGAAAATTGCGATAATTTCTCTGGAATTTGTTGAAGAATTACCCTCTATTTAGATCTGGGCCCAGGAAAACCCCAAGGGTGGTAGGGTTGGCAATTCAACCCTACCACCTCTGATTGTAACCCAATACCGAGAGTGGATTTTAGCCTTGTATTGGGTGATTTCAATATTTAAAATTTTATTTTTGAATGAAGAAAATGCTTACTGCACTCTGCAGTGTATGCGATATTTGATTGCCTTTACGTTAACACTAAGAATAAGAGCGTCCCACTCCTCTTGCAAAAATGGAAACTTATTAGCTGTGTTACTGTTCAATTGAAAACTCTGGAAAATTGGAAAACTTACCGGTATCTAATAAAATAATTCGGTTTAAAGATATATTTGTTCAGGCTGCCTCACCCAAAAAGCATCTTTAAAGGAACTCATTGCCTTGGAGGCAAAGTGTTCGTCCTAAACTTGTTACGGTTGGAACGATTGTCAACAAGTAGAATATACTTGACCATCTCTTGCAAATGCACTATTTGGCTGAAACTCATTGACAAAAATAAACTAACCGTGCTTTGGGTTTGGGGTTTCCAATTGGTCCGAATTTTTCAAACTAAACTGGCATCCCTGAAGTGATTTTCGTCAATGATTCTCAGGCAAACTCTTGGAGAATGTTGTTGATGGGTTATTTTAGAGGAACGATTCCCAGATATGTACCCGTTTGACAAAGAGTTTCTTCTATGAGCAAAATTAGCATGGCTAAATTGGAAAGATTTTGAAGGATGGAAAACCAGCACAGTCTTTTTACTTCAAACGAAAAAAAGGAATTAAATAAAGAGTAGAGCATGTTGAAATTAACCTCTTGAATATATGGACGACAGCCATAGCTGTGGTTTAAAAAAGACTGGCCGGTTGTTGTCTATATATGCATTTCTGCGCATACTCAATCCATTGTTTGGTTATTGTTTGTGTTACGCTTGACTGCACAAGCCCATCTTAGCATGCCGGCATCCCATTATAACAGCCAGATAGAAGGGGTAAATTATTGTAGCACATGGTTTTATGTCGGAAAACAAGTTGAACCGGGTGCTGATTTGCATGTTTCATGTACATGTAATCAACAGATTTCCACTTGGGAGTCCTAGCTGGGGATGAGCAGACGTATGAGGTGTTCAAGGAGCTGTTTGACCCCATCATCCAGGATTACCACAATGGATTCAAGCCCACAGGTAAGTAATCAGTTCCTGAACTTCATTCAGGCAGCGATTGGCATGAGACCGAGTTTCATACTGATTTCCATTCAAACTACAATGGTAGGAAATATTTTCCTGATAAGACAGTAATCAGTCAGTTTAATAGTCATCAAATACTTTCAAAATATGGTGCCGTTTAAACTTTCAATTGACACATGGAAGTGCCGTGGCCTAGTGGTTTGGAGCATTGAATTCATTGTCTGCGGGTAATTCTGCAAGTTGTGGGTTTGAGCCCAGTCCTGGGCCGTAGCACTTCTACGCCTACTATGGGTAGAGGCATTATTAATGCCTTGCCAGTGGACTAGTTACCCATCCCGACCCTATTCATACTGTGAAGAGATATTCTTGTCTTATTTCAATGTGAGGGGCTGGTTCTTCCACACTTTCCTCTGTAGCCCACACCTCGAGTGGCCTTTGGCCTTGTGATGGGCGATTTTGCATAAAAACAAATCTACACATAAGACTGTTTTATAACCAAACAGATTCTGATGATAGAAGAATAAAGAAACCTGTAGTGAACCAGACTCACAAACCAAACAGAACTTGTAACATCAAACAAAGCTAAAGGAAAACTGACTATATACCGAGTATAAGCCGCAGCACGCAAAAATCTGCAAATTAAGATTTAAAGTTGGCGTATTAGCCGCACCGGCGTATAAAGTCCTCGAAATTAACAATTTTCACGGGCTGGATGAGCGTCCTGGCTGGGTGGTATGGGCCCCGCGGCAATTTTTTTTTTGGACGGGGCGGGGGGAATAAAATAAACAATGACAACTTTAACCACTAATCTGAGCTCAACAGTCAACAATTGACCAGTGAAATAATAAACAACATGGATTACACAACGATAAAACAGAGGATCCGGCAACGGTTTGGTACTAAAAAATTGAGCAATTTGGGGGCTTGGTTCGGCAAGAAGGGCACAACGGCCAAAGTATTAATGGAGCACAGCACAACTGGCCGTGAATAGTGCATTTTTACAAGGGGCATCACGGCAACTAAGCCTTTATTAGGGCATTGACGGCACTGGCCGCCGTGGCCGTCGTGAATTTCGAACTTTGAACTGTGAATTTCAACTGTTGCCGTATAAACCGCCCGGAGTAAAAGCCGCAGGGACATTTTTCTGCGTTAGAATCAACGTATAAGCCGCGGCCTATATTCCGAAAATTACGGTAGGTAATTTTGATCTATTTTTGGGACCTCTGGATTTTCTTAATGGGTATGGGCTCCGTGCGCCGTCGAATGAGGGCGCTGTCCACATAGCAACCGCACTTCCATGGGCAGTACGTCGCTGGTATTACGCATCGTGCTCCTCGTTCATTTGATACTCGTATACCAGTGGAATTGCTTTGTCTGTTTGCCGACTCTCGATAATTGCGTTTTCAATAAGAATATTATAGCGGGAACCAGACACTTAAATTAAAGTCAGGTAAGATGGCGTCGATATTGACCCCCCCCCCAACTCGCCTTTTCCTTCCGCTGAGGGGGTAGTTGTGCACGGAGCCCATAGCCCAACACAAGGCAAAAAGGCCACTCAAGGTGTGGGCTACAAAAGACAAGAAGAGACAAAAATTACAGGGATAGAATTAAGGTTTCTAATACAGGTATTCACATTTCGTTTGAATTGTGAAAGAAGCAGGTTACAGGTAAGGAGTTCCAATGAGAGGCAGTACGATTGGAGCTAATGATGAAAGGGCACTCTTTAACAACTGAGATATCCTCCCCTACATGTTGACAGTCTCCCAATTTGTCATTGTCTTTTTTCAAAGAACTTGTTTCAGTAAGAAGTGATCTGTACTATACCAAGGTGTATTATTGATGGCGATGCTAAACTTAAACTGCACCGAAGTCTACTTGTACACTTGATTGCTTTTGACAGACAACCATGTTAAGGACTTGGACCCCAGCAAACTGAAGGGCGGCCAGCTCAACGAGAAGTATGTCGTCAGCTCTCGGATAAGGACGGGCCGAAACATCAAAGGCTACGCTCTCTCACCCTTCATCTGCCGTGCCGAGAGACGGCAAGTCGAAAAGATCGCTCAGGGAGGTAAGCACACTGGTTACAAAAAAAGGTCTGTCATGGCGGTAATTTCATTTCTTGTGTAATGCCAAGCGTAAAGCACAAAACAGGCAAACAATACGTGCAAGAATGCGCATATAGATGACAACTGATCAGGTGGTCTTTTTCAAACCGCGGCTGTGACCGTTGTCCATATTCAGTGGGTTAAAGAGCCGATTTCTATCTAACTGCCGGGTGCCCCCGGGTTTCTGCCGGTTTGGGCAGGTTTCCAATATTTTGGGCAGGTTTTTAAGAAAACCTTTGTAAATCTGCCAGTAACCAAAGTTCGCCACGCAGTTCTGTTAAAACCTGCTCCATTAAATTGCACTTTTAACAATTTGGTACAGTTCTTTGGGCTTTTGTATGAAGATGTGTGCATATCAGTTCTCTGTGATACACCTTACATGGACTTAATATTACACAGAAAGTTAAAACCTTGCTGCAAAGCACTGAATGCGGTTCCTAAGCGAAGACAGTGGTACTGCTGTCAATACTGCCTGTTCTAATAACGATGTTCTCCCTAATTTATTATTACCGGAATTGACAGTGTTGCTAATTTTTGACCCACGTTAGCTCTGGGCAAGCTGGAAGGGAAACTGGAGGGAACATACTACTCACTACTGACCCTGAGCGATGCTAACAAGCAGCAGCTCATTGATGACCACTTCCTGTTTGAGCGACCCATCTCCCGCCACTTCACCAGCGGCGGGATGTCACGAGACTTCCCCGACGGTCGCGGCATTTGGTAAGTAATGTGTACCGGTCTGTCTGATTGTCTCATTTTGACTTGACCTACAGGTATAAATGATATTCATTGAGTCACAGCTAAGGCCAGAATTCACGGAGCAAATACGTTCATTTTAACAAAGACGTCCATTTCTCTGACGTACTTCATAACCTCTAGAATACGGACGACCATAATCGCGGTTTGAAAAAGACCACTGGCTTGTTGTCATCTTTCCTGCGCATTCCTGTGTATATTCAATCAATTCATGTTTCAACTATATTGTTCTTGAATGGGAGTGTAATGACTAGATGGAGCTTTTACAAACAAAAGCATTCATTCACACGAAAGGGGGGCTCCAAGTGCAAAGAATAGGACCACTCTATTCAGTGTGGCTGCACAGCCCTGTTCTTGGCCTATACCCAGCTCCCCATCGATAACAACCAGACGCAAGGGGTTAAGTTTGTTTTGGGTTCTATATTTTTTTATTTATTTTTTCAGGCACACCAAGGACAAGCAATTCCTGGTCTGGGTGAACGAGGAAGATCAACTACGCATCATCTCCATGAGGATGGGCGGTGACATGAAGGCCACCTTTGACCTCTTCTGTGAAGGACTTAGTGCTGTAAGTGTGTTTATATTCTCAGGCATCAGGTACAGTGGAACGCCGCTATACCGAACACACAGTCGTACTTCCCCAATACGTCCGAGGACAATGCTTTGTGTTTCCTATTGTTCCTTTAATATAACCAAACCCCCATAGACTAAGCACGTATCCTTACGTTCGAGGACCGATTTCAACAAAAGACCATACGTTCGAGGACTGAAAGGTTTCTTTGTGTTTCCTTTCTTCTCTTGTCCTCGGAGATATATACAGTGCACGTACACCATTCTTGGCTCCCAAATTTTGTGTACAAAACTTACCGAACATTGTTGTTGAAAAAAAGCAACGGATTTTCAAAAATGTACCAGGTATTTTGGCTGTTTGTAATTCTCAAACAGCCGCAGCTTTATGTTGAAGAGTGACAGGTGGCTATTATTTCCCCATGGAATAGAAGGGAAAAGTCAACTGTTGCATTAGAATTCGGTAAGCTTAGAAAGTATGAACATGTAATTACATGATTCAATGGCCGGCACACGTTCAATTACAATCCTTGTGGATTGTTTGACGAACAATCAAAAGAGGGCGCACTTCAAATACAACGTAAGAGGGCGCTATTAAAAACGGATGCCATGTTGAAAAATGGACACGCGGCAGATGAAAATCGCTATACCGAATGGTCGATATACCGAACAAAATCTGTGGATCCTGCAATGTCCGTTATAGGGGCGATCCACTGTACATAGAATGGGGAGTATTATGCTTTACAAGGCAAAGTATATGTCCTCTTATGGAGTACTGTTGCCACATCTGGGCTGGTGCTTCTGCTGCTTGTCACTTATCTTTACAAAAGCACATTGTTAATTTGGTTGGAGAAGAGCTGGGCTCGATCCTCACAATCACTCTCTCACTGGAGATCTGTTGCTACTCTTAGTCTGTTCAAGAGATATTTTCATGATAATCCGTGGTAGGAAGCAGTGCGAGCTGCAACGTGTTGATAGAGGAATCCCGAATTGACGAAAATAACACCGATCTGCGCAGGATCTCAAGCGAGGATCTCAAGGCTTAGTAAATAACTATAACTACGCTGAACCTGCACTGCCATTTATGGCGTGATTCATTTGTGGCGCGATTCATTTTGTGGCGCGATTCATTTTGTGGCGCGATTCATTTGTGGCGCGATTCATGTTTGTTTAGCTTTGAGAGTCTTGCTTTCAACCCGGAAGTGGGCAGAAGGGGCTAATGTGAAATTCGTCTATTAATTAACCCTAACTACCCCAAGCCTTGCAAACTCCAACAGCAGGTTTTGTCAAGTTTTAATGGGTTCAGTACTGCAAGGCCTTGGCACCATTACTTTACATGGAGCTATGATGCCCAATTTGTTTTAAGTCAAAAGAATGTGCCATAGGTATACTGCACAGTGTTGGATTTTGACAGGTTGAGGAAGCTTCCTAGTAAAAATGCCAAGGGGGGTTAGGGTTAACCCTTTGCAGTTGGCTGTCATGGATGGAATGCCAGTGTCATATGAATATCCGACTCCCATGAACATTTGGCTTCTCTTCCGTATTATTGGTTAAACCCTCTCACGTGACCGGTCACTGTCCTAATTATCATCACTTAGGCATGCGCAGTAGAACCACTAAGTCGGCTTTTCAGGGAGACGGATATTCATGCGACACCGGGTGCCTAGCCGTGCAGCCGAGCTTATATAAACGCGAACAATGGGCGCCACACTGAAAAGAGCGGCCCCATTCATCACACTCTGAGCCCCCTTCTTTTGTGTGAATGAAAGCTTTTTTTGAAAAAGCCCTATCTATTCATAACACTTCCATTCAAGAATAATATATTTGAATAATGAATGGTTGTGTATCAGAAGGAATGCGGCAATTCACGTCAACCGGCCCAGGTGTCTTGCCACACACAGCAGCTATGGCCGTCGTCCGGCTACAAGGGATTATAAGGTTACTCTTTGTACCGACTGCCCTGCTCTTTTTCATTTTACAAATATGGGGAAAAAATGGAAATTAAGACATATCAAACTGTAACAGTGCATTGCAATTGAAAGTTATTTAACACTGCAAATGGAAAATGTTGCGAAAAGAATTCACAGTCGCATTTTTGCATGCATTCGCATTTTTCACCGTGCGAATTCAAGTGGGAAATTATTTTCACACTTTTAAGAAAATGTGTGAAAATGTTTTCCCACTTGTGTGAAAAGGTGTGAAAAGGTTTTTCCACCTGTGTGAATAGGCATGAAAATGTTTTTCCACCTGGTGTGAAAAGGTGTGAAAATGTATTCCCACTTTCGTGAAAAGGCATAAAAAATCATTTTCCCACTGTAGGAATTTTTTCTTTCTACTTTTTGTGAAATGAAAATGAATTCCCTGGGAGGTGAAAAAGTGTGAAGAAAAATTCCCATCCTCATGTTAACTTTCAAATAAAATGTACAATGTACTCTAGGCCTATATAGTGTTAAAGAATAAAATTACTGTGCTGTTCTTGTTTTCTAATACTAAATTGCTCTCTCTTCTCTCTCTCTCTCTCTTTTTAATGCAATAGTTTGAGACTAACATGGGTAAAGAAGGCAAGGCGTTTATGAGAAACGACCACCTTGGCTTCATTCTGACCTGCCCCTCCAACCTGGGCACAGGGGTGCGCTGCAGCGTGCACGCCCGCTTCCCACTTCTTGCCGCTGACAAGCGTTACAACCTGGACCAGATCTGCAAGGCCCTCAGGCTGCAGAAGCGCGGAACAAGTGAGTTGGTGTTAAAGTTTTCACTCCCCCCAGTGATTGAATGCACGCCTCCCCATTCCCAATCGACGGCGTTGTAGAAGTCTTTGTAAAAACGCTGTTGTTAACCCCTAGCCACCGGTCATTACATGGGGGGCGCCTGGGGCACCTGTTGAAATACTGTTTAGCTGTATATCAGAAGTTGGCTGCTATATTTTGCCTTTTTTTTTTATTTTGATATTTTCGGCAAAAATAATCCCGGCGCGAACTGGTTAATAATAAAAAAAAAAATTTAAAACAATTTGCAGTTGCTGTAATTTTACTTTTATCAAATGGAAATAGCTTAGTACCATGGACATAAATCCCGGCGGGTTGGGTAATCATCCCCCCCCGCAAGAAATTTCACTATGGTAAAAAAGTGATAAGCCTATTTCCAAATGAAAACGGCAAAACATAGTGCATACATGTTCATAGCGTACTTGTTTTGAACAATTCTTCTTACCCTGAGCTTCTTTTTTCTTTCCCCCCACCCCCAAAAAAGGTGGGGAGTTCACGGAAGCCGTCGGGGGAGTGTACGACATCTCCAACCTGGACCGCCTTGGCACCACGGAGGTCCAACAGGTCCAGTGCGTCATCGACGGTGTCAACAAGCTGTCCGACATGGAGCAGCTCCTGGAGAATGACGAAAAGATTGATGAGCTCCTACCCATGTAAGTAATGTAAGTATCACTGGGCTATCTTGATCCTCTCTGTGCATGGATGGATGGATGGATGGATGGAGCGGTGGTGGTCGTGATGTTGTCTGGTCGATGGTGACGTGTTCTCACTGGTGACGATGACGGCCACATGTTTCGGTCTCACCCCCTCACGTCCAGCTAGCTTTGCATGCCATGGCTCACTTGCAAAACACTGGTGATTTTGTTTTGTTTTGGTTTTTATTTTAGCCGAAATAAATAACGAAAAAAACATGGTTAGCATCCGCTCCTGCTTCCTTTTTTTTTTTTTAAGCCAACTCCCTTTTTTTTCTACCTTTTCTCCAAAACAGTCCATAAAAATAGAAAAGGGAGAGGAAATTCCTCCCAGTCAAATCTATTACATGGTTTGAGTCGATTCAGTGGATTCAAGTGACGGCGGAAGCCATCTTGAAAAAAAAAGCTTGAAATGGTGGACTCGAGTGTCGACAAATGATATCTAAAAAGAAATTCCTCCTTCTGTTTTTGGAAAAGATACGATGCTAAACATGTTTCTTTTTTATTTTACCTGAGCACTCTTTTGTGTTGTTTTGGTTGTTACTGTATCATATATGTGACCCGCTCTGGAAAAAGGCATATTATGTCGCAAAATATGAAAAATGAGTTTCATGTATGTTTGGAAAGCCCACAATGTCAGCTTTCATTTGGTACATGATAGAGCTCCAAAGCCCTTTCCGTTCTGGAGATATCGCGTTTTTGCATATTAATTAGTTCTATGGAGTTCAAATTGCACAACAGAGAAAACAGGCTTTGAAATAGCTTGTTCCAATACAATGCAATGGAACAATGCACTCTAAAAGGCTTATTTGTTTCACTTTATTCACTGAAATCAACATTGTTGCGCACGAAACCTGAAACTTTAGATATTTAAGATGTCATTAAAGGCAAAAACCAAAAAATGAATTTTGACACAAAATGTCACCCTCTCAACATTGAAAGGGCCATTACACGTAAATGCATAGCGCGACTTATATTACCTTTTTCTGGAGCGGGTCACATATGTGACCCGCTCTACAAAAAATGGTATTATGTCGCACTATGTGTAAACACACACAGGGCTGTGCTATGTGAAGCGGGGGAATATCTTTACACACGTCATTTTTTGGGTTTTGGTTCGTTGGCTTCTACTATATTTATATTTTCTTAATTTATTTTCAGAAACATTAATATTGAACAATAAAGATGAAAAGATGAATGTTGATAGAAATTACCCCTGTGTCATTTCTATGCACTTTGTGTGTTTTAAAGGGCTAGATCTCTTGAACGCACTTCTGTTAAATTGGAAAATATGAGTACACAAATGTCAAGATATCTCGAGAACACACAATGCCACAGGGGTCAAACCTACACCAAATTAAAGCTTATGATGTGACAAATTCAACTTTGTATATAACTCCAGGGTATCTGCAGGTCTTTAAAAAGTCTGAAATTGACTTTTCTCAATTTAAGGCCTTAAAAAGCATTAAAAGGTATTAAATTGAGTTTTCCAAGGTCTTAAAAGGAATGGCCAAAGCGAGTAATTTTTTATCAGCTCGTAAATAACGATCACAGAGCCTGTATACAAAAATCAGCTATTGGAACCCATAGCAATTTTTTTCCGGAAAGCTTATTGCATGTGGCAGACACATTGTATTTACCGAGCGTTCCAATCCCGAGATCCAAAATCTACCTATATACCTAGTGTCGGTCCGCATATTTTTGGTCTTAAATTTTGGTTAAGGCAGCATTAAAAGGGTCTTAAAAAGTCTTAAATTTGACGTTCCGAAACATGCAGATACCCTGAACTCATTTTTCAAATTTTGCGACATAATAGCAATTTTTGTAGAGCCGGTCACTTATGTGAAAAAGCTAATCTCACAAAGCACACCGAATATTAGTTTGATTTTTGTTTGTTGGTTTTGGTAGAAATGTTGCTGCAGTTGTATAGAGTTGTTACAGGTGGAAAAACATCCTTGTCTAGTATGAGGTGTTTCTCAGCCTGATTATTTTGTTTTAATGTATTTGACTTATTTATTTGTTTGCTATTTTATTTACACATTGTGGTGTTATCAGTCATTAAATCATTAACCCCTTGAGTACGGTATTTTAGGGGAGACGTCGGCAGCAAAGCGAAACGGCCACAATGTGTTTGTGCAGTCAAGCGTAACTATACACAATAATCCAACAATGGATTGAAACTGCACAAACAGCGGCCAATGGCGTCATCCGGCCTGGTGGCACTGTTTTTTTTGCTCCATATGGCGTCATCCGTACGCAAGGGGTTAAGGCCCCTGCTTCATGTTACAAGTAATTTACTTTTAAAAGTATCAAAAAAGAACAACTTAAAACATGTCATTTCAATTATTTTTTTACAAATGATACATTTACTGAAAAGACAAGACTAAAAATCCCTGAATCGCATCACAGTAAATAATTCCTTCAAAAGGCAAAGGAAAAGAAGTGAGCTGGGATATAGAAAAATGGATGGGAATTTCTTTTGGTACAAATTTTTATGGAACAACATTTCTATGTGGTGGTGGGCTTTAATTTTTAAAGTTAACCAAGACAATTGGCAGGAGATAGCTCAGTTGGTAGAGCGCTGGGGTTCCGGAGGTCGCGGGTTCAAATCCCCCTCTTGCCAGTTTTCTTTGTTCACTTAAAAAATTCACTCAAATTGCCTGGTCAGTTTCCCTTTTGGTTTGATAATACTCAAGGTAAATGCTACATTATACTGCAGAACTAGACATCGGTGATGAACTCACAAATAGCAATGTGAAGTGTGTGTGGTGCATACATTCAAGTTAAACATTAATTTTGATGAAGACATGTATGTTGTAATTGGCTTTGTAATCGAAGGCCGTATGCAAAGTCCAGGAGTAATTCATTATCAGTATTCTGGTGATGCTCAAGTCTAACAACAGGATTGCAGCATACGTGTATGCCTCACAGAAGTTCATAATCAGATACCTGTGCATGTGTATTTTATATTGAGTTTCTTATTTATTTATTTGTTTCATTTTCATGCCAACAAATGCCGTAACTTTGACAAAAAGTAAGACTTATTACTTATTTACTGTTTCTATTTTTTGGAGGGGGGAGTTAAAAGATATACTGACTGTGCTGTCCAATGCATTGGATTGTTTTCAAAAGTTTATTTTTGGTATTAATGCGTCTATAGAATATGGCACTAGGGCTTTCCCGAATATTCGATATTCGATCGTCAACCGAATATTCGAATACCATTTTGCAAGTTCGAATATTCGAAAAGATATATATGCACGTACAGATACGACTCTGATGCTATTTTAATAGAAAAGTTATGGCGCTTAGCAGTGTCAGTTGCCGCATTTTTGTCAATCGTAACTTTTTGTGGACGGAGGTTTATTGTTCCTCTCCGTAAAACCCTTGATACAACACTACAACAGGGGCATGCAAAAAAATGCCATTTGAACTGTCCATAATATCAATCGCTATACGTAAAACACCGGCGTGCTTTTACGTGCAATTTTGTTTTACCGGTGCGGCATGCACTGAAAAACTTGATCGGCGAGTATCGAATATTTGAATGTTCGGTCAAACCCAGTTTCGAATATTTGAATAGTAAATGTGACCCGCTCCAGAAAAAGGTGATATAAGTCGCACTATGCATTTACGTGTAATGGCCCTCTTAACGTTGAGAGGGTGACATTTTTCGTCAAAATTTATTTTTTGTTTTTTTGTCTTTAATGACATCTGAAATATCTAAAGTTTCAGGTTTGGTGCACAACAATGTTGATTTCAGTGAATAAAGTGAAAAAATAACCCTTTTAGAGTGCATTGTTCCATTGCATTGTATTAGAACTAGCTATTTTAAAGCCTGTTTTCTCTGTTGCGCATTTTGAATTCCATAAAACTAATTAATATGCAAAAACATGATATCTCCACAACGGAAAGGGCTTTGGAGCTCTATCATGTACCAAATGAAAGTTTACATTGCGGGCTTTCTAAACACACATAAACCTCACTTTTCATATTTTGCGACATAATATACCTTTATCCAGAGCGGGTCACAAATTATTCGAAAATGAACAGCCCTATTTGGCACCTCCGATGTGTTTACTGAGTTTCTTGTTTGGTTTTTTCTTCTGTTGGACTGACCAGGGGAGTAACAGCCATGGAGAACACCAACACTAACAACAGCAGCAAGTCCCCTAATAAGCCCAAGAAGACGTCAGTATGCGTGGCACTGTGATCTTGTGGTAATGTTATGGTACAGTTAATTTGGCTTGGGCGACTCTGTGCGACTCTCTGCGACTCTATTTCACTCCAACATCAAAACTTCTTGACCCATTCTGTCCGGCTGTTTAGTAATCGGGTGCTGGTATGCCATACGGGGCTTGTGCAGCAAAGCGTAATGCACACAATAGGCAAATAATGGATTGAATGTGTGCAGTAATGCGCATATACACCACAAGTGGCTATATATGGCCGTCATCTGGTTCCAGTGGGTTAAAGCAGCCAATTCCTGCTGCAATGGAGTTACTAGATTCTATGCACTGCCCGTGACGAGTCTGAAACTCGCTGACTTCAAACAAAAATTGAAGATTGACAATTCCCGAAAAACCCCGCATGCGCCACTTCAAAGATTTTTGTCTCTGAAATCAATCAAAGATGCTGCATGGAGTATTTCTGCTGTTCACATAAGCTTCCGGCGGACGATTCTCGTGTACATGTCAGCAGCTGTAGTGTCAAATCCATATAGCAACTAGCAATTAAGTCTGTGTAATTCTGTTGTAAAAGACAAAGCCCCACCCCAAGCAGCCCAACAAAGCTGACACGTGTTTTGCGCAATTCCTGTTCAGAGTCGGAGTCGACTCCAAAAATTGTCTGAGTCACTCAAGCCTACAGCTAATGCAAAAACAGATAGGGATTACAAAAAACGTCCAAAGAAATGGGGACCTTGGTCGCCCGGTCTCATACTAATCTGTACTGAATCTTCCACCTGAGCTTAAATACTTTTTCTTTGACCGTCCAAACCGCAGGGAAGCATATATTTTTATCCGAAGAATATTTTTGTCAAGACATTGTCAGTGAATAATTTGTTTTATTAACAGCAAACAGCTAGTATTTATATATTTTTTTTTGGAATATGAAAAAGAAAAATTGTTGAAAATCCTGATACCCACGAAATTGAAGAAAAAAAAGTGATTCGTGAAAAGTAATTCCCTAATTGTACATAACATTACCACAGTGCTTTTGACTGTGATAAAGTTTGTTTAAATATGTTTGCGTTGTACATATTATGCTGTCTGACTTTTTGTTGTTGTTTTTTTTTTTTTTTTTTTTACTATGGAGTGGTTTCTATACATTGTTTTTCTTTGTGTGAATATCAATTGCATTGATTAATACAAAAATGTCAAGTTTTGGTTTGATTAAATCCTTTTTAAAAAAGAGTCATATGAAATCAAGTTAAATATTTGGAAATTGCAATGTTATTAAATGTTGAAATATCAAGAAAGGGCTTATACAACATAAATTGGAAATGGCTTATAAACCCTATCTCCTCTGAGCTGAAGATATACATGTACATTTTTTGTTTGTGAATGTCAGCACCAACAGGAGATTCAAAATCGTGAATGCTGAGTAATTCGTAATTTAATGCTGAATGCATATTTGCTAGTTTCTTAACCCAAAGACCTTCAGTTGTGAAAATGGCTGAACAGAACATCAATGGGAACATGATCAATTTTGCCGGTTTTTTTTAGAAGATAGAAACTAGCATATTTGCACACACAAAATTGCAAATGGTGCAGTGTGTGGTTTGTCTCTATTTTGTAGAAATCCAAGTCAGATTTCATTGCGAACAAAACAATCACCTGCTGACAAATTCAAAGTGAATGCTGTATATTGTGTTTAAATGGGTCATTTGTTATTATGTCACACCCCTTTTGCCTGCACAATGCTTCCAACATAGACTGGTGTTAATAATGTTTAGACTCGGCTTCATAGTGATCGTCACTAAAGTAGACAAAAATGGCGGCACCGTGAAACAAATCTGTTCAAGACTTTTTTTGGATTGAATATGTAGGAGTGAAAAGTACAAGGAAGGCTGCTATGTGTTTTCTCGTTGGCTGTTAAATTAATAAGTTACTACGCGGTAATTTGGGGATTAATTCATTTAGTTATTAGAAGTGTGAAATATTATCCTCTGTAATCTTTCATACAGTACAGTGTATTGCGGTGTATTTAGAAATGTCTACATCATTCGTTATGGTTGAAACCAAATCTGTTTTACATGTAATCACATACAGAAACAGCTACTAGTCCAGAGGGCGATTTCCTGGAGCTCCTGAGCACAAAAAATGTCTTAACGTTACAAATCTTGCCTGATGACTACCGACCCAATTTTTATGTGATGTACGCTGGTATTCGAATGTCTTTTGCGTAGCATGAAAATCACATTGGGTTTTGGCTGGTAATAACCTGTTTTTGGTAAGCAAGATTTGTTTGTGTTAAAGCAAATTGTTGTGCTTCACTCCATGCTAGCTGTGCAAAGATTGTTTGAAAACAGTATTTTTCCTTCACACATCATCATCATCATCTAAGCACAAAATATTGCTGAGCAGATTTTCATGCTAAGCAGAAATCAGCGGAGAGCCAAGTCACAGGCAATACAAATAATATGGTACATGTATTTTGGCTGGCAACCTGCTTTAGCTTATTTAGCACCTACTTTCTGTGCTTAGTAATATTTTTACTTGGCAGCACCGTGAAATTGTCCCCCATTTATGCACAGTTATTTACTAATACATGGTCTGCCCATATGAAGTGTATTGCATGGAAAAAATTCGCACATTTTGGGAGTGTTGTCTGGAGTACGTGTACATGTAGTATGGTTACTGGCTGAGAAATATATGTTCTCTTCGGCAATTGCACATGCATTTTTGGCAATTGCACATAACAAAAAAGTACGCAGTCAGTGCATGTAGGCTACATTCGTGCAAATAAATTCGATTTAAATGACGAGTGTAAAGATTTTTTTTAATGCAAATCCCCTTTATTCATTCGTTTTGGGATGAGCATCTTGCCTACTTAAATGTACTGGGGATATATAGAAAAATGTACCGAAACCCACGTTTATCATCTCCATGGGGATATGTGTTAAACACGCTGACAACATTTTCATGTTTACTACCTTTGTGTACTGATATTTATGATTTGACCGTTTGTTTTCCTTTCTAAAATGTGTGGACTACATATTAAAGTACGAACCTGTTGGAAGAAAATCCAGGTTTATTTCGACCAGCCTGTTATTTATGCGTGGTAAAATGTTTGCAATGTTTCTCTTGCACTAAGTGGTTCAGGGCCGTCTTTGTAGAATGCACGCCTTTTCCAGTTGTCCATTCACTACCTAAAAATTTCAATTCCATGGATTTCCTCCTAAAAAGGAGTAACGGAGGAAAAGTATATTTTCCAATGGCAAAAAAAGCTTCCTACACTCTGCAATCTATTATATTTAGTCTTAGTTTTACGCACAATGATTGACCTATATAGGCCCCTACATTAACACTAAGAATCTGTATTTTAGCAAATAAATACATATGTAAATAAACTGAAAACATTATTGACTCGGCAGTAATGGTAGACTTAAAGGCCGCGAAAACGTGAACAATTAAAGTCTCTCAGTAATGGATTTAAATTTCCCATATAAGTGCCCTTGGCAAATTGGCACGTACGTGATCCAAAATTAAAGTCACTGTGTTGTTAAATACACTAATATTAGGCCCGTTTTAATGTCCAAACGTCTTTCAAACGCTGTCTAATTCAGGTAATTTGCGTTCGACGAAATAGCGGAAAAGAGGGGCAGTTGCTTCAAATGTCGAACGACAGAAACATGTCAAATTTGTCGAAATGTGGAATGAACTTTAAATTTTGTATCGAATTTGTAATTCATTTAAACTCGGGATGGTCCACCTAGAAAGGGGACTTTTTATGACACTTAGAAACATTAAATAAGCGAGGAAGAGATGGGTTCTGTAACAGCTAGACATTCCGAATCAAGTCATGCACATATAGGCGCGGATCCAGGTTTCTTTTTTGTAGGCCTACGCCTATAAGTTGCAAACCAGAAAAGCAGAAACCCTACACTATAGGTCTTATTTTGCCTATGGGTAAGAACAAAACAAAGAGGTTAAATGGCGCAACATTTTGGGAGTCGCCTTTCTGGGCAAATTTCAGACCCCCCCCCCCCCCCCCCCCACCTCCCCTGCAAAAAATCCTGGATCCGCCCCTGACATATGTACCGGTAGTTAATTCAATTAGACACGGCAAACGTTCAGCATTTGAAACCATGTCTGTATTTGGCCGGAAGAGCGTCAAATAGAAACCTTCGTCGAACTTTCGGCATAAATCCGCCAGCTGCTTCAAATTAAACATTTTATTTCTGCCATGTGTAATTTAAACAGATTCCAGAATATCATGACGACTGGAAATTCCATGTTTTGAAGCAACTGCCGGATTTTTGCCAGAAATTTGGCAGGCGTTGCTGATGTTCCAGCCAGTGGCATAACTACGGGGGGGGAGGGGGAGGGGGAGGGGGGAGGGGTGGGGGACGTCCCCCAGCGTCCGCCCCCCCCCCCCTTTGAATTTTTGAAATGTACAAAAACTTATACAAGCTCCAGTTCAAGTACTTTCAGTACCCCTTGAAAAATTGTGTGCACCCCCAATTAGGTGCCCCCTAGAAATTTCACCCAGTTTCCAGCGGAAGGCCTATTCACTGCTAGAAGTGTTGAACTTTTGTTCCTTTGCTTCAAATGCCTTAATCTAAAATCCAAAATCCTGGTCTTTTCCTAACTGCCTGCCCGTATTTATAGAAATTTCCCTGTCTTCCAGAAACTACTTACAGTCCATAAATTTCTTACAATTACTCGAACTTCCGAAAATAAACTGCGCGGTTTTGCCATGTTGGTATACAAGTGGGTCTATATCCATGCATGCAAAAGAAAGACTCTTTCTGGTCGTTACGATGTATGTTGCTAAAGCGTAAGCTTTTAATACGCAATAATTCATTCAAGTAACGGAAGCCTGCATGCATATAGAATAGATACGCTCTTTCAACCCAACCGTAGGGTCTATTCCCCTCCAAAGATCACCTTTATCAGCTCACACTTTATCTTCGGAGTAATTGCAGAATACCCCCCCCCCCCCCCCCCCCCCCCCCCACCACCAAACAATCCTGAATCCGCCCTGTGGGGTTCCATATTTATTTAAAAAACAAAAAATAATACCCAATTTTGTGGAATAAAGTTGCCCCCAAAAACTTAATAGCCCCGGAAATCAATTTGAAATGAGAGCCGGCAGACCAAAATAGTCTGTTCTCGGACCAAACAAATCTGACAATTTCTGATAAATATTAGGTCCGGTAGCCGCCAATGTCACGTGACGAAAAAATTCTGCCAGTTTCCGAACATTTCCGAACTTGTTTTCAGTAACATTCGGCTGTTAAGGGTGCCCTCACACCATAGCGATCACCAGTTGCGTATGGTTGCGAATACAAAATAGTGGTCATAAGTTCCGAACGCAACTCACACGCAACTAATAGGTTTTATAGGTTTGAAGTACGCAACAAGCACGCAGGTGATCGCAGACACGCGCAGAGTAAGTTCAGAAATTTTGAACATGTTCAATAATTCTCTGCGAATGCCTGCGATCAATTTATACGCAACAGGGACGCAACAGGTACGCTACGCACGCAACACGATCGCAACACGATCGCAACAGGTACGCAACTCATAAGTTATGAACGCAGGTGATCGCAGGTCCAAATTTGAGGTATCTGGCCAGGTTTTGGTAGCGTACATGTTGCGAATGTGTTGCGTACCTGTTGCGATCATGTTGCGATCTTGTTGCGTGCCTGTTGCGATCATGTTGCGTGTGTAGCGTACCCCCAACCTATTGTGCTTATTCCCAGCGTATCCCCAACCTATGCCCTGCGTATCCAACCTATTAGTTGCGTGTGAGTTGCGTGTTAGTTGCGTACTACATGCGTGTTGAGAAATGGTATAAATAGTGGGCCTTTTCTAGATCGGTGTCAGTTGACTCTTCGATGACCAAATCAGTACTGAAGAAAATACTGAATCGGCTCCGCTTTTATAGGTTTTTATCACGTGACCAATATTCGCAACCCACACGCAACCCACACGCAACCCATAGGTTGAATAGGTTAGAAATTGACAAAATTGTTGATTTGGGTTGCGTTTGGTGCGTATAACAATATTTTTACACGCAACTCATAGGTTTCAGCATACGCTATGGTGTGAGGGCACCATAACGTTTATGTTCGCAATAACAAAATGTCTGTCAGGCCCGTTAGGCCTACTGATCCTGACATTTGAATTCTCAATAATATATAAAAACTGAAAAATCAATGCCACACTCTTGCAGTATTTTGCCGACTGGATTTTGCAAAAATATTAAATTTGAATGATGCCACTGACGTCACTCGGACTAACACTATACGTCATGATCTATTTTAAACCGCGCTAGATACCTTACCAACCTCGTTCCCATAGCTTACTTTATTTTCAACCTCGTTTCCAATAGTAAGCCCTGGGATGGGAACTCTTTATATTACTTGTGCCCTAAATGGATAGTGAAAATACAGCATTAGCTTATTAGCATATAGATAAATTAAAAACCGTACAGTTCAGTTGGTGATTCCACTGTATTTCTTGATAAAAATTTGCCGGCGCGCCAAAAGTTAGTGACCTTTCTGTAGTATATATTCTCTGAAATTTCTGCAATGGCGACGCCCAGCCCCTCAAAAAAACACACCCGTTAAATCTGATACTTCATCTTGTGTTCCAAAAGCGACAATCGTGGGACGCACATCTGGAGAGTCAGTGGAAAAAAAAAGTTTTCTGCAATTGCTTTCACCATAGCTTTCACACTGAGTGACACAATATGCCGAAGTTGCGGAACGAAGGTCCATAAAACAGTGGATGATGCACAAGTCAACGTACCTAAACTGGCGTGCATGTAACAGCAGTGGTTGGTTGCAGCAAATAATTCCTAAGATCTCCTGGTGAGAGTGCTTCAGCTGCGAAACGGCGGGTTTTTAGTCCTGTCAATACCAACGGCAACGCCGCCCGTCATGCCGCAGTCTGAGGCCTGTTGCCCCGAAAGCCTGTCCTTGGGCTTTATCAAAAGGAAGTCGAAGGCTAATTTGCATCGAGTGTGCGCCACGTACGGAAACACCACAAGGAAAACTGGTATAAGGGTATGTACATTTGTTTTTTGTCCTTTTCATTTTGAGATATATGACGCTTCGTTGATGCTCAGCGCTCAACCAGTTCATGGGTTCTCAGAATGGTTGACATCCATTCTGAGAACCCATGAACTGCACGTAGTTTGCGGCCTTTTTGCACGATTGTACAATCAAGCTAATAAATCTAGTACCAAAGAACCTATGCTGTGAATGCGACGAAGATGTGAAGTTTAAGTATTGCCATCAGACTACTACGTGCCCAGAATACATCGCTCAAAGGGAGCCTAATTTGCATAGGCTGAGTTTGGGCGGTCTGTTCTTAACACGAGTTCCCTGTTCTTGCGCCCGAACGGCGGGAACGCGACCCGCGAACATTGCACTCGGAACAAGATCACACACCACCTAAAACCAATACGTGCAGTCGAGGGGGCCTGTTTGTTTCACGCAGATCCGGAGCGCGATCAGTGATCCGGGGCGTCGAAAGCTGCTCCGGATCACGTTTTTAGTGATCCTGCATATGCTCGCGAGGTGGGTTCGCAAGATCCAAGATGGCGACGTGCGAGACGGACAGAGAAAAGTGACGGTATTTTTTCGTAGATTTGAAGCATTTAACGAGCTATTGTGACAGTATTTACTCATAATTATTTTACAGTGTATTTTTGTTATTAAAGCTATGTACGATTTATTTACTTTTCTGGAAATACTAGATAGTTTATCATAAAAATAGCCCTACAGAATCTGAAGCAGACGACATTGTCGGGTAATACAAATTCTCCCAGCATGCAACATAATACGAGAGGGATTTGCGGTCCTGTTTGTTTTCGTTCGGCTCTGAATCACCTCCCGATCCGTGTGAAACAAACGATCGGGGGGTTTACAAGAACATGACGTAATTTGACGCGACGTAGAAGACGACCAAAGATGGCGGATGATTTGACGAAGCATGAAAGTCGGCGTAATGTTGCCTAAAATTCCCTTCCAAACGTTTTGAAAAATAAAGCTTTTTCTGAACAAACTAGGGAAAAATGCAGTCTAAATATTAATTGTGCTTTCGTTAATGCTTGAATAACGTACATGGGCGCAGCCATTACATTTTGCGTGGTTACCAGCGATAGATGGCGCTCTTGGCTATCGGACGTTCTTTGGCGTTCGAGCGGCCGGAACACGAACGAAGACACGAGTTGTTCTTGAGCGAGCAAACAAGAACAACTCGCCCGAACTCAGCCTAGAGCAAGTTCGGTTGGGCGACTAGAGTGACTAGACTTAACCATAGTCAATCTAGATGTCACTCGAACGCTGTGTGGTTTGACTAGCTAGTCCAACTGGATCAACCTAGCTCCGGACCATGGTTTCTCTGGTCACTCGCGAGTTAAGTCACGGTTTCAAGATGGAGGATAGGTAAATTGGGCAAGTTTTGCAAACGTTTAGAGTAAATTGTTAGTTTTGTCTAATGATAATAACTCTTTGCAATAAGATAATGAATTATGTATTGCACTAAAGTTAAAGGAAACATGCTTCTCAAATTGACCGGATCACATTTTATTTCATAAATAAATTCATTTATATGTATTAAATGTGAATTAAAAGCCAAACTAGTTCAAGTGAAGTTTTAGTGTGATTATTTGCCGCTTAAAAATTGACCCCCCCTTTTTGAAATTTGTTGAGACTCAAATTGAGGGCGCTGTTCGTGACGTAGACCGAGGCACCGAAATTCATGGATCGACTCGATAGTCTGGACCCGGCCCGTATACACACACTAGGTCTACACGTGCAATTTCGTAAGTTGCAACAACAACTAACATCGAACTTACCCTGATTTTCTCCCTTTTAGCGAAGGCTCCTCGGGGAATGGGCCGTTTAACTGCGTTCGCCTATATCTTACTCACATCTGGGAACTTTGTTGGGATGGCAGTGGACTTGAGCATATTTTTAATGGTCATCCCAAAGGATTTGAAAATACCAGTATCGAAACACGACGGCTCAAAGTGGTCGCTACATAACGCTGAAAAGCTGCTGGGGCCGGACCACTTTGCTCTTGTCACCTTCACTTTCGCCGTCCAAATTATCCGATATTTCGCATCAGTTGGAAATAAATGAAGGCTTACTCCATCCGTCGTTGTTTTGCTGCACCCAGCAGCCACACACCTTGTCGGCATGGCCGAAAAACACTATATTTTGCTTAGATTTTGGACGAAGAATTTTCGCCGTACAATGTACACACAATGCATACCCGTGATGAATGGGTAATGTGCCTCGATCTACGTCACACACTTATGTTAATGAGGGTCCCACTCAGGGGGCGGAGTAGCTTAGACAAACATTTTCAAAAAAAATTTCTCATATTTAATCTGGGAAATATTTGTCTCTGGACACAAAATATCATTGTCAAGATAATACTTTATTGTTTTAAGCAGGAATAATGCAATATATATCCTAAATCATGTTTCCTTTAAAGGGGCTGTGTCGTCGCGCCATCTCGCGTTAACGAATCAAATATTGGAGTGCGCCCCCTTGCGCTTCATTTCGGTTATGTGCTATTTTTAACCTCCATCGTTTGTTATGGCTGTTCTGAGAATTGGCTTTTGGAAACTACACCCCCTGGAACACACACGCATGTCCAGCGTCTGCGTACACATATACACATGTGTGTACATTGATACTTATAAACAAGTAGCACACATCGTGGCACTCAGTTCTCTAAGAGTAAGATTATTAGAAAAAACGTTCAAATTTCATCTGTATATTTCATAAAATTTCATTCACATGTACACAAGTGCCATGGAATATTTGTCTGAAAGTTGCATAGAATTGGAGGTTGGCGATATAGAAGTAGAACCTTACGCTGGAGAACCTATGACATGTACATGCCGAAACTCTTGCCAGAGAGGACGACTCGGCACACGGGGTGCTTGTCCATGTAAATGTGCACAGCAAAACTGCAACGTGTCTTGTCGCTGTGGGACAGTTCGCGCTAAATTTTGTACACAAAATCCCACAGGCGGGGTATCCGTAAAAGGGTCTATGTATTATGTGTACATTCATTTGGATGTATCTTGTTCGTATCTGGCTTGTAAACTTAGGTCGATAAAAAGCTTCAGGTTTATTTTGACCCGTCACTTTAATAACAAAATTATCATGCTACTAAAAGAGGGGTAGTGGCTGCAGACAGTTCTTTAGCAGCAAAAAGAAAAAAATTAAAATCTAGAACTTAGAAGTCTTTTTTTTTTCTAAAACAGTTGATAGATGGAGCTGAAACAACTTCACTTGGTCGCTATTCCAATGGCACTTGTCAACAACTCGCTGTGTGAAACAATATTTCCGCACATCAAGTCTACATGTAATGTAAAGTCAACATGTACAGTACATACATTACATGTACAGTACATCCGATCCATGTACTCGGTATGTGAATTGTTCATGTCATAAAAAGTAATAAGCGAATAATTCGTGCAAAACAGGTGAAAATTAGAGTTGTTTGAATATTTGTCGAGGTGTTTATTTCTTTGTTTCTTCGGTAGTCATCTTTATCATAGTGATGTGGGGATCTGTGCGCCAGTGGCGTAAACACGGGGAAGGAGTTCAGGGGCCCGCCGATTTGTATTTCTTTTTTGTTTCGTAAATTTAAAAAGGGGAAATTGTACACAAAGTGATGTTTCAAATTTCAAGCGGTGTTTGGGGCGGGGGTATCCCCCGTTGAGAAAAAGTTAAAGATGCAGTACTTCGTTGACAAATTCAATAATCATCCCTACTTTTCGACACGGATTTACTCGCCACTGGTGAAATCTCATTTCATTGGCGTATATTATTTATTGGTAATACCTGTTATTATTGTGTTTATTATTTGATAGTGTTGAAATAACTCTTATGATGTAACTTTCCATAAATTCCTGCCGTCAAATGTAACACAAGGTCGTGGACTCAATATCGCCATCAGTATAGCTGTTTTACTTTGATTTGCTCATCATTGCACGCACAGCCGATTTTAGTCGAAATTTATTTCGATACATAGGCCTACAACTTTATTTTTGTATAGGAAGGGGCTGGTGCATTATTTATTTTACAATTATAAATACAGATTTACTTATTTACTTATTTTCGTTACTGGGTTCATCTGCGTTCATCAGTTCGGGATTCAGTGTACAGCCGCAAGCCTGCTATGATCGTGACGACACATCCCCTTTAAATAGAGAAAATAAAAGAACTACATAATAGAAAATAAAAATGACGAAGGGCCTACCAACATTTGCTTCGTTAACAATTAGCAGACAACATTCTTTACACTTTGTTGTTGCTACACAAACTAGATTTGACGTAGTTAATCGACTGGATGCGTTCGAGTGAAAACAGACCACGCATGCGTGATATAAATCGCAAAATTGACAAAAGGGACTAGATCAGCAGCACCCGAACTTGCTCCTAAATGATGATAATCCCATACCAGGGGCGTGTTTTCGCGACTGTGACCAGAAACATGTTTCCGCTTTGGTCATTTGGGCGTTTTGATTTGGCGTCTTCGGGATGTACGCATGCTCAAAAGCCAAAATTCCCCGCTAACGCGTGAAATAAGCTTGTCGTAAGCACAGAATTTTCTGCTACAGTAAGCGGGGATTTTTCGCTAACGGTAAGCAGAGCCATGAAATTGGGCCCTGGTGGCGCTATTTGCGATACCCAATTTTCTGTCAGCGCTGTGACCAGCTTATAATTAGTTTTCTATTTATTTTTGGATCATTTATTGACAAATAATTAGTGTTTGTTAATTGTTTCTATTTAAAATGACTCATAGAATTATTTTTATTTTTATAACAAATTGATAAGAAATGAATGAGGCTCAAATTTTCAATTTAAAAATTTAGCAATATGGTCACAACTTTTTAACTGAAATTGTCCTCCAGAATGACCAAAAATTAAATCAACAAAAATACATAGCTTTGCATAGGGTTAACCCCTCAATGTATTTCTAATTTTTTTACTCTTTCCAAGACAATCCTAAATGCGTAACCATCTAGATCTGCACATTCCAAAGTCGTCATTTTCACGAATGGCAGCAGAGGTAAAATTCCATCCCTACAAAGTCCTGACCAGGCATGGCTTAGCTCCAGGTGATCCAGAGCGGAGGATGCGGTATTTGAGATGGTTCACTGCTGTGGGACGACGATTTATCTGTGGTGATGAGGCAAAGTTTCCTCTGAACGGGTGCATCAACAAACAGAACACTAGAGCCTATGCTGCAAAAGACCATCCACCCAGGGAGTTTACTTCAGACTCAAGAACCGATCAGAGAGATTCCCTTCATGACTGGGTTGCTATAACCACAGACGGACAGCTTCTTGGAATGAAAAATGTAAAAGAATCACAGTCAGTCACTCCTAGTTGGGGGCTGACCTTGCTCCTGAGACAAAACATAACCTCTCAGACATCCGAATGTCTCGTAACCTCTGAGACATCCATAGTGATCAGTCAACAGCGACTTGCAAAAGTGCAATATGGCTGCGGAGATGCGGTTATTGGATGATATTGACAACGATGATGAATTAATTATTCTATCCGAGTTACTGAAACTAGCAATTCCTAATTTAGTCTTTGAAAAAAGAACCTTCGATCTCTCGTCATTTTCGGAGCACGAATGCCGACAACTTTTCTGATTTGATAAGCCCGATGTTCTTCGACTGTTCTCATTCATAATTACGTGCCCAAACGGTACAGTGGTAAGAGGAGTTGAGGGCTTTGCACAGTACCGAGACGTCTTGCATACCCTAAAAGCTGCTAAAAGACTCTTTATAACAAATCCGAGATTAATGAACTACGTAGGTCTGTATGCAGCAAAATAGAAAGCGATCGATACTGATGAACAATAGCAATAACCATTGTGACCGCAAGCTAATTATAAGGTATCCAACTTAATATAAGGCATCCTAAATCTATACACGTGTCAGTGTAATATATAATCGCTTTTACACGTACGACGTTACGTGTAGGGCTTAAAAGGAAGGACTGCGCCGGGGGAAAACTGACAATCATCTTGAACTTTTGTCAACATTTAAAACAAACTCAGTTTTAAAGGAACCATGCTTCTCAAATTTGCCGGATAGCATTTTATTTCATAAATACATTCATTTATATATATTAAATGTGAATTAAAAGCCAAACTGGTTCAAGTGAAGTTTTAGTGTGATTATTTGCCGCCCAAAAATTGCCCCCCCCCCCTTTTGGAATTTGTTGAGACTCAAATTGAGGGCGCTGTTCGTGACGTAGATCGAGGCACCGAAATTCATGAATGGACTCGATAGTCTGGACCCGGCCCATATACACACACTAGGTCTACACGTGCAATTTCGTAAGTTGCAACATAACAACAACTCACATCGAACTTACCCTGATTTTCTCCCTTTTAGCGAAGGCTCTTAGGGGAATGGGCCGTTTAACTGCTTTCGCCTTTATCTTACTCACATCTGGGAACTTTGTTTGGATGGCAGTGGACTTGAGCATATTTTTAATGGCCATCCCAAAGGAGTTGAAAATACCAGTATCAAAACACGACGGCTCAAAGTGGTCGCTACATAACGCTGAGAAGCTGCTGTGGCCGGACCACTACGCTCTTGTCACCTTCACCTTCGCCGTCCAAATTCTCCGATATTTCGCATCAGTTGGAAATAAATGAAGGCTTACTCCATCCTTCGTTGTTTTGCTGCATCCAGCAGCCACACACCTTGTCGGCATGGCCGAAAAACGCTATATTTTGCTTAGATTTTGGACGAAGAATGTACACTCAATTTACGCGTGATGAATGGTGCTGGCTCGAGCAGAATATGTAATGTTCCTCGATCTACGTCACTCACTTATGTTAATGAGGGTCCCACTCAGGGGGCGGAGTAGCTTGGACAAACATGTTCAAAAAATGTTTTTTCATATTTAATCTGGGAAATAATTGACTCTGGACACAAAATATCATTGTCAAGATAATACTTTATTGTTTTAAGCAGGAATAATGCAATGTAAATCCTATAGCATGGTTCCTTTAAACACGTGAAATCAACCGTATATGCGCTTAAAATGAAAACTGAAAACTTGTCTCTTTTGTTGGTAAGCTGATAGTATGCGTACACGTAAACGTACAAGTACAAGTTGGAAATCTCAACCTCTCTATTATCGTCATGTTTACATGCACTTCAGTATCAAAGTTTCTTTTCACAATATGCCTCCGTGTCTTTTTCTCTTGGGAATTAATGTGAATTCCTGTCAGTGGCAGCTCGATCAAATTGTTAACCCCAACTTCTTTCAATAATTCCTATTTTCCCTTTAAACAAAGTTCCTTTGTAAAACCATCTGGGCCAAAAATTTACGATCTTAGCACCTCCACTAATTTAATGGAACTGCACGTAGGCTACACCCTTCCCAAACAGCAACCACAATCTTTTCAAGGCCCGAATTCGAATGAAAAGCTTCAGGCAGCATGCGTGAGTACGGTAGTCTTACAGCTGACGGCCCCTGAAACAAGGGAGGCAACATTTTTGGACTGTTCTCCATTTTCTATTCAAAATCGAATATATAATAAGCCAAATCCAATTACGACTGTACGGCGCGTGTTCAGTCTGCACCTTTTTGTAAACACGGCTAAACAATTTTGGGAAAGCTGATAACTAAATTGGAACTTTTAACCTTTTTCACGCAATCTACGAAATTGTGATTCGGTAAAAAAATATGAATTTTTCCCCAGACAATTTGAGATTTCACGATTTTAAAAAGCTCTGTCGTAAATTGTGGGGGGAAACATATTTTTTAATTGATCACAACTTTGTCTCCACGTTTAATAATTCTTAAAGTTTTGTTGCTTTAGTTTGAGGGGATCTGCATCATAATGTCCGGTATCCGACTGAAAAATTTCATAGATGTCCCCCCCTATAACAAAATTGTAGACAAAACATTTTTGGACGAAAGCAGCACATGGTCTTCCAACAAATTTTATGTTCTACGTATAACGATTGATACACATTAGGATTTTTACTTATTGTCGGTTGATTTTTCTTCTAAATTCTCATTGGAAAGCTCATAACTTATCTCGTGCTAATATATTAGCATTTCAATTTGAACATTTATTGTTCAGGGTGATACATCCCCAAAAGCCTGGAAAAAGCAGCATCAAACGTTCTTTCCAAAAAGACGTATTCGTATCTTGAGAAAACTCACCTTGAATTCTCGTTCTTGCAATCAGTACAATCGGGTTGTTATCTGAAGGCAAAGATGAGCTTTGGTTGCTGTGTGGCGAGTTAATCGCTCCAACATTTAATCTTGACAGTGATTTCCTGAGCGGTGACTGAGGAACTTTGCCTAATTTGTGATTGTCCCCAACGCGCTGTCAATCACACGACACGCGTGATGTGACCATGGATTGCAGCAGCAAGTTTTAAAGTTAATGTGATGCATGGAGGAAGTACAGACCCAGTATAGTTCGTTGCGTGTTCTGATTCCATAAAGAGCCTACCACATTTTTGGCAGAGAGAAGGTTGGCCTGATATGTTTGGTACATTCATCACACGGTTTTGCCTGTTTGTATTAACTGCAGTTTTGTGATATTGTGCTTTTAGTCACTCACATTCATTCTTGTTACTTTGATTAGTATTTAAACTTAACTGTGTTTGATGAGCCACTGAAATGAACATTAGCTGGTATACAGAAAACTTGACCTTAAACTCAATCATGTCAGTGCGCCTCTATCCAATCCGTGCATAACAAAAAACAAGATGTTAAAGGTCAAATTGCAGTCTGATTTACTGTATGATTGATTTTACTATTTCGTCACTATGCATCATGCTAAATACCATTGAGATTGCAATGTTTCAAAAACCTTACTCATTATTTTTCCAAATGCTTCATTTGCCTCCTCCCCACCCCCCCCCCCCCCAAAAAAAATAATAATGCTTCCTATGTCTTACGAAATTTCCTTGAACCTGGACTTTTGCTATTTATTTGCATTGTTCGTATGCCGACGATGAGGGCGTGTATTTACAGTCTAGACACCTACCGTACACTGCTGTTACTCACCACTAGATGTATTCAGGGGCGGATCCAGGGATTTTTGCAGGGGGGGTTTCTGAAATATTGCCCAGAAAATTTACTCCCAAAATGTTCTGGGGGGGGGGGGGGGGGGGGGGGGGGCTGATACACTTTCTCACCGTTGGTGGCGCCATTTAACCTCTTTGTTTTGTTCTCACTCATAGGCAAAATATGACCTGTATTTGAAAGGCGTAGGTAGGCCCCTACAAGCAGGAAAACAAAATGGCAACGAGCGGGGGGGGGGGGGGGGGGGTGGGTGTTCGACCCCCAACCCCCCCCCCCCCCCCCCCCTGGATCCGCGCCTGGTATTACAATAAACACAATTCGATTTGAATTTAGAAATATAGCCACTTAGACTAAGATTTATTTCCATCCAAAATCAAAACAGAAGATTTGGCGGATCAATCTGAGATTTATTTTACGTGCAAAAAGACAATGCTATAACTTGTTATATCGTAAAGGTATAAACCAGAAATCAACCTGATTAATTTCACTCTGAACATAGGCGGCGTAAGGGGGGGGGGGGGGGGAGGGGAGGGGGGGGGGGGTGGCAGAGAGGCCAATGCACCGGCGCTGCTCCCCCTCCCCCCCCCCACATTCAAAATTGTTCTGCAGCACGCGAGTCTGAAAGCTTGTAACTTTTTATAAAAATGGTACCTGCAGTACCAATCCTCCTGATAAATGTTTTCGTCTAAAATGCTGTTATTTTCGAGAAAATTTTACCTGAAAACCTTTAAAAACGCAGTGGCATTCCAATTTCGCAACTGAACGTGTAAGTTCACTGTTTAAAACAGAACGAATTTTCAAAATTTCCTCGTAACTCAGATGACGGATGGAGCTCAAACTTTCACAGGCGGTGAAAGTTTTTTTGAATCCTAAAATCACCCCAAAAATAACCCCAGAAAAAAACTTGGATAAATCGGAAAGTGGGGGGGGGGGGGGGGGGGGCGCTATTATCAAACACACGTATACATTGAAGGTACTTGTAGCCATGTATGCAGAACCTGGTGCATTTTAGGGGCTGATGATGGACCTACCGGTACCCCCGACCAAAACGTTGGGGCTGCTGTACATGTGTGTGCCTCCCTTCTTTGGGATCTATGCCCGTGGATGCGACCACAGACCATTCAAAAGAAATAATGTTCATCCCTTCTGCAACGCAAAAGCACAGCACAGTGTCTATACATTTATCAGTGCAATGCGACGATTATCACAAAATATGACATTTTAAAAGTTACCAAAGGCATCACTGTACGGTTGCTTTTTTGTCATGGCCACGTGTCTATCCAGAGTAAAGCAAGAAGCCGCTGAACGATGCACGGTAAAACTCATCACTAAACACCCTGCCGAACATGGTCAAATAGACCACGTCTCCTCGCTGCAAAACCAACACCGCACCACCGGACACTTGCTCATAGTCACTTGAATAAGAGCTGAAGCCCGTAACGATCATGCTGTCATTTTTCCTCAGATGAACGTAAAGGTATGCATTCCGATCTCTGGTAGCAGAGAACATGAACACGTAGGTACCCGGCACACTACAGGTAAAGGTGCATGTCTCCAGATCGAAACTGGTACCCGGAAGAAGCGTCACGATCTCCTCGAAGGGTAAATGGTAGCTGTAACTAGAAGATGTAGTCGAGGTGGTTCCCCTCCTCACAGTAAAAGCTACTTGCTGGTCCTCTGCAGGATTCTCCCCTGACTCACCCTTTTGACCTTTGACCAGGCAAACCCGAATCGCCCCTTGGCCCGACTGGACCGTAAGAGCCGGGCAGACCTGGGATACCCGGTACCGCAGCAGGTCCCTGGCAGCACATTGGGCAGACTGGAACCTCATGACCATCACCGTCCCCAGGAACCGGCACAGTACTGGCTGCTCGGAGCTTGGCTGAGTTACCCAGAAGGATGGCGATCGAAAAGGTTGCTGCCAAGCAGACATGCATCTGCATTTTAGCGAGGAAATAAAAAATATATAACTGGAAAAAATAATTGATTTGGCAGTAATGGTAGACTTGAAGGCCGCGAAAACGTAAACAATAATTGGAACTGATGAAAGTATCTCAATAATAGATTTAAATTACCCTTAAAGGGCCCTTGGCACATTGGCACTTACGCTATCCAAATTTAAACTCACTGTGTTATTAAATACGCTTAAGCCCATTAATTATTTTAATGTCGAAACGTATTTCAAACGTCTTTCAAATGCTGTGTCTAATTGAGGTAATTTGCATTCGACAGAAGAACGGAAAAGTGCGGCAGATACTTCAAATGTCGAAAGACAGAAAAATTTCAAATTTGTCGAAATGTGGATGGAATGAGCTACAAACGTCGAGTTTGTATCGAACTTGTATCGAACGTAATTGACTTAAACTCAGGATAGTCGGCCTAGAAAGGAGACTTTTTCATGAAACTCAGAAACATTAAATACGCGAGGAAGAGATGAAGGTCTCCAACAGCGAGACTATATTTGGAATCAAGCCACATGTACATGTGATGTGTAGTTAATTGAATTAGGCGTGGCAAACTCTCTCGAACTTTCGGCATAAATCCGGCAGTGTTTTCTTATTTCTGCCGTGTCTATGTATTTCAAACAGATTCCAGAATATTTGAACTGGACAACTGGAAATTCGATGTTTGAAGCAACAGCTGGATTTGTGCCGGAAATTCGGCAGGCTTTGCCGATCTTCGAGCGGAAGGCCTAATTATACCATGGAGGAAGAAAACACTGTGTTTTCTTCCTCCATGATTATACACACTGCATGCCGGAAACGTCGATCTTGTGCCTAGTCTAATTCGATTCACTTTGGTCTGAATGCTGAGCTCAACACCAGCTGGGGAAGAACGGGCCTCTTCCTTGCTAAAGCCGGCTTTCCATAGTAAAGTGTGTTTTAATTTTGTGTTCGTTGAGTTTTTAGCAAACCTATATGCCGTTTAACATTTTGTTTAAAGTGACAAAATCCTCACCCCATGGGCAACATTTTAGTGACAATCCCCGACATACATGGCTGGGGCACCCCCACCTTTTGGTTTTTAACTTCTGATAATGGGGAAACAATGGCAAAATAAGTGACCAAAATCCCCACCCTGGGGCTTGAAAAACGTGATCAAACCCCCACATAAGACCTGTGGCAGCCCGGGGGAGGGGTGGGGAAGCAATTTGATAGGCTCATATAACAATCGTTGTATACCTGTAAATATTTGTTTACCGTCTCCAAAAACTGTACATTGTCTTGGTTGGTACATGGTAAGCAGCGGGCAGTACAGATAGGACCGCTCGAGGTCCAGGGAAGCATCTTCGTACACGGTTTATGGCACGTTTGGCTGCATGATTCGGCAGTCAAAGCTTTAGGGGCCGCCATGTTCCTCCATTTTATGGTGCTAGACCTTCGGGTTATATGGACGGTGGGGAAGGAGGTGTAATGGACCGGGATCCGAGCACAGAAGAGCCCTACATGGGTGTATACAGCGCCCTGGCGAATTAAAATTGAAAAGAAATGTTTTGTCTGTCTTGTCGTCAGCGATATTATATCATCATGTTTCCAATAAAGCTTCTTCTTAGAATATGCCTTTGTGACTTTTTTCTTGGGCATTAAATGTGTATTACTGTCAAGAGCAGTTCAGTCCAATATTAAACCTAACCTCGGCATGCGTAAGTATTGGTACAATACTCTTATATGGCCCTACAGCTGTAGACTCGGTAACAAGGGAGCCAACATTTTTAGATTGTTCTCCATTTTCTGCTCAAAATCGACAATACGCCAAATCGGAATTCCAATTATGACCGTACGGCGCGTGTTCAGTCGGCGACCTTTTGGTAAACACGGTTCAATTTTGTGCACAGGTCAATGGGGAAATTGTTAACTAATAAAAGTGGAACTTTTAACTACCGGGTATTTCACGCAATTTACCAAATTGTGATTCGGTAGAAAAACATATATGAATTTTTCCCCAAACGATTTGAGACAGGTTCTTTTTCAATAATTGTACCGGTATACCGGTACAATTGATTTTTAAAAGTTCTGTCTCAAATTGTGCTGGAACATATTTGTTAATGGATTACAACTTTGTCTCCACGTTTAATGATTCTTAAAGATGTGTTGCTTTAGTTTGAGGGGATCTGCATTGTATGTCCGCGATCGGACTGAAAAATTCCAATTTAATGACCCCCCCCCCCCCCCCAACAAATGATGGGAAAGGAGCAATTGCGAACGAAAGGAGCATATGCGGCGGAACAGGGGTGGGGGGAGCAGGGGGAATCCCCCTCCCCACTTTTGCCACTTGGGGGAAATGGCTCACCACTTTTGGCAGTTTCCGCACAAGAAAAACACACAAAAGGGCTGACCGGCCGACCGGCACTGGCCCTGCTTTGCCCCTCCCCCACTTTCAAAAGTGTTCCGCCGCACCTGGAAAGGAGCACATGATCTTCTAACAAATTTTATGTTCTATATACGTATAGAAAGATAGATACACTAATGTAGAATTTTTACTGATTGTCGATTTTGTTGTGTTTTTTTAAGGTCTCTTTGGAAAGCTTACAACTTATCTCGTGCTAATAAATTAGCAATTCCTATTGAAAAGCACAGAAAAAGCAGCATGAAACTCAAGTTCTTTCTAAAAAGAACTCGATCGGTTACAATATTCGTATTTTGAGAAAACTCACCTTGAATTCTCGTTCTTGCAATCAGTACAATCGGGTTGTCATCTGAAGGCAAAAATGAGCTTTGGTTGCTGTGTGGCGAGTTAATCGCCGGCTCCAACGTTTTATCTTGACAGTGATTTCCTGAGCAGTGACTGAGGAACTTTGCCTCGTTTGTGATTGGCCCCAACGCGCTGTCAATCACACAACATGTGATGTGATCATGAATTGCAGCTGGGAGTTTTAAAGTTAATTTGACCAGAGTAAGTACAGACCCAGTATACTTTTGTTGCGTGTTCTGATTCCAAAAGAACATGAGCCACCGACATGGTGCAACATGGTGACATCTTTGGTTATATTGCCAGAATATTAGTGGCGCTTCAGTAACACGTGGTTTTTGATAGTTACACACAACCTGTCAATCAGAAACCACACAATTAGGATCACCGATGTGATGATCCGGTCGACTCCTCCTATTTATGCAGAGCGAAGGTTGGCTTAATGTGTTTGGTACATTCATGGCACAGTTTTCACTTGCGTGTTATTGCGCCTTACAGGCGTGATCAGCGGCACACCCGAAGGTGACAGTGACCCCACGCAGCTCAACTCCTACCCGGAAAGGACGCGATTTAAACCCAGATGATAAATAGAAACCCCCAAAAATTATATATATACGGTTGGAAAGAGAAACTCAGCAGCAACATCATACCACAATCCCCAGGTCCTAAAAGTTTCGTTGAGCGAAGATACGACCAAGCTTACAGCAAACCAGTTTTTCATGTGTGAATTTCCCGCTTTAATGCACATATGGGGTTGGAAGGCTGACAGGGACCCTCGCAGCTCAACTCCTACCCGGAAAGGACGCGATTTAACTCCAGATGATAAACAGAAACCAGGAAAAACTGTATACGGTTGGAAAGAGGAACTCATCTGCAACATCATGCTACAATCCCCGGGTCCTAAAACCCTTGATGATTGAAGATTATGGACAAGCTAATCAAACCAGATTTTCTGATTGTCTGATTTTCTTTCAGGGTCCAATTCATGCAAAATGTCGTACGGTAGTCCTTTTGAAAAATCCTTTTGCTCAATCCTCTGATTGTCTGGCCTTCTAAACTAACCTCTTTGTTAAGAACAGTGTGGTGCATAGTTGGTTTGAATAGGGGAGGGAAAACTGCAAAATGTTCTGAAAAGTAAACTCTCTTTGTGGTCAGGAAAATATTTTGAAAACCTGGAGTAGGTGGGGCTGGGGTAGAGATGAAATTAAATTATACAGGGTGCCCCCCCCCCCCAACCCCCCCCCCCCCCCCAACCCCCCCCCCCCCCCCAATTATTTTTGTTTAAACCAATAACAAACAAACAAACAAACAAACAAACACGGAACGGCATACTTCCACTACGCTGAGACTCAAACAACCTATACCAATGCATGGGTAATTTTGTTAAAAGGAAAATGATGCCAAGATCTTCCGATTCGGTCCAGTATTTTTTGTTTTAGAACCTTTTTTTGGAACAAAGTCGGGGGTCATTTGGTCCCAAGGTATAACAAGTATGCTATCATCATGCTCTTTTCTGCATGAAACAAATGGTCAAGTGACCCGACTTTGCTTCACAAAATAGGCTCTGGAGCAAAAACTACTAGACCGAATCAGGAGTTCTTGGTATCATTTTTCTTCTAAAATGATTCTCCATCTATTGGTACAGGCGGTCTGACTCTAAAAATGGAGAGGTTGAGATTTACAACGTGAGAATGTGTGAGTAGTGTGTGTGTGACAATCGTGGACCTAGGACAAAAGAATTCGGGAGCAGACAAAGGGTCCACGTTTGACCGAACGTCCACGATTGAAAATCGTGTACAAAACATATGGGAGGCCTTCCGAAAGAGTATAAACAAAAGAGGAACAATGGGACGTCCACGATTGCAGGTATTTGCACACTTGTGTGTGTGTTCATGCACACGTATTCCTGTGGGGCAGAAAACACAATAGAACAATCAGCCCCACAGCGGAAGCTTTAGAAATCCATCTTCCCCAGAGGAGAAACTCCATAGCGTTACGGATTTCAATAGGAACAAAGGAAAACAAAAGAAGGTGCATAAATGTCTTCCCCATAAGTATGGGTGTGTACGGCCGCGTTTGTATAGCTATTCAGACCGTGGACCTTTAACAAAGAGGACAATAGGGTCCGCGATTGTGTCAAGGTCCACGATTGAAAATCGTGTACAAAACCAATGGGAGGCCCTCCGAAAAAGTTAGAGTATAAACAAAAGAGGGACAATAGGAGGTCCGCGATTGCCGGTGTTTACACACTTGGGTGCGTGTACATGTGGAAGTGAAGTCATGCATGATGCGGCCAAATTCTGCACAGAAACAGTGGCTAACTATATTGGAGGCGGACAACCAATTTGTTACGGGGAAAGTGATTGAAATAACCGCTGTTTTGTATATTTCTCATATTCATTTTGTGTCTAATTTCTCGATGTCCTCATCAGAAAATACGATTTAATTAATAAATTAATTACGGCTTCGAAAGTTTGCTTCAATTGTGTCAATATCACAATTGCATGCCAAATTTTAAATGTGTAATTTTACGAGCTATTAATTATTAGTTCTCACAGGGTCGGTTATGCAAAATCACCAATGTTTAATATGCATGCCCTAAAAGTAATATATATGCATGCCTGTCCCTTAATTAAACATATCAGTAGACCTTATGCGTTATAAGGCGGCGTTAGAGGGCACTGGTTTTGTATCAGTAGGATATGGGTAACCTTTTGAACAAATTAAAAGACCAAAAAATAGCCCCTGAGACAAAACACAACCTCTGAGACATCCGAATGTCTCGTAACCTTTGAGACATCCATAGTGATCAGTCAAGCATGTCACTTGCAATAGCGACTTTAAAAAGTGCAATATATCTATGCGGTTATTGAGTGCTATTGAGAACGATGACGAATTATTTATTCTATCTGAGTTACTGAAACCAGCTATTCCTAATTTAGTCTTTGAAAAAAGAACCTTCGATCTCTCGTCATTTTCGGAGCACGAATGCCGACAACTTTTCTGATTTGATAAGCCCGATGTTCTTCGACTGTTCTCATCATAATCACGTGGCCAAACGGTACAGTGGTAGTTGAGGGGCTTTGCACAGCATGAGACGTCTTGTATACCCTAAAAGCTGCTAAAGCTGCGTAGATTAATGAACTACGTAGGTCTGTACGCAGCAAAATGGAAAGCGATCGATACTGATAAACAATAGCAATAACCATTGTGACTGCAAGCTAAGGTATCTAACTTAATAATAGGGCATCCTAAATCTACACGTGTCAGTGTCATCATGGTATCGTGTTACTCGTGAGGACAGTAAAGAGGGTATAACAACGGGAACAATACTGTCCTCACATGTTTTTCTATGTTTGGGAAAACTAGTGCTTAGTCTATGGGGATGGGTTATATCAAAGGGAAACAATGGAATGTCCTCACGTGTATAGCGATACAAAATTGTGTGTACTTTTAAAATCGCTTTTACACGTACGACGTAACGTGTAGGGCTTAAAAGGAAGGACTGCGCCGGGGGGAAACTGATGATGTCATACTACTGTTGGTATTTCAAGACAATCGTCTTGAACTTTTGTCAACATTTAAAACAAACTTAGTTTTAAACGCATGAAATCAACCGTATACGCTTAAACTGAAAACTGAAAACTTGTCTCTTTTGATGGTAAGCTGATAGCATGCGCACGTAAACGTACAAGTACAAGTTGGAAATCTCAACCTCTCTAGTATTGGAAGTATGCCTTTCCTTTTTTTTTGGGCCACCCTGTATAATAAAGCACCTCTGCTAATTCAAAAGCAGTGGTACTTCGAATAGATAGCCTCAAGCCAAATACCAGGAGACAATTTCCATGCAGTTGCTGAGCGCAACAATTTGATCAGCACAAAAACGTCTTGCCCAGTTAACAAAGTTACAAGCCAAAACTCCACTTGATTTTCACGATAAGAAACAAACCCCCAAACAGCTGAATACCAATCACAAGCCACACATACCTATATAACATGACAATTTGGATCATAAGCCTGTTTTTACACTGCAAAAACTGTGGCGTTAAATCAACACCATGTGGTGTTTATATTGAACCATTCGCCCAATATAAACACCACATGGTGTTAGATTAACACCCCAGTTTTTGCAGTGCACCAAGGAAGGCTTTTCATTTAAAGCAAACTTTTGTGCTTAGCAGGTCCATGAAACTGGCCTCTGTGTATTTCCTTGTATATCAAACACACAGGAATACAATTTAGGCGCTATTCGTTTCTACGGTAGCTGTTGTGGTCAAAGCCGTACATGCACTTGCACAGAAGAAAATACATTACTACATTTCAATTTTCCTTCAATCATTCCTGCAGCTGTTCTTTTTTTTTGCAACTTTCCTTTTGTAAATTCTCTGTATATATTAATAAAATTATGTCCCCCACTCTTTGCCATTTTTTCTGTCTTCTACGCTGTCAGTTGCAAACCAGCAACCCCTTTTTTGTTTCTATTTGCCTTTACGGGTAATGTTGCTGTCACACTGTTGCGTATGGCACCAGCGTATGAGTGCCCATACGCTGGTGCCATACGCAACAGTGTGACAGCAACTTTACATCATAATTTAACACATAAAATTGGCTGAATGGCGCCACCAACGCCAAGGAAGAGTACCAGCGCAACACACACCCCCTAAAAAATACGAAATGGAGTACGTGCTGTGCAACAAATTAGATTTTTCCTACTTACAAATATTCAAATTGGATTTTTTACTTAATTAATGAACCACTACTTTTTTCTATTTTGGACGTCTGCAACTGTCTGGTTTTTTTATTATCGGTTACTTCCACGCCTGCAACGCACAAAGGATACGCCTTGCGGGAACTGAATTATTGTCGGGCCGCAAATAATTCAACATCTGTAAACTAATTATTCATGAACTTAATGTGGGTGGATTGTTTGTATTCAATTTCTTATTAAAAGTACACTGTAATAAACTTTTTTATTGCTTAAAAAATACCGAATACAAAATACATAATATTTTCGGGGTGACATTTGAAAAGAGAACGGAAAATTATGTCTTTATAATTTATGAAGGCCGTGTAGAGAGTACCCCAGTACTGAAGTGGTGACATGCCGCTACATGATTACAACTAAATTAATTGAGCGATCTTCAGGCCAATATGATGCCATGAGTGGTTATTAGCAAAGGAAAACTATTGTAATACACATGTAATTGATATACTAAGCAGCCATGATAGAGGTTTGTTTAGAACAGTTGTCATGGCAATTGAGGTACACTTGGGTACTCTATAAGAATTGTTGACCAGTCGTCAGAGTGCATTGCCATGGTAAACGTCTGATGAATGTAGGGAAAGTGTGGGCAACAAGGTACAAAATTACTATTCAGTCATTGGTGACCACACTTGACCGAAGGCCTGGGTGTTCTCGTTAGTCTGCCAACGGAGCAGCACTTTAGTTTGTTTTGTAAACTGAAACAGCGTTTTCTCTGTGTACAACGTGTAAAGCGTCATTTAAAAAAATAATGTTCTGACTGGACTGAGTCGGACCTTATTTATTTTTAACTCCTGCTTTTCATTTTAGCCGCGTCGCATCGCAGACGGGGAGGGGGGGGGGGGGGGGGGGGGGTGCGGGGGGGGGGGGTGTTGACACTCTTTCTCAACGTTGGTGGCGTCATTTATCCTCCTGATCCTTGTTTTGTTCTAACCCGTACACGCAAAATACGACCTTTTCTAGTTTGCTACGGTACTTTAGGCGTAGGCCCTTACAAGCAAGCACAACAAAAAATGGCCACGGGGGGGGGGGGGGGGGGGGGGAGGGGGGGGGGGGGGGTTCGACTGCCACCCCCTGATTCCGCCCCTGCCATTGCATAAATAATTGAATACAAAGTTGTCAATTAGAACGTAGTTGTCAATTTGCAAATTCATTGCACCTCTTTGTTTTCTACTCTAGTCTACCTCTACCTAAAAATCAACCAAGTAAGTTTTGCCCTTGGAACTCTGTGACCATTCCCTAAATAACTATTGCACCTAGACAAATCGAAATCGGTCAAGGATAAGATTTCAATGGACTTTTATTAGGTTCACATCAAAAAGTACGTCAACAGCTTGTTGTTAGCTACAATCGCACGGAATTGTGCATTTTGTATGGGGCCGACGCCGCGCCGGTACGTGTGCGGGCGGTGTTTTGACCTCGGTTAGTCATACCAAGAATGCTTCAAAAGCAAAGAAAGTGACAAAAGAAAGTCTGCCATGCATGCAGAATAATGGGCGTATGGTATGGAGGCAATGCCGTACAATGCCTTGGATACTCTTGTGATACTCGACATGTAATAATATGCATGCACGTTATTTCTGGAGTACCGTACTGAACTTTTTTGCGGACATATTTACAGCATGAAGATTTGTAGTTTTGGGTCACGGTGATCTCTTGAGGAAAAATAATAAATAAAAGTACTCTTCGTAGCCAACATGTGAGTTTGGCTTCTGCTACATAATGGGAAGTCGGCAGACAGTTACTGGAACCTGGATCATTAATTTTGTAATTGCTTTTCTATCCTGTATGATACATCTAGCGGGTAAGTTTGTGGAAAGTACTAAAAATGCCAGATAGAAACCGGTGTTCCGATCAGTGGGTTAGTACATGTTATCATTTGCGACTAAGGACTTTGAACGAAGGGTCACATAACAGAACAATAAAACGGAGGACCTGAGCCAAAGTCCTCGGTAGTTTTCATGTACAGGCTTAATGGGATATGTCAAGAAGAAGTTTGTTCAAACAATAGGAAGTATAGAAACAACGGAAGAGAACAGCGACAGTCCTCGGGTCCTCGGGATTATATAGTATAACTACGACTGTGTGAACCGTTTAGGAACAAAGTGAACACAGCCAACTTCACGACATCACGAGGTTGTCAGTAAAGATTATACAATTTAATTTAATTCGATTTGGCAACTCGAAAATAGAACAACACAAAAAGATATATAACAAAAAGAACTACTAACAGTGAAAAAAACTTGCCCTGTATGAAAGGAAAGATTGTACTTTAATCCCTCATGCACCAAAATGGGTTAGGAAAAACAATATCTGACAAAATGGTCATCCATTTTTGTTCAGAACCGTATAAACACATGGCATAACCTTTACACTGTTAAAACGCTGTTTAAAAGGTTGTTTAAACAAGTTGAACAACCAGGTTGTTCATGTGTTCAGGTTGTTCATGGTTGTTTAAGCAAGGCACTTAAACAAGGCAGATTCACGTGAACCGGCGTTGGCGGCGCTATTTGCGGTACCCAATCTTCTGTCAGCACTGTGACCGGCTTATAATTTGTTTTATTTAGTTTTTGATCATTTATTGGCAAATAATTGGTGTTTGTTAATTGTTACTATTTTAAATGACTCCTACAATTATATTTATATTGATAACAAATTGATATGAAATAAATGAGGCTCACATTTTCAATTAAAAAATGTAGCAATTGGCAATATGGTCACAACTTTTTAACTAAAATTGGCCTCCAAAATGACCCAAAATTTTAATCAACAAAAATCCATAACTTTGCACAGGGTTAACCTTTCATGACCATTGACCCCTCATTTTATTTCTAATTTTTTACTCTTTCCAGTGATATAATATTTAAAAGGATTGAAGCAACTTGAAATTTTCCTGAATCTGCCTACTTAAACAACCTGGGTTGTTAAAAAGTTTTAACAGCGTTTTAACAGTGTAAATTCGAAACTTTTGTCATGACAATTTTAGTGCAAAGTAGGGGAGGAATACATGTGTTTACTGTGTTGGATGTTACCATGCCTTACTGCGCACATCACTCTAACAGAGTGTACTCATAATTTCTGCCTTTTTATTACCATGAATCTTGAACTAACAGGTCGTCCTGGTTCTGCCACATGTTAAGGCAGGTGTTACAAGGAGGGTTGGATATTTTTCAAAATCTGTAAACAAAAATGATGCAGAAATCAACATGTATGTGAACATTATGGGTGACCATACTCTGTGCCAAGAACATCTAACACCGAAAACGCAATCTTTCTTCCCCTATATTGCAAGGGAAATTCCCCCAGAAAAGTCTCTAAATTAAAGGTTGTGCCATGTGTTCAGACAACTCTAACCAAAAATAGATGACTATTTTCAAAGATGTTGCTGTTCCTGGTCGATTTTAATGGAGGTCTTGAAATAAAATCTTTCCTAAAGTAACATTTTCCCGCCACTTTGTTCAACATCTCCTTGACATGATCAGTCGTTGTAAATATCTTGAAAACAAAAACCCGAAATTGGGCTCTAAGCTGCACCAGATGTTGCGAACAAAATCACAGGTCCACTCAAGGGCGGATCCAGGAGGGGGGGGGGGGGGGGGGTTTAACTGACGTCGCAAAAGGCAGCCACTGCGTACACCAACCCACAAAACTCAGCCAAATTTTGTGTTTGCCTCTTCCAAAAAAATTGCAAACAAAAAAGTTTTTGGCCCCCCCCAAAAAAAAATTGTGTTCTGGATCCGCCCTTGGGTCCACTAAGATAATGTTTGTAAGGCAGGACACAAAGAGAAAAATACATGTGCGTCTCGGTTTGGGAGTTCCAAAGATTTGTGTGTAATGTGGTAATATGTTTTCTTTTTCTCTTCTTTTTCATGTCCATGTTGTCTCCTTCACGGGATCGACCCACAGAAGCACAGTAAGTTATGCTCGCACCTTTATGCTCGCACCTTCTACATTTCAGGAATATTTATGAGTAATGATCACTCAGAAACTGATTTTATTCTCAATGGTGTGCAACTAAATGTAGTGTCACATTTTAGACTTCTGGGCATTATCATTCAAAGTGATCTCAAATGGAATTTGCATGTCTCTGAAATACCTTCCAAAACGTCTCGGCGCTTACATTATGCATTTTGAGAAAATCAGGTGTTCCCATTCAAGTTTCGGTCACTGCATACAAATCCTACATAAGGCCCATATTAGAATATGCCTCACCAGTCTGGCATACTTCCATTACAAAATACCAGTCTAAGAAAATAGAGTTTGTTCAAAAAAGAGCTGTTCAGATTAATCTTGGAAGAAAATATAGTTACAATGAAGCTCTTTAGTTTGATTAAACTACCTTCTTTGGCTGAACGAAGAAATTATCTACTTCACAATTTTGGAAAGAACCTTTTAAAATAAAACAGTCACAGACATCTCCTCCCGCCTTCCAAATCTGATACAATTCTAGAGTCCTACGAAACATGTCTGGTTTAAACATGATCAAATGCAACACAGAGAGATACAGAAAATCAACTACTCCACAAACTCGCCAAAATCCTTAAATAGCTTTATATGTTTCATTTCCCCTATTCCAAATTTGTCTTAGATCGCGGTGTTGTGTACATATGTATGTGTAGTTTAATTGTTTCGTTTTTAATGGTACGTAACTGTATTTGTTATTATTTATACAACAAGTTTCCCAATTTGTTGTATATGTACTTGCTTTTTTTGCCCTTTAAACCTTTTTAAAAGTTCTTTAAAAACTTCAATTTGTGACTTGTTGTAATTGTATTTCTATTTTTTATGAAGTGACCCTTTCTGCTTTAGAGGAATTTCATATTAGCCTCTTCTGCGCACTTGAAAGCGAGAATGGCAGTGGCAACAAAAAAAACGCTTTTCTGCACATTCATTCATGCATGAATTAATCAGGCCATATGAGGCAGCGCAGGCGCACGATCAGCATAAAGTTGTTTACTCTGACATTGAGATCCTCGTTTTCAAACGCGGAAGTGCGCAGATCGGCGCTAAACTCGTCGTTGTGGGATTCCTCTATTGCTGCTATGGTCACTTTGTTGTGGTATGTCAATAAATAAAAAAATAAAATAGAATCAATTATGATTCATATTTATCCAATGTTTTTCCTTCATCGTCAGGACACAAGTCGGGTTCGAGTTTCGGGAGAAGTATTCATTGATTGCTGATGATGTGGACAATTTTAAAAGGTAAACACACGTCCACCCACACACATCCGTTCCTGAAGCACGATGAATGTACATTTTAAGTAAATTAATTTCGCATCGTTGATTCGAAGTAACACAGCATGCAATTTAACCTCAAGATGGAGAGAATAAATGACGAGAATAAATTATGATACTTCCGGGCACACTGCGGATGAGCTATAACGTGGGTGGCGTCCCTTTTTGATAAAATTATTCTGCTTTCTGACTCGGGGCCGGTATGAGCTGGAACGTGGTCTTGAGGCATTTCAATGTAGAACATTTTTAACAAAAAAATAAATGAACGTTCTAAAAACTGTTTAGCAATAAAACACAATCTTGCTATCCGTTTTCAAACATGTTTAGAAGCTATTTACGTACATGCAATTCCTAAACATCAATGTTCAATGGCTAAACCACTATCCGTTAATATGCTAAACGTCCTTTGTGTTTAATTGCTAAACATAGTTTTTGCAGTGAAGAAATCGATTTCAACACCCAATCAATGTATCATTCACATTACCCCAGGTAGACAGGCTAAAGAGTCCGTCGCAAAAACAGTCAGTGTAAAAGTATTAACAAGACGTTCACATAAATGTGATCGTGATGAAGGTGTGAGACTTGCACGGCTAGTTTAACTTTCGACACACACATGCATTAACATGCCATACAGTCCAATCAATCGGTTTTTACAATTTAAAGGTAGTATACAACATTTTGCTTTTGCTCTAATTTTCAGAAATGAATGGATTTGGGGGTACAGTAATTTATAGTAAATACTGTAACACTGGCCTGTTTAAAGTTCTGTGTGCGTTATGCAAAGATAAAAAAACATGCTGTTTTTGTAGTCTGGTTCCCTATCCCTATACTTCAGACAAAACGGAGCAATTTATAACGTAAGGGATGCCATGATGATTTCATAGGATGTTTGGGAGTAGTATTTACTTACTAGATTTAAAACCTTAAAGTAAGGTATTTCATAATAATTCAGTAGTTTTGTTTTTTGATGTTGCAAATGTTGTATATTGCCTTTAAGAAATGTAAATTCCTGTACTTTCTCAATTGTACAATCTGTAAAAAGGTTGTCATTGCCTCTCCAAGTTACTTTTATCAAAATTGAGGGAGAGGGGAATTTGTCGCACTGATGGTGGAAGTTACCTGACCGGGGTCTACAGGTCTGAAAATTGGGATAAATTCTCTGGAATCTGTTGAAGATATATCCTCTATTTAGATCGGGGCCCAGGAAAACCGTAAGGGTGGTAGGGTTGGCAATTCAAAATGTCACCAACCCTACCACCTCAAATCGTAACTATTTGCCTAGCTTTTAGCCTTGTATTGTGTGATTTCAATAACTATAAGTTTCTCTATAAATGCCAATTAAAGATGTTTCAGTTTAATTTTTATGTAGTGTTCCTTTTTTCCGTTGTACTCGGAACATGTGTTAATAACGTTATATGTTGTGGCCTGTTATAGCTCTTGTTACTCGTCAGTGGCGAATTCCAAAAAAATATATAGGAAATTGCGTAAGTCGCTCAGTTTCAAGTCCAACAAATATAAGTATACATTTCTATTTTATGATGGTGCAAGTCCTGCGAATTTGTTATCACATTTTATCATTTGTTGTATGTGGACGTCGTGGTACCAAACACTGACTAGTCTAGCAACGGACTCTTTTTGTGTTTACCCTCTAGCGAGGTACATGTAAATAATATATACGTCGGAAGTTGAAGCCAATTATTTTTTGTTATTAGTTTGGTAATCAATTTGAATATTTACCAAATATTTTCAAATAGAATGACCGTTTTTCCTTCACAAAAGCAAATTGTTGCAGTTTGCCCAACCCGATCACCTAATAAAACATGAATAAAACAGGATGCCGCATACGTTACAGCTCCTACACTATGTGCCCGTTCGTATAGCCCAAATCTCCAATGATCATCATTACTTCATTCTCGGGAGAAGATGGTACCACTAACATTAGTTACCATTTTCTCTTGTCTACCCTGGGTCTGTAATTGTTTTATAAACAACAAGCTGTGGTTGTCATGACTACTGGTTTCTCCTACTGCACAAAACCCAGAGCTGTGTAGCTTTTCTCATAGGCGACTCCAGATGCCAGAAATGTGTCAGTAATGTTTTGAAGTTAACTCTATTTCACTTTATTGCGTATTCCCCCCCCCCCCCCAAACAAATCCTTTTTTGGAGTATATAATGTGGTCGAGTACTAGGTACAATGTAGGTCTACCTTTTTAATGATTTTTTGACTAACATGATCAGATATGATAATAAAAAATTAACTTGTAGCTTTTAAAAACAAGCCTTGTTGGAGTGTTAAAATGATATCGAAAACTGAAAAAATAAAATCCAGTTCTGTTCAGCTTAGTTCACTTTTTAAAATTCTGAATATTATTATCATAACAGAAAAGTCAACGGACACACATGCTCTACGAAATGGCCTATTGTTTTCTTATCGATAATGAACAAATTACATGTACTTCGGGAAGGGAAACAAACACCTTTAAATTGAATGCACACTCCCAAACATGGAATTCAACCCACGCGGATTCTGTATTTACTTCCGTCACGCAGGCGGTCGTGCAGAAAACTCTCACTCATTTTTAGTTGTGGAACTTTGTTTTGGTTTTGGCGCAAACCTTTTGTAAACGCAGTGCCCTATGACCTTCACCTGTACAATAAACTGCGGTGGGAGACGAACATTTCGCTTGGCTAGTCACAGTTAGTGCAACACATGTATTTTGCCGAGAACTGTGCAAGTGCTGTACACCGAAAACTGAATACATTTATACACAATACTGAAACCCGAGGTGTGAAACTGAATACATTTAAACACACACTTACACTTCTATTACCGATTCTATAAATTGTTCCGTTTTGTCTAAAGTATGGTCGGGGAACCAGACTAATTTAACAGATTTTGTTTCCTCTTTTTTCCCCAGCACCTATATGCACACAAAACTTTAAACAGATCAGTGTAGGCCTATACATCATTTGCTATAGCACGCTATAAAATACTAACCCCCAAATCCATTTATTTCTGAAAATTAAAGCAAAGGCAAATGTTGTATGCAACCTTTAAAGGATTAAATCTAACTTACTTTCCCTAGCGCACTGTTCAAAATTCCCGTATTTTTTACGGTGAAAAGCATGTAAATATTCACTGTTAGTAACCGTAAATGGACTGCGCGTTACATTTTACGGGCAAACCCGATCAAAGGCTGATCATTACGTACAATTGCACGACCAATCAGAAATGAGGAAATTTTCTTCACAAAAGCCAGGTTAAATTGCAGTGTTTAGTCCATAATATGTTTTATTCAAACATTTCCACAATAACATTTGGATTTTTTACAAACATAGATGAGGATTATCATTATATCTTCTTTCATATTCAAATATTGAAATTGTTCATGTGAAACCATGACTTTATTATAGTGGGGTAAGCCGAATACGACAGCATTCAGTTTGTAGGTTATCGTAGCATTTGACATTGTAATGTACATGTATAGTAAGTTACTTCCGCTTAGTCTGGTTCCCACTGCATTCATTTCTGTTAATTTGCAGTTTATTAATGGCAACCTATAGCTTCCAGTACTACCGTTTCCGTTTTTCAAAAAAAAACAACGATGCCCATAAAAATGGCAGTATTCACAGATTTTTCACCGTAAAAAATACGGTTTATCAATAAATTTAAATACGGTTCGACCGCAACAAGCACGAATTCGTGCAGGAGCCGCGTCGTTGGTGACTTGCGTGTGTGACAGTTTCGTCATAGACACATGCACAGTACAGCCTGCGGTCTCATGTGTGCATGTGTGAGAGTTTCGTCAAGGAAAACTGTCACGTGACTAAACGAATTTGGCACAATAAGACGAAGAACAACAACGCTAAGCGCTCATAGAGACCTGTCTGCGATGCGCCGCGGCTAAAAATACAGTAGACGGCTGGCGCCTTGCTCCACGCCTTTAGACCGTTATCTTTTTACAGCGTGGCTTATTCAGGTGTTGGGTCCAGAAAAGCAGGAGAGGTGGGATTGTAACAGTTGTGGAACAAAAAATGGATACGTCACACATTTTCATCTTTTAAAGTTACTATACAACATTTGCTTTTGCTGTGATTTTCAGAAATGAATGGATTTGGTATTTCATGGCAAATACTGTTACACTGATTTGTAAAATGTTTGGTGTGTATAGATGCTGGGAAAACAAAGAGAGAAAAATGCTGTTCTTGTAGTCTGGTTTCCTGACCCTATTTCAGACAAAACGTAGCAATTTATAGACGTCAGTGAACTGTTAGGTCGAGGAGCTAGACTAGCTGGCTTGCACCCGTTCACGGATGTGTAACCACACTAAAAAAATCCAGTAAAATTTACGGTGGTTTGACCACAATGAACAACAAAATACCGTTAAATTTGCACTAAACGGTCGTCAGACAGTAAAAAGGTCAAACCAAGCAACGACACATGCGCAGATAATTTAAGGGGACTGTTTGCTAAGCAAATTGCTAAGAATATATTTTTTTAGGTTACGTCATAGGGTGCTCCTTTAAAGTATACATTTTGTGAAAAGGGGCTCTGTACTAACTTAGATAATGTTTTAAACTTTAAATTACAGTTGATTGTATGTAAAAAATATGTTTTACTTTTCCCATAAAACTTGATTAAGTAATTGTACTGAAATCCAATATGGCCGCCATTACCATGGCAACAGCGGATTTGCGGACAGTGTTTTTTCTTGAAAATTCTGAAGACAATATATTGGTGATAATACATTTAAAAAAACTTTAAAACAAAAAAAGTAGTCTGCTTAGCTAACAGTCCCCTTAGAGCATGCGCACAGCGTACATCGTGTTCCATGCTGGCGCATGTTTATGGAAAGCCGTAAGTGCATCATATAGAGATAAGGCTGAATATACAGATAAAACACGACATCATTCGATTTGTAGGTTGTCGTAGCATTTGTATGCTCTATCCGTAGTAACTGTCTTGTTCCCACATCATTCATTTCTGTAAATACCTGGTAATGCCTGGCTTCCAGTTCTACCTTTTCCGTTTTTCAAAAAGTGTATGGAAAAATATCTGTATTCTTCACAAATATAATGTTAAATATAACGGTGTTTTACTGTAAAAAAAATAAGGTATTTTTTATCTTAGACCGTAATTTTTACGGTAAAATGGTGGCAGCACTGCTGCCATTCTTTATACCGTAACATTTAAGGATATATTTTTACCGTGCAATTGCCAAGCAAAATATTGACTAACTTATGGTCGGCCGACCATCGCTTTTCTTGAAAATGGCAGCACGCAAGGTGCCATGATTTCAAAGGATGCTGCAGACTTTTATTTACTTACAGTCAAGTAAAGTATTTCATAATCATTCAGTAAATTTATTTTTTGATGTTTGCAAAATAAATGTTGTATATGACCTTTAACGTTCTTCTCCTGGTGTTTTTCGTTCTGCAGTCACCTAAGGTCTAATATTCTGGAATTATATACCTTCGCAGAGACTGAAGTGTCACCCCTAAAGGCAAGTGAATTACACTGTGAACAAGTGTAGTGTTAGGCCTATGTTATTTCTTTGGCGTTAACTGTTTAACGGTGCATGCGTAGTCTGTGCAAGTTGTCATAGTTATCGTAAATGAATATGCAATAGATATTCCATTCACAACTTGTTTGTATACATAGGCCTATAACCAATCAACCCACATGATACTGAAAGTTTCCTTTCGTCAAAAAGGAATGTTACGCCACAAGTTTCGCTGTGAGTGGTATGGAGCAATCTGCCTGTTAGTCTGAACCATTTGAAATCATGAACTCATTATTAGGTACATTTAAATCGGGGCTACGTAAAGCCATCCACATCAGTGATATTTTTGCCATTTGCGCTGATCTACGGAGTTATAAACTAGGTTGCCACAATACTTTGGAGCCGGATGGGAATTTTCCCTTGTTTTTTCCCAACAGCTTTTTCGCGGGTTTTTCGCCCATCCTGTAAATCAGCAATAGGCTTTTACTGGAGAGTTGAACAGTTAACCGTAAATATATTTAATCGTGTAAATATTCCTATATTTGTGTAAATATTTTGTGTGTTTGTAAATATTAAGTTTTATTTAAAAAGTATAAAGGGCCCCATTGGAAACCAGTTTTAAACTGTTTGGGCACACCCCAAGTAAAGACATGTAATAAATGAACCATGTTTTCAACATGGGAGCACAAGCTCAATGCTTGTTTTCTTCTGGTTTGGTAAAACTAAGGTGGTGCTTTTCAGCTATGTTGAAATCTTTCCAACTTAATAACAGTACAAATATCAATCTACACAATAACCTATCAACAATGTTTTGAAGAAATGCTGGTTGGAAACGAATTCCAAACCTTCTATTTATCATCAAACCGTCTACAAGAAAATCTAACAAAAGTGTGAGATATTGTTAATGCTATAAAGAGACACCACTGTTGTACCTCTGCTGACATTTGTTTTGGCTCATTAATAACAGAAATCGCATCGACATGGAATTGAAAACCTGCAATTACTCCCTAGAATTACCACAAAGGACATGGAAATGGGAGACTTTTGAGACGCTGGTGGCAGCAGACATAATTACTGGTCGTTTTTGTTCATACCAGTCGTGCGCATGCTCAGAACTACGCGCGCATGCCCAGAACTACACGCGCATGCTCAGAACTAGTAAAACTACATGTAGCAGCGTCTATAATGTCTCCCATTTATAGCAACATGGAAATGACGCCGTCCTACATTCGAAGGCCTATACCTGTCATAAAAACCCTATTGCCCGGTACATTGAACAGCTGTTTGTAGCTTTATGTGATTTTAATAGAGAATTTTCATGGTACTGGCTCCCTGCATGTATTGTAATACTTTATAATAGTTATATCAACGTATATCGACGCAACCAAAACCATAGGCCTTGCTTGTTCCAAAAGATCAACTACAATCATCGAACTTTATCGTGGATTAGACAGGGTTCGGCGTAGTCTAGATTTCGTTTGTATGCCTTATTCCGAACTGATATTTCCCATCCTGTAAAAATGCCGGCCATTTATAGCCAACATGTTCGATTGATTTTTCTTTCTTTCTTTATGTTTTCCCCCCAACAGGTGACCGACAGCAGCGGTGGCCGTATTTTGGTCAATTTCACACTAAGAATTGACACAACGGTCAAGGCTAAAATACTGGCCCGGAGTGAATTTGAACAGAGTGTGAGTGTTTACTTAAAGTTTGGCATCTACAAATAAAGCTATGTGCAGCACACTGAGGAGGGTTGGGGATAATATATCTATCCAAGAAGCCATACTTCGCACCAATTCTCATTTCAAATTTCGACAGGCCCAGTGAACGAAGAACTCATGACAATAATTAGTGCAAACAAGTTTATTCCGTAATGCACAATACCGCAGGCTATATTCTTTTTCCCCTGTGAACTCAAAATATTACCGACAACAAATCACATTTGGAGTCACTTTGGATTTGTCTCTTCCATCGACCGCGACTTTTCGCAAATAATAGAACCAGGCATTTGGAAACGAAGGTAACCATTGCAAATACAAAAATATCAAGTGTAAGTTTTAGAGGAGCACATGCACAAATTCCAAAACCTTAAGGAGATATTCACATGATCTAGTAACAGGGGGTCTGAACATCCAATCTATCAGGCGTCTGTATTTTTTTTAAACCGAACTGGCTTATTTCGCTTTTATTATGAAAACAACCCCATCCTTTAGCTCCATCTTAACTCTAACCATAACCCTATCCTAAACCGTAACCCCAACCTCAACCCTATTTCCCACCCTAATCCCTAATCCTCACCAACACAGGAGCGGATCCAGGGGGTTGGGAATCGACCCCCCCCCCCCCCCCCCCGGGTAAAACTTTGTTCGCATGCGAAACATTTTGGGAATCATCTTTTTGAGCAAAATGTACGAAAAACAATTTCAGATGAAAACTATCCTGGATCCGGCCCTGCAACAAGTAGGATTTTCAGGCAGTTTAAAACCCTTGGCGTACGGATGACGTCTGTGGACGCAAAAAAAAAGTGCCACCAGGCCGGATGACGCCATTGGCCGCCGTTTGTGCAGTTTCAATCCATTGTTGGATTATTGTTCATGATACGCTTGACTGCACAAACACATTGTAGCGGTTCGATTTGGCTGCCAGAACCGCCGCGACACCCCGACGTCTTCCGTAAAATACCGTGCCCAAGGGGTTAATATTCACGCGACACCGGAACGACGTAATAGTTTGTTTCTTTCTCTAATCATTTCAACAGCTCCGGACGGAAAACTACGTCCTGCCTTACAACGGCACTCTATACAATGTGGACAATATAACAGTGTGGATTAAGCTAAGCGTGTCGGATATATGGCACCAGTATGCTCCCGAAATCGTCATTGTAAGCATTTGTGGCCTGGCAGCCCTGGCAATATTCGTCTCTTCGATACAACTGCTGGTAAGTCCTATTTGTCATGTACACTTTTTGTCTGTGACGACACATGTGCCGTATTGGAACGCGAAATCATAATCAACGAGGATCTATGACAAATGCGACTTCCATAGAATCCCTGCATATTTATCTAGGAGAGACCGCTGGTTGCAGGAATTCGTAGAGAAAACTGGCCATGCACCGGCTAGTTCTGTGTTTGCAGTGGGCATGAAGCCTTTTATAAGCTTTCATACTTTGCTTGTTGAATTTAGAGTCTTTGTATAGGCGTAGGCCGGTGTAGCGTGAATTTTAGTCACTATGAAATACGGGCTCATTGGTAGTATTGCGCATGCCTGAGTGAAGATAATTAGGATAATGGCCAGTCATGTTGGAGGGTTTAACCAATAATTGGGAAAAAGAGTCCGATTTTCATGGGAGCCGGATACTGTAGTCCGATACACATTCGTGATCCACGGTTCACATGCCAAAAAAACCCTGAAAACCTCCGAAAACCATGCTTTTGGATTATATATGTAACTGATGTCTTTAGAGCTAGCTGCATTCGATTTCGAAAAAAACAAACCAACTTTGTTTAAATTTGTTTAAACATTATTTTGGTCACCAACTTGCAATGTTTTTTGTAAACTGCATTGTCTCTTTTTCCTTTGCAAGACTTGCGTATTGTAATTTCCAAGTTCAGGCTTGTCAGAAAACAAAATAGTTTCACAAGATAGCACGCCTGCACACATGTCGTGGTTCCCACGCAGTCTGTCCAGAAATCTTCCCGCTAAATCTCCTTAAATGTTTAGGTCAACTTACACGTGTTTTTGCTCAGACTAGTTTTGCATTTGTCAATGTTTGACCCGCACACCTTTTCTCAATAAGATGTATACATAGGGTGTATTCGTATTCGAAACCCCATTCTCGGGTAACCCGCGAACAGTATTATCTGCATGGTTGCCGATTACGAACGCCAAAGTGCCGTGTGGAGTGCATCTGGGCGAAAATTCAAGATGGCAGCCGCCGTATTAATACTCCGAATGAAAAGAAAGGAAAATACACGATTTTACGAAAATAGTTAAAATCATGCATGTGGAACAGCAATAAAAATTGGTAAAAACAATCCCACTATATCACATACAATTATATTTTCTTATATCATTTATCCTGTTCCTGGACTGAACGAGTTCTTCAAATTTCACAAAAATTTACGCAAGTTTAGAAAGGGCCCCAGTCCGCCATCTTTGTTCTTGGCGTTCTTGAATCTTCATCTACTCCCCAATAAGTGGGGAGTGAAAATCCGCAGTTCGCGTGTTGGTTCTCGTCATTTCCAACCCTATTCGCGTGTTCATTCAACACTAGAACGATGTTTCGAATACGCACTAAATGTCAGTGCTTTGTAAACTAGTATAGGCCCTACTGTGATATGTGCTTTACTGATCGTCAAAATTGTAATCCCTTATATTTTGTTGCGTTGCAGTGTATGAACCGAAAGCGCAGAAGGAAAGACGTTTACGCCCTAAGGAACTCTCTTCCTGTGTCACACAGTGGCAACTCGCTGGGACGAACCAACGGTGGCTTTATGATGGACGAAATGAACGGTGGACACAGAGTAAGAACGTCGATGCATGCATAACACTGTGAACCCCTTGTATGCGATTTTCTTTCAAAATGGAAAGGAACAGGAGGACGATATGATTTCGATAGTGCGTCCGAAATCACATCCTACTCCGTTCAAAATCGCACCGGAGCATTTACTATTATCCAACATTGACAAAAAGTATTGTGATTTCTGGGTTTGAGAGGTTAAACTTCATTCGGTAATTCTGGGCGCTGGATATTATTTGTGACCTTCGTTGATAAAGTCACACTCGCCTAATCCTTCTCTCCGTTTTGAATGGCAAAACACACCCGACGGTTTCACACGACCCAATTTTAGAGTTCCATTTTTCTATTTTTGTATCACATTAATAAGGCCCGATTCAAAGGTCGAAATTCTGCTTTGTCCGAAAACCGAAATATTTGAAGTAGACACGGCAGAAATTCATCATGAAGCAAAGCTAAATTTGCGTCCAAAATGAGACAGGATTTCATGGAGCTGCTAAGCACAAAAAATTGCTTACTATGAAATTTCTACTTGATAAAAACAAGATTACCAGCCGAATGCTCATAGTAATATATATTGCATGTGACTGGTATTCGACTGTTGTTTGCTTATATAGCATGAAAATCCCATGGCATTTTGGCTAGTAACCTGTTTTACTAAGCAGGACATTTTCGTGCTAAGCAATTTTTTTTTGTGCTGAGCAGCTGCATGAAATTGGCCCCAGGTCTCTTCCTTCTACGGTCGGTCAACTTGAAAAAGCGAATTACGTTCGACATAAATTCGACATTTGAAGCAACTGTCACATTAAAAACACGACGTCCCTTCTGGATTTCTTGCTGCTGTTGTATTGGTGAAGGGGGATTGGACAATATTGTGTGGTTGGTGTCAAGTAGTATGTTTCTTGTGTATCTGCCGTCTAATTAGTTGATTTTGTTGTTGTTTTTATTTACTGTATAGGTAATTCCCGGGCACCTTTGGAAAACAGTGCTAATCACTGAAAGTTCTTCCTGGGTCAATTGGTGCTGCAATGTGCATGCTGTGGCTGACAATTCCAATTCAATGGATTTTTCTCCTACAAATGAACAATATAGAAAAACTGTTTTTGAACGAAAACGAAAAACTATTTTGTCTTAAAGGGTGGCTGCAATGAAATTGTACCAACAATTTAATTTTGTGTTGTATAACTCTTTTACAATATAAGAAATGTGATTAAAATGTGTTTTCTGTGTTTCAGCGAAACTACTGAAGACTCCGAATCGGACTCCCGATGCGGAACGCGTAAAAGACTTGAAAACAACGATTGCTAGGCTAAATAACACTCTCTGACCGAGTCCAAATAGTACGGTATTTCGGTTCTACTGGAAAGAGGTGAAGACTGACACCATCCTTAGTGGTGTTGCTGAATCCAGCAGCAACACAACGACACGGTATTATCGACGAAAAACATTCGAAAAACACTGAAAGCTTTCCACGACACAGCGAAAACACACGTGAATGTCAATGCAACGCACGCTCGGTGTACTATGTCCGACCATCCACCACAGCCAGCCGGGTTCCCGGGATGACGTCACATCGGCGTTACCACTTGATGGGCGGGGCTGACCCCCTCCCGCCTTAAAAAAAAATATTTTCAAATGCTTACGCGAAATAAAAAAATACAAACAACACACAGTTGTGTTTCAAAAACTTTATTTCATCGATACACACAATAAAAATTCCATTGCAGCCACCCTTTAACTTGATGCGCGATGATTTCCCGATGCATAAACATTGTAAGATTAGGCGCGTCCCGGCCCATTGCAAAAATTTAAATGTACCAAGTTTGTTTGATACTTAGGCCCTATGTTTAATCGATTTTTGTAGAATGTCTCATTGGAAAGCTCATAAACCTAGTGCTAACAAATTACCAATGCAGTTCCAAAATGTATTTGTGTGGGTGCACCGACACAGCATTTTTAAATAAGAAATAGAATAAAATAAATAAAATAGACTCTACCAACATTCAGACAAACTTTCTCATTTCTTATCTCACTGCAGGTGCATACGCCCAAGTCCAGCATTGGCTCCACCCGCTTCAATTATGAGCGGGATACACTATACGACAAGCTCATTTACAGCACGTACGAAGTCCCGCCCAAGCATATGTACAACTTTCTGTAGCCGTTGCCATTCATTACATCTCATTTTGACATTTCTATTATTGTGTTTGTTTGAATATGCATTCAAGAAACGTTTTTAATTATTGTTAACTAATTATTTGATTTCGTGTATTTTTTATAACGCCGTCAGGAAAATAAGGACGGTTTATGGTGCATGACTTTTCTAAAAAGTAAAAACCAGTAGGGTTAGTAATGAACCACGTTTCTTTTTCATAAATCATTATGTTCTTTTCCGATGTCATATGAAAATCTGACTCCTGCGAATATTCGACTCTTTACCCTAGATGCATTGCAACTTAATGTGTTTCTTGAATGAATACAATGATTTCATTTAATGGCATAGCCTTAACCTCATCGCATCCCTAACCCGAACCCTACGCTAAACCCTAACCCTAACCCCAACCCTAACTCTATTTCTCACCCTAATCCTCACCCTCACTCTTACCCTATGTTTCTCATGGTTTTGGTGTACGAGGGCCTACTGAGCATGCGCAGTATAACCAACCAGTCATAATTTTAAGGGAGTCTGATATTCACGCGAGTCCGGACTTCGACTGAGTAAGCAGAATGCGGTATATTTGTTGCAGGGAGGAGTATTTGTTCACTAGTTCACCTCCAAATTGTACTACCTCAAAATTACGCATTATACATGTACAACAAAACCCGTGATGTTAAATTATCATCACCTATACGACCCTCTTTAGTATATTGAGGAATGTCTTTCAAGTTTGACTCTTTGAGATAAACATGCAGAAAAAAAGTAGCATTGATGACCTTTCCGACGATACCAAATTTATGCTTGTACCAAAAAATGTCTTGAAAGAAACGACGCCATACTGCGAACGGGAGGAGAAGATAATTGGCTTTAAAAAAAATCGCGAGATGCGCGCATCGCCAATGAATCAAAGAACGTCAACTTGTTCAACTTTATCTGTCCTTTTGGTACTACAACTTTGAAAAATTGAAACAAATCTAAAAATTGATTCCGGCGTGATTTTTGTTTGTTACGTTTACATGACTTCACGCGAGGATTACTCAAAACTGGTCTTTGGGAAAATTCGTAATTACGCTCCAGGTCGCATTTGGTATCTATATTGAACTATCACCAAACCACAGGGTTTTTCAGGGCAAAGAGATGGAGGGAATTGGAGAGAGGATAACTGTTTAGAACTGTTGGTGTGTTTCCAAACTGTATTACATGGCTTGGTGGGCTCACCCTCAACCCCGCCCCCAGTGGCAACGATGGTTGCTTGCCAACAAAATTCAACAAAACAGAATAGTACCCTTCGAAAAATTATGTTATGCTACATGTATTTTTAACATAAATAATAACGTACCAATTGAAATTGCAATATGCAATGCTTTCTTCAAAATTGTAACTAGCCAACTGGTAAAAGACGGAGATAGACTTTAGAGCTTACTTATTGCAAGATTTCAAAATACTGATTTTGAAAAGTATTTCCATTAAAAGTGCATGAAAATGATTTTCAAATGAACTGATTGAAAGGGCATATTTAATTAAGATGCTGGTAAGCCACTGGATAGGATCTTATGACACTGCAATAAATGCACATAACTGACAGATGATTCAGATTACCAATCAAATGCAAAGCATGTTTACATTTATGATCATTATCTTTAGTCAAAGTATATTTGTGTACTCTCTACTTCTTGACAAGAAAATATTTGTTTTTAAATCTTGATATGAAAAACCGGCATATTCGGTTATTCTTAAATTTGGTTCAGAGCTGCAATGATGTTTATATAAATGCTTAAATTACAATCATGCAAAATGTATTAAATTTGTTTTAATACTTTATGTCAAATGTTATACATGTATGCATAGTTTATAACTGTAACAGTTTTAGAATGTACAGAAAAAAGAGAGATCGCCTATTATGGGGATAGTACTAATGCATTTATTTTGAGTTATCAGCAATCTGTTAAATATGTGATGCTAACTTGGGGACAAATTTCCAACTCTCAAATTGGAAATATTATTGGAATTCTGTTACTTTTATCCACAAAACTATATTTTATCGCAGTCCCTATTGGTTGTTCATTAAACCCTGTTCGCATTGATCATATATGGTTTCTAAGTCAAAATGGTGGCTGTTTATACATGGTTCGTGGAGCACTGTGGCCTCGTGGTCTTGTGTAACTAACTCAAGATCGTGGTGCTACTCACAAATTGTGGGTTAGAGGCCAGCAGTGATCATGGTGGTTGTGTCATTAAGAAAGACACTCTGTCACAAGTTGTTTCTCTATACACCCATGAGTAAATGGGTACCTGTGAGGACAGTGATAGTTATGCGTCTGATTAGCCAACCTGTGTTTAACTATAAAGCCGGGGCTGTATACTCCAGTGGTGGATCTACGGGGGGGGGGGGGGGGGGGGGGGGGGTTTTGGGGTTTAAACCCCCCCCCCCCCCCCATGGGCTGAGAAAAAAAAAAAAAAACCCATTGTCGGGTGTCGAAAATTCGGCACGCTGGGGTGTGTAGGCCAATCACCTCAGGTAAACCCCCCCCCCCCCCCCCTTAGTTAAAACTTAGATCCGCCCCTGTACTCCCCCAGGAAGTTAAGGTTTCGGGAATGATTGTTAGGCCTAAAGAGCAGGGGTAATAATAAATGTAAACGCAGTAATTTGGTTTAACTGAGAAGAGCGCTCTAAATGCAGATCAGTGGTCAGACGCCCTCTGTAGATCAGAGTGTAGCAAAGTGCTTGTAAATTTCTTTGACACTAAAAATTGCAGTTTACAATTATTACAATAACTAAATGTTGACACTATTGATTAATATAACTGACAAAGAGACACAAATTACTTATCAAAAGTTGAATTTAAATCGCTGTGCTTATAATTATGGGATTCTTTGTCAGTGTTTTGTTAGAAAACTAATAAGATCGAGAGCGGCCATTCTAATTCCTCACCGAAGCTAATTCGAGAACAATTTAGAGTTTTGTGACATGGGGTCCCAAACGTTGGGGAACAAAATGGTGTGTACTGCATCATGCGTCATTGCACACCGATTAAAAAGTTAAAACAATACAATAGCACACAGCAAGAAGTCACGTGGTCGGTTAACCGTAACACATAAGAATAAGTTTGTTCTTCCACTAACAATCTATGCAAAGTCCGTGTTTAATTTGATGACAATTGTCATCAAATTTACAAATTATGGATTAAAGCGAAAACATGAGCTGCACGATAGAATTTTTCTATCGAATACAGAGTGCATAAGTCTTGGAATTATCCAGGCGCTGGTAGGGGTTTAAAAAAAAACAACTCTGAAAGTCGATTCGCCCATACCTCTCGTACAGTGGACCACGTTGATGCCTTCCCAGGGGGCGGGTACAAAATTGTTTTTGTACAGCTTTTATTACACGTAAACAGAAAGTTGTAGAAAAACCGTTAGCAAATTAACGTAAATAGACAAAAAGTTAATTCTGCAAACAGACCAAGTCTGAGACCTAATACGAAAGCACAAGAAATAAAACAGCTATAGGCGGGGGTCGATTCTCCAACCCCCCACCCCCACCCCCCCCCCCCCCCCCCCCCCACGATCTACACCTGATTACAAACTTTGATGATTGTCTTTATTGGAGTAACATGATATTCATATCAATATAGTATTGGCGACATCATTAGTACTGGGACGGAAAATGAGATCATATAAGATTCAATGTACACTACGTCGGATGGGGCTTGAAATTGATCAGACGAAGATTTTGCTTGACCAAACTTGCCAAGGAAGACATGTCAATCTGAACCCGAGGAAAACCCCAGAAGGGAGAGAACAAGACATTGTTTCTCCCACACTCCGTGACGAAGCCTATTGCCAGGCAGAGAGCTATCGCCTGCACAATCATGATCATGAAAAGAAATGCAATGCAAAACCTTAATAATCTGTAAATACGTTTGCGACACCGGCGTCTCTCTAATGTATCCTCCATGCCTGTGTGTTGCTGGTTTGTGGGAACCTCTCCGGCAGCAAGACCGATCGTAGTTAAGGCTACTTTCTGGGTTGTAGCCTGTGGCAGCCGGCGCCTCTTAGCACCAATGCTCTGCCCTCCCGTGCTACTCGTAGCAAGCGGATCCTCTATTTTGGACATTGGTGATTCTACCTGTGTCGGTATACTTTTACTGGCTGCACTTACATGCTCACAAACAAGAGTTGGTGGCCGGCTTGTACCCTCTCCTAGCAATAAGTGACTTCGCCCTTGAGATTTGCCATGAGCTCGCAAAGGTCTCTCGTTCGAAGTTGAGGAGGTTACTACCAACTTCGCATTTTCGTTGCCTTGAAACGTTTGCCTGCTGTCAATGTTTCTTTGAACATGGTTGGAAGCACTTGGGCCGGCTTCATACGAGCTTTGCAAGTGTCTATCATCACGTCTTACTGCTCTCTGTGGTATGGGTGATTCAGATGCTGCTGTTCCTTTCTTCCCCTCTCCATGACGCGTCCCTGTGCCACGTGGCATCATGTCAACCGGCTTTGAGGTCTTACCCATACGGAAATGGCTCGTGGAGATCGTCGCTCCTTTATGTATATCTCTAGCATCTGAGCAAAGTGCTAGACCCTCCTCATCAGCAAACCGAACGCGTTTGGCAAGATGCGTTCCTCCAACTTCTGCTGCCGGGGTAGATCTCGGTTGATGGCCTTTGTCCAGTAGTGCAGTGGGGAAATCTGAGACTTCGAATCTTTCAGTCACCGCAGATGGTCGAGCCTCCCGTGCTGCCAGCAGATTTCCACTTACAGCTATGACCGTTCTGGTGGATATCTCAGTGAAAGTTTGTTGGAATTTTACTTGCTGCATTGTGGATATGATTGCGCTGTTGGGACTGTCTAGATTACTGACCTGACGGTTGCAGAGCTCATGCCGAATTCTGGCTTCATCTGTATGAAACAGCTGCCCTTGCTCGGCCAAAAGGAGGTCCGTTGTTAATGGGTCTTCAGTCTCGACAGAAGTATCATTCTCCTCATCGTTGTGTATCTCATGAATTCCCTCCTCAGTCTGTATTTCGGGGGTCAGTGGTTGAGCAACGTCTTGAATCAATCTCGGCAGTGAATCACCAGTCTGCATCGGTCCTGTGGGGGTTAGGCCTGTATAAGTATATCCCATTTGTACAATCAAAGGCTCAGATGTACGGTGACATTCTCTGTCTTCGGAGCTCATCCATGGAAGTCGGTGACCTGCACCGACGTCTGGGGCGTGGGAAATTTCCTCCACAACACTTCGATGTCTTTTCCCTCTCTGTTGCACACTGTGGTGCTCTCTTGATGTTTTATCAGAGCGAGGAAATGCCTCCAGCACAGCAAAGTCACGCCTGAACTCGAAGGAGTCTGTTGATGGTTGTTCAACGTAGTGGGCTCTTGATGTTGATACATAATTTTGAGCTGTTACTGATGGTCCATCATAGAAGGCTGTTGATGATTGTCCACCGCTGGGGGCTGTAGCAAGTTGTCCACCGTTTGAAGCTGTTGATACTTGTCCACCGTTCGTATTTCCACCACAGAGGACTGTATTTGGTTGTCCTCCATTTGGGGCTGTTTGTGGTTGTCCACCATAGGGAGCTGCTAATTGTTCCCGACCATCGGGAGCTGCTGGTGGTTGTCCATCAATTGGGGATGTTGACGATTGTCCACCGTAGGACGCTATTGATGGTTGTCCACGGTAGGGAGCTTGTCCACCGTTTGTTTGTCCACTGCAGGGAACTGTATCTGGTTGTCCATGAGCTGCGGATGATGGTTGTCCACCGCAGGGAGCTGTTGATGGTTGTCCACCGTAGGGGGCTGGTGGTGGTTGTCCACCTTTAGGTTGTCCACCGTATGGGGCTGGTGGTGGTTGTCCACCTTTGGGTTGTCCACCGTAGGGGGCTGGTGGTGGTTGTCCACCTTTGGGTTGTCCACCGGAGGGGGCTGGTGGTGGTTGTACACCTTTGGGTTGTCCATTGTAGGGGGCTGGTGGTGGTTGTCCACCGTTGGGTCCTGTTGTTGGTTGTTCATCCTCGGAGTGTCCACAGTAGGGTGATGTTGGTGGTTGTGCAGCATGTGGGGCTAGTGATGGTTGTCCACCGAAGGAAGCTGTTGGTGGTTGACCATCTTTGGGTTGTTCACGGTAGGGGGCTTTTAGTGCTTGTCCACTGTTGGGTGCTGTTGTTGGTTGTCCACCTTTGGGTTGTACACCGTAGGGGTCTGTTGATGGTTGTTCAACCTCGGGTTGTCCACCGTAAGACACAGTCGGTGGTTGTCCATTGTCGGAGCCTGTTGATGGGTGTCCATCAATTGGAGTGGGTGGTAGTTGTCCACTGTTGTATTGTCCATTATTGGGAGCTGTTGATGGTTGTGCACCGTTGGAGTGGTCAACGTAGCTTGCGGTTTCTTGTTGTCCACTGTTGGGGGCTGTGCACTCCACGCAATGCTGCTCAGAAACATCCAGCCCCTCGGGTCCCGGGTAAGACGAGTCCGCTGGAGACAATCCCCTTAGATGTGTCACCGGTGATGGTGAGAAAGGAGAAGGCCCTCCTTTCATCAGGAGCTTTCTTCGAAGACGTCCGACCTGGCCTTGAATTAGTCTCTTGTATCCTTGCAGCGGTTGAACGCGGAGATGTTTTTGGCTGGAGGAGGGTGTGTCACCAGTAATGGGGCGCGACGGTCCACCTTTCATCATAAATGCTGCATGAATCTGCCTTGTTGAGCAACCAGACACAACATTATCTGTTTATAATAAAAGGACAAACCAATATTTCTCAGTCAACAACAGCTCTTGGAGCCAATGCAAATTTATACATAGAATCGCCCCGCCCCATTCTTTAAACTCCCACCCCCAACACCCCCACCCCCCAAAAAAGCACCCCTAAACAAACAAACATTTCAGAATCTGTCGTTCCATTTTGTTTCAGGCCATCTTCAATTTTTAGAGCACGATGGTGGCTGGACCATTTATAAGAATTAAGTCCGAAGTAATTGTTCTCATTTGCTTGAGAAAGCATATTCAGCTCTTCACTTCCATTGATAGTTGGGCCGACATCCCGACGAAATATGAAGATGTGGCTGTGTTGACGGTTCCAATTGATTTCCCTTGTGCGGAATGTGCATTAAACATGTACATTACTAACAATTGGGCTTTAAAAGGCATTAATGCTAACATGGCTGTGGTTGGAAAGATCATTAAAAAGTAGAATATATGAATGTACACGACTATCCCCTGGGTGTGTGCCATTTTTCTAAAAAATCTTCTGACAAAAATACTTTTGGCTGCCTTTCTGTAAAAAACAACAAAAAAAACCTTAATTAAAAATCGATGACTTGCGTTATGACTCCAAAATGTGGTGCGGCCCCTAAAGCCATAATGCATGCAAACCTTGGGAATGTACTTTATTCATAGAAAATGACCGATTACAAAATTAATGCGTTATGTGAAAGGTTTTATTCTTTAAACAAGGAAATAAGTAGAGAAGAAAGATGATTTTAAAGAACACTAAGCACGTCGATTTTAACTGTCGCTTTTTGTAGCAACTACAGTTGCAGCCGGATAGTTAAAAATCCCATTGGAGAATTAGACATCCTTGATTGGTTCTGATTGGTGTAATTCAAGTCATTGATTGGTGAAGACAGGTAATTATGCAGAGTTTAATATGCAGAAATGACGGTGAACTGAATTGTAGTAACTTGAAATACTGATGACTGATGCAACTTTATGGAATTGAAAATTTCTAAAAGGTTTCACAACGGATGATAGGAAGGAAGGTTTGCCAATGGAAGTTTTGAAGGAAGGAACGTTACACGGAAGGTTTGACGAAAGGTTTGTACGCTGGGGGTATGCTAATCTATAAACTCCTAATTTGTCTGTGAGATCACAGGGGTAAATTAAACAGAATTATCACTTCATAATCAATGATGGAATTTGTTTCTAGCAACAGCTTCACGGTATGTATGAATAACGCCCTCAATTGGAACGACAAAAACCATTTTTAAGAATATAAAACGGGGGTGTCCTAAACTCCTCAATGGGCCGACTGATGTAATGTGAAGAAAAGAGAATCGCAAAATGCGCACAATTGAATATCCACGGGGAATAATTTGTCATGCGAGGGAGCTGTTATATTCACAGCTCTGTTCCATACTTATTATGTATGTGCAGGTGCTAGGTCAAGGTAGGGCACCGGATACGAAAATTATATTTTCACTTAAAAAATTGTCACAATTGAAATCAAAACTAACGTTAGAGTTGTAGGATTAAGGAAAGATTGCTCAAAGTGCAAATGCCATTTTGAAAATAATGATAAACTATTTAAACATAACAAAAAATATGTCCTAAACTACACAAACACCCATGTGTTGCTGATATTTTTGACAGAACAATGAGTGCAAACACATACCTCTATTCTCGGAGGCAACAGGATCTTCCAGATTACTTTTCAATCCTTCTTGTTGCGTATTCCGACTACCGCCGGAGGCATGGCCGGCCATGTCAGCAACTTTTCATCAGATCGCTTTATTTTTGTTCGACAATACGCGCCCCGTGGTCTCCCTGGACGCAGCGTACATGGCTGTACGCGCTTAGCAGAGAGCGTTTAGAAAGTTTTGCTTGTGACTTCATAATCGCAGACGCACTGGGTGCACTAGACGGAGAAGACCAACCTCGTTCGCAAGGCTTACTTTATTTTCAACCTCGTTTCCAATAGTAAGCCCTGGGACGGGAACTCCTTACTCGTGCCCTGATTGGATATTGAAAATACAGCATTAGCTTATTAACATATAGAGAAATTAAAACCGTACAGTTGGTGAGTATACTGTATTTCTTGATGAAAGTTTGTCGGCGCGCCAAAAGTGAAACTTTTGTTGGTATTTTTTAACGTTAGTGACTTTTCTGTAGTATATATTCTCAGAAATGTCTGCAATGGCGACGCCCAGCCCCTCAAAAAATACACCCGTCAAATCTGATACTTGCATCTTGTGTTCCAAAAGCGACAATCGAGGGACGCAGCACATCTGGAGAGTCAGTGGAAAAAAACAAATTGCTTTCACCATAGCTTTCACACTGAGTGACACAATATGCCGAAGTTGCGGAACGAAGGTCCATAAAACGGTGGAGGATGCACGGGTTAACATGGCTAAATTGGCGTGCATGCAGCAGCAGTGGTTGTAGCAAATAATTTCTAAGTTTTCCTGGTGAGAGTGCTCCAGCTGTAAAACGGCGTGTTTTTGGTCCTTGCAATACCAACGGCAACGCCGCCCGTCATGCCGCAGTCCGAGGCCCGTTGCTAGCCCCTAAAGCCTTTCTTAGGCTTTATCAAAACTAAGAGGAAGTCCGAAGCCTACCCCTAATTTGTCTCAGGAGTGTGCGCCACGTACGACACCACAAGGAAATCTAGTATCACAAGGGTGTGTAAAATTTGCTTTTTGTCCTTTTCATTTCGAGATAAATGACGCTTTGTTGATGCTCAACCACGTCAACCATTCTGAGAACCCATGAAATTCACGTATAGTTTGCGGCCTTTTTGCACGATTTTACAATCAAGCTAATCAATCTAGTACCAAAGAGCCTATGCTGTGAATGCGACGAAGAAGTGAAGTTTAAGTATTGCCATCAGACTACTACGTGCCCAGAATACATCGCTCACACACGGCCGTCACGCGCCCATTAATACAGTGCTTAAAAAGTATTTACCACAAACAATCATTTACTCCAGTAATAGAGATCTGCTGTTGACAAAATGGCGGCGCGCGCCGCGGCAAATCGTGTATTCCGTGCGAACGATAATAACAGTATAAATTGAGATTTTCATTTAAATAAAGTGCGTCATGAAAAACTAATGATTGTTTGCGTACAAATGTCTTGAATTCTTTCTATCGGGTATTCATTCGAGTAAAAGAATTGTGTAAAACAATCCAAAAATGGAATTTGCTTGTCCAGATTGCTTACGCGATGAGAGATTTTTCAGTTTTATGCACACCCAAATGAACAGCTATTTAAAAAAAAAACAGAGTTTTCCCGGATTTCTGATGCCGAATTTATGAAAAGGAAGGACTTTCCCCATAATATTCCGTTGAAAAAATGGCAGGTACAGCGGTGAATCTTTTTTTATGACTGGTTGAAAACCGAGGTCGTTCCGGCCCAGCGCGCGATGCAAACAAAATTTTGCTATTGATATACGTACAAATTGATATACGTACAAATTCACCCATACGTGGCCCGCGCTACACACATGCGTGTACATGTTAATTCTCGCAGTATACACGCGCTCGTAAGATATGTGCACTGCACACGCAAACACGACTCACAATCGGACACATAGGCTAGAACAAGGCGTATGCCCGATTTGGGGTTTTGGATCAACTTATAATCAACAGTCATAGGAACACACATATATTGCACAGTTAATTCTTTTAATCATTTATTGCCCACTATGACTTGGGAATGACTTCAGGACAGGAAATATAGTGGACTACTTGTGATTTTTTTTAGGAAGAATTTTGAAGGTGGGGGATCTCCTTGAACAAAAGTAAAGTGGAAAAAGTTTGCAGTGAGATATCCTTTTACTCCCAAAAATTGACAAAGTGGCATGTAGAACCTTGTACGACCGTGACCACTTCATATAAAACTGGACACACAAGGCAAGGATCCCCAGGAAGTTTTCTTTTGTACAATTTGCCAATGTACACTCAGTTACCCCTCTGTTCAGACTCCTTGTGAACATAACTTATGTTTAGTTGGTCTAAATGGCTTTGCTACAAACCTTCTATAGGAGGTACCATGCCCCTAAATACAGTTTTAGATACTCGACATCACAGCATCTCCCAGAATACGCTCAAATGTTTGTCCACAATGTGGAACATTAGTAGGCAAATTTACAAAACTGGCCTTTCATAAATGCCCCACCACATGTACTTGTATCTCCAAACCAGCCAGTGTCATAGTAAAAAGTGCATATCATGAAGCCTAGAAAACAGCAGTTGATGAACATCTGTGGTTGAACAGGCAGCTGTTTTTCTATATAGCAACAGAACATGCAAAAGGAACACAAACCCGACCCCCCCCCCCCCCCCCCCCTGCAATTTATGAAGTGAGGGACCGATGGACCTGTTAAAAGCTAACTTGCTGCGGATTGAAGCATGATTTAAAACATGTAGAGGGGTAAGAAACAATGTTATAATACATTATTTCCACGGATGCATTTTTGAGTAAGTAATACAAATATATGTACAATTCTTAAATACAGGGTTAAATTTAATACAGAACTAAATAACATTTCTATTTACACGTTTTGTACAATTAATTTCCCATGCAATTTTTAGTCTGCTTTTGTTCAGTTTTAATAAGTTCCGCTATGCAAAGCGTTTGTTGGAAACGTCCACAAATGTTGCCAGAGTAATTGTTTTTCATTGTTGTACTTGTTTCTGCTTGGTTTTAACCGACTGAAGTCATCACAGCACTCACACCAGATTCTCGCAAGATCTTGCAACATGTAGCTTCTGAAGACATTCTAATTGGCTGGCATCAGGAACTCAATTAGCTTCCCAAGTTGGGTCACAGTTCCAAGACATTATTCCACACAAGTTTGTAGATGCTTACTTTGCCATCAACCACACAAAACTAATTGCCAACATGAAACATATAGGTAATTGTATGATAATTGTGTAGCAGAAATTGTGTTGCACTCATGTGGTATATGTGGACTCAATAGGTTCTTTTTGGCAGATAAGTGCATAAAAGACTTAATAAGAGTGTTCCTACGTAACTGAAACATCAGAAACGCCGAAGCTGCACATGCTGGAATATTTTGAAGTAGGCCTTTGGGCTGCTAAACAAGAGTGGTTGAGAATTCGTCCGCACTGGTCGGGTGGTCTGTGGTATAAGGGACTACCTGCTGTAACTCATGACAACAATGAAATGTCATTATCTGGCCACGCCTCCAGAAGTGCAGAGCAAAGACATCACTGGAAGTTGGAAGAAAAAAATCAGAAAAGTTTGTTAAAATGTGTTGATTTCTAAATAATGCAGTTTGGCTACAAAGAATAATAAACAATTGGAATGCACATGTATTTACATACTATGTACACTGTATTAGCTTTTACAGTTTGAGTGCTTGTCATGTACATGTATGTATGTACGTACATGTACATGTACATGTACATGTACAATTGTACATACATGTATTTATGTACATGCATGTACATGTATGTCAGTCAGTCAGATATTGTACATGCAACTTTGTGTGAGATCAAAATGGTTAAAACCAAAAACTGAAATATGTCTCAATAATTTAAATGAAAATCACTTACCTTCTACGTCCCGCCGATTTAAAAAGAAACCATTCCACAGGAATTTTCTTCTCAATCTATCACAGTATTAGGGATACCTGTATCAGGGATACCTGTATGTGAAATAAAATAAAGTACATGTAATGTATTTCAGAGTTTCACATTTGTAGACCCAAATGTAACATTTTACATGCTAAAATAGGACGTGTACATGTACATTTATTATCTAAATGTAAGTGTACATGTACATTTGATATCTACATGTACATGGTTCCAGAAAATACATGACTACTGCGATTGTAAAGAAAATGTGCAATGGTGCAAAATGCAAACTAAAAAAGAAAAAGAAAATCACAATTTTGTAAGATGCCTTGCATCATGAAATGTATACTTATATGGGCTAGTTAGGCCCCCCCCCCAAAACAAAACACAAAAAAAAAGTTCACCGTTCGGAAAGATTTTACTTTAATACACACCCCCACCCCCTCCCTCCCTCCATTTCTCAGTGTTTAGAATTGTAAGATTGAGACTTGTCAGGAGATTTTTGTGCAATATAGGGGAAGAAAGTGTGTATATTGTGTTTGATGTTCTTGGCACTAGTGTACTCGTACCCAAGTCAACTCGTACCCAAGTCAACTCGTACCCAAGTCAACTCGTACCCAAGTCAACTCGTACCCAAGTCAACTCGTACCCAAGTCAACTCGTACCCAAGTCAACTCGTACCCAAGTCAACTCGTACCCAAGTCAACTCGTACCCAAGTCAACTCGTACTCGTATAGTATTAAAAAGTTTCCATATATTGTCTTTTATAATATTTGAACCTTCTAAGTTATATCTTTCTTTTTTAAATGGGTAACTGTGTGAACGTCTTTAATGGAGAATGTCGTGTTATTGAATTTTGTTTTGCATGGTTTGCCTCGGGTGCGAGTTGCCTTGGGTGTAAATGTTTGGGTACGAGTTGACCCATTACCGTGTACATGCAGTCACTCACAGTGTTCACACATAGAAGTTAATTTGTGCCTCACTTGTCACGGATTTTGCTGACATAGGCTAAATCTTGAAATAACTGGTTTTCCCACCCTTTTTTAAGTTCAAGGAAGTTTTTGTTTTTCGTGTCACAGCGCTAAAAAAAAATCCCACTACTTGAGCTGGTTTGTATATTATTTAATATAGCCCCTCATTAGTACTCATAGTAGAATTGTGTATTATTTCTCCATTGCAGAATGTTTCCTACATTTGTACCTCCGATGGCAGAACGTACATGTACACGCTCAGTGCCTTGCTCTATATGCTCAGTGCAATGAGCATATTAAAACATGTGAAAATAGCAAAACAAAATCTTAAATATAAAAATTCCTCCCGCTGTACCTTGTCTTTTCTTTACTCCATTGGGGTATCCAACATCTCTTCTCCAGGATACAACCTCAATTTTGTCAGGGAAAACTCACATTTCTTTTTAAACAAGCGACTTTTGGCCCCTAAAAAATTGCCTCGCATGTAACGTTTCGCGTGTAACTGAATGTAAACATAGACTCGCTCCGCGTCGCGTGGGCGCTGTAGCACAAATCCCGCTAACAATCTTTCGCCCCTGAGGGCGCACTCTTTTATTTCTCTGAAACGGCCGTGCACAGGGAGCATAATTTGCATGCGTGTTAAAACATCTTGCACATAAAATGATCCCATATACCAGGGTGAGAGAGCAGCTGTGGTGTCGGTGAGGGCGCTGCTCGACACCATGGGAACGAGGTTGGGAGAAGACTGAAATTGCAATGTAGCGTATAAAAAAAAATTAACGACGCACTGCATACACAACATTCCATTCCGTTGTCATATGAATATACTATCTCCCATGAAATTCTGTTTTCTCTTCCCTATTATTGGTTATCCCTCTCACGTGACCGACCACTGCCCTAATTATCGTCACTTAGGCATGCGCAGTAGAAACACTAATTAGTGTCGGCTTTTCAGGGAGACGCATATTTATAGGACACCGTCATAAAGCGCTTGAGGCACGTTTCTCTAACTTGTCCCGTAGTGTTTACGTGCATGAGCATCAACGCCTAGGCGCTTCCGTCTTGGTGTGTTCAAAATGTCTAATAAATTTCCCTTAATAAGGAATTTAAAAAGGGAACTGTATTTAAAACAAAAAACTAACAACAATCTGCACTCCATGCAGTCTTCCCTATGTGCTACGCCCGGAGATTGCCAAGCTTTAACATTAAACTGGAAGATTTTCTTTTCTTTATTAATTTTTTTAATGGGTATCGCTCAACAGAAGACCAAAAGGCCACTCAAGGTGTGGGCTGCAAAAGATGAGAAAAGACATAAATCACGGGATAGAAGGGAAGCAGTAGAGAGTCAGTACGAGGGAAAAACCTGAAGACTATCTCACAGTACTTGCCTTTGGAACAACAGCGATGAGACAGTCAAGCGAGTAGAGCGCCTGGAAGAAATGGTTCAAAAGCCTTTAAACAGACAGTGCAGCCATAAACCTAAAGATTTTACTTCAATACCCACTACCAAAAACGACGATAAGAGTGATTGTGTAAAGCAAAGTACAGTACCTGCCAAACAAGTAGAAAAAACAGTGTGAAGTCAATTTGAATGATACTTGATGGAAATTACAGGTCAGGTGTAACAGGGACATACAAAATCTCACACTTTTGGACCCCAAATTTGTGGAACGACTTATGTATTATAGTATTTTACCCTTTTTATGACACGTAACGTATAGTTGACGATGCCTAAAATACGTGTAATTTGCTTTTTCAAAGGTCAGAGGACTACATTTAGTTGTATAATACTTGTGTCATCGTCACACCTACATTGACATAGGCCTAACGGGTTACTGCACATTATGGCTAAACCTTCAATATAGGAATAAAAAGAGAGTAACATTCAACATAATTTGTATGAGCTTTGCATTTTATTGTTAAAAACTACTGCCTTTGTCATTTTGGATAAAGCTATAAAAACGTACACAATATTATGATTTGATAGACTAAATAAGTGTATATAAACTGCAGGGTGTCTCTCGAAAAAAGCAACAGTTGCTAAAACTGTGATAGGAAAACCCAATATCATAACCATACATATATGATATGGTATAGATGCGCTAGAGCATCAGCTTCAATTTGAGACCAGTTTCAGGTCGTTCACTTTCCGATTGGCTGAGCAATCATTGTTTGAATGAGGTGGGGTAAAATGCCATTTGTTACATGTTGTGTAAATGGCTTGATGATCTGTTTTTGCTTTGCCTAATCCTTTGAAGGATGGGCTTTGGGACACTGATTACATAACTTACACCAGGCCTGTCTGACATTGTCTGATGGGCACTTCATTTGACAAGATGGTGCAGTTATGCAACGACAGAGAAGGCGGTCATGTTGAGGGAGTTGGAGCTTAAGTTGAACGTTGAAGAGCCAGTGACATGATAACTTTGAACGGTTTTCAAACCATTGTTTTAAATATTCAATTTATGTTCCTGTTGATAGAAGGTTGTTTTAAGATAAAGCAAATGCTTTTGTTAAGTTTTGTTATTAAAGAACATGTGAAATACAATTGGTGTCGTTCTTCATTAAAGTTCTCTAACATGTAACAAATGGCATTTTACTCCACCTCATTCAAACAATGATTGTTCAGCCATCCGGAAAGTGAACGAACCGAAACTGGTCTCAAATTGAAACTGATGCCCTAGCGCATCTATACAATATAAACAAAATATGGTTATGATACTATTATCATGGTTTTATTAACTGTTGCGTTTTTTGAGAGACACCCTGTATATAGGTACATATCTAATTGCCTCTAAAACATATTTAATGCTTATATTTTTTTATATAATCAAAACGATGAATTATGATGGATTATAATGTTAATTTGAACAGAGCATTTAATAAAAGACAATAACTATCTAACAAACAAGCAATATTGACAATGAAGCGAAAGAAGAACATTAAACTACCAAATAGATGATTAATGTTTAAGTCAATAACAAATGACGATTATTTTACAGTTTAAACTAGTGATCTAATAACGGTTAAAAACTATCGAGAAATATAGAAAAAGATTAGGTCGTTGGAAATTTGTGTTTGTACATTTGCCCAAAAGTTAAACCCCCGAAATTGTTCGCTTGCGATTTGTTTAAGCCGGGGGGGGGGGGGGGTGTACCTGGACACTTTCTATACGTTGGTGGTGTCATACAGGGTATCTGCTTTTCTGGTTTGCAACTGTAGGCGTACAAGCAACAAAATAAAAATAAAAGAATGAAAGAAAAACAAATGGCAACAATAAGGGGGGGGGGGGGGGGGGGGGGTTGCTTGAAATTCATATTCAATGGCGATTTTGTTGTTCTTAAATCACCATTTGAAACTAGGGTGCGTTTTGCTTTGTTTGTTGTATAGGTATTAACAGTTTTATAAAACTTTCACTTTACTTGCAAATTTAGTTATTTTGTTATTTATTTTAAACAATCTGACTATAAGTTGATTTCGTTTACCAATGACAATATCTATACATCTTGCACCAGTGCCAGCTGTTTAAAGCATTTTCAAGAAAAGAAGCAAATTAATTTTCTCCTAAAATCATAAGCTGAAGAATATACAGAAATTTGAATTAAAACCTATGTCCCCAAATCGGCAAATATACAAAGCGCATATAGTTGGTGCACAGAGGGCATACATTGTACATCTTTAACAAACTATTATAATCAAAATAATAGTGTCTTTTCTTTCATTTATTATATAGTATAAATTTCTTTTACAGTGCCTCAAACGTGTTTCCACCACCCTGTACTACTAATGTATTCATTGTGGATTTCTATATCAATGGCTTGCCTGAGATCAATTCTAAAACATGATATAGCTCCAGTATATGTCTTCGTTAGCAAAATGATTGGCACTGTGGTGAAAAATAGTGACAGGTAATGTTTTTTACATTCCAAAATTCTCCATACGTTCATGCAAAAGAGGTAAATGAAATCCATTACTTAAGGCCTTTGGGATGACTGACATGATCAAAATTCCTAACTTGATTTACCTTTACGACTTCAAGTAGATGATTTTGGTTGGAATGAAAACAAATGGAATCGAGAATGTAGATTTTAATCAGTAGTCAAGGCTATGTAACACGTATATTGAACGTCTCTCACCCTCTTATCTCATACAATATGTTAAAGAAATACCGTCCGTGCTCTTTCCAAGTATACTCTGAAAAATAATTTTGCATTTAAAAATTTTCTAGCAAATGTTATGCACTTTTGAAAAGGACTTTGAACGAAAGACAATGTAGTTACCGTCCACATGTAGATGTCAAATAATAATTTGTCGAATTTACGACCCGACAATAATTCAGTTCCCACATGGCGTATTGTTTTGTGCGTTACACTGTTAAAACGCTGTTTAAACTTTTTAAACAACCCTGGTTGTTCATGTGCCCTGCTTAAACAACCAATAAAGTTGTTTAAGCAGGGCACATGAACAACCTGGTTGTTTAACTACAACTTTTTAAACAGCGTTTTAACAGTGTAGAGGCGCAAAAACCACCAAGACTACAAGCCATTATATTGGAGAGTTGCAGACGTCCAAAATAGAAAAACATTTTTTTCTTGAAAATAAAAGAAACAATATCAAAATTTGTTAGCAGGGATGTTCTAATTAGTTGAAGATCACGGACAATACATCTTTAACTGCCTCCAATAGAGCGTGCAATTAAACCCCCAAATCCAATGAGATTTGGCGAGAAAACATACTTCCCGCATATTATATAAGAGCTTTCACAGAGACAAGTAAAATATAAACGAAAATCAGAGGGCATCCTGAACAAATCCATTACGTACAATCCAAGTGTCACGCGCAACGTGGGAACCACGGCAAGTTCAGAATTTGCCCAGGGCAAAGTAGGAATTCCAGTACTCCACTTTGCCCGGGACATAAGCATTAGACAAAGTATACCGGTACGTGTATTGGAAAATTTGAATTATATTTTTTCTTAATAAAGGTATAGTGGCTAGCTAAACTGAATTACCTTCCTGAAATATATTTGTCCTGTCTAGGCATTGAAAGCCTTTTTATCGTTACCATTGTGGTACTCGTTGAATTCCAGATTCTCCGATTTCTTCCTCTGCAGGGACAAAGAAAATAGACAAACGCTGAAGACATCTGCCTAAATGTTCATACGGGGATGTCGTAGAATGTTTTTTTTTTATATGACCACTGTAGAGAAATTGTCACTTCAAAGTTCATTTCAGACCAACCACAGGCTTGTTACTGGTTCCCTTATGTCATTATTGTCTTTTATGGATGATTGTCTTGTCTTTATAGATGATGAAATAAAACACAAAATAAATCCAATGCCACCTCCACCAGTTGCCCCCCCCCCCCACTGACAATTTCGCAACCGGAGAAAACAATAGTATCATTAAGAAAAATGCTGTGAGCGCCCCCCCCCCCTCCCATCCACTCACCCCCCCCCCCACCCCCCCCCCCCCACCCCCCCCCCCCCCCCCCCCCCCCCATGGAGAGAGCCCTGGCTTCCCCGCTGCAGGCGATCAAGTAATAATATATGCATTTTAATCCGTTTCCTCAATTAGTGCAACTATACTTTTTCATTCTGGGGTAAGGGGAAGATCTTACCACCAATTTAATTTGGTTTCTGCTTTCCCCAATATATGGTATTTAACAATGGGGTAGGCTATACAACTTCAACAGGAATATTTACTAGGGACGAGGTCCGGGGATAAAGGAAATTAGGGGACATTAATTTGCAGCCATTTTTTTTTTCAATACGTGTATCTTTTTTCTTTTTGTATCTGTACTTTTCACAGTTCGCCCCTCGATGAAACTGATTGTCATTATTTGCTTGCCTGTTTTTATTAACTCGGCCCAACGTGTATTACCCGTGGTGTAGCTATGGGGGTGGGCTTCCCCTTTTCCCCCAGAGAAATTTGTGATTTGTTTTTAATGTTAGGGGCTGTCACCACGTCATCTGTAGTGTGTTGATAAGAGTTCAGTTTTGCCATTGACCTATATGTTAAGGCTCAATTGCAAGCGCATTTTAATATTGGACCCTATCCTCGCCCCTTTGAAAATGGCCGTTCCCCCCCCCCCCCCTCCCCCTCCTCGAAACAGAACTTGGCTACGCTACTGTGTATCATTCAAAAGATGGAGTCAATTCTATTCTTTATACTCTTTGTTGACCTTTTCCTCGAGTTTATATTATGGGACAAAAACTTTAAAACCTGCTTTAAAAATACCTCAGGTATTTTGTCCTAATTTGGTTGCAATGGTGGTACAAACAAATAATTAATGTAAATGTATTTGCTTTTTTCCTGTTTTCTTTCAGTGAGCAATGTTCTTTCAAATGAACTCCTTCATTATAAGCTATAAGCAAACCCACCTTGGCTTTTTCTTTCTTGCTCTTGGCCGAACACTGGAAATGGAAGGTAAAAAGAATAAATTAAGTGAACAAAGCAAACTCACAGGAGCGGGATTTGAACCTGTGACCTCTGGAATACCGTACCAGCGCTCTACCAATAAATTACTGTTATATATTTCTGCTTTCTATTAAAGGGGTAAAGATGTCTAATTCAGGTAAAAATCTACCTCCCGCCAGTGTGTTAGTAACCACTGTACACAAATAGTTTTTATGCATAGCCCCTTTAAGCAAAATTGACCTGACTCCACATTTTATGTAATTCTATAGTATAGGCAACCTGCCAACGCCCCATGACCGGATTTCATACATCATCTTTACATGGAAGTCGCCCAATACCAGGCCAAAAGCCACTCTGGGTAAAGAGCAAAGGTGGTGGAGTTGGACACATTTTAGGTTGTCAGCCCTACTAACCTTACGGTTTTCCTGGGTCCAGGTCTAAGTAGAGGAAAATGTTCAATAGATGACAAGGAAATTATCCCCTAACTCACCTCCCTACCTTTATAATGGCACTCATAACCTCAGGGCATAGGACAACGGGTTTTTGTCATGGTCTGATGCGACTTAAGCTATACTAGTAATAATCTGTGTTGGCAGTATGTTTTCGTTTCCGTTCATTGTTAATTATTGGGTCTCCGTGAGTCAGAAGTGCAATGAACAATTCTACCGCAGTCCCGTATAATTATAGGGCCCTTTTATTCCAATCTGCGCAACTAAATTTGCATGTGGAGTTATAACTGCATCAGCCACGTAAATATGCAATATGCAAAATATTATAATGCTTGTTTTGATAAGTTAGGTAAACTTGTACCCCCAGAAAAGGGGCGTTGAGGACGCTACTTTATTTCAGAGCTTTAATTATAATATAATTAATTTAAAGCTCTGAAATAAAGTAATATTATTACTGTACTTGGAAATGACGGATTTTAGCTAGTTTTTTTTAAAGCAATGGTCATCGATTATTCCGGACTCCGAGGGTGACAGGAAATATTACAATTTCAGGCTGTTAAGTATTCCTTTTTTCCCTACTTTTTTGCTAGTTTTATTCTATCTGGTTCCTACTTTTCCTACTTTTTTTCGTGAAATTCCTATTTTCTCTACTTTTTCCTACTTGCTATGTCCCACTACTACGAAAAATGAAATCTCATTGAATATTTTGTATAGCAGTGTTACACACTATCATTTATGAAAATCACACAATAAAAGGGCTTGGGTGCAGGGTACAATTACTTTACTTCCAAGAGCTTAGTTGAGAATCGAGTACAGAACATGGCTTGTGATGCTGCGGACATGGGTGAGTATCAACTAAAACTACTCCAGAAAGCCCGAAAAAGCCCTTTTTTATCCTGTTTGATCCTATTATTCTCCTACTTTTTCACCTAGGTTTGCTTGAAGGCCTGTTCATTTGAAGTTTACGAAGCACCCTTTTTTGATGCAACCATAATGGCATTATGGCAGGTGTTAAGTTGACAGCTTACACCAAATGGAAAGCCGGCACACCACTCTTCACGATTTTACCGTGACTTTAAATGTAGTGTACACGATTGGTAATCCTCCAATTTTTTTAAAATGAATTATTACGAAATACCTTACTAGACTGTAAGTAAATAGCAGTCACAAGCATCCTGTGTAATCATGGTACCTGGTGTGCTGTCGTTTTCAGGAAAAGTGGAAATTTATATCGTTTTCCAACGATTGTCGGCCGATTGTCGGCCGACAATCGTTGGTAATAGTCTATAGTTTCCTGACCTGATAATTCCCTGACGTCTATAAGTTGCTCCGTTTTGTCTAAAGTATGGTCAGGGAACCAGACTACTAGAACAATATATTTTTCTCTCTACGCAGACTACGGTTTTCCGAGCATATATGCACACAAAACTTTAAACAGGTCAGTGTGTTTCAGTATTTGCTAGCACCCTATAAAATACTAACCCCCAAATCCATTTATTTCTGGAAATTACAGCAAAAGCAAATGGTGTACACTACTTTTAAGGAAACATCCCATTGTTTTGGGATAACCTATTGGTATATATTATAGTATATTCTTTGTCAATTATCAGAATTCTAAGTCTTACATAGATCAAGGAGATGACGACAATGATGATAACCAGGCCTCCGATGACGCCAATGACGATGTACACAACGGTGTCCTTCTTTGGCGGTCTCGTACTTGGGGGCGTGGCCTCGTAGGGATTAGACTTGAATGAGTCTGGTTCCGCCTGAATTTCCTCCCCGTCGAACTCGAGGCTTAATCTGCTCTCAGTCACCTATCAGTTTTTGGTTTTTAACATAAAAGAATCAGGGATTCATGACACATCAAAGAAAAGATTTTTTTAAATAGCGGTGGCTGTATTAACAAATGATGTCATCGCATCCAAACTGAACCGTGCCTTGCTTAAGTATTAAAGGGACACAATACCTTGGCTACTAAAAGCGTTCGTCCTAAAATTGCTATGTTTGGAAAGATCATTCAAAAGACAGTAAAATGTAATTTATTAAAGATATGATATACATGTAATTTTCAATAAATACTTTTTTATTAGTTTTAATCTGAACGTTTACTATTTACCATTATCCTCCTGAGAAATATTTATTTCTTTCTGAAATGCTGTAGAAAAAGAATCTGCAGACCTCCCAAAACGTCGCGGCTCATTTCGATTTCTGGAATCGAAATAAGTATATACGAACATATACAAAATCACTATTATAGCAGAACTGTTATCAAATTTCTCGTGACTCGGATGACCGATTGAGCTCAAACGTTTGCAGGTTATAAATGTGTCGAATCACAGAAAGTATGAATTCTGTCTGCAACTGTTTTGTAAACTATACCAATACTGTATCATACCTTTAATCCCGTGCTACGTTTAAGTGACATTGGTATAATGCAATTCTTTTTTAAGAATCTATTCTTAAAAAATACCCTAGCTAAACTCACCACTTCAGGATAGTGTTCCTTGAGGAATGTTGATAATTAAGCCACTAATAAGTCACCTAACTGGAAAAAAACATGAATTGGATTCACTGCCAATCGACAGGGTAAAGGGTTACCTCTGTTTTCATCATGTCGACGGCTTCCTCAAGATCAATTTCCTCTGTTCCGTCGCTCGACACCTTGAAGTCGACAATAACGCTTCCCTTCCGGAACTGTGAAATGGAACATTGATTGTGACGTTTTGTGAGTCGACTTGGAAGTCGTGTTGTAAGTGGGCTACATAGAAGAGAACACTTATTAACTTAGCTATTTCAGGTGATTTTAGTTTCATTTTTGAAAGAAGATTTTAAATAATTTTGGACACTGTATTTGCCTTTGCAATCAATTCTTGATAGCCAAATGCTTGTTGGAAAATACTACCGTTAAAAGACTCCGGCTGTGTTTCTGCTTGAGTGATTCACGCGTATGACAGAACCAAGTAGATAAATATCGTAGTATCCAAGGAGTCATGTATCCAAGTTCAGAATATAGCCACACATGATTTAACATTTACACAGGTGCATTCTTCCTTTTTCATGTGTCTTTCACCACACCCATTCTTATTGTTGTACCGTTTGTTTATTTTCTGATAATTTCCATTTTCATACCTGTTCACTTTACTAATACATGTAACTATCATTTGTACATTTTCCTTCATGTCTATTCGCACTGTATCATTATCAATCCGGTGTCTCGATATTATTGCATTTCCCCCCCAAGTCTTCTTGAATAAAGACACGAATTATCACAGAAGAGATTGTAATGTAGTGCCGAAATGTGACATCCGTTGGCGTCACACTTCTACCATGGCTCCTGTGCCAATCATTGCAAAAATGGCTTCGTTTGTTAACCCTGTCATGAATTTGAAACGGTTCCTGTTTTAGTGACCGGTCATGCAAACATATTGGGGCGAGGTTCGCTTATGTACCTGGTTCTAAACATAGCAGTGACATCATCACTTCAGGACTTTGTAAGTCTGAAGCGCAAAAACCCTACTGACTTTAAATTTATTTGAAAATGAAATGATCATTAATTAGGAAATGAATATTAAACGGTTCTTACACTGAAATCTCTCATGGCATTAGCTGGGAGTCCGAATCTTGTTGACAGCACCTTTTTGAGTATGCTGGAATAATGTAAAAAAAAACATCAATTCCATTACATAAGTTTTACTGGCCTTTTTAAGGGGAGTATTAATCTTTTACAAATAGCGAGTTGTGTCAATGAACTTTTGTTGTTGCAAAAGCATACATGAGTGTCAAATAATGATTTAAAGTGATTTTTGTCTGTCCCTCTGGGCATCAAAAAAGTCTTCCTCAAAGTTACAGATTTGGTTACGATTGAAGATTGGTTTCTATTTCATACTTCTTAATAATCGGTTAATACTTTTCAAATGGGATGATTTTTTTTATTTGATATCTTACATTATTCATATCATGACGTGGGAAAATCTACAATAAATTCTGCTAAGAAAATTGGGTTAACATTGCAACATCATGTTTTGAAAAGTAAGCGTGTGGAGAATGTATGACGTGCATTCTATTAAGATACGTACTTTGTCAGTGTTCTTTATAGAAGGCAACATAAATCTTAGCAGGTCCGTAAAGATGAATGATATTGACAATCAATTTTTTTATTATTAGATTAACTTTATTTTTCATCGAGGTTTGTGACTCCCAATATCAAAACGTAATTGATATCTTTTGGCAACAATTTCATACTACACATCAGTTATAAAAATCTACTCACCCAATGAACCGAGCCTTGTTGTTAATGATCTTGTCGAATGAAACATTGAAGGTTATTGAAACTTGAATTACCATGCTGAACAGGAAAAAAGAAAACGTGTGGTAAAAACACATACACAAACATGAATCCATGTAATACACCCAGTGCTTAAACATTGAAAACTGAAGATTAACTAACAGAGGATGGGACTCTTTTAACAAGGTTTTGTCATTTAGGGAAGCATATTTGGGTTATTTACATATAATGATTTGAGTTTTTTTCCAATCACAATTGGAGACTTTTGAGACGCTGGTGGCAGCAGACATACCGTTCCTTTTTGCTAGTTCTGGGTATGTGCGAGTGGCAATTTAAATAAGACGTGCGTTGCTATAGCTATAATGAATGTTATTTATATTTTTATATTAATTCTTAGAAAAAGTGGCTGTTACGTGACACCTGCTCTAACAAATTTAAAACCATTTAATTATCAATATCTACGAAAACGTTTACTTACGCTTCAGATGAAGAACATCGTGCAAGAACCATGAAAAAGAAAGTGGACAGGAATTATTATTTTTGAGATAATCACAAAATTATTCTTTTGATTTGTAAGGTTCTAAAAAGAACTCAATGTTTCGACCATCTTTTTCTATTCCTTTTCAATATCATGTAGACTTGAATAAGGAGAACACTTATTTTTAGAGCGCACTGTTGGAGGTTCTAAGTTCTTTCAAAACAACTTGAGACTTGAAATAAGTTATGAGAGACTGTGTGGTCCTACCTCACGGCTTGACTAACAGGTTGAAACAGCTAAGAGCGGGCGCTCTTATACGCGTACATACCCGAATTTGAACCCTCTTTCCAACAATTCTACTTGGAATTTTACAATGCTTTTCTCTTTCTTTCTTTCTTTCCAAAAAAATGGGGGGGGGGGGGGTGATCCTATGGCCCATCCCCAGTCAAAAAGTGTTGTGTGTGTGTGTGTAAATACCGGCAATCGTGGACTAGAGACAAAAGGGTTAGGGCGTAGACAAATTTGGGTCCACGATTGACCGAACGTCCACGATTGAAAATCGTGTACAAAACATATGGGAGGCCTTCCGAAAAAGTTAAAGTACAAACAAAAGAGGGACAATAGGAGGTCCGCGATTGCCGGTATTTACACATATGTGTGTGGGTGAGTATGTATATACCGGCAATCGTGGACTAGGGACAAAAGGGTTAGGTCATAGACAAAGGGTCAACGTTTGACCGAACGTCCACGATTGAAAATCGTGTACAAAACCAATAGGAGGCCTTCCGAAAAAGTTAGAGTATAAACAAAAGAGGGACAATAGGAGGTCCGCCATTGCCGGTGTTTACACACTTGGGTGTGTGTGGGGGGGGGGGGGGAGAAATATCCCCACCCCACGGAATCTATGCCCTTATAAATACCGAAAAATGTACTTACGGCAATTTATTTCGGTACATCGCCAAATCCTTTGCCCAGTGCAAACACTGTTGGAAAAGAATATTATACAAATAATTAACGTTTGTGAGTGCAATGGTAAGAATAATTTCATGAGGTGACAGATGCAATGTTCCATTCCACCTGTCACCGAATGAAATTATTCTTTCTATTGCACCAACGTGAAACAGTCATTTGTTTTAGACAACACCTGAATATATCCTCGTCATCTGATTGTTCACCGATGGTGTGACCGTGCAATGGAAGTTCTATTCACCACATAATAGAACTTCTATTTTTGTGGTGCGGACGCGCCGTGCGTTGAGACGAATAATTCAATGCACACGATCAACGATCCATCAATCAGATGACGGGGATTTATTCAGGTGTTGTATAAAAGATAATATATAATTTCTTTAAGCAGCCATTATACAAATGTGATGAGTGGAAACAAAACGGTTAGGCCTAAGAGTAATATTTTAAGATTCCGATATTCGGACGTATTTTCATTAGAGGACAAACAAATTGAAAGCAATAGTTTGCCCTTATTTGTTTCGTTTCCTGATGTATGTATATGTTAACAATTCAACTATAATATTTTGATACCGGTATATTTTCATATATTTTACCACTGGTTGCATCCATCCGAGGAGTCGACGACTGTTCCAGCCTCGTATTGCCCCTGATCAACACCTAATCCATTGCAGAACAATTGGCCTGCGAGCAAATGAAACGGGGACATTCGTTGATCTGAAATAATCTTTTCCGAAAACATAATTATTGTTGTTACAGTTAAACAGGTTACAGGTTACCGTTTTTTTTTGGACAAACTTATTTTCCATTGTCAGTTAAGCACTTCAGTATAATATGATATAAAAACAAGACACATACTCATCGGCCATAGAATCAGAAAATAGTTAAGAAATAGTTTGATGACTGAACACAAAATAAGTTCTGTTTTTAACTTTAAGTTAAACCCAAGGTCATTGTAATGCAGATCAAAAGCTCTACCAAGAATATTACGCAAAATCATTGGTATCCGGTATACATTTAAAGGCAGTGTACATGATTGGTCATTGTTGCAATTTTCAGAAATGGACGGATTTGGGGGTTTAGTATTTTATAGGAATATCGTTCTACTGACCTGTTCAAAGTTTTGCGTTTTGGAATGGCGAAAAAACTAGAGAAAAACAGCGCTCTTTTTCAACCGTCAGGCGGATGATAGTCAAGGCGCGCGTGGTTATCTGGGCGCGTGACGCGCCCCAGATATGCCATGGCGCCATCATGTATGGGGCGCGCTACTCGTCCGGGTAGCCACACGCGCCTAGCGGCTACAGGGCAGTTTTCCAATCGTAAACACTACCTTCAATTTATTTTTTCTAGTGTACATTATCTGATACGGTGCATTTAAAAAAAATGTAAGCAAGGCTAAATGTTTTAATGTTAAATATTAACGTGTTCATTCTTAACAGTCCTTTAAATATTTAGCCATGTCTTATTTCTTTATGTCCTATTTTTCTAATAGAGCCGGATTGGGGGCACCTGAAGGTTATCAATTTTTAGCCAAGGTGTTACATTTTTACTGAAATATAGCTACACTATTCTCTAATATCTCAAAGGTAACATACAACATTTTTAAACATAAACAAAAAACGAAACTACTAAAATATTATGAAAGACCTCACATGTCAGTTAGTAAATAATAGTCTCAAGCATCCTGTGAAATCATGGCACCCGGTGAGCTGTCATTTTGAAGAAAAGTGGGATTTTATATCAATTTCTAATGATGGTCAGCCGACCATCGTTGGAAAAAAACTGACTTTCCAAAATTTAGTAAGTCGACATTTTGTTTCCTAACTACATGTATCTCTTTTCCTAACGTGGCTATTACCTGCACAGTCCACCTCCATTGCGTCCATGAAAAACTTGGGTCGACACCCACCACACTTGTTGAGCACGCATACAGCATCGGGCATGGAGGGGCAGGTAGCATGCTGGCAGGGGTCGTGCTCACAGATATCAGTCAGTACGTCTTCCTCGCATTGCACTACGGAAAGCCATTTTGTTCAAGTTATCATCCAAACATAACCAGTATCCTATTCATTGCACGTTTAAGCACGTTTAGGCTCAGTGGGTATCAACATTTACCCTCTATATATATATGCGTAGCGTGGCGCGTTGTCTAACGTGGCGCACTTTGAATTTTCCCTCTTGCACCTTAATCTGAGCAACTACCCGAAACTGCACAGAAAGTAAAATTCTGGCAAGTTTGAAAATTGCTACCCATCAATCTTTAGTTTACTGACCCGTTTTAAAGTTACGAGAAAAATGTTTTGGATTTCGACACGATTGCGCAATTTGATTTAAAAAAGGAATTGCCAATAATTACGAAATTGGGTATGTGAACGGGTAATAATTAATCATAATTCGTCAACTCTAAAACAATCGTATATTGCGTTAAATTTGGGATTTAACATAATATAATAACATCATAACCCGCGGCAAAATTTTGTGCCGAATTTCCGGACACCATATTTTTTATCTTCCGGACTATTTCAAGACACTAAAAATCCTCACGTCATTCGCAAAGCGAGATTTATTAAGGTAATATAACCAATATTCAACTGAAAAAGAATGAAACTGCTGCAAACTGCTGACTGACTGAATGGACCTGAATTATACAAATCAAAAAATTAGCTGGCCTGACGTTTCGAACTTAAGCAAGTTCTTTCTCAAAGGTGAATATTCAACTGAACGAGTTTGAAGCGCATCAACAAAGAAGTTTGTCAATCAGACTAAAGTCGATACTTTCCAAAGCTTTTTGAACATTGCCAAATAATCCCAAATACCCCGAGAAATACCGATGGATGAACTAGGCAACACAAGCGATTTGTCGACCATGAAGTTGAAAGTGGTCTCTCTGCTATAACCGCTTGCTGGCGCACTGGGCCCATGTGCATAAAAGGCTACTAGGCCTAGTTGGCAACTAAAATGGACTTAAGTTGCTTACTAAGCCTAGTTGATTACTAATTGTGATGCATAAAACCCAACTAGATATAGTAACATTCTAAAATTCTGGCAAAAGTTAGAGTTGATCTGGGGTACCTCTAAGTCACTAGATGACAACTAGCCCAAAATAGGTTTTCGTCTTGGGTAAAATTAATTTTTCTTTCACGCTTGAGACTCATGGTTGTAGTTGTAACTTTATGTACTAGCTGTAGCAACCTTGTATAGAGAATTTATGTAGTTCTACAAAATGTAAGTACTGGACAGTAATGCAATGTTACAAAGACCTTTAGAAAGGAGTTATGCTAATTTGGAATGTGATTCGAAGCTCAAACACAATAAACTTGTCTACAAGCCTATTGTATCTGACATAATCACCTCCTCTCCAAGGCCATAGCACCCAAATCAGTTACAAACCAAATTGTCCTAGTATGCAACTAGTAAGCAATGTGCCTAGTGAGGTTTTATGCAACACAAATTAGTTGCCAACTCCGTAGGTATAAACTAGGGAATTTATAATCTTACTAAGCACTAGTTGGCAGCTAAACTAGTAGCCTTTTATGCACATGGGCCCTGAACTTTGAGCCACCCGAATTCGCATTGCAGTCGGGTTGTTTTTGAAAAGGCTGATATTACTTTCATGGGAAAATACACTTTGATTTTGAGCGGGGTTATCATCTTTTATATGCTGGATAATAACTTACCGGACATAGGTCGTCTGCAGACGTGACCACAGCCGTTGGAACAGCATTTCTCCCCCCTTTGGCAGTTCGAGTCAGCGGAGCACTCCTCCACACATAGACCAGCCACGTCATCAGGAACAGCGGGACACTCCCCGGCTACTTAAGAAAACAAAAACACATTGATGGAAAAATCATGAAAGAATTAACTGCAGTAAAAATCTCAATACTTCTCACTCCCCAGTAGTGAAGATTTTACAAACACAATGGGTGGAACGAGATTCACACAATACGTCATCCACCGCCAAAGACGAATGCACTGAACATAATGCATTATTGTCTACACTTTGTAGAATCAAAATACGACTGTACTGAGATGGATATGGAATATAGGACGAACCAAGGGATAAACTGTACAAAATGGAGCCCATGCTTTCCTTTTCACCCAAAATGGCCTAACCTCGTGGTGCAGGGGCAAGGCATATGCGTCCATCGCAACCCTCAGCTTCACAGCATTTTTTGCGGCCCGGACACTCCATATCATTGCTGCATTGCGTCTGCTGCATACAGTTGTTGGCTAGACCAGGCGGGGCTGCTGGACACATCCCGGGCTTCATCACTGGAACCAAAAATAGAGAGAAAAAAAAGTACAATATTAATTTTGAAAATGAATTAAACTGCTGCAAACTTAAATATACGAATTCAACAAGATTAGCTGGCCTAACGTTTCGAAAGTTCTTTCTCATAGGAAAAAGTTTTTGCCAATATTAATTTTGAGAAACCGACAGAGGGGCAGCCCTTTGTTTAAACAGACGGCAAACATAAAATTTCGGCTTTCAAAGTGAATAGAAAATTTACCAGAGCAAGGCTTGAACAGCAAATCTTGCAATCTACCTACTGAAACATTTTGATGCATTATGTTGGTGGTATGCCAATTTGTTTTCAACCATTCATTTTGAAAACTTTGTGACGGTTGGAAGTTCCCGATTAAATTGGGATTTGTTGTGACTTGAATACATGTAGGACTGGTTTCTTGCCATGTTGCTATAAATACCCACCTCCTTCGAAGCAGTTCTATATATAGGATGTAATTTCAGCATTTTGTTTGTATGCATATTCATAAGTGTGATGTCACAAAAGACACACATCTAACCAGTGTCTCCATAATTCTGTGTACGATATAAACAAAATAAACATTTTTATTCTGGAGGTTTCATGTTTGCTTCGATGTATGTATCAAACAGATTGTTTGAACTGCGTTATCAACCAACATTTCTCCCAAACTTTGATGATGAAGGATTTATTTTAGTATTGTTCATATATCCTGTTGTCAAGGAGTTCCTCGTTTTATCAAACAAAAACAACGCCCTCTTGCAGAGTGGAAGGATTTTCTAAGAACGAAAAACCATCACTTTTTTGCAGTTGCTATGAACACAATAATTTGTATCACCTTTGTATATCTGTAGAAAAATCGTAATGCGTGAAAACAAATTGAACTGGATTTCAATAATAATAATAATAATAATAATAATAATAATAATAATAATAAATCTCCTGGATGCGGCAAATGGGCGACTCTTCCCGAAAAAACTCTAATTGGGCGACACGAGTGTCGCCCTTTTAGAGCACTTTCCCAACGCGCCTTACTAAAAAACACTCCAAAAGGGCGACTTTCACAATAGGGCGACAGTTATGTGTCGCCCTATTCGACCAGGTCACCCTAACCCACTCTTTTCCAGGATTATGTGTCGCCCTAACCGGCAATTGAGGAAAATAATAATAATAATAATGGACATCTGTAAAGCGCACATATCCACCAAAATCAAGGTGCTCACGGCGCTATATTATTACCCCTGGTCATCGGGCCCATTAATTATTCCTGAAACCTTCTCAGCTCCCCGGGGAATATAGAGCCCCGGCTGCTATTTAGGCGCACACAGGCTAATCAAACACATAACCATCACTGCTCTCACAGGTCCCCATTTACTTCTTGTTGCAAAGTGCACCATGGCCCCAGCCGGTCTCGAACCCACAATCTGCAGTATCACCGAGATCTTGAGTTCTATACACTAATAAGCCACAGCGCTGAGGTCAAGTGCAAGTTTTCTGGCGGAAAATTTCAAATTAATACATTTCCCCTACAAACGAATAATAAAAGAAAATGGCCCGTACCATGGTTTGCAGCGTTCTATGTGCGTCACTCGCGAAGATTGATATACAAGTTGGTATTGTGAGCGTCGCGCTCCTAATTTAAAATTGGAGACTTATTAAATATGTTACTTAGTTTGGTCTTTTTGTGGAATGTCTCATTGGGAAAACTCATTATACAAATAAGCATTTCAAATTCAAAATTTATTTTAAAAGGTGATACACGCCAAAGCACAGGCAGAGTAGTTGTAAACGTTTGGACGTACTTGTCGGTTCCAAGCAGGCGTGTCCGCAGCCGTTATCACAGCACTTCGTATTGCCGGGGCAGGTCCGATCACTGCTACACGCCTCCACGCAGATGCCGAAGAAATCTGCAGGATCTACAATAGGGCACATTCCTGGCTTCTCGTCTGCGGGAACAGAACATGATTCTCGAGAGTTATGTCGTGTGTACTGGGGCGGATAGGGGGTGATGGGGTCGAAACCCCCTGCTGTTTGACATTTGTCATTGTCGTCGTCGTCGTCGTCGCCGTTGTTGTTGCCGTTGTCATTGTCGTTTTCGTTGTCATTGTTTTTGGAGTGCAGAGTGGCAGATTACAACGGGAGGGAGATTTTAAAAGCAAAATCGGGACGCTGATATAGAAGCCAAATCGGGACGGTGAAAATGGATTAAACGGGACGAAAATGCTTGCAACAGGCAAAACCCTGGCTACGCGCCTGCACCCCACCCATAGATACCCCGCAGCCACTTCTGAACAGCATTTCTTTCCCTCCGGGCAGGTTTCGTCCCCACTACACGATTCCACGCAAGCCCCTACTACATCTTCGGCTGGCATCGGACACAAGCCGTTTCTTACAACTGTGCGTTCAAAAAAGAGTTGAGCTTTGAAAGTAGCATTTTATATTTAGTGACCAGGGAGGGTACGCTGGAGGGGGGGGGGGGGGGGGGGGGGTTCGGGGGGAGAACGAATCCCGCCCCCCCGTGACGAGTTCCGCTCAGAAATAAAATAAAGTGTTGTTTGAAACTTTGCATGGTGGGTGGAGCGTGAAGTAAGGAAGAAGGTTTTGCGAGTACATCGAGGAGGCAATATATCTCTTTTTAGAGAAAGTGTTGGCCCTGAAAAGAGCCAACCACTCTCACCACTGGTTCTTTTCAGAGCAAACACTTTTTCTAAAAATAGATATCTTTCCTCCATTGTGTACCCGCAAAACCTACTTCTTTAAGTTGTCCTACTACGATGAAAGTAAAACAAATACCTCTTACTATATGTACATTTTTAAGGATGCATTTTGTTTTAACCGATGTGAAAGGCGCTTTTCTGCATGTTTGAACTAAGGAGGTAAGGTTACCGAGAGCGTCAGCACATTTTCTAAACTTTACAACTATTTTGGCTTTCCTTGGGATAGCAAAACACGCGAATTTCTCCCCAACAAGTTCTACTAAAAATACTGCAAAGGCTTATAAGGCATTGGCACCGCATTACCCGAACGACCCCCGATAAACCTCGCAAAAGTCTTTATGCACAAAACCATTGGACTTGCTGATTTTGTGCACAAATGGAAGAACCAATCAAAGCAAGAGTAACACTGCGACTAGTATACAAATAATGAATGTTTATGATAGCAATGTTAAGAATAATTTCATGAGGTGACAGATTGATTGTTCCATTCCACGAGGCGAAGCCGAGTGGAATGGGACATTCCATCTGTCACCGAATGAAATTATTTTTACCATTGCACGAATGTGAAACATTAATTATTTGTTTTATACAACGCCTGAATAAATCCGACAGATTGCATGCATGGATTTCTTGGTGTAACGTTACAACGTGCCGTTTACCTTCTCAGTCCCGCATAAAACCGCGAAAAAAAATTGTCGAGTTCCGAATCATTTAAAGCTTCAATTGTTGTTCCTGCGTGTCTTGCAAATTCACCTAATCGTTTCACTGCATATTTGATTTGTCTCTTTGTATTTGGAGCGTCAGCATCGCCTACGAGTTCCAATATTTCGTCGTCTGTTAGGAGAACAAACCGCGGCAGTTCGGGAAACTCGGCCGCCATGTTGTGTGAATGACAGCCCTGTTGTAGCGCACAGTGACCGTGAAATTAGGGAAGTTCTTTTGGTTCTATCAATGCGCGCGCATCGTTTGATAGAACCATGTGATAGAACGTTTTAGGCGGTGCGGGTTCGCGTCGTGTGATGGGTCGAATAATTCAATGCACGTGATCGACGATCCACCAATCGGATGGCTGGGATTTATTCAGGTGTTGTATAAAGCTGGATAACCAATGGAAACACAAATGCTTGTAATTAGTATGCAGTAGGCGGGACTAACGGCCGCCTTTTGCACACGGTATTAGAGCGAGGTTTTATCGAGATGGTTCATGTATTGTGTGTTTTTCTACAAACCTTACTTGTACGATGACCTTCTATTATTCCCCCGAATGCAATGAGCTGTCATTTAAGTCATTGCGTTTGGCTCTATGTTTTAATTTGGTGTTCAATCAATATCCTAACAGTTTGCCCCTCAGCTTTAATTTTTCTGCATGTCTCTTTTCTGAATGGCTTACAATCTTGTCAGAACAATTCTCATAAAAAGGCCAACCAATAATTGGGTTCGAATCTCATGGCATGGTTATGTGATTTTGTTGCATACTGAATAAAAACTGACAAAATCAAAGTAAGGTACGACCATCTCAGTAGTTTGTACCGAGCGGAAACCGAACTCGAGGTGAAAGGTGAAACAGGATATCAAAGGGTATCACTGCGCTGTCCTAATCTAGTTTTAAAAATCTCAGCTGTTGATGAACTACCGGTACCGTACCTTTCACTGGTTCCACGCAGATCTGTCCACAGCCGTAAGCACAGCATTTGCTGCGGCGTCCGCTGCACACGCTGTCATCGGTACACGCTTGCTGTGCCATTGCCATCAGCATCATGTCGTTCGGCTTGTGAGGACACTCTCCCGGTTGCTCTGCCCAGACAAATTACGAATGAAGTGTTTTCCGATATTTCGTTCAGTTAACTTCATTGCTTCAACACTGTAGCAATTATGAATGCTTTGGTTTTGGTCAACCTTTTCCTGCATGTTCACAACAGACACCAAAAACTGAGCATTTCTAGTTCCCAAGTTTGACGGATTTTAAATTGAAACCAACACACAATGTCGGTCGAACTGTTAGAGGTATGATGTAGCTTTGTTAATGACCAAAAATATGTAAATTTCAATCTGAAAGTTTACCGTTTATAAATATGCTACCCGAGAAATACTTCCGTCTGAAATGTTGTCAGTTTCTAGAAAACTGGTTCTGTAGACCTCCATAAATGCTATGGCTTATTTCGACTTCAGCAATCGAAATAGCAGCATTATGAACGTGCATGTTTTACCCTTTTCATGATTTGGTCGAGGGATTGAGCTCAGGCTTTCATGGGTTTGTTTGTAATCTCATGCACATGTATATGTTGATTCACAAAAAAACACAGCCTGCAACTGTGTTGTCAGCTCAAATGCTGTATCATACCTTTAAAGCGAAAGGTCTCGATTAGAAAGTATCATTTAGTTGCTTAGGCAGAAATAATGCTTAAAAATGCTTATCTGGAAAGAGAAAACAAATATACCGATAACCATTGCGACTGCAGTGATATGATAATTGATATGTATGACTTTAGCTATTGTTTGAAGCTTTGCATAAATTGCACCGTGAAGTAAGTAGGTTGCGGGTACATCATGGAAAGATATCTCTTTTGTGAAGAAATGTTTGCTCTGAACCGAGCTGAAGGTGAGATAAGGAGACCTTATAAGGAGACCTACTTTTCAGTGTATAACTTTCTCTTTTTGAGCCAAATTTTGCATCATTCTCCAAATTGATGTGATTAGGGGGCTCTATTGAAATTGGTGCATTGTTAGGTGGTTCAGATCGTCTTCAAATGCAAGAGATCATTATTTTAGTTGTTTTGGCTTTTGCTTGCAGGGGCTACAAAGCACAAGAAGTGAAAAATGAGATGCAGATAAAGATCTATAGTTAGTTACCCATCGGATCCATGCAGGTGTTACCGCACCCATTGCTGCAACACTTGCTCCTTTCGGGACAATCATGATCACCCATACAGCTCTCCTCACAGATGCCGCCTGAACCCATAGGCGGCATTGGACAGGTTCCCGGTTTCTTAGCTGTAAATGCATATAATACCGAAAAATCAATCAATTTTGAAATTGGCTCACATGAAGTCCGACAACAATACCTTGGCTCACAACAACTCTATTCAATACCGAATATTTATCCACTGCACACTAGAAGCATGAAGCAAATGATGATTAACATACTCATATTACAACCGGTTACGAAATTGGTCATAATTATGAGTTATAGCACTCTGTGTGGTATAGAAGAATACCGGGACAACAACAGTTATCATGAACAAATATTCCATGAACCACCTGAATAACATGAATATATAGTAACCCCTGTTTGTTCCCACAAGGAAAGAAAAAAATGCCCTTCAGTGTTCTCACAAACATTGGAAACCTACAACAATTCATCCTTAAAGTAACATGCTTTTTGTTTTGGGGCAGGTGAGTTGGTCTCACCGACCGTGAAAGTTACCCCGCCTTGGTTTACAGGTCTGAAATTGGGATTATTTCTCTGGAATCTGAAAGTTGAAGAATTATCCTCTTTTTAGATACCTGCCCAGGAAAACCATAAGAATGCTAGGAATGGCAATTCAAAATATCACCAACCCTACCACCATCAGATCGTAACCCTTTACCTATTTAGAGTGGCTTTTAGCCTTGTATTGAGTGATTTTAATAACCAAAAAAATGCCACAGAGTCTGTTGTGATATCTATTTATATTTATTACTGGAACTATTTTATTTAATATCATTGCGCAGGGACTTATCTTACAATACATAAAGGACTAAGTAAGTCAATTAAATTGGTTGAGTTCTTTACCACCTGTCTGCCGGCGTTCTTATTTCGATATTTTTGTTTTTTCATTTACGTGTACACCGCTACGATGCAATATCTGTTCTGATCTTGCATATATGCAATATATTTGTAGATGTAGCCGGAGACACCCACTTACCACTTACCTCTGATTGGTGCCATGCATTTCATTCCACAGCCATGACTACAACATTTGGAACCAGGTTCGTCCATTTGGCAGTCACTGTCTGAAGCACATTCCTGCTCACACTCATCACCGACATCGCCAGGAGGAAGCATGGGGCACTGCCCGGGCATTTCTGTCAGGTAAAACGTTTGATCTGTGTTTAAGATGCTGTTCATGATACTTCGAAACCGCGTTCCAGTCATCAGAGACAAAACGCAATGTTTGGCGACTATATTAAAGTCAGTGAATTTGCCACAAAGTGATTTACCAGGCTCGACTCGAGTTTTTAACACAAACCAAAGCGTAAACTATATTTCGACATGTCCCATCTTGTTCTATGTCTTTGTCCTGTTGGGTTCCATCCTCAATGCATTAAATCGTCCGACTTAGACTTAATAAAGCTAGGGCCTGGGGCCAAATTCATAAAACTGCTTAAGCAAAAAAAATGCTTAAGCACAGACAACCTTGCTCAGTAAAACTACCAGCTAAAACTCCACATGATTGTCAGTCACAAACAATATACTTCACACAGATTTGGATCGTAACTTGATTTAACTAAGCAAGGGTTTTGTGCTTAAGCAACTAAGCTATGAAATTGGCCTCTGATTTGTCCAAAGAAGTGCTTTCACACTCACGATTACAAAATCGTGAAAAGGTCATACAATTCGACAATGGCCCTCTCAGATACGAATACATTCTTGAAACCAAAGTTTGTGATGAAGTATGACGACATAATACTTCAATAAGTACAGAAATCGATATGGAAAAAATCCATGCATGGCTCTGAAGCAATGATGCAGTTGTGATTTAATTTTTTTCGGCAAATGTAGGTATAGCGATGTGAGGGGGTATATTACTAAAATTCAAGTATCATGTGAATGGGCATTTAATTAAACATGAACATTTGAAATGGGGTAAAGCATGGCCAAAAGCTCAAATTAGCTCATATATCCAGTTATACTTCGCTGCGATTCTTCGCTGACGGTTAGCAGAGTCACGGATTTGGGTCCTGTTATGTCCTTAGTTTAAGATTTTCTGGCAAGGGCTTTTAGATTCCTGGGGATAGGGAATCTCCCCCCCCCCCGATTTGTGTATACAAAAACGGAAAAGAGGAAAACTGAAAGAAGAGACAAGGAGCCAAAATGGAAATGTGTAAATTTTACTATAATTCCCAGTAGAATTGTTGGAAAGAGGGTTAAAAAGCGGGTATGTATACGTGTATATACAATTAGTACACAACGTGTAATAAACATCGCCCGCTAGTGTTAGAACATTTCCCATCCCCTGCACTTTTCTAAATTTCCATGTTCGGCGGGTTTCGGGAATATTATCCCCCCACCCTGTTGACTCCCTGTAGCTACGCCCTTGCTGTCTGGTTCTTTGATCTATCTGCTTTGTGTATTGCAGTACCTTGAGGAGCAGTGCAGACGTGTCCGCAGCCGTTATTGCAGCACTTCCAGTGTCTCGGGCAGCCAGCATCGCCGTACTGCATATTGCATTCATCCACACAAATACCACCATCCATCATGGACGGTTCCGGACAAGTACCAGGCTTGAGCATCGGCTCTGATGAAGTCAAATACAAAGGTAACATTTAAAAAGTCAGACTGTTTTGCAGCAATGTGCAGTTGCGGTTGAAAGTTTGCATACACTAAGTTGCATAGGAACTCTAGCTGTCAAGTTAACGCTCAGACACATAACTGCACTCCAAGCACAAGGGAAAAAAACGCAGATTTCACCATTTTCGGGTTTCTTTATCCCATAACTCCTTATCCCGTTGGCGTATGAATTTTACCCGAAATGTAAGAAACACTGGTTCTGATTCCTCCAAAGGCCTGTTCACGGTGTGCACAATTCAACCTGTGTGCACAATTCAACCTGTATGGCCGTCCGCGTCCTCGCTTAGATCATCTGCATCTATCTACGGAGCTGCGTTGGCCCCGCGTAGCTTGTTTTATACAGGTTTCTTAGCTTGACAATTTTGTACATGCTAGAGTTCATATAAAATTGTTCCTTCGATTGTTTCTGAAGCTGTTCTGTTTTTTGTTTTTGCAATATATATTGTATATAATTATATAAATAAAATCATGTTACAAAAGTTCTTCCAGCGCTTGCATAATCATTTAGATTTGGTTCACAGTTTTGTGGCGAATTTTGAATTTGTTTGCTGGTGCAAATTTCGACCGGAACTGCAGCCTGGTAAGGCCTCCCACAATTCACCCCAGAGCTGGAATCACACCCAAATAATTTTACATTATCAAGGAAGAAGTTTGCAACACGACTTTAATTTACCGTATAATTTACCGTATACACACTGTAAAAACGTTGGGTAAAACATAATCGGGAAACTGTTATTTACCGAACATTGGTATTAATTTACCACATTGTTGGTTAATTCAGGTAAAAATGGACCAATTATTTCGAAGAATTTGCCCAAGATTTTGGGCAGTTGCAAGTTGCCCAACATTGGGCAAAATACCAACTTATTTTGACCAACTTTGTTTACAGTGCATGTAATAGAAAAAAACATCAAGGTGCAGGTCCAGGAAAAACTGAAGGAACAATTATTGATTGTTCTAGATTATTTTTCTGCCTGAGTGAGTGTATTTAAAGTTTTTGCACAACCGTGTGTGCCGTCATAATTTGCAAAGATCATGAATAGAAGGGTCCTAGGCTAACAGCCATTGAGAAAAAAGTCTTGCCCTCTGGCTTACGCTGAGTAATTGATATAATATCATTGAGAAACCTAAACATACCTTCCATGCCCATATCTGGATCGTGACAGACCCATCCACCGCATGCAGTACCGCAGCATTTCTCGTCTCCTTCGCAGTCTTCATCCCCCATGCACTCTGTGACGCATACACTAAATTCCGGCGCCTCGATTCTCGGGCACTGTCCGCGTTTCTCTGTCATTATTGCAAAATTCAAGTACAATAATGGGTTTACAAATTACTATTCAAATTATAGTGATCGTAAGTGTTGAAGTAAGTTTGCCTTGCAATAGAGTTCCACGCTGGTTCGCACAATACAGCTCTTTTATTTGACCGCTGTGGGCTATGCTTAATACAAATGCAAAAAGAAACTGCACGGGACACATGACATTGTGTTTCTTGGGGATGTTTTTCTGTTTCAAACTGTTCCAAATTGTGTTAGATTTGACGCCATCTTGCCACATCGTAGTCTGCAGTGGATAGGGCAGTAACAGGGGCACATGTCAGCTTAAAAGTATGATACAGTATTGGTGGAGCTGAAAATACCAGTTGCAGGCAGTCTTCACTTTCTGTGTGGTTCAACAGACCTGTGAAAGTTTGAGCTCAATCCGTCCTCCGAATTCCGACACAATAGTGAAACCTGTTCTGTTTTAACAATGATTTTGTGCTCGTTCATTGTGCTTCATTTCGATTTGTCAAATTGAATAGCGTGCGGATTTTTTATCTTACGAGGTCTTGTACAATTTTCTCGTAAATGACAGCATTTTACACGGATATATTTTTCAGGAGAATGGGAGACTTTTGAGACGCTTGTGGCAGAAGACATACCGGTCCATTTCCATTGTTCTCATTAGTCATGCGCATGCTCAGAAGTACACGCGCATGCTCAGAACTAGCAACAAGGACTGGTATGTCTGTCTCAACAGTCCCCAATTGGAACTGGTATCACATTTCCAGTATCACCTTTCCAGTAAGCTTTCAGATTGAACCTGATCGATATTAAAAATGATTACCAAAGCTATATCACACCTTTAACTCAGAGGCCTATAGGAACTCAACTGGCCCTCTATCTCAATGGGAGGTGGGGCATTCGTGTATAATTTTAAATGACAGCATCGTGTAAAAAGCTAGGAACCTATACCTAAAACACCACTCACCTCTGGTGCACTGCACCGGGCGTGCCCTGACATCGAAGAACTGGTAGGGGCATTCCAGGGGCGTGTTTGGCCACAGGCACTTCTTGGCAAGGCACTTGGCCCAGGGGTGGGCGGGGCAGGTTTCCGTTGCGCATGCTGCTTCTGTTGTTGCTGGATTCTCAACCAGTCCCGCTGGGCAGACTGACGCTGTGAAACCATCACGTGACGAAATACAAGTGAGTTGTAAGGCCGAAGTAAAAACAAAATAGCGTCAGCTTCCTTTGTTGACAGGTTGCACTTGTTTTGTCTTTAACCGTATCACTATCAGAAGTGGAAGGTATGTGCTCCCTACCAAACTTAAAAAAATAACTCCAGAACGCTTCAGCCGATTGACAAATTAGGAACAGCCCCAACACCCCCAACAAACAGACAAACAAACAAACAAACAAAAACATAATTATAGAGGTGAAAAATATGGTTTTGGTACCGGTACCCAACCTTACCACGAATATTCAATGTCGCATGATATATGGCAGTGCATTATGGGTATCCAATTCCAATATGGCCGCCATTGATGCGAGTAGCTTTTTTCATTTTGGAGGCTTTTTTCGGCCCTTTCAATTTGTGTGTGTACATTTTAGGGCAGTTTTGGACTGGGAATTCATAGGCCTAGCTAGCTACAGGGTTTCCATCATTACAATATTTCACTTTTAGGGCAGGAGATAGAGCCAAATGCACCAAGTAACGACATCCTCGATTTCCTGTGATCTTAGAACAAGGGGCTCATCAGAAACATGCTAATGAGATGTAGATATAGCGACATACCTTGACCGGTTTCACAGTTAACATGCAGGCCCTGGCTGTTGACGAACAATGCACGACAGTCCCCGCAGTTGATGGAGATACATCGGGCCGTCGGGTCGGCATTACACATGGCCGCTTCGCACGGGTCGAGGAGACAGGTCACCATATTGTAACCACTAGGACACTCCAGGACTGTAGTATCATGATAATGATTAAAAAACCAAGAAATGTCACCATCGGATGGTTATTCTTTGGGAAGCATAGATTGCTGTGGCCACGGCTGTATACGGCTGTTATTAATGAGGTGCCGGTATATGCCCGTACGGGCTTGTGCATCCAATTGTAATGCACACAATAGGCAAACAACGGATTGATTACGCGCAAGAATGCACATATAGACGAATACCGGCCACGGTGTCTTTTTCAAACCGGATGTCGTCCGTATTCAATTGGTTTTAACTTCCGATTGTGGTTTTGTTTATAGTCAAACTACAAATATTTAAATGATCCAATTTCTTTTTATTGTAAACACGCTAATACATGCAGTGCTGCACGGAAGCCCATTAGTGTCAGGTATCCATTTCTCTTTTACAGCAATGCGTTTCACTTTGAAGAAGGCGAGTTCATTTTTTCACGTCGGTGTTCATCTCTTTCATCAGTGTGATTAGCTTGCAGCTGCGACACAATTCGCGGTCGAATCGCGTCAACGCAGCTTGTGAATTATTGTCCAATCACATCAATTATAATTCCACGTGGAACGCGCAAAATCTAAGACAAACAAATATTACCACACAAAATTCCCATAGGGTTGTCTAAAGGGCGTGGTTAACTCGTAAACGGCGATAGGTCAATTAACTTGCCCCTCGAAAGCGAGAGACACATCCTGAAAGAGAGATAAGCCACCATGATGAAAGATAGATGCACCACCTCGAAATAGAAACGCTTCGCTGTGAAAGACGAAATAGGTACCTGGCACTGATGGCCTTCCGTAGTGCTGTGCCTAATACAGAACTTCTCACACTCCTGAGGACGGACAGAGCACACTGTCCGAAACGTCGAGTTACACACTCATTCCGGTTTTTTTTCAGAACCACACATCTTCCCAGAAGAGATCTATTTCACATGGTGTTACCCGCAATCTCAGTCTTTCTTATACAGAACTTCATCTACTCTAAAAAATCCGATCCGCGCACAAAAATTTAATAGAGTCAAGTACGATTCAAATTAGAAAATTAGCAAAGAACAAAAATGAAGCAAAGAGGGATGTTTCAAGAGACACCATCATACGTCTCAAGCAAGAGGATTATTTGAAAATGGTGTTTCGAGTGCAACTTTCTTCAAAGGTTGAACAGTCACTTAACTGGACTTCCATAGCAGGCCTACGTTTTACATCTGTCTTGAATCATTGCAAACCTCAATGTTTGGTTAGCTTGTTTTGAATTCGCTCTACGTGGGCTTTCAGTCAGTTGATATATACGAACTTTTCTCAGCAAAGTCAAATTTTAAATCCTTCTGAAAAACGAGAAGATTTTGATAAGATTTTAAGGTTTGCATTGTGAAGATAGCAATAAGATATGGATTTGCGGTAGCACCATGTGGCAACTCTTGTTTGTGAGTATGTAGGATTCTGAAAAGGGGGGGGGGGGGGGGGGGGTGGTGTCAACGTTTCGGGCAGTGTACTCTGCCCGTCGTCAGGAGGCCTATTTTGAACTCAGTTTGTAAAAAATATTTTGAGCCGTTCTGTCACCAACCGTTTCCAGTTGCGCAGTCCATACGGTGGCCGACCGCAGTCAGGTAGACCGGCGTGCAGCCGCCGCAGTGATCCACCAGACACCGGGCGCTGGGCACGGCCGTGCACGGTGCTGAACACACTTCATCGTAGGTACAGTTCATGAAGGGACGGTCGGACGGACACGGACTCAGAGGCCTGTCCATGTCTGTTAGATGACAGGAGTTTTGGTGAATAAAGGGAATTATAAGCTAGATGGACTCTGACTGACGGAGTACCCAGGGAGTCAAATTAGGTGGGTTGGCACCAATTATAACAGGGGACGACGGGGAAAAAATATCCACGGACTAAGCCTTTTGCCGCACAACTGTAATCTGAACATTTTCTAACTACCCCCCACACACACACAAATGGGGGGAGGGAGGGAGAAGAATGGGAAACATTTGTTCCATTTGAGACTTTTGAGACGCTGTTGGCGCAGCTGACATAACGGTCATTTTTCTAGTTCTCAACATGCGTGCGTAGTTTTGAGCATGCGCACGACTGGTGAGAACAATGGAAAAGGACCGGTAGTTTGCTGCAAGCAGCATGTCAAAAATCTCACATTTAATCATCACAAGGAACCAGATTTAATTCACCTACATTTAGGTACAGGTTGAGGTTGCATTTAGGGTTAGGTCTACATAGGTACAGGTCGGGGCTACATTTAGGTCGGGGCTACATTAATTAGGTCCGCGATATATTTACGGTTCGAGCTACATTGGGGTGCCGCACACGTGACAAAAGTGTCACTGTGTCATCATTATGTTAGATGATATCAGCTATTGATGAACTACCTTTCACTGGTTCCACGCAGATCTGTCCACAGCCGTAGGCACAACATTTGCTGCGGCGTCCGCTACACTCGCTGTCATTGGTACACGCTTGCTGTGGCATTGCCATTGCCATCAGCATCATGTCGTTCGGCTTGTGAGGACACTCTCCCGGTTGCTCTGCAAATAGCGTTCACAGAAACAAGGGATTCATTTATTCATTTTCTTTTTTATTTGTGCTATATAAATACATTGCTTTGTAATCGATCTCTCTCTTAGCAGACTCCCACAAGAGTCGCGAAAGCTGGGCACCCCTTTCCATGATCACTTTTTATTAATGCCAATATCATTTACTAACGAAATGATGAAGCGAAAACAATATCACTGACCCAATTACATTCACCTGCTTAGTATTAGGGAAAATAATTACGCTAAGTCTCTCTAAGAAACCGTTAAAACGTTGTTATGATATGCACTGATTGTTTCCTTAACACAAGTTGGAAAGTGTGGCGAAGCCAGGTACATTTCAGTGGGGCGAGGCAAAGGAGGCATTGCTATTTTAAGCGTGCAAGTCACATTTTGTATCCAAATTTTGAGTGCCAAATTAACCCCCCACCCAAAAAAATATAAAGAAGAAAAAAAAATATCTTTTAATAAGTATCCCGGTTTTGGGGCACCAGAAAAATAATTTTAAAAGGGGGAAGGGTGTTTCACTTTTAAAGCACTGCGCTTTCAATAGCCTTTACTCATACGTCCACACTGAAAGCATATCAGCACATAACAGATGACGGGGTGTCAATGCCTTAAATTCAACACACACAAAATCAAGGCGGGAAGGGGGTAACGGCTTCCACTGGGGGAGGGGGAACAGTTCCCCCCTTGCCCCTCTCTAGCCACGCTGCTTCTTGGAAAGACCATGTTTTACCACGAGAATATTGACTACAAAAAGTAGACCGAGCCATTTACCCATTGGATCCATGCAGGAGTGGCCACACCCATTGCTGCAACACTTGCCCCTGCCTTGACAATCCTGATCACCCATGCAGCTCTCCGCACAGATGCCGCCGACACCCATTGACGGCCTTGGGCAAGTTCCCGGTTTCTCAGCTGCGAATGTACAAGACGAATTAAAAAATCCCAATTAAACACATTTCTCTGACTTTTGTATCGCCTGTTCCAAAGTAGTTCTATAAACAATATGAGTATAAGTATGTTGGCTTGTGTTTACATCACGCAGAAGATTTCTGGTGTCAGATGGGAACTACTGTACCTTTTTAGAGATTATTATGTATGCCAGAAACCTATACAAATACCGGTAACATTGATCGAACATTGCTTAAAGCAGATAATCAGATCAACATGTATTATAATGAGTGTTATCATCCCGATTGACGGGATATTGATTAATTCAGACATATTTGGCAAATCACTGGGCGTAGATTCGAGTGTACAAGTGGGGGATGACAATGAAACTAGCCGACCGTGGAAATTTCGAAAATCGGGAGGGGGGGGGGGGGGGTTCGATATTTTCTTATTACGCTTGCGTATTAATTATTTTCCATTTCCGCATTCTAACCCTCTTTCCCACAACTAAAAAATTTTCCGTATTGGTTCCTGGCCTCTTCTTTCATTTTTCCTCTTTTCTGTTTTTAAATTTTGTTTTTATTTTTTATTGTTGTTTTGATTCATTTGTTTACAATTTCTTTTTGGGGGCTGGTCCTATGGCGAACTTCCTCAGGGGCGTCCATCCCATTTCAAATGTGGTGGGGGGATTACTAAAGTCAAGAAAAATGCACTGTGAAACGCACATGACAAGCGTCTTAGCGCGATCGAAGCCCTAAACGGGTGGGGTCCAGGGGCTTGTCTTAGGGTCCCTGGTGGTGCCAGGGGCAAAGCCCCGGTGTGGCTCCAGGGGTAGGATCCCCAGGAAGCTCCAGAGTTTTAGGCATTTTTAAGGTGTCAGGAGCGCGCTCCTGGCCTATAATTTTATTTACCATATTACCAGCTTTCCAAATTTAAATTGTTAATTAATGTCTATAATAATTATGCTTCACACCATTACTTGTTTTTGTGACATGATAGTGTCCCGGGTGTATTGGGGTTATCTTTATTACAACTTGTACTCGGTGGGAGTCCTAGTAGCAATACCCAGCTATTATTGCACTGCTTGGCCGCAGTAAGCAACGCACAGAAAATGTATATACACTGTAGCCAACTGCTTTAACAATGTACACACAAATATCGCTTTACACAAACTGCAATATTACGGAACGCCAATTAAAGAATCATCGAATCCACGGGCGGCGGAACACTTTTGAAAGTGGGGGGGGGGGGGGGGGGGGGGGTTGCAAAGCAGCGCCGGTGCTATGTTTTTCTTTATGCGGAACTGCCAAAAGTGGGGGCTGGGGCAATTGCCCCAAGTGGAAAAGGTGGGGGGGGGGGGGTGGCCCCCTGGCCCCCTGGCCCCCATGTCTGCCGACAGGGATCGAATCGGTGATGGACATTCGCGATCGGTGATGGACTTTCGCGATCGGTGATGGATTTTGTTGTTCTCTTTGGTTAATCATTTTGGGGATTGGAGTATTTCATTATGGTGCGTAATTCTCGTCTGTTAAAAATTTCCAAAGAAATTCACAGACAAGAATTCATAGTTATGGCTGTTTATGGGTTTGACGACCCCCCCCCCCCCCCCCCCCCGAGTCTCCGCGCAGGTTACAGCCCTGTAGGATAGACCTAAGTTCCATTTCCTCGGGTTATTTGTATGCGTAATGAGCTGCCGATTTTACAAAGATATCTCTTTTTTTTATCGTTTATAGACCACCTAATTTAGAAGCCGTTGTTATTGTATCACTATTTGGTTCAATAACTGTATATTTATCGAAGAAAATGTTCAAAAATATTTTCTAAGAACGTATAACAGTGATGTAATTGTATTTTCTCAAATGTCGTTTGTTTATACCATTTTGTTCTTGACAAGAACATAATTTCGGAGGTTTCCCCGACATTCAAACTTGTAATGGGGCCATCAAGTCATCAAATTTGTGAACGCTCGATTTGTTTTCTTCTCTTCGACCGCGCTTGAATATTGTCTCGAAAACCAACATATATTTGTCGGCATTGGTTAAAAGTTTCTGTGTAAATGTCGACATAAAACACTTCAAATAATTCAGAATGTCTGAATTTGTGATCTTCAAAAATTTGCTTCATTAAATCAAACTCACACCTTAGGTATTTAGCTTGATTTTGTTAGTCAGAAACTGCTCTCGAATGTATTGAGTACGTCACTACGATTTCAGTAAATTAGTCGGGTTTGTTGAGGTCTGGTACCCCGCATCGGGAGCAATCCAAAAAACACTCAAACAATTCTGTTTAGTTGGCTTTTCGAATTTCTCATTTTTATCGTCATCCTGTCTTCCCCCCACTCCCAGGATTGACGCCCAAGCACCTCCTGGTCAAAAAGTGTGGGGATTATCCCCCATCACCCGGAATCTGCGCCATTGACCCTGTGTAACACATGTTCTACAAATACCTCTAAAATTTTACATGAATGTTTTACTCACATGCTTCAGTCTCTGCTATTCCCGTTTGAAGGCTCTACAGCATGGCATCAGCAACGCGCCAAAACTGTCGTCGTTTTAAATTATCCGTAACCAATTCTGACGTCCCATAATCTTTTACTTTTTGGTGGACACGCTGTAGCTGACACAAACTTACCTCTGACTGGTGCCATGCATTCCATTCCACAGCCATGACTGCAACATTTGGAGCCAGGTTCTTCCGTTTGGCAGTCAATGTCTGAAGCACATTCCTGCTCGCACTCATCACCAGCCTCGTCAGCGGGAACCATGGGGCACTCCCCGGGCATTTCTATAAAGAAAATACCATTAAACCACTTGCTCACTATTACGTCACCGGTTTCACGCAGGGACGGGAAGGTATCGTGGATATCAGACTCCCATGACGAGTTGCACAGTGTGCTTTCACACAGTATAGGTACTACAAAGTGTGTGGCGTCTTATTTTAGGAAATGTATTTGTTCTCTGCCTCGGTTGAGCTGGGAAACTACAATAATGTGGTCTTACTACGGAAAAAGAAGATTTTTCAATTCTAAAATATTGTAAACTGTTGACCAAAATAGTTGACATCAACTTTTGATCAAAGTATCATTCGCATTGCTATAGGACATTACTAAAGAGTCCGTTGCTACATAAGATTCAAGATTCGAAATGTATTTATTGTCATGCTAAAAATTACATGAAAATTAAATACCTGATTAAAAGAAGGGCCCAAGTCCATTTTTGGCCAAACTGTGTTAGACACAGGAAGTTATGCTAACACTATGAGCTATCTATCATGTTTGTGACTTTCTTAATTTTCTCAAAATCTGTTCAAGTGGACTTAGGCCCTTCTTTAAATCAGGTATTAAATTGATATCGCGGGAACGCCCCCCCCCCCCCCCTCCGCTTTTGTGTTGGTCATTGTGTTCCCGGAATCTCAGGAATTCTTTTCAGAAATCTAGGGGGATGTGCTAGGTAACAATAGTCTATGCCCCATAATTGCAGTGTAACATCGCAGTGTACATTAATTTAAAGTCAGTGTTTGGCACCCAGACGTTCACATAAAAAGGGATAAAAAGTGATGGTGAAATCACAACACCTGCACTCTCTAGTGCAGTACCTTGAGGAGCAGTGCAGACGTGCCCGCAGCCGTTGTTGCAGCACTTCCAGTGTCTCGGGCAGCCAGCATCGCCGTACTGCGGATTGCATTCATCCACACAAACACCACCATCCATCATGGACGGTTCCGGACAAGTACCAGGCTTCTGCATCGGCTCTGCATGTTGAATTCAAGAACAACTGAATAAGTTGGCCACGTTTAAAGGTAGTATACAAATTTGCTTTTGATGTTATTTTCAGAAATGAATGGATTTAGTAGTTTGTATTTTATGGCAAATACTGTAACACTGACTTGTTTGAAAATGTGTTTGCATAGATGCTGGGAAAACAAAGAGAAAAAAACGCTGTTCTTGTAGTCTGGTTCCCCACCCAACTTAACGGCGGCGGAACGGGGGGGGGGGGGGGGGGGAGGGCTGGGAGGGGGAATCCCCCCACTTTTGGCAGTCCCGCATAAAGAAAAACATATACAAGGGCAGCAGCCGGCACTGTTGACACTATACTTCAGACAAAACGGAGTAATTTATAGATGTCAGGGAATAATCAGGTTGGGGAACTAGACTAGCTGGCTTGCACCCGTTCAGGGATGTGTAACCAATTGCCAAATATAATGTAGACTAACTAAAGTTGGTAAATTGGGGTGGGGGGGGGGGGGGGGGGGGGTGGGCAGTATCAGTTTTTCCCGACGATAATCGGCAGACCATCACTGGAAATTGCTACTAAAATTCCACTTTTCTTGAAAATGACACCACACCGTACCAGATGCCATGATTTCACAGAATGCTTGAGACTATTATTTACTTACAGTCAAGTAAAGTATTTCACTACACAATAATAGAGTAGTTTTGTTTTTTATGTTTTCAAACGTTGCATATTACCTTTAATGCCGAAAATTGTGGTGCAAGAAGTGAGTAAAGCTGTTTGTCTCCTTCGCTCTAAAAACATTGTGCGATTCCGTGCGCAAGATTTTCCCATGAAATCCCAAAAAAATGTTCTCTTAGTTACCTAACCTATATCCAAGGTCTGAGTATAAAGGTATATTTTTTACCACAATGGGTAATATTTTCTGAGAAATCTGGAAGGAAACAAATCATTGACATCCGGACATTCAGACTGGCGCCGCACAAAGTGCAGCTTGTACGCAACCAAAGCGCAAAAGACCAAGGCCACCACTCCGAATTTTCAAATTTTCCAAACAAAAACTTTTCCTAAGCAAACTGGCGTCCCCGAAATGATTTTCAGACAAAAGGCGCATTTTCAAGGGATGGTCGTGTATTTCCAATTGTTCTTTCGAACCTTAGCAATTTAAGGACGAACGCCAGTTTTGTAGCCCAGTTGGGGGCTTCCAAGGAAATGTGTCACTTTAATGCACTCGAGATGAGTCAGATAGAGAAAATGCGCTCATTTGTATCAGATGCCGTAGTCTGGACATGCATGTATGTATATACAGGCTTTCGAAAACACCGCCCATTCAAAAATTGGACCTTAGTGCAACCCCCCCCCCCCCCCCCCCCCCCCCCCCCCCCCCCCACCGCTGACAAAACCTGGACACCTTTTTGGCGAAAATTTTAAAATTTTGTTCTGAAGATAATGGGGAAAAATTCATTTGCTCCGCCCTTGAAAATGACCGTGTCTCCATCCCCCCCGAACCTGACTACGGTTCTTCTCTATCGTGTTCTTAGCAGCGCCATAAAATTGGCCGCTGATATTTGAGGTATTTGATGACATTGTCTAAGTTGATTCCTCTGAAATCCCTCAGCTACCACAGTTCAGTTAAATTTTGCGTGCCCAGTCGGACAACGGACATAATTATTATTAAAAATGGGTACAATGGGAGACTTTTGAGACGCTGGTGGCAGCTGTCATGTCGATCTTTTTGCTGGTTCTGACATGCGCATGTACTTATGAGCATGCGCACGGCTGGTATAAGAACAATGCAAAAGTACCGGTATATCTGCTCCCACCACGCGTCAAAGTCTCCCATCGACAAGCCCACAAGTCACTTTCAGCTACCTTCCATGTCCATATCTGAATCGTGACAGACCCATCCACCGCATGCAGTACCGCAGCATTTCTCGTCTCCTTCGCAGTCTTCATCCCCCATGCACTCTGTGACGCATTCGTCACCTTCCGGCGGCTCGATTCTTGGGCATTGTCCGCGCTTCTCTGTCAGATTAGAAATGATTAACTGGTTATCGACTACAGTAGTTAAAGTTTTATACCGATTTGTCAGATGAAACGAGGGCTAAATTAAAAGTATGCTACCAGAAAGCGGATGGTTTGACGATATAGTAGAAATAAAGCGCAATCTGTTAGGCAAAATCTCCTTCGTTTTAGCGCATGATGGGGACGCTCTCACCACAATTCTTTTTATGCAAGTTCGCCTCCAACAAGGCTTAAAGAAATTCGAGATACGGAGCTAAAAAAATAAAATAAAGATGCCAGAGGTAGGAATTAAAATTCCTCTTAAAGCATGAAAAATCTTAAGATGAAGGGAAACATGCACTTGGCAAAGAATTGCATACTGGCATAGCTTTTCGTTCTATGCCTACATATCTAGGTGCAGCTAGAGTATATTGGTGGGAACAGGACGTGGAAAGCCGAGTTTCACGTAGAACAGACTAAGAGTAGCAACAGATCTCCGGTTAGAAAGTGATTGTAAGGATGAGCCCAACTCTTCTCCGTCCAAATTAACAATACACTTCTGTACTCTTCAATTAATATGGACCCTCGGTTTTTCTTATAAAACTCTAAAAACAGCGGTGTTGGATTGACACAATGCAGTACAGTATCTATGTTGGACGAATGATTAAGTAAAGATACCGCTTGGTGCTAATGTAACACGGTGTTCAATTAACACAAGCGGTGCCACAGTTTTTGCAGCTAACGTCTGGGAAGGCAACAATCTTTACTCAAAGGTTACATAGTATTTGCAATCAGGCTGAACATTTTACATGGAGGTTTCAACATTATCATCCCCAAGGGGGAATTATCGTGGAAACGTCATTAATTTAACATGTCGGCACTCACCTCTGGTGCACTGCACAGGGCGTGCCCTGACATCGAAGAACTGGTAGGGGCATTCTAGGGGCGTGTTTGGCCATAGGCACTTCTTGGCAAGGCACAAGGCCCATGGGTGGGCGGGGCAGGTTTCCATTGCACATGCTTCTTCTGTTGTAGCTGGATTCTCAACCAGTCCCGGTGGGCAAGCCGACGCTGAAATACCAGAAAAGAGTTTGGGGTCAAATACTTTAATCTCAGTGAAGTTTTAGATGTAGGCTATTATAAGGTTAAAAAATATACATAAACGACGACAACAACAAAATAGTACCGGTACACCATAGACATTCTAGAGGTGTCCGGAAGTACCGTATTCTAACCAAATCTTGAATGTTGATGTCAATTTGCAGGCGTTATTAAGGGATGCCATATTACACGCACATACCTTCACCGGTCTCACAGTTAACATGCTGGCCCTGGCTGTTGACGAATAGTGCCAGACATTCCCCGCAGTATGAGGCTACACACTGGGCCATAGGGTCGGCAGTACACACGGCTGAGTCGCAGGGGTTTACAAGGCAAGCAACCATCTCCACCCCACGAGGGCACTCCAGCACTATAACATTCAAAATAAGGGGATTTCATCTTTTGATGATCATTTTTTTTAGAAACAAATTGAGTGTTGTGGCATGTGGTTACCTATACACATTTGCAGTTAAAAGTTTACATACGCTTCTTTTATTGTGCCTGGAGTTGTTCTGTTTCTTGCCAAGTTTTCTATTTCACATTCTCAGTACATCAATAAAATTAGGTGTCAAAAGTCCTTCCCAATGCAATCATTTGGATTTGGTTCACAGCCTTAAGATGAATTGAGCATGACGGGACTGCGGTGTATGCACACAATCGACTGCAAATGTCCTCATGTGTCTTTTCGTAAGATCTTTGGTTTAACTTTTCAAGGACAGGCACCCGTACGTCTCTTCGTGAACAGCAAAATTAAAATGTTGAGATGTTAGCCTCTTGTATCATTAACCTCATTACGAACTGGTGAAGTTGTGCGTATGAAATCAGGGCAAAGTAGTTAATGACGAGTTGTTAAATGCCGAATTGTGTTAAAAAGGTCAAAATATAAAGAAAAAGTTTTAGCGTGCCTAAAAATCGGTAATGAAGACTTAATGTTCTTAAACTCAAACTTGGCGGTCCGCATTTTTATGAAAATATAGATAAGTAAATCTGTAATTAATAATCCAAACCAGACGGAATTGGAATGAAAACTGAACAGGATGATGAATATTTTTGATAATTTTGTCCGGCCTACCGTTGCCAGTTGAGCAGTCCACCCGGCGACCGATCCCATTCAGGTGAACCGGCGTGCAGGCGCCGCAGTGATCGACCAGACACCGGGCGCCGGGCAAGGCCGTGCATGGTGCTGAACACACTTCATCGTAGGTACAGTTCATGAAGGGACTGTCGGCCGGACACGGACTCCGAGACATGTTCATACCTGTCAGAGGGTGAAGTTCGGGTGAATCAAGTAGATTCACAACAATCTAGAAAGATTTCATATTTTAAAACAACCGCTGTCTACACGTTGAGTCGATTTTGTATCAAAATTGTGCAAATACATCTTGCCAATAAGACATTTGTAATTACGAGGTGCGATCAAAAAGTTCCGAGACTGTTCCTGTTGCGAACGAACGGAGCGCAGACAGTAATGTGCATACAGCAGGTATAGGCTTAGCCCAGGTTGGACAATGTCTTCATTGCACTACGACTGAAGGGAGTCATACTGGGCTAGTGTATGCTAAGCATAACTTTCATGAGTAAGTAATCCAAGTTACATCGCTTCATCAATATCAGCACCTGTGTTACACACGTTTTTGTGACCACTGGTACGTGCGCATTTGCGATTTCACTGTGGACCTGAATCCCAAGCAGAAACAGCACCGCGTCGAAGTCTCCGATGATCTCCGTCAACAGGCCCAGGATGACCTAAACTTCATGTCGAGGATATTTAGCGGTGACGAGAGTTAGGTCTACGGCTACGACCCAGAGACCAAACAGCAGTCTTCGCAGTGGAAGAGCCCGAAACTTAAGACAGAAGAAGGCGCGTCAGGTCAGGAGCACAACCAAGAACATGCTCATCGTTTTCTGTGACATTCGCGGGGTTGTGCACCGTGAATTGCTCCCCCAGGGTAAGAATATCAACACTGAGTTCTGCTGCACCGTTCTGAGGCGTCTGAGGGAGAACATTCGGCGCAAACGGCCTGAACTGTGGCGCGCTGGTAATTGGGTGCTCCAACATGAAAACGCGCCCGCTCAACACAATCGTCGCTCCCCACCCGCCGACTTGCCGGATTTGGCTCCCTGCGACTTCTTTCTGTTCCCCCAAATGAAGTTCAAGCTGAAGGGTCGCCGTTTTGATACTGTGGAGGAAATCCAGCGGGAATCGCAGATGGTGCTTGACGGGCTTACGGAACGGGATTTCCAGGGAGCGTTCCAAGCGTGGCAGGAGCGCTGGGAGCGGTGTATCGCTGCACAAGGGGACTACTTTGAAGGGGATGGCGGCCAGATTTAAATCACGTACGGTTTTTGCTTGTTATAGGCGCAGTCTATGAACTTTTTGATCGCACCTCGTACTGCCCGTGCTGAAACAAATCAGATTTGTTCCCCGTCTAACTTTGAAACGATGTTTTTCACTAACGCACAAAAATATGAGTCCTATGGGATTTTAATTATTGTACGGACGCAAATAATTAGACATGTGTAAAGTAATGATCAGAGAACTAAACGTGGGTGTTTTTCGATGTCTAATTCAAAAGTGAAGAATTTTGCATTGCTAGAAACATAGCAATCCAAAGAAAAATATTTTGTGGGTGAAACTCGAAACAGTACGGACAGCCTATATCTTTAGGAATATGCAGTACAACCACAAAAAGCAGTTAAGTTGGAAAGAGGAACTCATCGGCAACATCATGCTACAATTCCCAGGTTCTTGAACCATCTTGAGCGAAGATATGGCCAAGGTAAGGAAATACGTTGTTCATGTCTGATTTTCCGGCTTTAATGCACGTATGCTAGGGCTGACGGAGGCCACTCGCAGCATATATGCGTGTTAAAGAAATATTTGCTACTTTCGTGTTTTTAATTACTTTAATATTACTGCACGAAAATTATGACGCTTTGAGTATTACAAGAGACCTGTAAAATGTGTTGGTGCAAATATGGCTGCGAAATCTTCATTCGTTATGATGTAATAGGGTGTTTAATTTAAGGTTAGTATTTACCAAGGTGGATTGCATTTCTCCTGACTTTATGACTGTTTGATTTGAATATCCACTGGTTGAAGTCTGTGGGCACAGATTTTAAACTGGATAGTGAAATTTACCCCCATAATCTTCCAGGATGGGAGAGTTCTGTATTCTCTGCGATAATCTCTCTGGGTTAGAACAACACTTTCTTGATGCGTAAAAAGGAGATCACAATAATAATGACTGTTTTTGCTCTGTCGTCAACATGACTGCAATCACTGACCATAAACAAGGCAAGGTCTGAATACTGGTGGAATCCCTTCCCTATAGTCCCTAAATCAACCCAACCCGAAAGAAAAATTATGTAACTCAAAAACCATCCTGAAAGGAACCATGCCCACGGAATGTCCATTTCGCAAGACTAATGTCATAATTATATGGCAAAAGAGTCCTCTTTGGAAAATATTCCATTGGGTAATAACTAATGATGTTACGTAATCACATTTTACACGTCTCTTTTACATTTATACTCAAAGCATTAGACTTTTCATGCAGTACTTTAAAGTTATTAAAAAGAAAGTAGGATTTTCTTTAACACGCACTACCAGCAGTGACTGCAGCTTTTTCTGAGGGCACTGTGGGTTTTAACTTCTGTAGTGGGTAAGCACCCACGTGGGATGTGATGAATCGCAGACTACGTCTTGCTACAAGCTAGCCCAGTATTTATTGGACTTGATTAAAAGGAATTCATCCGGGGATTAAGCGTCACTGATGAGGGGTAATAATAATAATAACAATAATAATAATAAAATATTAATAATAAAAAAACATTGCGCCGGTGGGCAACAGCATTTTGCAAAAAATCGCAACAAATTGCACAATTTGCAAATAGCGCAATATATTGTACATTTTGGCGGGAATTGCGCAAAAATTCGCAAGATAACGCAAGCTAACGCAGTTGGTGGGCAAGTAGCATAAGTATAGGCCTAAGTATAGGCCTATTCGACTCCAGAATGATACAGTTTTTGTGGGTATCATTCCTTATTATTTTTTTTTATAAAAGTTGATATTTGTAAATCATTAAATAGATATCTGGATCTTGTATGTCCTTGTAAGTGTTATTTGTTGTTTGAAATAAATTGAGCTTTTGCAAGTTGCCTCGTGTGACAGGGGCCTTGAAGTCCTACCTCTCTCACAGTTGACTCCCACGAATCCGGCTGCGCATAAGCATATGTAGCTAGAAGGGTTGTCACTCCCGGTGAAGCAGACGCCTCCGTTTTGGCACGGGTTATTCTGGCAGGCTGCACGGTACGGGAGAAACGGTTGAGCAACACGGTATTTAGAATGCCATGACCAGACCCGACCAGACCAGACCCGACCCGACCAGACCCGACCCGACCCGACCCGACCCGACCCGACCCGACCCGACCCGACCCGACCCGACCCGACCCGACCCGACCCGACCCGACCCGACCCGACCCGACCCGACCCGACCCGACCCGACCCGACCCGACCCGACCCGACCCGACCCGACCCGACCCGACCCGACCCGACCCGACCCGACCCGACCCGACCCGACCCGACCCGACCCGACCCGACCCGACCCGACCCGACCCGACCCGACCCGACCCGACCCGACCCGACCCGACCCGACCCGACCCGACCCGACCCGACCCGACCCGACCCGACCCGACCCGACCCGACCCGACCCGACCCGACCCGACCGGACCGGACCCGACCGGACCGGACCGGACCGGACCGGACCGGACCGGACCGGACCGGACCGGACCGGACCGGACCGGACCGGACCGGACCGGACCGGACCGGACCGGACCGGACCGGACCGGACCGGACCGGACCGGACCGGACCGGACCGGACCGGACCGGACCGGACCGGACCGGACCGGACCGGACCGGACCGGCGGTCTTTTCCCGGATTTCTCGGTAAATTTTACACATTACGGAATTTTTACATGCAGACATTCGAAAAAGGTTAGGTACCTGTAACCAATAAATGAGATGAATTTTGAGATTTCAGTAAAATGTGCACAGATATGAAACTAACAGGAGTGACGCATCGATGTTATACCAAAACATCTAGGCTACAATAGGAAAAACTGATCTGACAAACAAACGCGCACCATTGACTGGGTATGAGCAGGCGCGCCCACAACCATTGCTGCAGCATTTTCGGCTCTCCTCGCAGTCCAGATCAGTGGTACAGAGCTCATCGCAGGTCGCAACGCCCGAGGCTGACGGCTCTGGGCACTCGCCTGGTTTAACCACTAAAAACAGGGGGACACATAACGTTTCTTTTTTTGCCATTACCATTCTTAAACTTTGTTAAGGTGCGGTTAGGTTGGTGGGTCTTTCTTTTCGGACCTTTCACCTCTGGTGACGTAACCCTGGTTCGATTCCCGTCCAGGTGCCCTACGCGGATTTAGGCCCTAACGTGTGGCTCCCCCAGGAATAATTGTTTTCCCGCTACTAAAATTGACATTTTCCTCGTGTGATTTCCTCGTGTTTCCTTTCAATTAACAAGGCTGGGACACACAACCCCCGCCCCTGCCGCTTGTAAAGTTTTACTTGTTGGCGATAACGAATTTTGAAGATGACGCTTTTGGGCAAGTGTACGAAAGCAAAATTTCAAAACCCCACTGCAAAACGCCTGGATCCGCGGCCCCTGTCTATGGAAGCGAAGTATCAATTCAGCTTTCAGAAAAGTAGAAACTACCAAAATAACGCTATTTAGTTTTAAATTTGGAGCCGAATTGCACCATGAACAAACTCTGACTTGCCGCCTTGGTTCCGTGCTGGCGGTGCTCACTGCGATTATACGTAAACCAGCCTTAACAGAGAAATATAAACAAAATAGACATGCTATGTGTTTGTCACGTTATGACAAACACAGGGCTGTTTCGTTTTTGTTTGTTAATTTGGATGTGAAATGTGAATACAATAATTAAAGGTGTTTGTTAGTTAAAGACGGAGTGGATTGGGATGTTGTTATTGTATGTGTGAAGGATTGGTTTAAAGAGCTGGACATGCGAGGATTGGTGATGTGACATTAATGTTGATTACGTCGTCATGACGTCACTTCGGATTTTGCATGCTAGTGACAATATCTACCTACCCACCGATTTTCATGACGATCGGACCTACCCATATATGTGTTTATTAACAGCACATTTTTGATGACATCATCATGACGTCACACATTTTTCACATTTATATGTAAGTATCTATGATCTAATAGACCTATTAAAAAGAATTTTGAAATAAGCATGTTCAGTTGATGAGTTATAGCTTAAAGATTCAAAGTCTAAACATTAAAATTAAATCATATGATGACCTCATAATGAAGTCACATCGATTTTCATCTATAAGATGCTGGCCTATACAGATACCATGTTTTAACTTAATCGGACTTGTACTACCGTAGATATATGACTTCGAAAAATGCACCTTTAAGATGACGTCACGTGACACGTGATGCCCCTTTAAGATGACGTCACGTAACCCATGATGACGTCATCATGACATAATTGTTCTAGGACCACATGCTGATCTACCAACAAACCAACTTTGAAATTAATCGGACCTATGGTTCTCTAGTTATGGGTTCTTTAAAAAATGCACCATTAAAATGACGTCACGTGACCCCCTGGTGACCTCATCGTGACATTATCATTCTAGACCCATCTTTGCGTAGTAGTCTAAGTGCGTGCCAAATCTGAAGTCGATCGGAAGTGCCTGGTGGAAGAAAACGTGCACAAACCCTATGGGGAAAATACACCTTTAAGATGACGTCACGTGACCTCTGATGACGCCCTCATGGCATAATCGTTCTAGGACCACATGCTGGTCTACCAATAAACCAACTTTGAACTTAATCGGACTTACAGTTTTCTAGATATGGGCTCTTAAAAAATCACCTTTAAGATGACGTCACGTAACCCCCTGGTGACGTCATCATGATGCATCATTCTAGACCCATCTGTGGGTGGTGGTCTAAGTTTGTGGCAAATCTAAAGTCGATCGGATGTACCAAAGCTCCAAAGTGTCTGGTGGAAGAAAAACGTGCACAAACCCTATGGGAGAAACATGCACCTTTAAGATGATGTCACCCGGTGGCATACCTAGATATTACGTTTCAACTTAATTGGACTTGTACTTTTGTAGATATACAATGTATGGCTTCGAAAAATGCCCCTTTAAGATGACGTCACGTGACATGTGATGACGTCATCATGACGTAAAAGTTCGACACACATTCTGAGCAGTTGGTGTAAGTGTCTGACAATTTTAAAAGTACCCAAAGTGCCAGTAAGAAAAACATTTGTACAAATGCTATGGGCAATAGTCTAGCGAATGCCCCTTTAAGATGACATCACGTGACATATGATGACGTCATCATGACGTAAAAGTTCGGCACACACTGTGAGCAGTTGTTCTAAGTGTCTGCCAAGTTTAAAAGTACCCAAAGTGCCGGTAAGAAAAAAACGTGTACAAATGCTATGGGCAATAGTCTAGCGAATGCCCCTTTAAGATGACATCACGTGACATGTTATGACTTTATCATAACGTCATGTCAATTCTCATCTATAACACCCGGTGGCATAGCTAGATATTACGTTTCAACTTAATCGGACTTGTACTTTTGTAAATATATGGCTTCGAAAAATGCCCCTTTAAGATGACGTCACGTGACATGTGATGACGTCATCATGACGTAAAAGTTCGGCACACATTGTGAGCGCGGTTGGTGTAAGTGTCTGCCAAGTTGAAAAGTAGCCAAATTGGCCGGTAAGAAAGAAAACGTTTACAAATGCCATGGGCAATAGTCTAGCGACTTGAAAAAAGACTAGAAATCAACCCTTTTTATAAACAGCATGCACATTTGAGCCATGGTTATCTGTCCTTCCCAGAATTCCTTTGTGTTATATTGAATTTGGTATACATTTTGAAATGGCTGTTATTTCTTACTTGAGTGAGCCACGATCATGAAATTTTGAAATTCCGGTAGAGAAAAATTCAATGCATACATTTCTTTAATCAGACCGACCCTTACACCACATTTTTGATGACGTCATCATGACGTCACACAATTTTCGCTTTTTAGGGCATATCTTTGATACATACGAAAGCTATAACAAAAATAATTTTGAAAATATCTTGTTTTGTTTGCCAGATATATTTAAAAGAATGTTACGATTTCAAAATTTCAAAAATTCATAAAAAATCACGTGATGATGTCATCATGACGTAAAAGTTCGGCACACATTCTGAGCAGTTGGTCTAAGTGTCTGCCAAGTTTAAAGGCAATCGGGTGCATAAAAGTGCCAAAATGCCGTTAAAAAGAAAACGTGTACAAATGCTATGGGCATTACACTGAAAAACAAAGAAAATATAAAATCTTAACGAAAACAAAGGCTGTTTCGGAAAAGTTTCCGAAACAGCCAAATATGCTTACTGCAGTCGACCCGTTGCCCATCTTCGAACCAATCATGGGCGCATGATTCACAGGTAGTGATAGCGCATGTTGCCTCCGGATAAGCGCTACAGCTGACTGGGAAATCCTCACAAAAGTTTAGCGAGCAGATCACAGAGACGATACTCACAGGACATTCTGAAGAGAAACAAGAACTCTTTTAAAAATCCTAACAAACCTTTTTTCAAGGGCGTGACCAGATATGTAAACCAGATATGTAAACAAAACCACCACATTGTGTAGCACCGTGATTTGTCCTACCACATGTATCATTGTGAGGCAAGTGAAACCACGTGCGCCACTCAGCACGCTTGACTAGTTTATTATGCAGCCATTACGACAGATAGACAGATCCATTAAGCCCCGCCCGTTTGGTGTAATAACCAATCACAGCCGCGCGCCCCATGACAGTCAAAGTTGGAAAGTCAGCTTTGCTGAAAATCCATGGGTGTTTTCTAAACCCCGTTCTCGGGTAACCCGCGAACACTGTTCTCAGTTTGCCGATTACGAACGCCAAAGTGCCGTGTACAGTGCATCTGGGCGAAAATACAAGATGACAGCTGCCGTATTAATACTCCGAGTAAAAAGAAAGGAACGTTTCACGATCTTACGAAAAAATTGAAATTATGAAAAAGCAATAGAAATTGGCAAAGACAATCCCACTCCTACATGATAAATTACAATTTGATTTTCTGATATCATTTACACTGCTCCTGGACTGAATGAGTGCTTCCAATTACAAGTAATAACGCAAGTTCCTGAAGGACCTATAAGTCTGCCATATTTGTTCTTGACGTTATTCATCTACTCGTACTCCCCAATAAGTGAGGAGTGAAAATCATGTTCGCATACACCGTTCGCGTATTCGTTCTCGTCATTCGAAACTCTGTTCGCGTGTTCATTTAACCCGAGAACAGGATTTTTTGGGCGTTCAATACGGGAACTTGAACAATAGAGCAGAATAGAGTCACCGGTTGAGAAGGGCCACCAATTGAAAACCGTGTACAAAACCAATGAGGGTCCTTGCCAAGAAGTATGAACAATAGGACAATAGGTGTTTACAAACGTTTGTGTGTGTGCACGTACTGCACGAAGCTAGACGCGTGTACACGTCAACGTCACTCGTTACCTGTACATAGACATGCCCAATTTCACGAAGAGCCATACAATACGTCTTTTAAGAAGTATACTCCAGTAGTATTTGCTAAACAACCAGTAACATGACAATGCAAATTACTATTGTGATTTAACAAGCCCTTAGAAATTAAGATGAAATAACTTTGGTAAAATTGCTGGACATGTAATTTTTTTACCGATTTTGCGTGAACACCTAATGCTCAGTAATCCGTGACCTGATCTGGCAGAGTTACCTATCACTTTAAAGAGATCTCAGGCTACATAATAATAATACTAATTTGTTGGCATAAGTTTGATTAATATGGGGCATATAATTGTGATCTCCCGTTTCTGTATACTTTTTGACTCACCCTGTATAGTCGATACATAGACGAAATTCACTGATCTGCGCATTTCCGGGTTTGTAAAAGAGGCTCTCAGTGCTAAGTAAACACCTGACTATGCTGAACGTGCGCTGCACTGCCAATTATGGCGTGATTCATTCATGCATGAATGAATTTGTTGAATAGCACTGTTTTTGTTTAACATTGACATCCTGGTTTTAAACCCGGAAGTGCGCAGACGGGGCAAATGTGAACATTTCTCTTTACCTTGGCAGGTCTGCACACAGGACCACTGTCCAATCGCTGGAACTGATGGATGTTGTACACACGTGCTATTATATAAATGAACAATAGGAATGAAATCCATTTCTTGTTTTCATAATTTGAAAAGCTATTCATGCCTTTGACGGCCATCTTGGATTCCCCAAATGCATTGCAAGTCAAAAAGACAACTATGGATATTCCCACAAAGTCGAAAGTTGGTAACATTGGATTATTTACATCATGTTTTTGCCCTTAATAAACTATGTATGCACATAGCTGAAACACATTCATATTCACACTTTTTAAATCGGTTGCCATGGTAACCACTGAAATCCTTGAAATTTAATTTCGGTACTGATAAAAGCTAGGAAAAGTCACAAAACAAGTATTTCATGCACAGAACCGTTTGGGGTAGAAAAAGAGCTTGTCACCCCCCCCCCACCCCCCGCCCCCCCCCGCCCCCCCCCCCCCCCGCCCCCCGCCCCCCCCCCCCCCCCCCCCCCCCCCGCCCCCTGCGGACAAAGGAACCCTAACAGTCCTAAATCCTCCAATTTTAATCTGATTTTGCATGCACCCTCGGGGGTTAGGGTTAGTCTAGTTTTCAAGGACACTGTAAATTCAAAAGTTAATGTGTGAACATTAGTGTGGCTTTTGTAACGAAATTATAACTTACCAGATCGCACATCCGGATGGATCAGGAATCGTTTCCCCAACATCAGGACAGATAACGCCTTCGACGCTAACAAATCCTGAATGGACCATTACAAAATGGGACAGTATCCCGGTGAATAGGCCGATCGATTAAAACCCTATCAGAACCTGCCATTTTTGGCTTATTCAGGCCCGGGTTCAGGCCCCGGTTGCCACGGCAGCCATGGAAATCCTAGAAATTTAATTTTGATCCCAAACTATCCCCGGTAAACGTTAGGGAAAGTCCCCAAATTTCATGCCTATCGGCCTAAGCGTTCTGGAGTTATACACAGTTTTCTGGAGGGGCACATTGCACCCCGGGCCTGATTAAGCCCCACACACTTTCGCACTGACCAATCACAGGCACGCGCGCCACACGTCAATCACGAATTTGGATATTTGTTATACCACGACATTGTGTGTGTGGGGGGGGGGGGGGGGGGGGTGGGCGTTATTAGCTTTGTTCGGTCAAAATGACAATGGAATTGAATATCCATAATTAAGTGCAAACTAAAGCAAAGAATGTAAGAAGTTATTCGAACTTTGTAAAGATCAGTTGCACTACTGATATACATGTATATACACACACACAGGGATTTTGACAAGTTGACGCGGGTTCTGTCATGCTGCATGCAGCCTAACACTATGAACATCTAACAAAAGAAAACCCACGCAGTCCTTTGTTTTTAACAAAGGACTGCGTGGGTTTTCTTTTGTTAGATGTTCATAGTGTAAGTCACACATTATTTTGCTGCTCATTCAAGTATAACCTCAAAAAATTATACCCATCGGTACATTTTTCGGAAAACCTGGTGTGTCCGGTTATAGTTCTGGGGTTGATTTTGAAAAATTGAGTTTTGCTGCACCCCTGTCATCATAGATTTGATGATTGTTCATCTTCTTTGGCCTGTAAACGTTATGATTTCAAAACATTACCCCTCCCAGAAAATGTCCATTCGATCTGGTTTTGGAAGATTTTGTCCATATGCATGACCTCCCATTTAGCATGTATCTGTGTATGCTTATTGGGATCAGAACGTTAATAAACTTACCGGCTAACAGGCAGCAGATGAGACCTACCAGCGTTTTCATCCTGGTCCCGTTGGCGAACATGTGCCTTTACATTTTGTGTAAGGATATGAAAACAATCTGCATCAGTTGCAATCGAAAGTTTACATGCACCAAGATCCTGCAAACAAATTACAATTTATCCCAAAGCTGTGGACCAAATTTTAAAGGCACGCATTGTCCTAGAGGCACCCAACTGGACTATCATGTTACCATCAAAATTCGCGCGTTTCAATATTTGCGCACCACCTTTCTCCATTTGTCAAGTTGTATTAATTCATGTCTTTATTGGATATTCAAGGCATGCGAATAAGACCTAGGACATCAATATAAAAACACAAGATTCCAGGGAATACAATGTGAATAGACATTAAAGCAAGGCAAAAGGCACATTTAAGTGACTAAATAGTAACAATAATATTCGCTTAAAGCAAACTAATTAATAAGACTTATTCAATGAGTATAGATGTGAAGGGGCGAAAATTGAAGAAAGACAAATTCTGTGGGAGGTTAGAGCGACTCATCTGTGTCAACCCAGTTGCTGGAGTATTTAGTTAGTAACTAAAATGTAGTTAATATGGTTCCACGGGGCCCTCGTAGGGTGTGACGCAATGACAGGTCGGTATTTCGAAGGTCAAAGGTTATTTGGGATAAATTTGCTGGCGTTATGTCACGCGATGTTACGCGAACACCCAATCTGATTGAATGTAATACATGTGCGTTGTGCGACCACATTGCGCGTTCGTACGCGCGCATTAGGTCACGGGTCATTCGGGATAACTTTGCCTTTGTGCACATGCGCAGTTGAAATACCGAACTGGCTAATGGACTACATCGATTTCGGCACCACGGACGCAGTGTGTTTGAAAACGACGAGACTCGCTGTGTACCGGTGACATTGCATTGCATTGCATTGCATTTCTTTATCCAGGGTATGCCCAAACAGTTTAAAACTGGTTTCCATTGGGGCATAAAATACAAATGACTACACACATGTACAAGTACAATACATTATAAATACAATACGATAAAATAAAATCATATGGGATTAATGAATCAATGTTAAGCAACTATTATAAATATTGTACAACTATTACAACTATACATGTACAGTGTGAAACAACATCGCTGACAGATTTGATTTGATTTGATTTGATTTTATTCGGTATTACCATATAGACAAATATAAATATAAATGTATATATATGTACAAACAATTACTACAATACATTAAAAACATGGTAATACCAGGGATAGCCCATGAAAGTTTTTCAACTTATTTCCAATGGGGTCCCCTTATTGCACAATAACCACAAAAAGAAAACCTACACTCCAAAAACACACAATGTCAAAACAAGCAAAAGCAAACAATACTTATACAAAAAACGTCCAGCAAAACCAAACCAAAAACATAAAAACTACGCAGAAAAAATAAATACAAAATACATGGATACTCCATACAAAACTAAAGATTACAAAAAGACCATACAAGACAAAAAACATCATGCAAGACCTAAAAAAAAAAAAACATAAAAGGAACAAAACCCCAAACTAAAAACAAACATAAAACAAATTAAAACATTACATTATAAAATATACATATTTAACTGAAAATTAACCCTCCCTTCCCTTTTAAAAAGAATTATCTACTAACGAAAAAAGCCCTTTCCCTCACAGTCTCCCTCTGTTCTAAAAACTTCTTTAACTCCCTCTTAAAAGTAAGTTTATTGTGAATTGATTTTACATACTCTGGCAACAAATTCCACTCCTTAATGCCATTGTAAAAAAAAGATGTCTTGGTGATGTTATTAATAGTGGGGACCACAAAATTATAGTTTCTAGATCTCGTATTCAGTTGATGTGCGTCTTGTACTTTAACAAAAAAAGAATTAAAATAAGAAGGACAATTACCATAATAAATACCATGTACTATATTCAATGTTAATTGGATGACTCTACTTTCTATGTGAAGATAACCAATGTCATGAAAATCCTGTAAGTTGAGATGATGCCGAGGATTAAAATCATGTATAAAACGAACCATTTTATTCTGGACAATTTGTAATTTATTTTTTTGGGAAGTCTTGAGGCCAAAATACCATACCATACAGGCGTAGTCAATGTGACTTTGGATAAGAGTGGAACAGAGAAGTTGTCTGGTAGACTTGTTCAAATATTGCGAATGTCGATAAAGAAATTTAAGTCTACCAGTGGATTTTTTAACAATATTGCAAACCATGTTTTCACCGGTTAAACTTTGGTCTAAAACCATGCCTAAATATTTGAAATTTTCTTTGGCAGATAAAACCTGACCCTTGTAATCAACAGAAAAGTTCGGAACATTCTTGCATTTACGTTTAGACCCAAACAATAAAGTTTCACATTTCCCAAAGTGCAGAGACAATTTGTTATCTATCAGCCATCCATTACAAGAATCCATTTCCGATGAAAGTTTATGAGCGATAACTTTAGGATCCTTATCTGCAACCATTATGATACTATCATCCGCATATAAGACCAATTTGGAGTTGACACTCATAGCCATGTCATTACAATAGCACAAATATAAAATAGGTCCGAGAAGACTACCTTGAGGCACTCCATTTACAATCGAATGTTTAGATGACATGACTCCATTGATACTAACAACTTGACTTCTATCAGACAGATATGATTTAAACCATCTATTATCGATACCCATCAGTTTCAGCTTGGAACATAAAATATCATGATTCACGCAGTCAAAGGCCTTTTGTACATCCAGAGCTAACATTCCAACTAATTCCCATTAGCTATTTCAGTTTTAATGAAATCATTCAGATATACCAGAGACGTATTAGTAGAAAAATTCCGTCTAAACCCAGATTGGTACTCATAAATGAGATTATTGTCATTAAGATAGTTATCCAATTGAACCAACACAGCTTTCTCTAAAATTTTAGAGACAGTCGACAATACACTTACAGGTCTATAGTTTCCCACTTCTAGTTTAGATTTCTTTTTATAGAGTGGAGTCACTCTAGCTTGTTTAAAATCATTCGGAACACAACAAGATTTTATAGAGAGGTTCACAACATGTCCGATCGGTATTTTTAAAATATCAGCACCATCTTTTAGAAAGATTGGGGGGATACCATCCAGACCAGTGCTTTTATTTTTGCTAAGCTGGCTCAATTCTTCAAAAATGAAATCTGTAGTAACTGCCTGCAGTTCGAAAGGATCATGAGCACATTTTGGAACTATAGTACTGCTTGAATAGGTCCGAGTGAATATCAAAGACAGGATTGTCCGACGGAAGTTGCTCAGTTAAAGTTTCAGCAATTGTAGTGAAAAATTCATTGACATGTTCAGAGATCAAAAATTGATCATAACACATATTTCCATCAATATCGAGTACAATCTGGCCTTTATCCTTATTTTTGTTACTGCAACCTAGGTTTTTAAGTTGAGCCCACAATTTTTTTGGGTTATTTTTATTTTCTTCTAAATGAGCCATTAAGTAATCAGACTTGGCTCGTTTGATAGTTCGTTGTACTCTGTTCCTAACAGAACAGTACTCGTTCCAGTTAATGCCAGACTTGTCCACTCTGTATTGGTGAAAAAGATAATTCCGACGCTTGATCAAATCTAGAATATCATTAGTCATCCAAGGTTCTGTGTTAGTTTTAATTTTAACAGACTTCAATGGAGCAATCCTGTCAATGATGTCAGTTAATCTGCATTTCAGTACGGACCAAGCTTCATTAACATCATTTAAACAAGTAACTTCCGACCAGTCTATTTCATTTAACATGCTCAGATAAACGTCTTTGTCATACTTTTTCATTGATCTCAACCTCACACAGTTGTTAGTCCTCGTCTGGCCTCTGATAATCTTTCGAGTGCAGTAAATGGCACAATGATCTGAAATGCCTATGTTGATTGTACCAGAAGCACTAATCTTTTCTTGACTGCTACAAAGAACGTGATCTAAAATCGTAGCAGTGGTATCGGTAATCCTAGTTGGAGAATCAATCAACTGTGTGAGGTTAAACATATTAAGTACATTCATATAAGGCTCAAAAAGAGAAGATGATTTTTGTAAAAGACAAATATTAAAGTCTCCAAAAATATACTTCTCTTGATTGAGGCTAAGTTTGGATAAAGCCTCGTCCATGTATCCTAAGAACCTTGAACAATTAGGTGGTCTGTAACAAACTGCAACAATAAAAGGTTTAGTTTTAGGAAGAAATATCTCCACCCAGGCTGATTCCATGTTATCAGATTGAAGATCGTCTCTACAATTAAAAGAAATACTGTTCTTAACGTAGAGACAAACTCCACCACCGTTCCTAGCTCTGTCATTTCTTATAACATTGTAGCCATTAATCTTCACCTCAGTGTCCATCACACTATCATCCAGCCAAGTTTCACTAATTGCTAGAATGGATGGATTAGCCTGCTGAACCATCCATCTTAACTCTGACAGCTTGCAGAGCAAACTTCGGATGTTAATGTGAATCATATGCAGACCTTTATGGACTTTGAAGTGATGAAAAAGGCTATCATTGTGCTCAGCAAATATATCAGTCGATATGTTATTGTCAGTAGCATCATGTTGACGAACAGGAAACTTGCAATACTGTTGTTGATTAGTTTCCACTTCAAACAGACAGGCTTTACTATATATATATGAGGTGTGTTAAGAAGTGTTTGTCAGAAGTGTTTGTCCTAAAATTGCTATGGTTTGATAGATCATTTTCTTAGAATCTCACATTGTACACGACAGTCGCTTCTAAATACGCCGTTTATTTCTGAAAATCAGTGACGAAAAAAATTCCGGGGACCCCAGTTTAGTTCGGGAAAAGTCGGCCCGTTGGAATTTAGAGTGGTGCCCTCGGCGCTTTGGTTGCGTGCAGGCCGCACTATGTGCGGCGCCAGTCTGAATGTCCAGATGTCAATGGTTCGGTTTTCTCCTCATTTCTCCGTTAATATTATACATTATGGTAAAATTATGACCCTTAGACTTTGGAAATAGGTTAGGTACCTAACCAAAGAGATTTTTAAAGTTAGGGGGATTTCAGGGCAATTTGTGCCTTGAACGATTATCCATGCATAGGACTTTTGAAATACGACTTTGTTGATACTGAGAATTTATAATAGAAATAAAGCAGAAACGGAGCAGCTCCGGAAACAATTGAAGGAACAATATCTAAATGTATGCAAACAAAAGCAAATATAAAAAGTATAAACAAGAGTATAGGCGGTGAGATATTAATCAAAGGACGGGGTGTACGGAAATGAAAAATGCACATAGTAAAACAGCAACAAAAACAAACAAACAAACACCCCAACAAACAAACAAAAAAACAAAAAAACAAACACCCCAATACCCAAATAAACACCCCAACAAGCGAACTAGATTTTATTAAACGCTAGTTCAAAGCAGATTAAACACGTGTAGTGTATTTTTAAGGTATGGTAGCATTGGCAGAGCTAATAACATATAGTTTGCAGAGAGGGGTTCTTAATGTGTGGTATTAAAAATAAACTGAGAAAGTTTGAGCTCAATCCGTCATCCGAGTCACGAGAATATAGCCATGGAAAACTCATGACAATATCCAGTTTGTAGTGTTTAGTATAGGTTACCGGTATCGTAGCATTTGCATACTCTACTCCTTGTAATATGTAATAAGCAGAGTTGTAATCAAGACAATCACAAGTCAGATCAAAAGGCAGATCACAAGTTAATTACAAGTCAGCTACCAAGCTACATGGGATGAACAATGACAAAGGAATGCTTTTGTTATAAAGTGTGTTGATGAATAGCTTGTTACATGGTTTGAGACCAGAATTGTGAAGTCAATTGTGAAGTGACTTGTGATGACTTGTGATTGACTTGATTACAACTCTGGTAATAAGTTACATGTACTTCCATTACGTCTCGGTTCTCACTACATTCAAATTTGCAGTTACTTCCTGGCAACCTAATACATAATTTTTTTACAGACAAAAGTCATTTTACAAATTAAATTTCCAATTATTTTACGCAAATCTTGCAAAAATAATCTAGGCCCTACAGCATTTGATGTAAAAACAAAAAACAGAGGGTCTGGCGACGCTGCTGCCAACACTTTCGATGGAAAATGACGTTTATTTTGTTTAATAGTGTTCACATACATGCTAATTTCTGCTTCATGTTTTACGGATTTTGCTCAAATCTTGAAATAACAGGTTATGCCACATGTTTAGAGGTTTGTTATCAACGAGGGTTGGTTATTTCCAGGATTTTGCTGTTCCTGACCAAAACAATCTTTTTTGTGTGTCATCTTATAGAGAAAAAAAACCAGGCTATTTTGTCAGATAGTAAATTTGCAAATTGGTGTAATACAATAGTTGTCATTCCCCGTAAACAAACTCCGATAGTATTTCCTTACCAGATTAGACGGTGTGTACGTAGATGTAACAAAATGGTAGACAACAGCACCTCCAGTAATGCGGAAATCAAGGCTGCCTGAACAGAATCACTGCTTTTAAAATAGTTTCCTTCGAAGGAGATGAGGCACTCCACGTGAAGTATAGTTTTTCTTTAGAGTATTATCCCCTCCCTTTCCCCCGATGAATCATAAGCACTGAATTGTGTTGCAGCGAGCTCTTTCAACACGCAACCGCAGGGACTAGTGCCGTCAAAACCTGAATCTAACTGCGCGCGTATGTACAACTCACTGCTTCCCACGAGCGCAAACCAATGAACCGTGACATTTTGTCCACACAAATCGAAACAGACACAACGTTGAAATAGCATAACTGTCGATTCCCCTTGCGTGACATCAACTTTGGCTCAACAGAAGGCGTCACCCTTTACGGCTGTACCATGCGGTGTACAAGGTCGCGTGACGTTGTCAATATACAAGTTGTTTACACAGTAGGAACACCCAAGCAAACAATTCTTATTATTTTAGTTTCCCATAGTTTCCTTATTATTATAGGAAATAAGTAGTTTTGGAAATAATGGTGTATAGCCCTCGTATACGTACAGTACCGCTCACGTTTAATAATCCTTTGTAAACGGTAAGATCGTTCATCCGTCACCGTTATTCATTCCTGACCGCTACGGAAGGCAGTTTATGGGGGGATTAAAAACCACAAAAGACCCTCTGTAGCAGCCTCTTTACAGAGAAAAACGTTGTTTAAACTTTTAAACAACACCGGGTTGTTCATGTGCCCTGCTTAAACAACCCGGGGTTGTTTAAAAGTTTAAACAACGTTTTTCTCTGTGTTGGTAGATGGATTGACTGGCATGTTATTCTTCTATTAAAAAATCAGACTCCTATGAAAATTTGGACTCCTTTTCCCCCTTTATTGGTTAAACCCTCTCACGGCCACTCTCCTAATTATCTTCACTAATTAGGCATGTACAATACTACCAATTTCAGACCCTATTATATACTACGTATGTAATTGGGTCTGAAATTCACGCTACAACGGCACTTATGAGCAGGGAGCACTCCCAACACACCATAAAATGCATATAATATTATTCTCCCCACCCCCCGTATATGACCTCCAGTTGTTAAGTTGACGTTCGGCCACTGAATAGACTGCGCTTGCAAGCACGAGGAAAAAACGCAGACTTAACCCGTTTTCGGGTTTCTTTATCCCATAACTCATTATCCCGTTGGCATAAGGCGTTTCGTTCAAGCGGGGAGAGATACACATGTACATGCATTCTTTGGTCAATTTACGGTGACATTTCAAATGTTTTGGCAACAAGAGTTTACCGTCATTTTCCATTTAATGGCCATGTTTTTTTTTCTGAATGTAGGCGTAGCGAGAAAAAAAATAACCATCTCAAGGCGTGTCGCGTTCATCTGCCGACCGTAACTCCACCATTCCTATAAATGTACATGAAAAATCACTCGGGGGTTCTGTTTACTTTGCACAATTCAACCCGTGTACATGCAGGCGTCCTCGCTTGAATGATGTCTGCCAGAGATGTAGTGGAGTCCATCACGAGTCCCTGCAAGTCCCTGCAAGTCCATCACAAGCCCTCCAGTCCTAATCCCAATCACAAGCTATTCAAATGAGCTTTGACAAAGGCATTTCTTTGTTATTGTTCATCCAGTTACTTGTGACCGGCTTTATGAAAGGACTTCTGGCTGGACTTGCGAAAGGACTTGTGAAAGGACTTGCAGGGACTCGACTTCAACTCTGTGATCTGCAAGTACGAAGCTGTGCCGTTCGCTCGGCGTAGCCTGTTTTAAACAGGTTTTCTATACTTCTATGTTGATACTCGGCAAAGTCCTCTTCAGGATATCACGCCAAGTTTGAGGTTGCGCTAAAGATCGACCGATGAACGTCTAATATGGGAGACTGAGGGAGATTTTGAATTCGGAAAATGGAGCAGAGGAAACCGATGCTGGGAGGTTGTTCCAAATAGGAATCGTTCTTGGAAAAATCGAGTATTTGTATAGACATTGGTACGAGTAGATGTGTGTCGATATTTAAACTGGTGATGGCGACGTGTTCCTGGGGCTGCTGGAGTTAAAAATTCGAGTGGACTGAAGGATGGTAGTTGGCTATGGGCTATCCGATACATCATTGTCAGTCTTGCATTTCTTCTACGAGTTTCCAATGATTGCCAGTTTAATTGTTTTATCATAGCAGACATGCTTTCTGTAGATGTTGAGGACGTATCTGGCAGCTCGTCTTTGGACTGATTCTATCTTTTTGATGTTATTTATTGTATATGGGTCCCATATACAACTACAATATTCAAGTCGTGGGCGAACTAAGGCAGTGTAAGCACGCTCCTTAAGATCTTTGGAGCAGTGTTTCAAGTTGCGACGAACAAGGCCTAACATTCTATTAGCATTATTGGTGATTTTGTCAATATGCTTATTCCAGGACAACTTTTGTGAAAAGTAAAGACCTAAATAGGAATGTTCGGAGACGGCTTTCAGGGGATTTACACCTAATAAGTAGGTAGACTCAATGTTGTTACGAAGGAGAGATATGGTTATGCTGTGGCATTTCTCAACATTGAACAACATGTGCCACTTGTCAGCCCAGGACTGTAGACTGTCTAGATCTTGTTGGGAAATTACGCTATCTTCAACAGTCGTCTGCGAAGAGTCGAATACTGGATTGAATTGAATCCGGGAGGTCATTGATAGAGGTGAGAAAAAGGAGGGGACCGACCACAGTTCCTTGAGGAACCCCTGAGATTACACGGCACCAGTCGGAGGCCTCCCCATCCACCACCATGCTTGACAATAATATGCTAGAGTTCATATTGCTGAGAGTATGGTTATTAGTTCCTCGCTTTTTGCCACTGCCTCCGCCGCCTGTAATCACGTCACCCAATATTAAACTACTGTGTCCGTGTTGTTTTCGGCATGTATCACACTGAAAAATGTTCCAAACCGAATTGCTAATTTGGTAGCGTTAGATAAGTTATGACATTTCCATTGAGACATTCCACATAAAAATCGACCGACGATAACATAAAACTACGGAGTGGACATCTCGTAAAAACTTCTGCGACACATTATATTTCCAGCACTGTCAAAAGAGCCCGGCGCCTTGGCTCAGTGTTTGTATGTTCACATCGATACCTTCCTCCATCTGCCATTCTCCACGTCCTGTCATGGAATACTGCAGCCAAATCTGGACTGGTGCTCTGGCTTGCTATTTGTCCCTCTTTGATAAGATTCAGCGGTGTTTCAAATCTGGTTGGTCAGTACATCAATCTTCCCTGATGGAACCACTTCATGTCCGATGCTCTGTTACTTTGTTGAGCCTCTTTTATCGATATTATCATAGAAGGTGTTCCAGTGGCCTTTCATTAATTTCCCTGTGCAGACTTTCAGGGACTCTCGCCTGGCTGTCTCATCACATCATTTCACTGTTGTTGTTCAAAAGGCTAGTACTGTGAGATACTCTTCAAGTTCTTCCCTCGTACTGCCTCTCTTTGGAACTCCTTATATACCTGTAACTTGCCTCCCTTATACCTATAATCTTTCACAATTCAAACAAATGTGAATAGATAACTTCCATCCCAGTGATTCCTAGTGTTGTAGTCGAGACCATTTCAAGACCAGACACAAGACCATGCACAAGACCATTCACAAGACCAGCTTGTAACAGGCACAAGTAACAGGCATAAAACCATGACAAAGGAATGCTTTTGTTACAGTTCATTTGAATAGCTTAAGACTTGGATTAAGACTGCTGGTCTTGTGCTGGTCTTGTGCTGGTCTTGTGCTGGTCTTGCAGGGTCTTGTGGTGGTCTAATTGACTACAACACTGTCTTTTATTGTCTTTTGTAGCCCACACCTATAGAGTGGCCTTTTGGCTGTGTGTTGCGCGATACCCATAAAAAACAGAGATATAATGAGTTTCATATTTTGAATTAGGAGCGGGACGCTACTAATCCCTACAGTATTAATGTGTATAAATCTTTTCGCGTACGAAGACTAAAATAATAGAGTGTAATAAGTGCTTGTATCGTTCGAAAATTCCTCCGTAATTGGTTAGTATATAGAGCGAAATCCATTAACTTGAAATTTTTCAGTCAGAGCACGAACACAAAACACAAGCATCCCAAATGATTCATGTATACAGATAAAAGAAAACCGAATAGTCATGGTCATGCATTCTCTTTACCTCAACTCGGAATATTTTGATATGATCCCTTGGAGATTTGGAAATTTAGATCAAACTAACCATGAAATTTCCTTTCAAACAAATCGACGCAAGTACCGGTACAACAATGCTTCTTTTGTTGTCGGTTCCCTTTCATTGAGACACGGCCATACCACAAAGGCGGATTCCTGTACCAGGCTGTGCACAATTCAAAAGATCGAGTGACGTTTGCAACTTGAGTGTTGTTTGGCCTTATACCGCGGGGTCAACAACAAACCACGCAGACATTTTCAAAATTAATAATAGCCCCAAAAGCAATGGCTTGGGGTGAAAGACAGATTTGTCGCACGTTCCCCGGCCTCTACACTGAACAACTCTGATGTTAAAATAAATCACTGTAAAAACCAACGGCTAACACTTTTTTAACACTTTAACGCGTTAATATTAATATTTTACACGTAAATGTATAGGATGCTTTGTACACGATTAACACTAAAACACGTTTAAATAGGCGTTGGTGTTAATGAATATTAACATTCTAAAGTGTTAATATCTACATAAATTAACACCTCAAGCGTTGATAATCATCAAAGCCAACGCCTATTTAAACTTGTTTTAGTGTTAATCGCGTGCAACGCCTCCTATACCTTTACGTGTAAAATATTAATATTAACGCGTTGAAGTGTTAAACAAGTGTTAAACGTTGGTTTTTTACAGTGATAGGTCTGAAAATTGGGATAATTTCTTTGGTATCTACATGTATTGAAGCTTTATCCTCCATTTAGATCTGGACCCAGGAAAACCGTAAGGGTGGTAGGGCTGCCAACCTAAAATGTGGAAACCTCTGTTGTGGCCCTTTACCTAGAGTTGCTTTAAGCCTAATTGTATTGGGCGACTTCCATTAAAAAATAACACGATGCGGTCATCTGAGTTTTTTTAGAGGTTCCAGGTTTCCCAAGCTTCAGCAATAGGAACAAACCTGAGGCACAATTAACCACCAAAGACAAACAAAAACAAAAACCACGATACACAAAATCCAAAACCAAAAACTAAAACAAAAACACGTCTTGCATTCCCACTCGCTTTCTTTTTAACGCCTCAACCCCCCCCCCCCCCCCCCCACAAAGGGAAGACAGGGGAGGCCCCTAATAGTTTTAAACCTATTTGAACCGAGTGTTCAGGGAAAAGCATGATCTCGAAAAATAATGCCCGCAATAATTATTGGAAAAGTTTTTAAAACGGCCTCTTCCTCCCTTTTTTGAAAATGACATGACGATATAAATGTACATGTTTTTATGTTGCTGGCCTTGCATAATTTTTTTTTTAGTTTTCAAAGTGAACACAGAAAACTGGCAGGAACGGGATTTGAACCTCAGGAATACCCTACCGGTGCTCTACCAACTGAGCTATCTTACCCTACATTGGCGGTCTTCCGTTATGGTCAGTGTGTTTGTTCGGGGGGGGGGGGGGGGGGGGCGGCGCTTGTCAGAAGTCATGATAAACCCATAATGCCGTTATAGCCAGGGATCACGCTCCCAACTTTAGGATACAACATGCATGGGGAGTGACAATGTGGGGAACACTCAACGAAGATACCACTGATTACTCGTTAGTTTCCCTTGTGGTTTGTTTGACGATTTTTTTGTTGAGAACCAAGATACGCTCACGAGGCGGACCAACCAACAGTGACGAACGAAACTATAAGCTCCGATTTGCAAGTTGGGGAAGAAAATCAGAGTACATTGATATTTGTTGCAGCGGGGTACAGTGGTTTTTTGTCTGTACCTGTGTATCTCGGGGTACGGAGGCGGTGCGTTACAGCGGCGTATATAGGCAGAGCTCTCCCCATAGGGGGAGAGTGGGCGGGGGGGGGGGGGGGGGGGCTGGGTGTTACAGTAGGGGGCTCTGGCAGTATTTTTTTAAAATAATGCTATTGTTTTCTGCGGTTGCGAAATATATTTACATTGGGAAGGGGGGCTGTGGGAGACGATTTGTTATGGTGGGAGGAGGGGGGGGGGGGGGGGCGTGCGTGCGCCCCTGTTTAAAGTTTTGTGTGCAAAGAGTGCTGGGAAAACAAAGAGAAAAAAATATTGTTCTTGTAGTCTGGTTCCTTGACTCTATACTTCAGACGAAACGGAGAAATTTACAGACTATTTCCAAGGATGGTTGGCCGACCATCGCTGAAAATTTATTTTAAAAATCCACTTTTCTTGAAAATGACAGCACACCAGGTGCCGTGATTTCACATGATACTTTGGACTATTATTTTACTTAAAGCCTAGTAAAAACAACAACACATATTTAGCGTCCGGATTTTTTTTTAAGGAAGAAGGAGGGGCGTTTTCAGTTCTATTTTTTATTGGCCGCCATTATTTTGTAACTTTCTGAGACCCGTAGGTTTTTTAACTGTTCAAAGACACAAACATTAAAAAGACATATTGAACAAGAGAATTGAACATTTTCACAATGGTTTAATGGTTTAGAAGTTCTGATTCGCAAGATGTTATTTTCCTATGGATCGTTTGACATTTTTTTTACCTCATTTTCCACTGGTAAAAATATTAAAACAATCCAGGCGGCCCCCTAAAAGAAAGCGGGCGGGGAGGCTAAACATGTGTTTTCGCCTAAAGTCAATTAAGGTATTTCATAATAATTCAGCAGTTTTGTTTTTTGATGTGTGCAAATGCTGTAAGCCTATTATTACCTTAAATGAACGGTTTGGCCAGTGCACTGGGGATAGCTGACTGTGCTGTGCCCGAAACTAACAGGGCTAGATCGTAGTCCGAATTTTCGACGGGCAAGTATATCAGCTCTCGGACATATCGTAAAATGCCAGAAAAAGTATGTTTGTGTGTTTCCCCCGTCCCTTCACCTATAGTGTGAAAGTCATAAAAATGCAATAATTTAGGGTTATTGTAATTCCCTGCAAAACTGTGCGGTAATATGCAATGCTAGCGCTCTAAGAGACCAAACAAAAAAAAATCGGAAAAAATAATCCTCATAAAGGTTTGACCATACAATTGCTTACAGTCCATACTTATCGGAGAAGACCATCGAGATCGCGCTAAAAGATTTGAACGACCTGACGGACACGAAGCCACCCCACAAAGCAGACAGGTTCGGTGTTACGACCATATGGGCGGTGCCTGGACTTTTTTCTAGAGGGGTAATGAAAGCACTCGCCAGATAAAGCAGCAAAGGGAAAACTCACCGGCCACCATTGACACCCTGGACGACCACACATTAAAATGTGCATTTAATTAACAGTAATATGACTTCGCATCTCGTCTTCTTTCTTTCCCACTTTCCCCCCTCCTCTCGCGACGCCCATGCATCGACACGACTGACAATTTCCTCCACTCTGTCAAGGTGCCTAACTATGACTATGGAAGGCGAAGATACCGAACATCTTCATACCGATACATCTTCATCTTATGAAGATGAAGATACCGAACCATTTTAAAGGGTTCTTCGTCCCCATTACTTATCAATGAATAACCCCAAGCACATCAGCCCCCCCCCCCCCCCCCCAATTAATTTGTTTAAGCATGTCATCGGCGTGTCGTCAGATGCAGAGTGCAGTTTACATTAACTCTTTCAGTGCCAAGGTCGTACATGAACGATCTACTCGATGTACCCCGAAAGTGCCATTATCGTATATTTACGATCTACGTTTTGTACTCCAAAAGTGCCATCAATCGTACAGGTACGACCTACACTATTCGGATTATCGCAAGAGGGCGCTATTGCTCTATCGTATTCTACCCATTTCGTACATGTACTTTTTAATTTTTTTTATTCGGGTTTTTGCGAGAGGGCGCATCGGTCTCTGAGCTGTTTTGAGCAACCCAGTCTCCTTCGTACTTTGTGTACATATCACAATTGACCAAATGTGACTGGGTTGTTTTGATGTATTCTGTATTTAGCTACGGTTGTCCGCTTGTGGCGCATTGAAATGATTGCGGCCCCCTGTAACCTTGCACGTTTTACTCTTGAAGAAGTTTGTGAAAAAGCAAGATACAGCTTGTTTGGTGGGTGAAACTCATTTATTTATTTTTTAACAGAATTTTGAAAACCCCAAAAAGCTGGGCACTTTAGGGTCAAAATGCTAAAAAGCATGGGCACTGAAAGAGTTAAGCGGTGGTCCCGATAAAAAGATATATTAATGATAGCGCCCTCTTGCGGTTGTATGTGTGCATAACTCAACGACTGCTCAGGAAACAAAATGGTGGATGTGGCTGGGGAAAACTAAAGAAATGATTCCGACGATTGCTTCAAAATAATTCCCCCAAAATAGCTCTTGGATTTTGCCTGAGCAAACAGTAGCCGCGTTATGTTACATGGACAACATGTAGATTATCCACGTCCTTATTCACGGGGCCAGTCACGATGGATCACGTACTTCGGATGATGCATCTGGTTGCGGTCTTTTTGTTCGTCCGTGTGGCCTGCGGTACGTCGTACGCAGCGGGGCCAGGGGCAGCGAACAACGGGCACACAGCGAAGAAATCCCCTATGGACTACAGCCGGTACGCGGAGGATGCACGCGACATAGCCCACCACAACCCGCCTCGCGATCCCCACTCAGTCAACACATGCGACGGCAGGTATGAACTGAAAAACTCAACCATCATCCGCACCAAAGATTCCATCAACGACGGGGCGGACTTTGTTGGCGACATTAAAGTGGAGGGCCCCACGGAATGTCGCTGGCGGTGCTGCCAGAAAGATGGACAGTGCGACACGGCCGTCTTTATGGGGGACAATTCCAAGGATAAAAACTGCTTCCTGTTCAAATGTTGGCTCGGGGGGACCCTAAAGTGTCAGTTTTCCAGTCATCATTGGGGTTATGTGAGTGCAGTGATGGGTGGATTTGCTGTCGAACCTACAACAAGTCGAGTTGACATTGACGATTCTGCTGATGACGGAGGAGATGAGCAAGATACCAATCCAAACAATGATGATGATCAATCAGAAGATGCTGTACTTGCTAAACCTGAAGGTAATAATTAAACAAGCCTAGGCTATGGCACTGTGATTGTGTCGACCAGTCCAAATATTAACCCTCCTTAGTATATGCACCTGGCCAAAAATCGACCCAGTTGTTGTACAGATCAAAACCTATCAAATGACGGATTGAAACACACACAAACTGTCAGAGTTGGTGTTTAGAGTTTTTGATTGGCTGTGATAGTTATAAGTATAGGAGGGTTTTAATAAACCTTTTCGACATTCTTAATGCATTGTTGGTTTGGAGGCCAAATAAACCATGTAATTTATACACAAACCTATGGCACTGTGAACCAGTCCAAATATTAATTGATTTTATGCTAAATATCTGTCATGAGTTGAGCGATACCCTTTTTACATATCTTTGCATGGAACATAAAGAAAATAATAACCAGAAAAATCAATTTTAAATGGCAATAAAAATAAAGGAAATAATTTGGGAATCCCTCTCAGGGTACCAGTTTACTGATGAATGCAAATATCTGGAATTAGAACAGCTAATAATACGAGTATAATACAACAAAACTGGGGGGGGGGGGGGGTAGCCCTAGAATGACGCTATGATCAGGGGTCGATTTAGAAAAAAAAAGTCGCATGCACTGGTGCATGTAGACCAAAAAAGTTACATGCACAAAATAAATTTTACATGCACAAAAAAGTGTGCACACAAGTCATAACCCAAAAGAACAATAGGTAGACATATTTGTTGTTTTAAAATATGTACTTTATATTCCTACAAATTTTCAAATGTAGCTATTGTTTTGCTTTGTAAATAGAATGTGTTTTTGTACAATTGGTATTCGCTGTTTGTTTATTTCATCAGTGGTAATTAGCAATCTCTGACACGATCGCGAGAAGATGAAGGCGAAGCCGAAGTTACGTTACTACTGTAGTATCATGTTCCACGGTGTCAGAAGGCTGTTCGATATTTTGATACCGAAATATCGGCCCAAAAATATCGCGATATTATCGTGATGACGTCACTTTTTCCTTAGCGGAAGAACGGAGGAATAATTTTTCTTTTTATATACCTGATGGAAATCACCACGTGTACAGCATCATGAGATCGGGCCCACCAGGATCGGACCCGCCGGGACTGAGCTCGGTTCCGCTAAAATTTAATATCCGGGCCGGCCACCGAGAGAATCGGCCCGGGTGCCGGGGCCGCGCCGGCAATCGGGGAGGAAGTATCGGGGGCCGGGTTGATGACAAGGCTTCACTTGTTGAGTTGTTGGAGTACTACGGCATTTACCTTCAGGCTTCAGTTGGCTTCCTTGCGGCACTAGAAAGACGAGCGTTTGTTTCTATTTCGACACTGTTGATTAGTAACAGCCGATAATTTATACCATGGACGCCCAAATCACACGTGAGCTGTCAAAAACATTGTCTTGCATGTCTTGTGCACAATGCATGTGCCGCACGCATTTGTCGTTTCTCAAGACGACTTTCGCTTCGTGTAAGATGCGTGTACATGCATTGTACACTGGGAATAAGACGGTGGCATTCAGTGCGGTTGCTTGCACTTGACCAAGACTAGCAACAAAGCAACGCGCACGCGCAGATGCGCTTTTGGGGTTGGCTTTATTGATCAATTGCTCTAACCCCAGGTCGCGGGGGCCGGGTTAACGGGTCTTTTCTTAAGTCAATGTTAGGTGCGTGTACGTTAAGGCTGTTCGATATCCATTTATTTTGATACCGAAATATCGGCAGAAAAATATCGCGATATTCGATATTATCGTGATGACGTCACTTTTTCATTACCGGAAGAACGGAGGAATAGCAAATACATGACGGAAGTCACCACGGCATCATGAGATCGGGGCCACCGCCGGGATCGGGCCCGCCGGGATTTAACGGCAGGAACGGGGGGCCGGTTTGACAAAGCTTCCCTTCGCTCGTTGAGTATTTGGAGTTTTACGACATTTACCTTCAGTTGGCTACTTTATGGCACTCCAGAAAGACTAGCGTTTGTTTCTATTTCAGCATTGTTGATTAGTAACACCATGGAGGTACATGTAGGAATCTTTTCCTACCTCCATGGTAACACAGATGATAATACCATGGACGATCACATGCGAGCTGTCAACAAACGATCGTGTCGTATTTTTTGTGAAGGCGACATGACATTGCACAATGTACAATGGATGCGCGGCACGTGTTTTAATCTTTTCTCAAGACGCGGCGCAGTTCGCTACACGTAACTACACCTAACTGCGTGTGCCTTGTACACTGGGGAAAGACGGTGGCATTCAGTGCGGTTGCTTGCACTTGACGAAGGCTAGCAACAAAGCAACGCGCACGCGCAGATGCGCTACAGGGGTTGACCTTATTGCAAACAATTGCCATACCCCTCGATCTCAAGATGAGTTCGCAAGCGTGTAGGTACGTACGTACATTGTACACTGGGAATAAGACGTTGTTTCATTTGCACTTGACAACGTACGGCGTGGAGGGTAAATCGTTCGGAAGGTAAATCGCGCGGAGCGGAGATGTCATGTCGGGGTTTAGAAAACGGTCAAAGAAAGACACATTTAGTGCATGTATGTATTTTTGTATTCCTCCATGGTACATCATGATACATTATATACTATTCTACCGTCCAATAATTGGAAATAACTGGAATTTCGAGCAAAGTAAACTGGACAAATCCACAAAAGAAATACATGTATATCGCGATATTCTTCGGTATATCGAATTCCCCGATATTCCGTTTTTTTTTAAAGGGGCCGATACGATTTTCGATATGAAAAAAATATCGAAATATCGGGAAATATCGTCATATCGAACAGGCTTAGTGTACGTACATTGTACATTGGGAATAATACGGTAGCAGATCGGTTGCGGTTGTTTGCAATAAATGGATGCGCGCTGATGTGATACGTTGTTCAACATGGGGAAATATACCAGCAGGTACAGGCCTAAAAAAGTACATGCACAGCGTGCACGTTGTACCAGAGGTTTACGTGCACAGAGGAAAAAGTACATGCACCAGTGCATGCGTGCACCCGTCTAAATCGAACACTGGCTATGATATAGCGTCATAGCGCCCAAGTATGCAAAACAGTCCTATGCTAGAAACCGAAGATCAAAAATCACACTTTACCTGCATAAATATTCTTGGCATCATTTTATTCAAACAGTTCATGATCAACAGCCCATCAACAGAGGGCGCAATTTACAGTCGCCGCGTGCACCACGCACGCGACAGACATGGGTTATTTATGTCTGTGGCGTGCACGGCCGAAATTGCGCCCTCTGTTGATAAACGTTCTAAATGTGGGTATTACTCCTCGTGTTTGTGAAGTCAGCGTCGCGTGGAGACGATTTTGCGCCGCAAATATCTCCTGTTCTTGACATTCTTGGAGGAATATTTCTATCCGAACAGGGAGATGGGCTGTTGAACTGTTTGAATAAAATGATGCCAAGAATATTTATGCAGGTAAAGTGTGATTTTTGATCTTCGGTTTCTAGCATAGGACTGTTTTGCATACTTGGGCGCTAGGACGCTATATCATAGCGTCCTTCTAGGGCTAGGGGGGGGGGGGGGGGGGGGAGAGAAGGACAATCACTTCAGCGCAAAATATGGATTCACTGACACTTCTTAATATCAAATCCCTTCTGTGCTATTTAATCTATATTAAATTTATACAAAACTTAATTCACAAGTCTGAAAGTATTCAACAGTACTTTGTAGGCCTACTGCCCTAGATTTTGAATTTTCGCCAATACAGTTGTCTGGGTTTTGGGGGTATTTAGACCATCAAGAAATTGTTTATTTGTAATTTGATTACTTATATCTAAATTATTATCTTGAGTGGCACTTGATTTACATGATTAACGACAACTATCCATAACAATCACTCTTGCCGAAACCTGTAGGCAATAAGCCAAAAACATTCTGGTGTTTCTCCAAAATATATTGAATTACTTGGATTTGCTGTGTCTTCAAAGTACATGGGACAGGGTGTTCACTTAACACTGCGTTAATTACAGTTTCCATCTTATCCCGAAATTACAGCGAAGTTTGCAAAAGAAACTGTGCATCTTATGGGCGGGTTTAAAAACTTCATGATCGACACGTGTATGCACGCGCCCCAGTAGACCGCTCCCACGTCCCTGGTTGCTATGCGGTTCACGCGCATGTGCGCCCGACTACACACAAACTTGACAACGATTTACGTTGACAGGGGATTTATTCTGTAAAATATTTTCATCCAAGATGTGATTTGAAATGTATCAATCCAGCTGCCTCAATGCTTAGAACTCCAGGCACCTACATGTACATGTATTGAGGTACGTTCAGTGTCCTCCACCAGGTAAAAATAGGGGAAAAATCGGTTGTCATTTTGTTCGCATCGTACAGGTAACTTCGTATCCTGGACGTCTGCATTGCCATAATGCAATGAAGTGAGGACGGTCCAACCTGGGCTAGGGGAAATCCCTCTCAGGGTACCAGTTACTGATAAATGCAACTCTCTGGAATTAAAACAGCTAATAATGTACATGTATTAGCCAATCAGAAGAGGATTTTTGCAACCATGTCAACCAAAATGTGACCAGTGTGACCAATCATGTCTATTCTAATGTGCTACTCCCAGAACTGTAAGGTTTTCACAAACTTTACAGAGAGACACATTATGTAAACTGCTGTGGGAGACATTTTCATGGCCATCTACATGTACCCATACATGTACATTGGGTTCAATTTCTTGAAATGTCACTCGAAATGGTGAAATTTTACGAAAATATCGCTGACCAAGACCACATTTCAGTAACAGGCACTGCTCACTTACATGTTTTTCCATGCTTTTCAGAGGACACAGGGGATGGTACTGAGTGTAGGCGTGACCAGATCCAATGTGCCAACGGTGAATGCATTCTAGACCGGTATGTCTGCAATGATGTGAAAGATTGCACTGACGGGTCAGACGAGATGGGATGTGGCTATGGTAAGATGAGTGGGAACAAGCACTTGAGAGAATTCACAAATTATGGCGAAGGAGACCTTGTTTAATTAAGGCGAAGTATTGTGTAAAAGAAAAACACTTGTTTAGCATCCCCACCAGCTTCCTTTTTGGGGGCCGTCTGGATTTTTTTTTCCCAGCTGCCCAGTGAAAAATGAGGTAAAAAAACCCAAAATGTCAACCGATCTATTGGAAAATAAAATACTATAGTCAGAACACACTAGAGAACGCAAGATAAAAACTCGGGTTGAATGCATTTCAATTTTCCAACAATACTTTCATTTGTTTTTGTGAAAGCGAGTTACAAATACAAGCTTACTTAAACTGTTGAAACCACTGCAAACAACATTCTATTCTCTTCTCCAATATGTCTTTTTCATTTTTGTGTCTTTGAACAGTTAAAAAACCTGCGGTTGTCGGAAATAAAAAAAAAACAATGGCGGCAATCTTGAAAATAAGAAAATAGAAAGGACCTCCTTCCTTTTTTGTTTAAAACCTGGATGCTAAACATGTTTTTTTTTTACTTGGCCTAATACTAGCCAATTATCTTAACCTTAACCTTTCACAACTTGTTTCATTCTGGAGCAGAAATTGAGGGTCCTTTGTATGTACATGTATGGCAGTTTGCAGGGTCATCTGAAAGTTTTTGCAAACTTTTCCAATTTGCCATGGTAATAAATGTAATATATTGGATAGAAGTTAAGGTCCAATTTTCATTTGAAAGAAAAATCCCCAGCCAAGTGATCTAGTGTGGTTTTGAAGACCACTAGACTCGGCCCACCAGTGCAGTGCGAATTTCAAGCCCTGCAACATGTGCAAGGGTGGGATCAGGTGCTTCCATGTGTAAAACAACAGTGGTTAAAACTAAATAATTAGACACAGGTCTGACATGCTGTTAACATAGTTAACGATTAAGCAAATGGTGCTGGCCAAATTGCAGTATTAGGATCAACCATCCATGATCTGACTTGCTTGTGCCTGAAAGAAATTTAATTTCCACCCATGTCCTTATACATAACAGTTTGGATGTAGGTTTAAAATTATAAATTTTGTACAATTACATGTAGGGCTAGTGAACTTTTGTTTAAAGGTTTTATTTGTTTAAGAGATTGCTTTCGTTATAAAGCCCACTAAAAAAGAAAACACATGATAAAATGGCCCCAATTGACCAGTGCAATCAAAAGTTATGGCCAAATATATGTCGCTCAAAATGATATTATTTTGTATGTGAAATGTGTACGAAAATGGTAAATTTTTTTGAAGCTGAATAAAAAGGCATATTTAAACATCTGTCAAAGTGTAAATAAACCTAACTTTACTAACCTTTTAACTTGTTTTTTCCCCATTGTTTTCCAGAAATACTATTGGTTCCAGTTGGTTTTGAGTTGTTAAAAAATCATAATGTGCAATAAAATAGACGTCAAAAATGAAATTTGACACCAAAAATTACCAACGGCAAGGTTGACAAATGACAAAGTCCAACCTAAAAAACACTAAAACAAAACGCCCCTATCTAATACAAATAGAATAGTCCATAAAGCTACACGTGTGTGGGAGTGGGTATGATCCATTTTTTTACTACAGGGTAGAAAATAATCCCACAATGGGGTGGAAGCTCCTGTTAAATTTATCAGGAAAATGACAGTTAATTTTATCAACAATAAACATAATCAGGTATGACCTTGATTTGAAAGGGATTTGGCTGTATACTGGGACAGCTGCATGAATTCAAATTTTTTTCCGAATGTCGTCAAGCCCGTCGACATCACATAGATAGGCACACAAAACTGCGTTGCGCAGCAAACTGCAGTCATGGCAGTGCCGAGCCAAAAAAGCAGCATTCTCACACGAAAAGTAGTATTTTTATGTCTACATTAACGATCAGCTGGTGAGCAATCAAGCTTGACTATCGATCTGTTGACACACGCGTCGGCAAAAGCCGCCATGATGAAAATACATAGCGACACAAATGTGTCTATAACAGTTTAAGAAAAGGACAGTTTAATAAGAAAAAGAAATTCAAGCTTTGATATTACTAATTAGAATTGTAAAGGTTCCGTTATTATTATCAATTTATTTCGTAAAGAAAAAGTATTGGAAAAAAGAAAAAGAATCGTAACTTTGCAATGCGTGGGCCGATAATTATGGAGCAAGGATGGTTGAATGCACTTTTTCATCAGCTTTCGACTTAAATTGTATGTATGGTTTCTTGACGTCTGCAATGCGATACTATCGTCGAGACCGAGTTAAACACAGTCACCAGGGAAGAAGATTCCTGCCATCGATCTTGCACGCAGGACCGGTCTGTCATGTCTCCGCACGCGCGCGCACTCGCACTCGCACGGGGCCAGGTACGGCCCGACCATGAACGTACAATGTAACATGTGCGCGCCAAGTTTGTCGGACTACTCGAAGATAAAATGAGACTTTTCAAACAGCAAAAACCAGTGTAATTTCAACGTCAATCCCAATCAAAATGGGAAAATATGCAAGTTTATTGCATGATTCAACTATCTTTCCAAATTACGAGAAATATTTTAAAATTTAAACTTTTAAATGAGGAATGAAAAATCATTGGGCAAAGCTGTTAACGTGTGTTTGTTGCGGGCGTTCATTTTGTACACAAAGTGATCACCGGTTGCAACCAGCATGTGCGCGAACCTGTGTTGTCACACTTGTAGATTGCATTTTGAAGGTATGCAGGTGTCTGTTCGTTATTCAGGTAATTTTGCTGACTTCTGAATGAACATTATGCTTATTGGTTTCCCATGCTTATGTGCATGTAGGTCGAGGAACCAGGATGACCTAAGCTTGACACAAGCTCTGTGAACTCTTGCAAGCATTATTCTGAACTTGCCTTTTGGATTATTTCTTTTGGCTCTCTCTTTCTCAGACACAAACACCCCCTCCTCAGACTCCTTCCAAGCCACCAACCTTCCCAAAATAGGTCCAACAGCTCACCAAAGCCAAGATGAGGACAAACCCAACCTCCTGCCAAAACTGGATTTGGATGAGGTGAGAAGCGAACTAGCAAGCGAGCTCCATGGACAGAGCATTCAAAACCAGCAGAAAGCATCAGATGATCAAGATGCTAAAAGTGCAGACATAAAGCCAGTGGATGACAAGAGCAAGAGCAATGTGGAAGATGACTTAAATGCTGGTCCAATTGATGACAAGTACAACAGCTTTGGCAAAGCTACTGATGTAGAAAACAGCAAAGAAGTCCCGTCAGACGTACGTAATTCGGAGCAGGATGCTAAAGTACATGACACCTCAGGCGATAGGGTCTCAGGCAGTCACTCTGGTTCACTTCCCTTCCAGTCAAGCAAAGGAAAACAGGAGGATGAGCTCACTCAAGCTGATGTTGAGCAGAGGAAATTAGACCCACAAGGCAACAAAGATGGAGGGCAGAGACAAGATCATGTGGGTGAAAAGATGGAAGGGCAGGTATACACCAGTGGGCCTTTTGTATCCCGTCCAAGCAACCCCCAGTCTAGTGAGACAGGAGAAGACATTGAGGTCCAGCCAGTGAAGCCAGACCATGCAAGAGATCGAGGAGGCCCTGAGTATGACCCGGTGAGAAATCCCAATCCCCCCAGACCGGACATGGACAGGAACCCTGGGTTCTCAGATCGCTTCAATCCAAACCACTACCGCAAGGATGACAGCAAAAACAACCTGTATTCCTATGACAACTACGGCACCATCTACCACAACAAGCCGTACTCCAACCCACCGGATTACAACTACCACAGCGATGTCTTCAAGGATCTGACAAATCCTGGCCAGAACTATCCAGAGGGCTACTACGATGACAATTCCCTGTATCCCAATGTCAAGGAGGCTGGGTATGATCCCGATGAAATCAACTACCACCGGCGTGACCGGCTCAACCAAAACTACCCGGTGGATGGGCGTCCGGGAAACAGAGACCCTTCCTGGAGGCAGCGTCCCTATGATGACGGGGGCCGGGACGGTTGGCCCGAGAGAGGAGGGGTCAGTGGCATGAGGGATGAAGGAGAAAGAGGGGGTAGACCAAGGGTCCGTGGTAGACCTTATCAGGAAAGGCCGGGACCTGATGACGGGTCTACTAATGATGGGTCTACTAATGATGGTCAACAGAACAGGCCTGGTAGTAAATATTGCATACTGTAACGTTGTGCAGCTCTGTGTGTTTGTGGATGCATGTATGATTGCCACTGTACAATGTACTGTGTCATTGTTAATGCATGCTAGAACTTCATTTTGATGTTGTACAGCAAACACCTGTAATGCACAGGTCTATCAATTGTTTCCCCCTCCCCCCAGTCTGCCCCACCCCCAGTGTGCGGATTGTCATTTTGGAAGTGGGCATACTCTCCTGAACAAAAGAGTAGGGCCAATTTGCACTCAAAGCAAAGTTCCCTAACCTTGGGCATGAAACTGTCAGTTTTAAAATGTGGCAGAGAGCAATAACAATCTGCTGTTTTCTTTGCCAGCTATGAAACAAACAATGATTCCATTGTTCTTTGTCTGTTGTCTTGATGTGAAATGTACATAGTTTAGCCATTTGCTCTGTGTATTTGTCCCAAGCCAAATAACCACTGCTACAGACACAGAGTACATGGACATGAACACAATACATACATTTGTACAGGCTGTACTGTTTTTGTATTACATGTAGGGCCTACTGTACATGTACATGTACATGTACATGTACATGTACATGTACATGTACATGTACATGTACATGTACATGTACAATAAAACACTGCGTTTGTTCTCCCAAACAAACGTGGACGTATAAAAAAGGGAACAATATCATCCGCGATTCCCAAAATACGATTGCGATTAAGATCGTTTACAAAACCTACATGGGAGTCTTCCGAAGTCCAAACAAAAGAGGGAACAATAGGACGTCCACGTTTGGAGGTCGATACACGTTTGGGTGTACAGTGTACATTGTACATACTATGTACATGTACATGTACATGTACATGTACGTGTACGTGTATACAGGGATGTACATGTACATGTACATGTACATGTATGTAGCTATGCTGGCTGGCACCGGAGGGTGCGAGCCGGCATTCCAAATCACCAGCTGGCACTTGGGGTAAAAATGAAGCTTGCCGACGGCACATATTTTGCTGCATTACAGTTAACCCCTTGAGTACGGTTATCATAGTGAGGCTCCGGGGTGCGGTGTCGGCTTTGCAGCCAATCGAAATGGACACACAAGAGGCTTGTGCAGCCAAGCATAATGAACACAATAATCCAACAATGGATTGAAAATGCAGAAATTGCATAGATCTATAGACGTCATCCAGCCTAGTGGCAATTTTTTTTTTTTTTGTTGCGGCATTTGGCGTTATCCGTACGTTAAAAGCACAACTGCACACGTATACAAATGTACATTCTCGGTCATGTCGGTTGGCCTGCAAGCGCGAGCTGCTCATTCTTGCAGCTGATACCGGTACTACACCGGCTTAACCATCCAGCCCGAAAACAGCCGGCACTAACAAATTTCTAGGTATTGTACAACCCTGTACATTACGTTGTACTTCAGTGCCATTCAAAGTTGTATGCATCCAGTGATGCATACATGCATGGAAGGGTCTACAAGCCCATATTGTGCCCACTTTACCTGAATTTGTGTACCGGTACATGGTTTATTGGTTTTATTCTGAAGTACGGTTTATTTGTAGTTGTGCCGTCCATGCACAATACAGTGGTTTTTGCTTATGTGCCGACAGGTTTAGTGGTGTTGTAGCAGAAACATTAGTACATGTACATGTACCATGTACCAGTGTTGGAGTCGAGTCCTCAAATCCGAGTACAGAGTACTTTAGGGGCCGAGTCCCGGGCCGAGTCCAAGTACACTGGTGACGAGTCCGAGTCCAAAGCACCGAGTACGAGTACATTCAAAGCCGAGTACTGGGCCGAGTCAGAGTACCTAAGTCCGAGTCCGAGTCCGAGTACAGTACCAAAAAAGTACAAAAGCAAATACAATTAAATTAATTTATAGAGGGCGATAGAGGGCGCCATTTTTCCTTAAAAAAATTCCTCCGAGGGGGCTGGAATCGGACTTACGTGCGTAATACGAATGGGAAGCTCGGGAAAAAGTCTCAGTCCAATCCACCTCCCAGAAGGTGGATACGCGGATACGGGGTGGAAGGGAGTCGGGAGGGGCGATAGAGGGCGCCATTTTTTGATGGCCGACATGCATACGGCCGGTATGAGGTGGCGATACGAGTGGCGGAGTATTCTGCAATTGTTATGTGCTGCTTTTTCCCACCGGTGATGAACTCTCTGTGATCTTTATATCCACATTTAATATGTCCGAAACTGATGACATATATGTATTCAATCTTTCATGCATAAACCATAGAGCAAGGAAAACTAAGCCAAGAAAAATGCAGCAACATGAACGATGTAGCTACATGTAGCGGCACATGTGATATAAATATATATGCACGTACGTAGCCGGCCTAGGCCGAGCCATGCCGCCACCAGCCGGAAAAAGCCTTGCGCTGTTTTGCGCATGCGATCACGCTGTAAAATTCCCAAGATTTCCCTAGGCAACGGACAATGTACATGTGCTTAAAATGTGCTCACGAAGCGCTGGGACAATGTGGGACAAGGATTTTGCTTGGGAAAAATCCCGAAATGGCCTCACTGGTAACCGTGAAGCGGCGAGCAAGCATAAGAAGCATGGGCTTGGCTGGCTCCTGATTCACGAATCCTCGGTGCTATACGACTTCGAATGTTAGTAGTATTCGAGAGGCGGGAACTAGACCCAGCGCACCGCGCTAGCGTTGCGGAATCGATTAAAAATAAATGTACTCGATTTATACTCTCGAGTACTGGGGGTCGAGTACCGAGTACCAAACCATCGAGTCCGTACAAAATTCGAGTACAAAGAATCGAGTACGGGCCAAGTCCAAATAATTTTTGAGTACTGATAGTCGAGTACGGACCGAGTACTTACGTGTACTCGAGTTGTACTCGAGTACGAGTACGGGGACAAGTACTCCAACACTGCCATGTACAGTTCATGTATTGCATGATATTAACTTTGTGTGGCACTGATGTTATGTCATGTGATGTCATGTGATGTGTATACAGTCCTGGGTTGTCATGTGGTTGTATAGAAAGATAAGATATTTCAGTGATTATTTTTTGCTTATGATGTTTATTGTGAAATGTCATATTACATGTATATCAATTTGTTATACAAGGCTGGAAATCCATGTATCCATATTGCGTTACAAATGCAAAGAACACGAAATGCAATGGACATGTACATTTGTACATATACATGTACATGTATGTACATTGTTTATGTACTTGTGTATCCGTAATATGCATATTGCGTTATTCGTTTTGAGTGTAATTGCTTTTCGTGTAATTGATTCTATTTTTTGCATTACGCATAACACAATACAGATGCATGGATTCCCGGCCTTAGTGTGTGTACACATACATTTATCCCAAATTGGTAGTTATTGGCGAATCTACATGTACATGTACATGTAGAATGTACATGTACAACACAATTTTGTGGGACCAAAAAAGGTTTTCTCCCAAAAAGTGCCTCCGAAAAATTCTGGGTGTGCAAAATTATTTATTGCGGGGGGAGGGGGGGGAGGGGGATTTTGCCGATTTAAATGCAGGTACGCACGTTCGTAATAACCGAAATTTTATACCAAAAACCATGAAAACTGTTTAGTTTTTGGTATAAAATTTCAGTTATTAGGGCCTACTACATGTGCATGTACATGTACTTGCAAAAGATTGTTGGGTTTTGGGCAAGGTGTTCCACCCCCAACCCACCTTTACATGTGCATGCTTCTAGTAATTTTCTCTTTTAGAAAAACTTTTCTTTTTACATTGTTGTTCATGTTGTTCAGCTGAAATCTGTACTGTTTTCAATTTTGTTACTTGTACATATGTCTGTAAAATTTAAAAGGTACATAAAGCACTGTCTTGTAGGATGGGCAAAAAGAGCAATAGAGGACCCTAATTTTGTACAGTCTTTGTGATTAAAATTGCATGTTTGTAAAATCATTAACCCTAACTACATGTACATGTACATGTACATATCACTATGAACATCTAACAAAAGAAAAGCGGTGCACGAACAATGAACATCCATTGTTACTTGGCACTAAATCCATTGTTACTTGTTCACAAGTGTATGTACAAATGTACCCCAAGCCTTACAAACAGCAGGTTGTGTTGAATTTTGATGGGTTCAGGACTGTACGTAGGGCCTTGACACCATTACTTTACATGTATGATGCCCTAATTTGTCCAAGTACATGTACAAAGAATGTGCCACTGCACAGTGTTGGATTTTGACAGGTTGAGGAAACGTCCTAGTAAAAATGCCTGGTTGTTAGGCATGTTAGGGTTAACAAATTATACATGTACATGTATGCAACAGTAATAAAGCCATTGATGTACAGATGTGATGCGATCAAGCAAAATCAGTCTGAAGTAGGCCCTGGTAAATTTTGGGATTGTTACATTCAGGTATTGTAGCCGTACATGTACATGTACAAATGTACTTCAAGCTCCATATTAGTGAAAACCCCATGTGAATACGACCTTTGGTTAAAAAGTTACAAATATTTGAACACCGGCACATTAAAATGGAAAGAAACTGAGAAAAACATGTTTTAAGTACAGTACTTTAATTGAGTCATTTTAGCACACTTTTATACATGTCACAACAAAGTCCTTAGCAATGATACCTTTGGTGCAAGATATTGTAAAAAGTCCATTTTGATTTTTCCACCCCTACGAACATTATTCTGGCCCATATCTCAAAACAATTGGACTGCCAAGTTCTGACTGATTTTGCCTGATCACATCACATACATGTATGGCTGTCTCCAGCAGGCTTTACACTACATTTTGAGTTGGCACTTTAATATAATATACACAAGTGTACATACATTGTACGTGTACATGTAGCTAAATCAAACAATCCAATGGTTTCCCAAAAAAAAACTGAAATGAAAAACCTGCTAATATACAATGTATATAAATACAACCAAATCCAATAGCAAATTTGGTTGGATTGTGTCATGTACAATGTACCACCAACACATACACCAGTATGGCATTTTGCAGTTACAAGTACATGTACCCTGCCAAATGCAACAAAAATCTAACTGAAATGTTAGCAGAAGTCTGCTTCCACCCTTCTAAATATGACAACTAACAGGTCATGTTGGTACATGTACATGTATATTTACATGTACATGTACATGTAGCTGCTACACCCTGCTGAATACAAAATCCAACACACCATGCATGTAGTTTGTATTGACTGCTAAATCCAACAAATTACAACAGCCTTTTACCACTGTTGGGTTTTGTTGGATTTTGCAGGGTTAGGGATAACACCATGTATCTTTAATACTGCATGTACATGTATATAATCAATGGCCAACCTCTTGTTCTAGGTGCTTGGAAGGACTGGAATGACTACAATCACCATGACAACACCTACCGGCCAGAAAACCACAATGGCTACGACAACGAAGGCGACCCAGGGGATGACAGAACCAGTGACACGGATGGTGATGCAGATGGCGGTGCAGTAGGAGGTGATGAGACACCAGAGGGTGGTGAAGATGAGGAAGCTATTGCAGACAATGAAACTGCAGGAGATGAGGACAATGCTGTGGCTACTGAACCTAATGAACCTAATGAAGGTAAAGTTCAATGACCTCTGTAATTTATTTAAAATTTGTTTATGGGTATCGTCGCCCAACACGACTCCAGAAGGCCCCTCAAGGTGTGGGATACAAAAGACAAGAAAAGACAGAAGTCACAGGGATAGATTGTACATGTATCTATTCACATTTTGTTTGAATTGTGAAAGATTATACACACATGTAGAGGGAAGGGAAGCAGGTTACAGATAAGGAGTTCCAAAGAGGGGGAAAAAATTGGGAGTATCTCACAGCACCAGCCTTTGGAACAACAGCAATAAAATGTGATGAGACAGCCAGGCAAGTAGAGTGCACGCTAACATTTTGACAGATGAACTAGACCATTGGAATGGTCTTTTGTGTGTACACTTTCATCATCATGAGATGCAAATGTGTAGTATTACATTGGTCTCATTCTCCGACAGAGCTGGCCGATTCTCCGACCGTCCAATCCCCACCGAAGTCGGCCACCCAGCCCAAGCAGCCTGAACAGCCAGGCACTCCTGTCCCAGAGACTTCCCATGGAGACCAAGCCCAGGCCGGGGACATCACCACCAAGGTACATGTAGGCAGCGACGAGTCCCAAGCGGAACAACCAGCCAGCAACCCAGTGGAGCCGTTCGGTAGCCACCCGGCCACCAGCGCTATCCTGCCTCTTGCTGTGGGCCTGATCATCACCCTGCTTCTCCTCATGATGCTGAGCTGCAAGCTCAGGTACATGAACCGGAGGCTGCGCTATGGACGCCTCAAGACCCATGCCCATGACGCCGACTATCTGATCAATGGCATGTACTTGTAAATATAGCAGAATGGCATTGTAACGAATACCATGGGATCCACAGAAAATGTGCAAAATAAACATACATGTACATGTAGTGGTCAATCGTCTTAGTAAAAAGCGGAACATGTAAGCCAAAATATGTTCTAGCCAAGTGCTCGGTACATGTATACATTTACATGTACATTTGTACATGTATTGGTTCCCGTTATAGTAAAGTTTTCCTGTATGGTCGGGGGAGATGGACATTATACACATTTATTTATCTGCCAGAAGGTCAAATGTCAAATGGAATTCAATCTGAATGTACGTGTATCACTGGTGAGCTCCAAAATACATATTAGCTGAAAAATATAGAAACAAATAATTTTGTGAATAGAACTTTTTTATATGATCTTTTTCTTGTAATCATCACACGTGATTATCCTGTTGTCGTGTAATTGTAAAGTTTTGTACTGATGATTGTTTCATTCACACTCTTATACTTGGGAGGAATGAGTTGTATATTCTGAGTCGAGTTTGGCATGCTTTGTTGTGCATGTAATATAATACCTACGTACAGTATACTGTAATTTGTCACAGTTTGTGTCTTTTGGAAGAAAATAAATTAGCACAACCGAACGGCCCAACAAATGTGTGTAATAACCAGACTGCATGTTAACACAGCCGCAATCACACAGAGGCAGTGGGACACGTTTTCTTACAAAGATACTACAGTGTACAAAAATAACTACACGTACGTACAATGTACATATGTTACATGTACGAACAACAAAGCAACATGTAAAACTCTCTTGCAGGTGGAGTATTTAACACATTTAAATTACTCTTCATTTTAGTAAGTTTTATTTGTCAATTTATACGTTGTACATGTAGCTGGACAACTGATTCAGGTATAATTTCAAATAAGGTTTACATCTTTGTTTGTGGGGAAACCTAAAAAAGTGTACCAATGTTTGTGGCTTAGCACATGTACCATATACACACGTACATGTATCTTGTAAGAAATGTGGCTTATTACAGTTTATGGTATACATGAATGCATTTTGAATGTACAAATGTACACCATGTACAAGGTAATCCCAGCAAATGTTAACATATGCCTTTAGATACACGTAATATAAATGAATGTATGCTACATGTACTTCTACATCTTACAAACATTGTACTTGTAAGGTCTAATAGTGACTGCATACAAGTTACAATGTACATGTAGATGTTGTAATGTGTAGGTTTTCGACCGTTTTATGATGAAATAAAGGTGTCTGATGCATATATAACTGCCTGAAAAATCTCTCCAATACAACTGACTTTCTGTAAATCCAGCACAAAAGGGTACATGTGTATCTGTATTTCAGACTATTTATTGTTCTTTGTATATAATTATTGGTAGTGATATTGAGAAAACATTTGACTCTATGAGATATCTTTGTATTTTGTTGTTTTATGTCTGTGTTGTATACTTTACAAAAATATTGCATTCCATTCTTCACTCTAGTTTGTAGAGTTGAATTTACACGAGGGATCATGGTGCAATGTTGGTGGAATCAACCTTTGAATGGACCTTACATGTATGCAGTAGTAATGTACTGTGCAACATTCCTTGAGTCAATCAGGTGGGGTGTCTTTCACTCAAAAGTCTTGCAAACTGAATACTACATATTCAGCGTGGTTAGAAAATTCGAAAAACCACTATTTGCGGAAATTTTGATATAGTTCTCAGAAGTTTTTTAATTTTCGTATAGATATTATAAAAGTAGGGAACATTACAAATGCAAGTGTTAAAATGGTGGATTAAAGATGACATATGGAAAACTGATTTGTTTGTTCACGACAGCCTACATGTATTCCACCGGCTTGACAGAAACTGATTTTAAAGACCCATTCTATCTCCTTCTTTTTTCAATTATTTCTTTTTTAAATTTATGTCCAATAAAATAAATCAGGATATTGACAAGTATTTATATCCCTTAGTACATTGGATTACCCAAAGATTTATCATTCAATTAAGTTGTTGGATTTTTATGTTAAAGTTTTGTGTTTTTGGAATATTAAAACCTCAGGCTCATGAGGTTTACTGACAGTACGCGTGGACAAAGTAGAATTCCTTACTGTTCTAATAAGCAGCACCTTATTTTTGCATCTTTTTCCACAATTTTGTTCACAACTCATGCTGTAAGGTCCGTATACTGTAGAGAATATGTTTCAGAAAAATTTTAATGCTTTTAGGGAAAATTTTAAAATTTCTGCTTAAGTGGGGCCCATCCATTTCGAGCCACCCTGTAGGTCAGTAAAGTCATGTGCATACGTGATTGACAACAGGACTTCTATTTTGTTTTCAAAATTTAAGATTTCAAAAATTTCAATTTACCACCATGGAAGCTGCTGGACATCGATCTTTCATTCACTTTCTTGCCATGTTTTTCTTTGTGTCCATTATTTATTCGGTGTATTCTCAAAAGGTGATGGTTTGTCAGCATTAAAGAGTGTTTTGTACTAAATTATATTTTATTAGTTGATGGTGGTGCGTAATATGCGGTACTTGTTAACAGTGTAGATATACATGTAAGAGCTGGTACATGTAGTACATGTAGGTATAGCTGCACATGTTATTTATGAATAAACTGGTTGTCGGTACACAGAGAAATAAACCGTTAGTACTACAAGTATGTATAATGTGAAATAAGTTGTCAGGTATTTTTATTATGTGTGTACATGTAGTAATGTAGTATTGAGTAAACGTATCCCCTCCCCAATTCCCCATCATCCGCACAATTATTTAAGAAAAAACAAGTTTACTGTAACTTCAGTTTTCATTCATCCGTTCACCATTTCACAAAGAAATATGTACATCTTATATGTCACACTAAAACGCTTGTTACCAAAAATTACTTTTACAAAATAAACAACAAAAGTAAGTTCCCCCTGAATGAATCTTTATATTTCCTAAGATGTAAAGAGTATTTGTATTAAAGAGCAACTAAAACGCCGATTACAATTCTGAATTGTTGGACTTTTCAGACTTTTCAGACAGTTTAAATACTCTTTTTAACTGATGGAGATTAGTTTGGAGACGAGAGGGATTTTTTATATAAAAAAAAAAGGTTTGTTATTCGAAAGCTCATTATGTATGTAAATGCGCGTACGTGCCCCGTGACGTACCGTGTAGAGTTGGTTAATGCTACAGCCGGCCAAACACTAGTGCATGTACGTACGTGGAAGAGTTTTTGTCGACATAACTCCTCCGTTTTCCTGTTTATTTTGTCTAATTTTGATAGTATTTCAGTATGTGCATGGTTCTGAGATAATAATTATGCCTCGATCGTGTGTAGTTGGGGTTTGCACGAGGAACAGCGACAAAAACTCTGACCTAACCTTCCTGCGATTCCCAGTGCTGAATGGAGTTCAAAGGCGACAGTGGGTCCGCTTTGTAGACAATACAATATCTGATTTTCGGCTGTCGAAATGGTCGAACAATATGTGCACTTTTTTGTGCAGAACATTTCGCCAAAGACTGTATTGATGATAGTGTTAGTATGAAAACCCAGCTGGGTTTAAAGGCACAATTCCGTTTGAAGGCTGGAGCCATTCCAACTCTAAAGCCACCGAGCATTCCAATCCTGTCCCGGACTCACGCGCCCCAGACCACGACGACGTTCCCTGCGGTTGCCGGCTCGAGCAGGGAGAGGGAGCCCCGGCCGTCTCCTCCCTGTCCACGCTCGCTTGACTCAACATGCATTGTACACGTACGGTACCGTATAGGCTGCATGCGATTGGTCTGGTACCTTTTAACAGAAATTGTGTGTATAGTTCTGAGAAGGTGCGGGTCCTTAGGGCTGCATGCATATATAAGCAAAGTCGCCAGAATAGCATCAGTTCACACACAACTCCAGGGTCTAGCATTGTCTAGCCTTGTCGTGGCGAGGAGGCTTGTGTGTTTCTATGATTCAAAGAGCGTTACCGTCCGGAGCTTAGCTCTTGGTAGGGCCACCCTATAGGCGGGCCGGTCTTTGATGAGGATCCAGACTAAAGTAGACCCAGGTGTGTCAACACGCAGCCCCACCAGTTGACTATCCAGCGAAGGGCTAACAACCCTCTCTGGAGAAAATCCTTTGTTACGAAACCAACTAGAAGAAGATATAACCGGACTAACACAAATCGGAATCGACCTATGAACGTCTTTGACCACGATAAACGGACTAGGGATCAACAAGTAATGAATCTGCGAAAGGGGTTCCGTATTGCCACATGGAACGTACAGACTCCTCTTCGCCCAGGTTCGGCTACCCTCCTGTCACGGGAGCAAACATCCTACAATATCAGTATGGCTGGTCTCTGTGAGTCACGCTGGCCAGGCAATGGTGAAACTACTGCGGGCGACCACTGTTTCTTCTGGAGTGGCCCAAATGATAGGCGAGGCTTATACGGTGTTGCCCTTGCCATACCTAAGACCATTCGTAAGTCGCTTATCAGCTGGACTCCAATAAGTGATCGACTGCTCACTGCCCGCTTCCTCCACCGTCACGGCAAACTGACAGTCATTGTAGCCTATGCACCAACCAATGTTGCTGATGAAAACACCAAAGACGCCTTCTTTGACCAACTTCATGCTCTTGCCCAGCAAACACCACCACATGACATCGCGATAATTCTCACAGATGCTGATGCCACCATCTCGTCTGCTTCTCGCGACCCTATCATGACCACCAACGTTACTGGCACAACTTTCATCGACCCTACTACAAATGATAATGGCGACCGCCTACTGCTCCTGTGTAGATCCAACAACCTCTGCATTGCTGACACCTGGTTTCCCCGAAAACAAATCCGCCACTGGACCTGGTATAGCCCGGATGGCAGGACACGGAAGGCTATCGATCACATTGTTATCTCCCGCCGTTGGAGATCTCTTGTTACAAATTGTCGTGTCTACAGGTGAGCACAGCTAGGCAACACAGACCACCGCCTGCTAGTTGCTCGGATCACCCTAAAACTAAAGGCTGACTTATCTGCCAAGCATCCGCCCCGCCTAGACTCATCTCGCTTCCTTGACTCTGAAATCAGATCTGCATTCTCCAGTGCTATCTCCAACCAATACAGTATCTTGACGGAAGAAAACTCCACTAACTGGCAGCACTTCAAATGTGAAGTCTGTAAGATAGCCACAGATACACTGGGACACCCAAGATTGATCCCTAAAAAAACATGGATTTCACAAGCATCACTTCAGATCATTGAATAACGCCGACGAGCTCGCCTTCGTTGAGACCTAGAAGAGTACCGACACCTAAACTGCATACGAAATGCATCTATTGTAAATGATCGTGAGAAATACTGGGAAGAGGAAGCTAAACGCCTGGAAACAGCTGCACAGAATCAAGACCAAAAACAGATATTCAGCATGTTGAGACGGGTCAAAGCTGGCCCTCGGTTTAAGAACTTTTTAATGAAGGACAGCAATGGATCCATTCTCTCAATTAAAGCTGACTGTCTAGAGCGCTGGAAGGAGCATTTCAGCCAGCTCCTGAACCACCCTCCAGTACCCCTAGACCCAACACTGATGACCACAGCAGACAGCACAATATCATCAAACCCTTACTGCAGCACCACTCCTGTTTCCCCGGTATGAGGTCAAGGCAGCCTTAAAACTTCTGAACAATGGGAAGGCCCCTGGAATCTGCTGAATCGGGACTGTCTCATCCAGTGGCTCACATGTATCATCAATCAAGTGTGGGTTCATGAGCAGCTACCTGAAGACTGGACACGTGGAATAATGCTCCCTTTTTGGAAGCACAAAGGTGACCAGCTTGTCTGTAGTAACCATAGAGGCATCACACTCCTGTCCATACCGGGCAAAATATTCACCCGCATTCTACTAACCAGAGCCCTCCCAGCCATTAGAAGCAAAAGGCGTCTTCAACAGGCAGGCTTTATGCCTGGCCGCTCCACTGCTGACCACATCTCTGCCCCATCATTGAGAAGGCCCGCGAATTCCGTGAGGACCGCCACTTGTTTATTGCTTTTATCGATCTCAAAGCCGCCTTTGATACAGTGGACCATGCCTCTCTGTGGAAGATCCTGAAGATCCTCGGTGTCCCACCTAAGATCTCCACTCTTCTCCAGAGGCCCTACAGTACTGCCGAGAGCTGTGTCCGTGTCAACGGTAATACCTCCGAGTGGTTCCCTATCAACAATGGAGTTCGACAAGGCTGTGTCGCCGCAACCGATCTCTTTAACTGTGTCATTGACTACCTGATGACAAAGGTGTGTGAGCATGTCCCAGGGGTGTCCTTCGGCAGTTACACCCTTGCCGACATAGAATACGCAGATGACACAATATTGCTGTGCACTACCATCGAAGAACTGAGGACTGCTTTGACCATCTATCAAGAGGAGGCAAGGAAGCTAGGCCTAAATGTTAACTGGGCTAAAACCAAGCTCATGCATATAGGGCGGACGGACCCGCCCTACCTCCGCTTATGATTGATGAGAAACCGGTTGAATTTGTTGACTCCTTTTGCTATCTGGGCTCGACCATTACAAACACTGGCAATTTGAAGACGGAGGTCGATAGGAGGCGCGGCCTGCCTGGCGGCTTGAAGGCTGGACAAAGAGCCGAAACTACACAACGGCCATAATAAGCAACTTCACTGTAATAGTCGTGTTGGTACCCGTACTGTACAGTTGTAACTAAACGTCAAATACAACCCAGGCATTGAAGTACAGTCAGGTATAAAAACCGGTTGCGCGAGTAAAGTCATATGCAGAAAAGTACAGTAAAATCGGAATTTACTCGCGCATTACAGTGCTGCAAATCTGATGTGACCTGTAAATCAAGTGTTGTTCAGTAAATCCTGGATATGTACAGTACAGTCGAAGTACATGTAATAAGTACAGTTAACTCAAGCCAGTTTCTAAACTCGATCTGGAATAGATTTGGCAATAAATTTGCTTCAACAGAAATTTAATTAAAAGTGCATTGATTTGGACAAAAACCGAATTTAACTTATCCTTCCCATCGCAAGAACTTGAATAGAAATGGTAAAACTAACTGTGGTGTGCTTAATTTAAGAGTAAAGGTTCGGGTTTCCAATTGATTTTGCGGAACCCGAATTCTATTCTTGAAGGCACAAAAAAAGAGCCCAAACTACACAACGGCCATGGTACGCAACTTCACTGTTAAAGTCGTGTTGGTACCCATACTGTACAGTTGTAACTAAACGTAAAATACAACCCAGGCATTACAGTACAGTCAGGTATAAAAACCGGTTGCGCGAGTAAAGTCACATGCAGAAAAGTACAGTAAAATCGGAATTAACTGGCGCATTACAGTGCTGTATATCTAATAGGACCTGTATATCAAGTGATGTTCAGTAAAGCCTGGATATGTACAGTACAGTCAAATTGCACGTAACAATTAAATACCGGATTCGCGAGTAAAGTCATATGCAGAAAAGTACAGTAAAATCGGAATTCACTCGCGCATTACAGTGCTGAAAATCTTATATGACCTGTATATCAAGTGATGTTCAGTAAAGCCTGGATATGTACAGTACAGTCAAATTACACGTAACAATTAAATACCGGATTCGCGAGTAAAGTCATATGCAGAAAAGTACAGTAAAATCGGAATTCACTCGCGCATTACGGTGCTGTAAATCTGATATGACCTGTAAATCAGGTGATGTTCAGTAAAGCCTGGACATGTACAGTACAGTCGAATTGCACGAAATAATTGAGTACAGTTAACTCCAGCCAGTTTATTTTTACTTGAAATTTGCTATTTTGTTTCCGTCTGTCGACCTAACTAAATTCTGGAATAGATTTGGCACTTTGCTTCAACAGAAATTAAATAAAAAGTGCATTGATTAGGACAAAAACAGAACTTAACTTATCTTTCCCATCGCAAGAACTTGACACAATAATGGCAAAACAACTGTGGGGTGCCTAATTTATGAGTAAAGGTTTGGGTTTTCAATCGATTTTGCCGAACCCGATTGTTTTTCTTAAAGGTTGGAAAAAGAGCCGAAACCACACAACGGCCATGGTAACCTGCTTCGCTGCACGTCCAATACAACCCAGGTGGTACAGTGCAGTCAGGTATGAATACCGGCTGCGCGAGTAAAGTCATATGCAGAAAGATACAGTAAAATCGGAATTCACTCGCGCATTACAGTACTGTATATCTGATATGAACTGTAAATCAGGTGATGTTCAGTAAAGACTGGACATGTACAGTACAGTCGAATTACACGTAACAATTAAATACCGGATTCGCGAGTAAAGTCATATGCAGAAAAGTACAGTCAAATCGGAATTCACTCGCGCATTACAGTGCTGTATATCTGATATGAACTGTAAATCAGGTGATGTTCAGTAAAGCCTGGACATGTACAGTATACAGTCGAATTACACGTAATAATGAAGTACAGTTAACTCCAGCCAGTTTATTTTTACTTGAAATTTGCTATTTTGTTTCCGTCTGTCGACCTAACTAAATTCTGGAATAGATTTGGCAATTTGCTTCAACAGAAATTAATTAAAAAGTGCATTGATTAGGACAAAAACAGAACTTAACTTATCTTTCCCATCGCAAGAACTTGACAAAATAATGGCAAAACAACTGTGGTGTGCCTAATTTATGAGTAAAGGTTTGGGTTTCCAATCGATTTTGCCGAACCCGATTATATTTCTTGAAGGTTGGACAAAGAGCCGAAACCACACAACGGCCATGGTAACCTGCTTCGCTGCACGTCCAATACAACCCAGGCGGTACAGTGCAGTCAGGTATAAATACCGGCTGCGCGAGTAAAGTCATATGCAGAAAGATACAGTAAAATCGGAATTCACTCGCGCATTACAGTGCTGTATATCTGATATGAACTGTAAATCAGGTGATGTTCAGTAAAGCCTGGACATGTACAGTATACAGTCGAATTACACGTAATAATGAAGTACAGTTAACTCCAGCCAGTTTATTTTTACTTGAAATTTGCTATTTTGTTTCCGTCTGTCGACCTAACTAAATTCTGGAATAGATTTGGCAATTTGCTTCAACAGAAATTAATTAAAAAGTGCATTGATTAGGACAAAAACAGAACTTAACTTATCTTTCCCATCGCAAGAACTTGACAAAATAATGGCAAAACAACTGTGGTGTGCCTAATTTATGAGTAAAGGTTTGGGTTTCCAATCGATTTTGCCGAACCCGATTGTTTTTCTTGAAGGTTGGACAAAGAGCCGAAACCACACAACGGCCATGGTAACCTGCTTCGCTGCACGTCCAATACAACCCAGGCGGTACAGTGCAGTCAGGTATAAATACCGGCTGCGCGAGTAAAGTCATATGCAGAAAGATACAGTAAAATCGGAATTCACTCGCGCATTACAGTACTGTATATCTGATATGAACTGTAAATCAGGTGATGTTCAGTAAAGACTGGACATGTACAGTACAGTCGAATTACACGTAACAATTAAATACCGGATTCGCGAGTAAAGTCATATGCAGAAAAATACAGTAAAATCGGAATTCACTCGCGCATTACAGTGCTGAAAATCTTATATGACCTGTATATCAAGTGATGTTCAGTAAAGCCTGGATATGTACAGTACAGTCAAATTACACGTAACAATTAAATACCGGATTCGCGAGTAAAGTCATATGCAGAAAAGTACAGTCAAATCGGAATTCACTCGCGCATTACGGTGCTGTAAATCTGATATGACCTGTAAATCAGGTGATGTTCAGTAAAGCCTGGACATGTACAGTACAGTCGAATTACACGAAATAATTAAGTACAGTTAACTCCAGCCAGTATATTTTTACTTGAAATTTGCTATTTTGTTTCCGTCTGTCGACCTAACTAAATTCTGGAATAGATTTGGCACTTTGCTTCAACAGAAATTAAATAGAAAGTGCATTGATTAGGACAAAAACAGAACTTAACTTATTTTTCCCATCGCAAGAACTTGACAAAATAATGGCAAAACAACTGTGGGGTGCTTAATTTATGAGTAAAGGTTTGGGTTTCCAATCGATTTTGCCGAACCCGATTGTTTTTCTTGAAGGTTGGACAAAGAGCCGAAACCACACAACGGCCATGGTAAGCTGCTTTGCTGAACGTCCAATACAACCCAGGCGGTACAGTGCAGTCAGGTATAAATACCGGCTGCGCGAGTAAAGTCATATGCTGAAAGATACAGTAAAATCGGAATTCACTCGCGCATTACAGTGCTGTATATCTGATAGGACCTGTATATCAAGTGATGTTCAGTAAAGCCTGGATATGTACAGTACAGTCGAATTACACGTAACAATTCAATACCGGATTCGCGAGTAAAGTCGCATGCAGAAAAGTACAGTAAAATCGGAATTTACTCGCGCATTAGAATGCTGCAAATCTGATAGGACCTGTAAATCAAGTGATGTTCAGTAAAGCATGGACATGTAAGTAGTGTGTTGGGTCTATATTGGACTCATTAGCATAATAACAGGAAAAACAAAAGGCACCTAAGAATCTTTAGGGGACTCATTAGCATAAAATCAAACAAAAATATTAAAAAAATAAAAAAAACAAGAAAAAACATAAGAAACCTAAAAATCTTGATTGGACAGCGTAGGACGTAAGAATCTTAATAGGACAGAACCTAAGAATCTTTAGCGGACCATTAGCATAATTAAAGGAAAAACAAAAGGAACCTAGGAATCTCTATAGGACAGCGTAGGACCTAGGAATCTCAAGAGGACTCATTTACATGAGCCTGATGCTAAAAATCTCTATAAGACAGTATAGGACCTAGAAATCTCTACCGGACAGCACATATGAATTGTGAGAGCCTGGAAATCTCCATAGGACTACATGTGAATGGATGAGCCTAAAAATCTTAATAGAACCGCATATGAATTGTTGGAATCTTTAAAAGAACATTTAAAAAAATACAAAAAGAAAATACAAAAAAATATTTTATTGAAAATTACCAAACAAAACTGGGAAAAATTAAAATAAAAATGGGTCTGTTTGTAGAGCAAGTTAGATCAACCCCATTCGCGTGGGAGGGGTGTTGCGTAAGCGAATTCGACAATGATTTGCCAACAGACAATTTTATGGAATCGTATTTAAAGAATGAGTTTTGAGGTTATTGGAATTTTAGAAATGACTTTTTAGCGTCAAAGTGAAGAATCAACCCAGAAATAAGATGCCACAGAGCAATGGGAACATATCCGCATGTGCAATGGAACAATTAACACGCAAGATTTGTTGGGAATGACTCATGTCACCTTCGTAGTCTATTGTGCAATCGCGCGAATGGGTTTTACGTGTGCAGACATGTACCAGTTTGTACCGATCATAATGTCTGTGGTAGCTGAAAATATGAAAACATACGTTTTGTCCTAAAAGTTGTGGTAGTGGAACACTCACCGGTGAGCAGCATATATGTCCGACACTGCAGAGATTTTCACGGTAAATTCCAGAGAGCAAGTTATAACCCATACGTCCTATTATGGTCAGGACCGGAGTGATGGTCAGCCCCACAAATTGGTCGCACCGATATTCCTCATATCTTATCAGTTGCAATACCAGATGCACAGAGGATATCCGGCCACAGTAAAACTGTAGATGCTGCGTACGCGATACAAACACCGCGTATAGCTCACTGTTATGTATGGCCGTATTGCGTTACAAGTCTGCACCCTCCGTGTTGTACATACATATCATGTACATGCCGAGCTGGATAGCCTTGGTGGTTCGATAAAGTTTAATCCCCAGATAAAAGCATCCGTTAAAGACGGTTTTGGGTATTCACGCATACACCTCGTTATGGGGACAATTTCTTTTGTTTGAAAAAATCTGAGCGAGTTGTGGGGACATTTTCTGTCCCCATAACGTTTTGGGTGTCCAGTACAGGGGTCTAGAGGTAAATTGGGGTTAGGGTTATATGAAAGAAAATGGAGAGAAATACATATCAGGCTGATGTTGAAAATTTTGGGTCGAAAGAATTATCAGGGTTTGAGTATAGAGAGATTTTCCTTAAGCACACGAACCCTACGGGATGTCCCCATAACCCAATGTGGGAAAAGTATGTATAACCATGGAGGTAGGTATAACCTTCATTGTGTATGGTTTCGTCCAAGGATCACTAGAGCCACGGTTACCTATGCTGAGCGTGCCGTACTTGTTTATAATAACTGATGAGCTTACGTAATTCCTTAATCGGCAGCTAGGCAATTAAATTATTACCCTGCTCGACCTAATATAGACGGTGCGATTATTGTACAAACACAAATGCTAAACTATGGCCTTGGTGATTGTCCACAAAGCAAACAGGCAGGGATAGACGGACTTAATGAGGTATACATATACCTCCATGACGGACTCTGTTAACCGTCATTTTGAAATAAAACTTAACTAAATGTATTTATTTATTTATTTATTTTCTTTTTTTACAAACTTTATCGTCCTTTCTATATTTTTTCTTTAAAATGGAAGAACATTGTGTACAGTCTGTCAAATTTACATGATGCGTTATGGAAACATTCACCGATTCATATCATAACATTAGTTTCTTTGTTTCGTTATAAAAAAAAAACGTCCAAGGTGAGGGACAAAGTGTGAATTTTTCAGTCGACTTTCAGCTATTTCTTCTATACACGTGTTGGCTTAATCGATCACCTCGGTTCTTTAGCATACCTTTTCTAACGAGTAGGCCTATCCGCTATATGTACACACTTCTGTGTGTGTAAACAACATTGCGTAAGAGCTACCAGCAAAATGATCCCTTTATTTGTTATTGTGACGTGACACGACCATACAAGGCCAAAGAAAGGAAGGAATAAACTCGTATAAACAAGATGTTTTCTGTCTACGTTAAGATTGTTGCTCCTAAATTTCTTTGTTTCATCGGACTGGGAAGTACAAAGTGAGCCATGTAACGTAAAGTAAGCGTGCAAAAGGTTCACGTAAAAAATTAAAACATAAAATGCAAAACTAGAAATAAACAAAGGAAATTACCCCCAAAAAAACCAAAAAACTAACAAAAACTAAAAGTCAAATTGAAAAAAGTACAAATTAAAAGTAAGATCGTAAAATATACGCTAATGTGATTAACGTAAAAACTAAAACAAAACATCAAAGTAAACATACTATGAAAACTCACGAAAACAGAATATGAAGCGATGTAAAAGCAAACGACTAAATAATGTGAAAAACAAAAACAAATCAAACTAAAAATAAATATTTGAATAGGGCATGCAAAGTAAAATGTTCAAAGTAACAAAACGTTTTCGACAAAATGTGCACAAATAGCATTTAAGGTTTTTTTCTTCTATTGCTTTTTGTTACTCATATTCTGATATTTTGTATATCTTATGGTATTGTATTTTAAAATTACTTTTCTTATAGTAGGGTATACTGTATACTATACTTACACTTGATTGGGTTTACGTCATCCCATAAAAGTTCAATACAAATGCAAGAACTCAAAGAATAAACTAAGAAAATATGGCTATTACGAGGAAGCAAACTACGAAAAAAAAGAATGTAGCATTAAATAAAACAAGACACGGAAACGAATAAATAGACAGAATTCATTGAGTGGTCAACTTATGAAGTATTGGAGGGCAAGAGGATTATGTTTTTAATCACCCTACTGTAATGTAGGTCTATATACTATAATAATTGGTCTGTAAATGAGTACATAGTTTATTGGTGGGAATCGTTGATGGTAACCGGTTTGCTCCGTCTATTTTGGAGACTATGTAGGCCTATTGGGAGCGCTTGTAATAAATGTGTGGGGTCAGCTCGTCCATACACTAGCTCATGGATGGCCTATATTTTGGGATAATCTTCACTGTTAAACTATTTCGACGACCTGTTACCCGGAAATTTTGTTTTTTTGTAAAAGAAACATAAAAATTAACCAGGCCGTGAATGGATTCGGTCAGTTATACGGTTGTACACGAGACTTACTTGTAAAGCGACTGCCCAGTTTAAAATGTCAGACTTGTATATTATCCAAGTAAACTGAATCTGGGGTTAAATTATTTAACATTAAACAGTTTATTAACCTTACCGAATAGGCCTAAGCCTTCAATATATTAGTGTTATCCTCACGATTTGGACGCAATTACAATATTCATGTTCTAAAGAAGTCCGTGCAGCCACATAATTATTTCATGGCAAATTGATTATAAACCTTTTATGCACAAATCTTAGTAATAAAGACAGCCTTAAATTGAAAAAAAAAGAAACCCTGAATTGCATTATACCGTCTAGTTGCGTTCGTTGGATATGTTTTGGAACGATGTCTTCTTTGAAATTTAGAGAAAGATATTACACATCTTGTTTTTCAGTGAACCATTCCTTTAATTGTGCCACCAGTTTCTTTTTCACTGTGCCCTGCAGTCAGTTTATAAACGCTAAATGTCTCAAAATAGTTCCCACTTGTATGACATATCGAAAGAGCACAATTTTCAAAGTAAACAGTAAACATTTGCAAAAGGCAAAACATCGAAAAGTAATGCCTCACAACAATCACAAGAAGTAACGTTTACAATTCAACACATTATCTACAAGTAAAATCGCGAAAACTAAAATATTTACACGAATATGACAGGCGTAAAAACAAACAACCGAAAACAGATTATAAAAACCAAAGTATTAATTTATTTAACGAAACGGAAAAACAAAAAAAACAAAAAAAATTTAAACATTTCTTTTTAAAACCAAAACAAAACAAAATAACAGAACAAAACAAAACAAAACAAAACAAAAAAGAAAAACAGAAAAAACAGAAAAAACAGAAAAAACAGAAAAAACAGAAAAAACAGAAAAAACAGAAAAAACAGAAAAAACAGAAAAACTGAAAACTAAAAAAAACTAAAAAATATGAAAACTAAAAAACAGAAAAACAGAAACAAAAACAAAATAAAAACCCACAAAACTAAAAAAAAACGTCGAAAGTAATGCGTCACAACATGTTTAAATCACAAACAAGAACGAAAATAATCTCAAGTATAACTGTGAAAACAGTGCGCGCAATCAAACGCGCGTATAAAGCAAAAACCGAAACACACTATTCAAACAAGCATATAATAAAACAGAAAAACGGCACACCTAAACTTTCAAAAGTAAAAACTTTCAAAACAATTTAATGTCAAAACACAAGGCATCGGAAATGTTTGCGTCACAATATGTTTAAATCACGAAAAAGAAGTAACGTTTGCATTTCAACACACAACCACACGAAATTAATCTCACAACTGTGAAACACTTTGCACTAATATAAAACACGTAGTGCACATCAAACAAAAATACTGCAACACATTTACTTAACAGATAAACCTACATACAAATACACAAAACTAAATTAATCTTAGGTAAAACTGAAAATAGTCAAGCATACACGAACGCATTTTATGCAAAAACCGTAAAACACAACTTAAAAAGCTTTACAATTTTAATATGACGAACACGTAAATACACAAGCCTGTAATTTTATAGAGAACATTGAGCGAGTTTGGGGAGATAGAGAACTGGGAACCTTGGAATCCCTAGGACAGGATATGAATGGAGGGAACCTAGAAATCTCTATAGGACCGGAAATGCATGAGTTGGAAAATAAAGGGGACCTTGTCCTATGAATCTTAATAGGACGGTATATGCATGAGTTGGAACACAAAGAAAACTATGTGGACCTAGGATTACGTATGGAACAAAGGTAGACCTTGGATGGCGGACGGAATAATGCACGAGTTTGAGGGAAGAATGTAATTTGTTAGCATTACCGCGTTAACAACTACGAGTGTAATGGTGTCCCAATGCAGTCCCATTTCACCATGTGTAAACTGTTTGTGTAAGAAATATGTTCATCCGGTAAATTTCTTTGTTCAACCGCACCCTTAAAATAATTCTTCAAACGGGTTTATTGCAAAATGGAAAGCAAAAAGTAACGTTTGCAATTCAATACACAAGTTTACTGTACACGAAAAATAACCTAAAGTAAAACAAAAAAAAAACAAAAAAAAAAACGCTCGTAAGAAAATGCACGTCAAACAATTGAATCGTAAAACACAGAAAATAAAAGCGTTAACAAATCCATTACACGCAAAAGCTTTGCAAAACTAAACTTGTAAAAGTAAAAACTTAAAAATGTGTTAATGTTACACAAAACTTAAACCATAATTGTAAAAACAGTCAAGCACTTACACGAATATAACGTATGCAAAACACTCAACCGAAAACAACCCAAAGCAAAACTGTGAAAACATTGCGCGCAAGAAAACGCTAGCTAAACACATTCGTAAAACAGAAAAACAAAAGCGTACAGAAATATTAAAACAAATTTAATACACGCAACTGATAAAGCTACGTACAACTAAACTTTCAAAAGTAAAATGTACTTTAAACATCGAAACTCATCGCTACATGTTTAAATCTTGAAAAAGAAGCAACGTAGCAATTAAATACACAACTACACGAAAATTATCCAAAATAGAAGTGTCAAAATTGTCAAGCATTAAAAAGTGATACTTTCGCAACATGAAAAAGATCTAAAGTTTGCAAACCAACACTCAGCTACAAGACAATAGCCTAAAGTAAAACCTTTAAAAATAGACAAACATCTAAACGTGTATACAATGCGTACGACACACAACTGTACTAAGACTTATTAAATACACAGATCTAAAAAAAAATAATGTCCAACACATCAAACTGCATATGTCATATGTAAAACGTCAGTCATGTAAAACAAGATTGCAATACAAAACGTAAACGCACGAAAACGATGAAAACTACAACTGAGACAACGGTTCAGGCCTTGAAAACAGCAAATAACCACTAACAACATAGTCTTGAGCCATGAATACACCCACCACAATATCCACACAATTCAAAACACCCAGTCTAATAACACCGCACATTTAAAACAACCTCGGGTACTCAATACAAACGCTACCCCAGTATTAAAACATCCCTGTACTATCGCAAGGTTTTTGGGTGATCAGGTTTGTCGCAACACCTAATTACTGGTCACTTCTTCAATTTATACATGTTTATTACAGCGTACGTGGTTCTCCAGTTAGTCGTTGTCCTAAAAAAGACTTCCAGCCCCCTTCTTTGTCCCATAGGTAAATTTAAGTTACACTGATCCACTGTGGGCTATGAATGCAGTATCCATTGTAAACACAGCGTTGTGCTAAAACGATTTCCAGCCCCCTTTAATTGCATAAGCAAAACTATGCTTTAATGATCTGCTTGTATAGTGTAAACTCACACGGTCTGGCTATGCAGGAGGCGCCCTTGGATTATTTACCGATTGACTAGCCATTTGCCAATAAATTGGTGTAGGCCTACATATACCATGCCACACAGCGGCGTATTTAGGGGGGGGGGGGGGGGGGGCCATTGGGCCATGGCCCCCCCCCCCTCACTGTTGCCAAAAATGTTGAAAATTTTCCGTCAATACGAGGTCAACTGGCCAAGATGCCCGGGCACAGACCGTTCCAGTCCGGCCCCCGGTATTCCACCAGAAAATGGCTGTCCCCAGAGACCCGACCGAATCGTGTCTTGGATGCAATGGCTGTTTCAGAGAAACTGGGTACATATCCAGTGATCACAGCTTTGTTGCAAATTTTCGCAACCATACCAGTAACAACAGCAACTGGTGAGCGATCGTTCAGCGCACTGAAGTTAATAAAGACGTTCCTGCGCTCCACCATGTCCGAACACCGGCTGAATGGGCTATCACACATGTACATCAATAAGGACCTGGAACTGAATCATGACCATGTGATCGATGAATTTGGGCGGAACAATCGTCGGCTGGTGTTCATCTAGTTCTTCTAGTTCTTCTCTGGACATATATGTTTTTAACTTGAACATCCAGTTTTCAAATGGAACTAGATCAACTAGTCACACTCAGAACTGTAAAGGTATGACTGAACCAATGGTGCAGAGGCTCTAACCTAAAAATTATAGGGACAAAAATCAAGGGCTAGACAAACGCGCTTTATAGTTGTAAGCAAGATTTTTTTCCAAGAACGATTAACCTAAAAAATATGAATTCATGAGTAAAAATTACACCTCAGAAGTTACCCTATGTTGCACCAGATCGCATGTGAGGATGCTCGAATTCCCAAAAAAATTCCAAAGGGGAGGGGGACACCCCCTCCCCTTAGACCCCTCCCCCAGGACGGCGATCAATAACCGTGGCCCCCCCCGTCCCCTAAATCCTGCCTACGCCGCTGATGCCACACACACAACTCTCTCAATGGCCAATCATGCAAAATACATGTACATGTAGTTACTTATAGGGCAGGTGCTCTCCAGGAATATGAGCCAATGTAAACAAGCACGAGTGTCATCAGTTAATTATTGGTATATCTCGAATGCAGCCCCATGCAGCCCCATGTGGATATTGTGGTGGGTGTATTCATGGCTCAAGACTATGTTGTTAGTGGTTATTTGCTGTTTTCAAGGCCTGAACCGTTGTCTCAGTTGTAGTTTTCATCGTTTTCGTGCGTTTACGTTTTGTATTGCAATCTTGTTTTACATGACTGACGTTTTACATATGACATATGCAGTTTGATGTGTTGGACATTATTTTTTTTTAGATCTGTGTATTTAATAAGTCTTAGTACAGTTGTGTGTCGTACGCATTGTATACACGTTTAGATGTTTGTCTATTTTTAAAGGTTTTACTTTAGGCTATTGTCTTGTAGCTGAGTGTTGGTTTGCAAACTTTAGATCTTTTTCATGTTGCGAAAGTATCACTTTTTAATGCTTGACAATTTTGACACTTCTATTTTGGATAATTTTCGTGTAGTTGTGTATTGAATTGCTACGTTGCTTCTTTTTCAAGATTTAAACATGTAGCGATGAGTTTCGATGTTTAAAGTACATTTTACTTTTGAAAGTTTAGTTGTACGTAGCTTTATCAGTTGCGTGTATTAAATTTGTTTTAATATTTCTGTACGCTTTTGTTTTTCTGTTTTACGAATGTGTTTAGCTAGCGTTTTCTTGCGCGCAATGTTTTCACAGTTTTGCTTTGGGTTGTTTTCGGTTGAGTGTTTTGCATACGTTATATTCGTGTAAGTGCTTGACTGTTTTTACAATTATGGTTTAAGTTTTGTGTAACATTAACACATTTTTAAGTTTTTACTTTTACAAGTTTAGTTTTGCAAAGCTTTTGCGTGTAATGGATTTGTTAACGCTTTTATTTTCTGTGTTTTACGATTCAATTGTTTGACGTGCATTTTCTTACGAGCGTTTTTTTTTTTGTTTTTTTTTTGTTTTACTTTAGGTTATTTTTCGTGTACAGTAAACTTGTGTATTGAATTGCAAACGTTACTTTTTGCTTTCCATTTTGCAATAAACCCGTTTGAAGAATTATTTTAAGGGTGCGGTTGAACAAAGAAATTTACCGGATGAACATATTTCTTACACAAACAGTTTACACATGGTGAAATGGGACTGCATTGGGACACCATTACACTCGTAGTTGTTAACGCGGTAATGCTAACAAATTACATTCTTCCCTCAAACTCGTGCATTATTCCGTCCGCCATCCAAGGTCTACCTTTGTTCCATACGTAATCCTAGGTCCACATAGTTTTCTTTGTGTTCCAACTCATGCATATACCGTCCTATTAAGATTCATAGGACAAGGTCCCCTTTATTTTCCAACTCATGCATTTCCGGTCCTATAGAGATTTCTAGGTTCCCTCCATTCATATCCTGTCCTAGGGATTCCAAGGTTCCCAGTTCTCTATCTCCCCAAACTCGCTCAATGTTCTCTATAAAATTACAGGCTTGTGTATTTACGTGTTCGTCATATTAAAATTGTAAAGCTTTTTAAGTTGTGTTTTACGGTTTTTGCATAAAATGCGTTCGTGTATGCTTGACTATTTTCAGTTTTACCTAAGATTAATTTAGTTTTGTGTATTTGTATGTAGGTTTATCTGTTAAGTAAATGTGTTGCAGTATTTTTGTTTGATGTGCACTACGTGTTTTATATTAGTGCAAAGTGTTTCACAGTTGTGAGATTAATTTCGTGTGGTTGTGTGTTGAAATGCAAACGTTACTTCTTTTTCGTGATTTAAACATATTGTGACGCAAACATTTCCGATGCCTTGTGTTTTGACATTAAATTGTTTTGAAAGTTTTTACTTTTGAAAGTTTAGGTGTGCCGTTTTTCTGTTTTATTATATGCTTGTTTGAATAGTGTGTTTCGGTTTTTGCTTTATACGCGCGTTTGATTGCGCGCACTGTTTTCACAGTTATACTTGAGATTATTTTCGTTCTTGTTTGTGATTTAAACATGTTGTGACGCATTACTTTCGACGTTTTTTTTTAGTTTTGTGGGTTTTTATTTTGTTTTTGTTTCTGTTTTTCTGTTTTTTAGTTTTCATATTTTTTAGTTTTTTTTAGTTTTCAGTTTTTCTGTTTTTTCTGTTTTTTCTGTTTTTTCTGTTTTTTCTGTTTTTTCTGTTTTTTCTGTTTTTTCTGTTTTTTCTGTTTTTCTTTTTTGTTTTGTTTTGTTTTGTTTTGTTCTGTTATTTTGTTTTGTTTTGGTTTTAAAAAGAAATGTTTAAATTTTTTTTGTTTTTTTTGTTTTTCCGTTTCGTTAAATAAATTAATACTTTGGTTTTTATAATCTGTTTTCGGTTGTTTGTTTTTACGCCTGTCATATTCGTGTAAATATTTTAGTTTTCGCGATTTTACTTGTAGATAATGTGTTGAATTGTAAACGTTACTTCTTGTGATTGTTGTGAGGCATTACTTTTCGATGTTTTGCCTTTTGCAAATGTTTACTGTTTACTTTGAAAATTGTGCTCTTTCGATATGTCATACAAGTGGGAACTATTTTGAGACATTTAGCGTTTATAAACTGACTGCAGGGCACAGTGAAAAAGAAACTGGTGGCACAATTAAAGGAATGGTTCACTGAAAAACAAGATGTGTAATATCTTTCTCTAAATTTCAAAGAAGACATCGTTCCAAAACATATCCAACGAACGCAACTAGACGGTATAATGCAATTCAGGGTTTCTTTTTTTTTCAATTTAAGGCTGTCTTTATTACTAAGATTTGTGCATAAAAGGTTTATAATCAATTTGCCATGAAATAATTATGTGGCTGCACGGACTTCTTTAGAACATGAATATTGTAATTGCGTCCAAATCGTGAGGATAACACTAATATATTGAAGGCTTAGGCCTATTCGGTAAGGTTAATAAACTGTTTAATGTTAAATAATTTAACCCCAGATTCAGTTTACTTGGATAATATACAAGTCTGACATTTTAAACTGGGCAGTCGCTTTACAAGTAAGTCTCGTGTACAACCGTATAACTGACCGAATCCATTCACGGCCTGGTTAATTTTTATGTTTCTTTTACAAAAAAACAAAATTTCCGGGTAACAGGTCGTCGAAATAGTTTAACAGTGAAGATTATCCCAAAATATAGGCCATCCATGAGCTAGTGTATGGACGAGCTGACCCCACACATTTATTACAAGCGCTCCCAATAGGCCTACATAGTCTCCAAAATAGACGGAGCAAACCGGTTACCATCAACGATTCCCACCAATAAACTATGTACTCATTTACAGACCAATTATTATAGTATATAGACCTACATTACAGTAGGGTGATTAAAAACATAATCCTCTTGCCCTCCAATACTTCATAAGTTGACCACTCAATGAATTCTGTCTATTTATTCGTTTCCGTGTCTTGTTTTATTTAATGCTACATTCTTTTTTTTCGTAGTTTGCTTCCTCGTAATAGCCATATTTTCTTAGTTTATTCTTTGAGTTCTTGCATTTGTATTGAACTTTTATGGGATGACGTAAACCCAATCAAGTGTAAGTATAGTATACAGTATACCCTACTATAAGAAAAGTAATTTTAAAATACAATACCATAAGATATACAAAATATCAGAATATGAGTAACAAAAAGCAATAGAAGAAAAAAACCTTAAATGCTATTTGTGCACATTTTGTCGAAAACGTTTTGTTACTTTGAACATTTTACTTTGCATGCCCTATTCAAATATTTATTTTTAGTTTGATTTGTTTTTGTTTTTCACATTATTTAGTCGTTTGCTTTTACATCGCTTCATATTCTGTTTTCGTGAGTTTTCATAGTATGTTTACTTTGATGTTTTGTTTTAGTTTTTACGTTAATCACATTAGCGTATATTTTACGATCTTACTTTTAATTTGTACTTTTTATCAATTTGACTTTTAGTTTTTGTTAGTTTTTTGGTTTTTTTGGGGGTAATTTCCTTTGTTTATTTCTAGTTTTGCATTTTATGTTTTAATTTTTTACGTGAACCTTTTGCACGCTTACTTTACGTTACATGGCTCACTTTGTACTTCCCAGTCCGATGAAACAAAGAAATTTAGGAGCAACAATCTTAACGTAGACAGAAAACATCTTGTTTATACGAGTTTATTCCTTCCTTTCTTTGGCCTTGTATGGTCGTGTCACGTCACAATAACAAATAAAGGGATCATTTTGCTGGTAGCTCTTACGCAATGTTGTTTACACACACAGAAGTGTGTACATATAGCGGATAGGCCTACTCGTTAGAAAAGGTATGCTAAAGAACCGAGGTGATCGATTAAGCCAACACGTGTATAGAAGAAATAGCTGAAAGTCGACTGAAAAATTCACACTTTGTCCCTCACCTTGGACGTTTTTTTTTTATAACGAAACAAAGAAACTAATGTTATGATATGAATCGGTGAATGTTTCCATAACGCATCATGTAAATTTGACAGACTGTACACAATGTTCTTCCATTTTAAAGAAAAAATATAGAAAGGACGATAAAGTTTGTAAAAAAAGAAAATAAATAAATAAATAAATACATTTAGTTAAGTTTTATTTCAAAATGACGGTTAACAGAGTCCGTCATGGAGGTATATGTATACCTCATTAAGTCCGTCTATCCCTGCCTGTTTGCTTTGTGGACAATCACCAAGGCCATAGTTTAGCATTTGTGTTTGTACAATAATCGCACCGTCTATATTAGGTCGAGCAGGGTAATAATTTAATTGCCTAGCTGCCGATTAAGGAATTACGTAAGCTCATCAGTTATTATAAACAAGTACGGCACGCTCAGCATAGGTAACCGTGGCTCTAGTGATCCTTGGACGAAACCATACACAATGAAGGTTATACCTACCTCCATGGTTATACATACTTTTCCCACATTGGGTTATGGGGACATCCCGTAGGGTTCGTGTGCTTAAGGAAAATCTCTCTATACTCAAACCCTGATAATTCTTTCGACCCAAAATTTTCAACATCAGCCTGATATGTATTTCTCTCCATTTTCTTTCATATAACCCTAACCCCAATTTACCTCTAGACCCCTGTACTGGACACCCAAAACGTTATGGGGACAGAAAATGTCCCCACAACTCGCTCAGATTTTTTCAAACAAAAGAAATTGTCCCCATAACGAGGTGTATGCGTGAATACCCAAAACCGTCTTTAACGGATGCTTTTATCTGGGGATTAAACTTTATCGAACCACCAAGGCTATCCAGCTCGGCATGTACATGATATGTATGTACAACACGGAGGGTGCAGACTTGTAACGCAATACGGCCATACATAACAGTGAGCTATACGCGGTGTTTGTATCGCGTACGCAGCATCTACAGTTTTACTGTGGCCGGATATCCTCTGTGCATCTGGTATTGCAACTGATAAGATATGAGGAATATCGGTGCGACCAATTTGTGGGGCTGACCATCACTCCGGTCCTGACCATAATAGGACGTATGGGTTATAACTTGCTCTCTGGAATTTACCGTGAATATCTCTGCAGTGTCGGACATATATGCTGCTCACCGGTGAGTGTTCCACTACCACAACTTTTAGGACAAAACGTATGTTTTCATATTTTCAGCTACCACAGACATTATGATCGGTACAAACTGGTACATGTCTGCACACGTAAAACCCATTCGCGCGATTGCACAATAGACTACGAAGGTGACATGAGTCATTCCCAACAAATCTTGCGTGTTAATTGTTCCATTGCACATGCGGATATGTTCCCATTGCTCTGTGGCATCTTATTTCTGGGTTGATTCTTCACTTTGACGCTAAAAAGTCATTTCTAAAATTCCAATAACCTCAAAACTCATTCTTTAAATACGATTCCATAAAATTGTCTGTTGGCAAATCATTGTCGAATTCGCTTACGCAACACCCCTCCCACGCGAATGGGGTTGATCTAACTTGCTCTACAAACAGACCCATTTTTATTTTAATTTTTCCCAGTTTTGTTTGGTAATTTTCAATAAAATATTTTTTTGTATTTTCTTTTTGTATTTTTTTAAATGTTCTTTTAAAGATTCCAACAATTCATATGCGGTTCTATTAAGATTTTTAGGCTCATCCATTCACATGTAGTCCTATGGAGATTTCCAGGCTCTCACAATTCATATGTGCTGTCCGGTAGAGATTTCTAGGTCCTATACTGTCTTATAGAGATTTTTAGCATCAGGCTCATGTAAATGAGTCCTCTTGAGATTCCTAGGTCCTACGCTGTCCTATAGAGATTCCTAGGTTCCTTTTGTTTTTCCTTTAATTATGCTAATGGTCCGCTAAAGATTCTTAGGTTCTGTCCTATTAAGATTCTTACGTCCTACGCTGTCCTATCAAGATTTTTAGGTTTCTTATGTTTTTTCTTGTTTTTTTTATTTTTTTAATATTTTTGTTTGATTTTATGCTAATGAGTCCCCTAAAGATTCTTAGGTGCCTTTTGTTTTTCCTGTTATTATGCTAATGAGTCCACTATAGACCCAACACACTACTCATGTACAGTACAGTCGAATTGCATGTAATAAGTACAGTTAACTCGAGCCAGTTTCTTTTACTTGAAATTTGCTATTTTGTTTCCGTCTGTAGGCCTAACTAAATTCTGGAATAGATTTGGCAATTTGCTTCAACAGAAATTAATTAAAAAGTGCATTGATTAGGACAAAAACAGAACTTAACTTATCTTTCCCATCGCAAGAACTTGACAAAATAATGGCAAAACAACTGTGGTGTGCCTAATTTATGAGTAAAGGTTTGGGTTTCCAATCGATTTTGCCGAACCCGATTGTTTTTCTTGAAGGTTGGACAAAGAGCCGAAACCACACAACGGCCATGGTAACCTGCTTCGCTGCACGTCCAATACAACCCAGGCGGTACAGTGCAGTCAGGTATAAATACCGGCTGCGCGAGTAAAGTCATATGCAGAAAGATACAGTAAAATCGGAATTCACTCGCGCATTACAGTGCTGTATATCTGATATGAACTGTAAATCAGGTGATGTTCAGTAAAGACTGGATATGTACAGTACAGTCGAATTACACGTAACAATTAAATACCGGATTCGCGAGTAAAGTCATATGCAGAAAGATACTGTAAAATCGGAATTCACTCGCGCATTACAGTGCTGTATATCTGATAGGACCTGTATATCAAGTGATGTTCAGTAAAGCCTGGATATGTACAGTACATTCGAATTACACGTAACAATTAAATACCGGATTCGCGAGTAAAGTCATATGCAGAAAAGTACAGTAAAATCGGAATTCACTCGCGCATTACAGTGCTGAAAATCTTATATGACCTGTATATCAAGTGATGTTCAGTAAAGCCTGGATATGTACAGTACAGTCAAATTACACGTAACAATTAAATACCGGATTCGCGAGTAAAGTCATATGCAGAAAAGTACAGTAAAATCGGAATTCACTCGCGCATTACAGTGCTGAAAATCTTATATGACCTGTATATCAAGTGATGTTCAGTAAAGCCTGGATATGTACAGTACAGTCAAATTACACGTCACAATTAAATACCGGATTCGCGAGTAAAGTCATATGCAGAAAAGTACAGTCAAATCGGAATTCACTCGCGCATTACGGTGCTGTAAATCTGATATGACCTGTAAATCAGGTGATGTTCAGTAAAGCCTGGACATGTACAGTACAGTCGAATTACACGAAATAATTGAGTACAGTTAACTCCAGCCAGTATATTTTTACTTGAAATTTGCTATTTTGTTTCCGTCTGTCGACCTAACTAAATTCTGGAATAGATTTGGCACTTTGCTTCAACAGAAATTAAATAGAAAGTGCATTGATTAGGACAAAAACAGAACTTAACTTATTTTTCCCATCGCAAGAACTTGACAAAATAATGGCAAAACAACTGTGGTGTGCCTAATTTATGAGTAAAGGTTTGGGTTTCCAATCGATTTTGCCGAAACCGATTGATTTTCTTGAAGGTTGGACAAAGAGCCGAAACCACACAACGGCCATGGTAAGCTGCTTCGCTGAACGTCCAATACAACCCAGGCGGTACAGTGCAGTCAGGTATAAATACCGGCTGCGCGAGTAAAGTCATATGCAGAAAGATCAAGATACAGTAAAATCGGAATTCACTCGCGCATTACAGTGCTGTATATCTAATAGGACCTGTATATCAAGTGATGTTCAGTAAAGCCTGGACATGTACAGTACAGTCGAATTACACGTAACAATTAAATACCGGATTCGCGAGTAAAGTCATATGCAGAAAGATACAGTAAAGTCGGAATTCACTCGCGCATTACAGTGCTGTAAATCTGATATGACCTGTAAATCAGGTGATGTTCAGTAAAGACTGGATATGTACAGTACAGTCGAATTACACGTAACAATTAAATACCGGATTCGCGAGTAAAGTCATATGCAGAAAGATACTGTAAAATCGGAATTCACTCGCGCATTACAGTGCTGTATATCTGATAGGACCTGTATATCAAGTGATGTTCAGTAAAGCCTGGATATGTACAGTACATTCGAATTACACGTAACAATTAAATACCGGATTCGCGAGTAAAGTCATATGCAGAAAAGTACAGTAAAATCGGAATTCACTCGCGCATTACAGTGCTGAAAATCTTATATGACCTGTATATCAAGTGATGTTCAGTAAAGCCTGGATATGTACAGTACAGTCAAATTGCACGTAACAATTAAATACCGGATTCGCGAGTAAAGTCATATGCAGAAAAGTACAGTCAAATCGGAATTCACTCGCGCATTACAGTGCTGAAAATCTTATATGACCTGTATATCAAGTGATGTTCAGTAAAGCCTGGATATGTACAGTACAGTCAAATTACACGTAACAATTAAATACCGGATTCGCGAGTAAAGTCATATGCAGAAAAGTACAGTCAAATCGGAATTCACTCGCGCATTACGGTGCTGTAAATCTGATATGACCTGTAAATCAGGTGATGTTCAGTAAAGCCTGGACATGTACAGTACAGTCGAATTGCACGAAATAATTGAGTACAGTTAACTCCAGCCAGTTTATTTTTACTTGAAATTTGCTATTTTGTTTCCGTCTGTCGACCTAACTAAATTCTGGAATAGATTTGGCACTTTGCTTCAACAGAAATTAAATAAAAAGTGCATTGATTAGGACAAAAACAGAACTTAACTTATCTTTCCCATCGCAAGAACTTGACAAAATAATGGCAAAACAACTGTGGGGTGCTTAATTTATGAGTAAAGGTTTGGGTTTCCAATCGATTTTGCCGAACCCGATTGTTTTTCTTGAAGGTTGGACAAAGAGCCGAAACCACACAACGGCCATGGTAAGCTGCTTTGCTGAACGTCCAATACAACCCAGGCGGTACAGTGCAGTCAGGTATAAATACCGGCTGCGCGAGTAAAGTCATATGCTGAAAGATACAGTAAAATCGGAATTCACTCGCGCATTACAGTGCTGTATATCTGATAGGACCTGTATATCAAGTGATGTTCAGTAAAGCCTGGATATGTACAGTACAGTCGAATTACACGTAACAATTCAATACCGGATTCGCGAGTAAAGTCGCATGCAGAAAAGTACAGTAAAATCGGAATTTACTCGCGCATTAGAATGCTGCAAATCTGATAGGACCTGTAAATCAAGTGATGTTCAGTAAAGCATGGACATGTACAGTACAGTCGAATTGCATGTAATAAGTACAGTTAACTCGAGCCAGTTTCTTTTACTTGAAATTTGCTATTTTGTTTCCGTCTGTAGGCCTAACTAAACTCTGCAACAGATTTGGCCATTTACTGTGGGTAACTCTATACTTATTATTGTCTCTGCCGAATTACCGTGTTGGCAGTTGTTTGTTTTGTTTTCTTTTGTTTTGGTTTCCTGTGTATTTTATTTCTCCGGGGTACAATATTCTACATGTATTTTTTTCACGTGCTGACCCCGGGGCTTTTGTTTTCATTTCACCTCCAACATTAATTTATAGTGATTAATGATGGTAACTTCGCCTATCACCATGTGGCTCCGCTCGCAATTCTGTGGCTCCGCTCGTAATCATGTGGCCCCGCCCATTACCCCGTGGCCCCGCCTATCACCCCTTGGCCCCGCCCATCACCATGTGCCTCCGCCCATCACCATGTGGCTCTGTGCATCACAATGTGACCTCGCCCGTCACCCTGTGGCTCCGTCCATCACCCTGTGGCTCCTTCCATCGCACCGTGACCTCGCCCATCACACTGCTACCTCGCCATATATCTTCACCCAACACCCCATGGCTCCGCCCATCACATTGTGACCTCGCTCATCACCCTGTGGCCCCACCACTCTGCAGTGCCACATGGCTCCGCCTACTCTGTATAAATACATCACACGGTGTTCTTTATGCACATTATTTTCACATTTGAAAGGTAAATCAATCTTTCTTCCTCAACCTTGACTCACATCTACTTTGTTTCTTCCATAAATCTTGAATTCCTGAACCATGAAATGGTATTAATTCGTACTCCTGGAAAATGAATTCGTTTATTCCTTGTATTATATCATGAAATTAGAAACTATTACTTTGAAAACAACACAGATAGCACAAGTCGTTATATCAACGTTGAAAAGTGGTTCATTTAGTTGATATATGGTTTTGGTTTAATAGGTAACGTTAAACGAACGTTCACTTAAAGTCAGTTTTGTCAATGTTGTCAATTCGTTGATTTAAGTACGTTGTTTTTAACGTAGATTTCATGTTACATGTTTCTCTGAATTAAGGGGTTAATTTGTCAACATTGATTGAACGTTGTTATCAGGTTAGTACCAACGATTCATTTTCTGTCATCCTTTCAACGTTAAAACACGTTTACATTCGGTTTGTAAGGTTGGTTCAAGAATGGTTGACTATATCGTTAAAACATTGTTTGAACTTGGTTAGTAATGTTAGCCAATAGCAGTTCAGTGGATAACGTTCAAACAGCGTTAGCAGAAGGTTGGTGAGGTTGATTGAACTGTGGTTCACAGAACAACGTTAAAGCATCGTATTCGGGAGGTTAGCGAGGTTGGTTGAACCGGGGTTCACTAAACAACGTTAAAGCAGCGTTTGCAAAAGGTTAGCGATGTTGGTTGAACGGTGGTTCTCTGAACAACGTTAAAGCATTGTTTACAGTCGGTTAGCGAAATTAGTTGAACGGTGGTTCACTTTAAAACGTTGAAACGTTTGTCGCAGGTTAGCAATGTTCGTTGAATAACGGTTAATTGTATAACGTTATAGCATCGTTTGCTGAATGTAATGATGGTCGATTGAAAGGTAGTTGAACAACGTTAAGGCATCGTTTTCAGTAGGTTATCGAGGTTAGTTGAACGGTTAAATCATTGTTTGCCGTAGGTTGGGGAGGTTAGTTAAACGGTGCTATAGTATCGTTTTCGGAAGGTAAGCGAGGTTCACTTTAAAACGTTAAAAATCGTTGGTCGAAGGTTAGCAATGTTAGTTAAATTAAGGTTTATAGAAAGACGTTAGAGCATCGTTTGCTGAAGGTGAGCGAGGTTGGTTAAGGTATTGTTACCTGAATGACGTTAAAACGTACGTCGTTTGCTGAAGGTAACGGAGGTTGGTTAAATGGTGGTTAACTGAACAACGTTAAGGCATCGTTTTCAGTAGGTTAGCGAGGTTAGCTGAACATGGGTTCTACAATCAACGTTATATATACATGTAGTGTCGTTTTTAGAGGGTGAGCAAGGTCGGTTGAATGGTGGTTAACAAATCAACGTTAAAGCATCGTTCGGCGAAGGGTTCCAAAGTTAGTTGAATGGTGGTTCCCCAGACAGCACGCAAACGTAGAAACAACGTTACGTGACGTTTGCCGCATTACTACTTTAACGTTAAACGTCAACGTTGTGGTTTGGTTAGTTTGCTCATTGATATTACGTTGCATCAACAGTGACAATGTAATGGTAGAATAAACGTCACAACAACGGTAAATGGAACATTTCAATGTAACGTTTTTTTCAAACGTTTATATATAGTCGGAATATAACCAGCACGGGAATTAGCGATAACCCAATTATTACTAACATGTTAAATAATCAATATCTTAGTTTACAAAACGTACCGGTAGTTACTTTGCTCCTTGATATTGTAATCGACCAACGTTGGCATGGTTATACTGAAAACGTCACAACAACCACATTGTAGCAGTTCACATTTAACGATTCATAGTCGACAAATAACCCCCTAGTGAATCCATGAAACGAACTATTAGTATTCAAGTTTACAAACTTGCAAACGATGCGTTAACGATCTTAGTAAACGGTTGTTCAACCAACCTCGCTGACCTTCGGTAAACGTTGTTTTAACGTTAGTTTGCGAACCTCTGTTCAACAAACCTCGCTAACCTTCTGCAAACGCTGCTTTAACGTTGTTTAGTGAACCTCGGTTCAACCAACCTCGCTATACCTCCCGAAAACGACGTTGTTCCGCACTCTTGAAACAAAAGTGCTAAATACTGAGTGCTGAGCACGTGCGTACACCTAACGTGCACAAGTTAGCACCTTACGTGTTAAATTTGACCCCAAAAAGTGGAAATGCTTCACGGTGAGTGCTGAAAAGGAGTGCTGAATACCGAGGATTCCTTAACTGCACCTTAAGTGTGAAATTACGTAGCAATTGCATGACCAATCAGAAATTAGGAAATTTGTGTTTACAAAAGTCAGGTTAAATTGCAGTTTTTAGTCAAAAAATACACTTTCTTGTATGACCATAATATGTTTTATTCAAACAATTCCACACTAGAAGTTTGATTATTTTGTTTACGATCATAGGTGAATAATCTCATTACATCGCCATTCGCATTCAAATCTTGAAACTGTTCATGGGAAGCCATGACTTTTTTAAGGTCGGATAAGCTGAACATAAAGCTAAAGCACAACATCATTCAGTATGTAGTATGTACCAGTGTTGTAGGTCTCGAGACCGGTCTCGGTCTCGAGACCAGTTTTTCCTTGTCTCGGTACCCTGTGGTCTCGGTATTTTGCTGGTCTCGGTATCGAGACCACCAATATTTTATACAAACAGCACATGTGCAGAATCAATTACAGCACGCTCGACTCGACTCGAGATGTATAATTGTGCAGTATATGACAACTTCTTGTTTACAGAATCGATTACAGTACGCTCTACTCGACTAAAGATTTATAAACGTGCAGTACATGACATGATGACAACCTCGTTTCTTTGCCATGTACGCGTGCCCAAACGTACATGTAGCGCATTATCTTCATGTATGGGAAGTTGGGAACGACATGCTCAAATACACGAACTACGTGTACATGTATTACGATCAGCGGCGTGTACTCTATACCGCTTAAAGCCATCGCGGTCGTTTCTACAGCTGGACATTGTTTTTTCGAGTCAAGATGTCGATATACATGTAATGTAAACATGTAACCGGATAAATGGTCAGTTAACCGTGTAACCGCAGCCTTATTTTTGATGTCAATAAATACGGTTTACTTGTACATGTACATGTATACTTCTTTGCACATAGGCCTAATGCATATGGACATTTGTGATCTTTTTGCATTCTTTTATTATGCAAATTACATACAAGGTCTCGAGGTCTCGGTCTCGGTCTCGGTCTCGGGCTATTAGGTCTCGGTCTCGGTCTTTCAGGTCTCGGTCTCGGTCTCGGACCATCAGGTCTCGGTCTTGGTCTCGGTCTCGGACTTCGGGGTCTCGACTACAACACTGGTATGTACGTCGTAGCAAGTGTATACTCTACCATAGAAATGTATTGTACGTTATTTCTGTTTAGTCTGTTCCTGCTTCATTTGTCTCCGTTAATTTGTAGTTAATTAATGTCAACCAAACTTTCAGTATATACTTGTATAACCTTTTCCACTTTTAGAGTGCGTGAACCACGGTTTAATCAACCTTACCAACCTTCTGCTAACGTTGTATTAACGTTATCCACTGAACTGCTATTAGCCAACATTGCTAATCAAGTTCAAACAATGTTTCAACGTAATAGTAAACCATGCTCGAACCTTTATTCAACATAATACCAATCATTTGCAAAACCCAACTTCATTTCTTTACATGGAAAACACCACATTTTCTTTTAACGTATCCATGTTTGGCGTTTTATAAAGTTTAACGTGTTCAACCATGCCTACGTTTATTCGACAATTAGCAAAATAACCAAATCGGCATAACCAACATTGCTTCGAGTTAATATCAATAAAAAAAAGTATATTACTCAAGCTCACCCGCAGACCAGATTTCACCATATCCCACACAGTCTACCGCAAGCCCACACACCCCGACCGCTATCTCCACAGCTCTTCGTTCCACCATCCACGCTTCAAGTTACAAGTATCCAACACCCTGGTACGCCGAGCCTACAACACCTGCGACCAGGCCAGCCTATGTCAAGAACTCCTAGAAGAGATATATTTCACATGGTGTTACCTGCAATCTCAGTCTCAGTTGTTGTAACGTTTTTGAATAACCGTGCCAACATTGATTCAGCATACCACCAATGAGCAAACTAACCAAACCGAAAACGTTGATATTTAACGTCAATGTAATAATACGGCGAACGTTAATGTAACATTGTCTATACGTTTTATATGCTATCTGGGTAGCGTTGAAAAGTGTTACATTGAAATGTTACAATAACGTTGTTGTAATTTGTTAACATAACCATGCCAACATTGATCAAACAGAATATCAATGAGCAAACCTCTCTAAACCGAAACGTTGATATTATTCTTAAAAGTTAGGGAACCATGATGTTATAGATGACAAAATGTTGTATGTATAAACGTAATATGAGTATACTAACCAAACCAACTTCCATTCAACTTTCTTCCAACGCATACGTTTTCAGAACTACCATGTCAAAGTTGAGGAGCAAAGTAACCAAACTAAAATATTGATTGAAAAAGAATGAAACTGCTGCAAACTGCTGACTGACTGAATGGACCTGAAATATACAAATCAAAAAATTAGCTGGCCTGACGTTTCGAACTTAAGCAAGTTCTTTCTCAAAGGTGAATGACAGAGTACAAGAAACAAACATGTAGGGAACACACATGCATGAGGGGGTGGGTGGAGAAACACAAAAGAGGGATGCAAAAGAGCATGGCAGATAGGCAGTGGGTAAACATCAAAGGGAGAGGAAAGGACTCACGACAATCTCCGCAGTGAGGAGCGCTTGGCATTGAATGCCTTGCGCTCCCGTACTGATATCATCATCAAGCCGGCCGACAAAGGTTCAGCTGTGGTCATCATGGATCGTCATCAGTACATTGACGAGGCCCACCGCCAGTTGAACAATCATACTAACTACATCTGCCTTGACTCTGACCCCACAGGTACATTCTCTCAAGAGATACAACAGGTGCTGGAAGATATGCGATCACGTGACCAGCTGTCTAAGAAAGCTCATAAATTTCTCTCTCCCTCTGACTGTAGGACTGCCAGATTGTATCTCCTTCCAAAGATTCACAAGGCTGGCAACCCCGGTAGGCCCATTGTCTCTGGTAATGGTTCACCAACAGAACGTATCTCCCTGTTTATTGACAGTTTTCTCAAACCCCTCGTTCCACAGATGCCATCATACATCCATGACACCCTAGACTTCCTGCGCAAGCTGGAAGGAATCAAGAACAAGATTCCCAGCACAGCCATTATTGGTACTTTTGACGTATCATCCCTGTACACCAACATCCCCCACGAGGAAGGTATTCGTGCTTGTTCCTCAGCCCTGGCCAAGGCAGGACACACAACCCCACCCATCAGTGATATTGGCACCCTCATGAGACTTGTACTAACCAAGAACAATTTTTCCTTCCTAGGTAAACACTATCTACAGGTACACGGTACAGCCATGGGCACTCGCATGGCCCCTCCTTTGCATGCCTCTTCATGGGCGACCTCGAAGAGCGCATGCTTGCCTCAGCACCATGTCGCCCCTGGGTATGGTGGAGATATATTGACGATGTATTTTTCATCTGGACCAGTGATCAGGACAGTCTGGAGACTTTCATTAATCACATTAATTCCTTCCACAGGACCATCAAGTTTACATCAGAGTATTCAGTGCATCAGACCAACTTCCTGGATGTCACCATCCGCAAGGAAGACAACTCGGTAACCACTGATCTGTATTCTAAACCCACAGACACCCACCAGTACCTCCACTCCTCCAGCTGTCACCCCAGGCATTGCAAGACAGGCATAGCATTCAGCCAGGCACTCAGACTCAGAAGGATTTGTTCTAATAATTCTGACTTTTCCCATCATGTACAGGTACTGAAGAATAACTTGGTTGCCAGGGGCCACAGCTCCCGCCAAGTTCAACGTGCTATCGCCCGAGCCAAATCTATCACCAGAGATTTGGCTCTCAAGGAAAAGACGCCTAGCACTAATGCCGACCCCAAGATTCCCTTGGTCACCACCTTTCATCCCAGTCTCCCTCCCCTTCGTAAAATAACTAACGACAACCATCATATCCTTCATACTTCAGATCGCCTTGCCCGTGCCGCCCCTGACAACCCAGTATTGGCTTATAGGCGCCCCCGCAATCTACGAGACCTGATTGTTCGAGCCGAGGTCCCCACCTTGGCTGCATCCCCTCCCATACAGCATGGTACTTTTAAGTGCGAGTCCAGGTGTGTTGTTTGCCAGACTCACATGCAGGAGTCTGACTCCTTTTCTGGCCATTCATCTGGAACTACTCACAGAACCAATGGCAACATCACTTGCAACACCTCTAATGTAATATATCTCATTTCTTGCAGGGTTTGTGGTATCCAGTATGTCGGGGAGACCAAGAACACGCTCAAAAAGCGTTTCTATGGCCATCGGTCGACTGTGAACACCAAGAAAATGGACACCCCTGTTGGTCATCACTTCAACTTGCCTAACCATTCCATTTCTGATATGATTCTACAGGGCATAGAATCACTTTGCGACCGCAAGGACTCAGTTCGCAGGAAGGGAATGATTAACTTTAAATTTTTCCCCCATTGTCATTTGTTTACAGATTATCCTCCTGGCAAAACCCTCTTGGGGTCTCTTGGCCAAATGGTGTTGTCTTTCCATTTCCTGTTTATCCTTGCCACTTCTCTTTGTTCCTTTTCTTGCCCTATTACCACCTTCAATTCAAACCCCCCCCCCCCCCCCCCCCCCCCCCCTAACCACACTCCTTTGTCCATTTCCCCAGCTTCAACCTTCATCTTAATCCCTCCCCTCCTTCATCTTACCCTAATCACACCTCTTTGTTCCTGTCTTCCTGGCTGTCCTTTCCTCTCCCTTTGATGTTTACCCACTGCCTATCTGCCATGCTCTTTTGCATCCCTCTTTTGTGTTTCTCCACCCACCCCCTCACGCATGTGTGTTCCCTACATGGTTGTTTCTTGTACTCTGTCATTCACCTTTGAGACAGAAATTGCTTAAGTTCGAAACGTCAGGCCAGCTAATTTTTTGATTAAAATATTGATTGTTAGCAATAATTTGGTAATCGCTAATGTAACTTTGTTTCAGTATTCCTGTGCTAAAATATTCATTATTTAGCATGTTAGTAATAATTTGTTCTAACATTCCCGTACTGTCAACGTTGATGCAACATAATATCAATGAGCAAACTAACCAAACTACAACGTTGACGTTTAACGTTAAAGTAACATTGCGGCAAACGTTAACTTAACGTTGTTTCTATGTTTGCGTGCTATATGGAAAAGCCCTACATTCGTGCACCTTACCTTGTCGATCTAAACCATGAAAAGGGGAACGGTTAATCTTTAATGCAAGTTCTCCCCAAACAAGGCTTTAAGCCACTTGAGGTACGGAGCTACTACAGTATTAGAAAAAGGATGAAAGATATAGGAGGTAGGAATTAAGATTCCTCTCGAAGCAGGAAAGATCGTAAGATGAAGGGAAACATGCACAAGACAAATTAGAGATACAAAACCTGGGTAAAGCTATTGGCATAGCTTTTCGTTCTACATCTAGGCACAAGAGGAAAGGCGGAAAGCCGAGTTTCACCCTAACTGAAGGAACCAAGCCGGACAAGCCGGTGGAACATTTACCATGAAAATATCTGTAGAGCAGACTAAGAGAGAATAGCAACAGATCTCCGGTGAGAGAGTGATTGTAAGATAAGTGACAAGCAGAAGCACCAGCCCAGATGTGGGAACAGTACTCCATAAGAGGACTTATAGTTGTCTTGTAAAGGTAAAGGATAGGATGGATGGATAAGTCATGAGAAAATAATAGTCATTCGGTGGTTCCGTCGTCGGTCCACCGCGAATCTAATATACCGCCCTCTATTGGTCGTAGACAATTTATGGCACACATACTTGTTTGGTAATGGAAAAAGAAATGTTCTTTCTAAACCATGAAAACAAAGTCATCCACTTGTAAACCTATTTTCTTTTTCAATAATGTCTTTCTAAACTATAAAATTACTTTTCCATTCAGTTTCTTTCTGAAAATTGTCTTTCTAAACAATAAAAAAATTAAAATATTCACTGCTTCCGTCATATGTACCGCCCTCTATATCGATCGTAGGGAATTCTATAACACCTAAAGCCTATATTTAATGAGTTTCTTCTAAATCATGACAAAGGGGGGGGGGGGTTTATTTGTGGGTGTTTTTCGCTTACTGTGTGCCTCGTCTGTTTTGGCGTCGTCGTCGTCGTCGTAACGCGTTGTGACTTAGCAGGCGCGGTTCCAGAGGGGGAGGGGGGGGGGGGGGGGGGGGGGGTTTGGGGTTGAAAAAAACACACAAAAACTGCCCCTGCTCGTTGCCAATTTCTTTTCTTGCAGGGGCCTACGCCTAAAGTTGCAAACCAGAAAAGCAGAAACCCTACAGGTCCTATTTTGCCTATATGGGTAAGAACAAAACAAAGAGGTTAAATGGCGCCACTAACGGTGAGAAAGTGTGTTAGCCCCCCTCCCCCCCCCCCCCCCCCCCCCCCCCCCTGTAAATTTGTTTTCGCAGACAAAACTTTTTGGGAGTCACCTTTCTGGAAAATTTCAGAAACCCGCCCCCCTGTAAAACAAATCCTGGATCCGCTCTTGCTTTGTCTGCTTTTCCTGTGACTTTGTTGCTCCCTCTGTGGTTTGCTCAGTTTGTGGCTTTGCTCAGTCTATGGCTTAGCTTCGTCTGTGGTTTGCTCAGTTTGTGGCTTTGCTCAGTCTATGGCTTTGCTTCGTCCTTGGTTTGCTCAGTTTGTGGCTTTGCTCAGTCTATGGCTTTGCTTCGTCTGTGGTTTGCTCAGTTTGTGGCTTTGCTCAGTCTATGGCTTTGCTTCGTCTGTGGTTTGCTCACGTGGCTTTGCTCAGTTTGTGGCTTTGCTCAGTCTATGGCTTAGCTTCGTCTTTGGTTTGCTCAGTTTGTGGCTTTGCTCAGTCTGTGGCTTAGCTTTGTCCTTGGTTTGCTCAGTTTGTGGCTTTGCTCAGTCTATGGCTTTGCTTCGTCTGTGGTGTGCACAGTTTGTGGCTTTGCTCAGTCTATGGCTTTGCTCAACTTGCCAATAGCAACATTAAGTCGGATTTGTGTACGCAGACATGTCAACCCATAGAGAATGGCATGCACCTCATCCGTATGGGATTCATCAATGCTCAATGAGCATCGTGCACAAAATCGTCCAGCAAGAGGGAAGGCAAGAGTTTTTAACTAAGGTGAAAGAACAGGGTTGCATTAAGATTGGGAATCCTTTTCCCGAGTATAACGTCACTTAGTCTCTATTCTGGTTTAATTAAATGACAGTCGTGCGTCTCACTATACCTTCACCTTTAAAACCAACAAAATAAACAGAATACAACGAGCTCCCAAAATTGTGCATTTTATAAGGAAATAGCTACTTTCGAGAATGTCTGATGTATTTTAGATTGTTTTGACATTTCTTTAAAATCCCATTTTTTACCAAAAAATAGATTCAATACTGGTTACCTTCCAAAATAGTTTAAGCACCCCTTCCCCTCAAAAAGAATAAACGCAGGGTCTAAAACAGCGTGATGGGATAAAAAAGAAATAATAAATATTACTCAAACAAAATCAGAAGTTATGAACACTTTATTGCATTTCCACACACTTATAATACAAACTTTTGTAACACCCTACGATATAATGTTTCATGTACATTTACAAAGGTTGGATTATATAAATGCTTTGGTGCCAAAAATAAAAATGACTAAAAGAAGATTAACACTGAAAGCACTCACAATCTCCGCTACAAGTACCTGTAGACGTTTGCATGTACATGTAGTCACCAAAAGGCAAATAAATATTCATCAGCAAACATAAATATTCATAAACAAATATCTGATTGTTTCCAAATTCTAACCAGTCAAGGCGCTAACCAAGAAGGCCTAAATGTGAAGCACTGTATGATTTTGACGTACGGGGGTGTCTAATTCAAGTTAAACCCAAACATTAAATTAAATTGTAATTGCCAAGATAGAAATCCGATGTTTGAAACAACTGTCGGATTCGAGCTAAAGGTTGGGACAGGCTTTGACGATCTTTCGGCAAAAGACTGGCACAGCTTTAAACGTCCAACATCTGTCTCATTAAATTTACGATGGCCTGGTTCAGAAGCGTACCCTTTTCAGGAGAATTCGCCGAAATTTACTCGCCAAATATATATGTTTTTGAGTATCATGAAACATGTCCTTTTGCGGTCAGCCATCTTGAATTAGTGATTTACGTTCGACACTAATTCGACGTTTGAATTAAGCAACTGCTGCATTGCTGTACCTCAGCTGTCGAACGCAAATCAGTCAAATTGCAGACGGCAGGAATTCAACATTTGGTGCAGGCCTAACAAGACGGTATTCAAATGTCCAACACCCTAGTTGAGCCTTCTAAAATTGCAAGCAAAATCCTGTGTAGCCGTTATAAGCATCATATCACATTAAAAGTACCATGTAAAACGATATGAACTTAAAAGGGAACTGATTATAAAAAAAAAGATTATTATTGTCTTACTACACTTAAAAGAAGTCAACGTTATATAATTAGTGTTTGGACGGAAAACGAAAACGTGTAAGGTAGTATCAAAATAGGTCACTGGAAGTTTTGAAATCTGGCAGAATCACGGAAAGGCACTATCTGCTGTACATGCACTGAAAAATCACCTAATTGTGGGTGTGGATGAAAACTGCAGCTACCCAATATTTAGGTAAGCCTACTCTCATCCGACTGTGTTCAGATAGACTTACCCAAATTTTTGGTAGTTGCATTTTTCACCCACAATAGGATAAAGTAGGATACAAGAGTGCCGAGTATTGTGGATGACGTCATCGTAGCTACTGCCACAGTGTCTGAAAAGGACTGTGGTCCGTCCAACTTCGATCTCCCACCTTTAAATGGCCTTAATGGGGTAGGGTTTAAATGGGTATGTATTTTCTTTGCAGGAACCTTCAGTAATTTTTAAGGATAATGTATTTAAAAAGAGAACAATCCTTCTTTTTGTCCATTTGCCTATATCAACTTTTGAATATGAACCCTATCTTCACCCACGTGACTAGGTAGCGCTAGGTGTAAACAATGCCACCATGTGTGGACCGGCTTGGAGTGTCCACAGTTCAAGTATAGTTTGGAACAGAAACCATAAGGTTCGCTTTACTGGTAAGTTTTTTTAAAAGCCGTGTTTTCAATGGACTTTTTTGTCAATCTGCCTCGACCTTTCTGTAGAATGACAAAATTAAGTCCAGTGGGGACACGCGATAAACCAACGTCCCTGTCAACTTACCGCGACCTTGATGTAAAACAACCAGGCCGAAAGCGGTCGCGAAAAATATCCGCGCGGCCGCGGAAAGTCATCGGGGACAATAAAAAGTCCAATGGAAACAGCCCCTCACGAGAACTACCGCGAACAATGCAACTTCCTGTATTACGTCAACTACGCAGCGATTATCGCTAGCGTGTGCGCGAAAATGGTGGTATGGTCACTGTCTCTTTGTGTATAGTACACCCACGTTTGATTATGTAATTGCGCTAGCGCTTTGCAGCGGAGCAAACCGACAGACGACCCTGTATGTGGTGCAAACAGCAACTAGCGGTACGTTTTCCGTCCGTTCGCTGCTTAAAATATGGCAGATTTGAGCGATTTAGCGGGTGAAAAATTACGCTAGGTTACCGCGTTTATTCTGTACAGGTGATTGTGCAGTGCCCGCGACGTGTAACATTCTGCCAGCCTCGCAAGGCGCATCATGGACAAATAAAATTTGTGTTTTATTTTCTCCATGGCCGAATAAACGTCCTGTCGCGGTTATAAAAGTCCAAATGGATTTACGCGAACGCATGTCGCGGTAAGTTTTCGTGAGGTCGCGGAAGAAAAAGTCAAATGGAAACACGGCTTAAAGACTTAATTTACCATCACTGCACTATTGCGTCTATATGCATTTGGATTGAAAATTACAGACTTGGTCGGGTGTCAAAGGCTCGACTGAGTTATACAACATGAAATCAATGGTTGCCATTCCAAAAGTGTCAACATTCCTTAGTTACGGATCACAGTTGGCTATAAAAATAATTATGCTGTGATAAATTCTGTTTTGTAACCTGCTTTGAAATAAAAAACGATATTACTACCTACAGTAATATTGCAGAGGCCTATGAGGATAACGCTGAGTGACAATGACGGTCTAAAGGGAAGCACCAATATTTAATAGGCAAAACAAGTACAAATTTAGGTAAATCATAATCACTATTACCAGTGGCGCAACTACTGAAATCATTAAACTCTGACATTACTACAAGAGTCTATGTGAATGTACCTTCTAAAAACTATACCAGTCACATGAAGAGTTTGTTTTTAAAACGTGATAAATGCCATTTTTACACTGTTTGAATACTGCCCTCTTTTAGTCTTTCGAAAGTTGGTTCAAAGGGTATTCTTTTAAAAGTAGTAAAATGTAGTAAACAATATTCTTTTAACCAGCCGCTTGTTCCAAAACGCGATATACGGCATCGGCCTTTCGCGGCAAAACGAGACATACCCATTCGAACATTAACGAGTTCTAATTTCCAACATGGCGGCGCCCAAGCACTGTGTAACAACGCGCTTTCTCGTTCATAGTCTGGTTCCCTGACCTGGAAGATTCCCTGACGTCTATATATCTTAGTTCAATTAGCTACCACGGTTTAAAATAGATCATGACGTGCGTGTTTAGTCCGAGTGACGTCAGTGGCATCATTCAAATTTAATATTCTTGCAAAATCCAGTCGGCAAAATACTGCAAGAGTGTGGCATTGATTTTTCAGTTTTTATATATAATTGAGAATTCAAATTCAAGGATCTGTAACAGGCCTGACAGACATTTTGTTATTGCAAACATCAACGTTAACAGTCGAATGTCACCGAAAACAAGTTCGGAAAACCTCGGACGTTTTCGGAAACTGGCAAAATTCTGCCAGTTTTCGTCACGTGACATTTTCGGCTACCGGACCTAATATTCATCAGAAATAGTCAGAATATTTTGGTCTGGGAACCAGAATATGTGGCCGGGTGTTGATCTCAGTTTGAACTAAACTGGTTCCCAGTCGTTTTTTCTTACTTCTATTAGGGAGAACCAGTGGAGGGTAACATTTATTAACATAAACCTGGCAAAATTTAGACAAATTTATGCTAATTAACCAAATATGATTGCCTTGTTCTTAATCACTTTAAAAACGTACCAAAACACATGTACGTTCAACAAAATTAAAAACTTGTTTAAGTAATTCAAATATTTTAAAGAGAATGAAAACAACGTCCAACTCGTAAAAAATGAAAAATTATTAGTGCACGGTCTTGTAGAGAAGAGAGGATTTACAGGCAAACTTCCACTACTTGAATACATTCTTACAAAATAGCTTAGCATTACGTAATAGCATTAGCCACCTACGTGGTGAGGACGTGGTGGACACTTTGTTTTTCATGTATAGCTTCGCTTTAATTCCAATAATTATGGCAAAACCTTGCAATGCGCGAATAGCCCTAGCATGAAACAACATAGGGTTTAGCCCTAGATATTTAGCGTTTAAGAAGCGTCCAATTTGCATAATTCGATCACACAACAAAGTAATAAACCTGTTTGAAAGAAGGCACACGGGTTCTATACAATATAAAGCCATGACGAACGGCTTGTCATCCATAATTTTGTATATTATCTACCTGTTTAAGAGTTGAATACATGAATATTGCAATTATTTATAGATATGGTAATCACTTCGCCGTGGCCAAGATGGAGCCTGCCATTCTTCCCCTTCGCGATACAGCTTTCTGCATGATGGCTATATACTTTTACAACAAACAGATAAAATACACTTTGTAAAACAGACAGATGGTATTTTTTTTATTTCAAAACGGGAGTTCTTGTATGTACAACGTGGCCCCATGCCAGACCAATAATCCTGTCAGTTTAAGGCAGTGTGTCTGCATACAGATACATTCATCAAGAGAGCGTGGTTAGCTGAGACAAATTCCGTTCTCAAGAGGAAAAAATGTAGTCCAGTGCAGGGTTTGCATTTACGGTATACGGAATCGGGTATACGGATATACGGAATCGGGTATACGGAATCGGGTATACGGAATCGGATAAACGGAATCGGGTACCCGGTTGAAAATAAGCACAGGTACTCAGGTACCCGTTAAAGAAAGCCAAACCCAAAAAATTAATCTGGGAAATCATGTTTATATTGTTCGTAAAGGTCCACATAATACTACCACATCGGTGCATCGCTGCAGCAAGATGCAAGTGTGTACAGTGAGCTTTACAACTTTACGGTGTCATTTCGCAAGCGTGATAAAATGTGATCTTTTTCGTTTTTCCATTTACCCTGTTATATATTTTGAAAATTCCCCCCAAATGACATTCAAAAACTTTCTTTTTAATTGTCTGAGAAATTATTATGTTAATACGGTTACGGATACTCGATTCCATAATCTGGAACCGGTTCCTGACATTAGCGGTCGGGTATCTGGTATCCGGTTTGGATGCACAGCCCTAGTCCAGGGCGTCTGTATTAAGCAAGTTAGAGCACCGACTATTGGTTAACTGATGACTGATTCGTAACGCGCCTCACGCCTGCACTCCTATCAAAGTGCGCCTATCAAGGTGCCAACGATCAATAGTCAAACCGCGGTCAAGCGACACCACGAAACTTCAAGCTCCTTCAAGAACCTTAAAGGCCACTGCTGTACAACATCATTGTCGCGACTGTTGATTCCAGCGATGCAATTAATATGACTGGTCCAACCGTCTTGGTCAGGATGGGTTCGGTGTGTAACTCCAACCATCGTGAACCAAAGTCCTCGTGCGAACGTGCGCATTGACGTTTGGGTAGGAAGTCCTTTACGTCAGCTTAACTTTAAAAGTGGGGGTTCAACATACTGATTCTGTTTTTTGTTGTTGTTTTTTTTGGCTTTGTCATGGCGTTGAGCTCTAAGGGCATATTATGAGTTTAGAGATCTTAATGTAGACACAGAGGCCTGTTTAAAAGGAGGCTCCTATACTCTTCAGTGAAGAAAGTCTTCGGGTTCCCCAGTCGTTGTCCTTATCGATTTAAAATATTGCTTTGCATAGATTTGTAACATTGTTTAGCCCAGTACATTTGAAACGACTATCGTGGATTCAAAAGCACTTTGGGTGCACCGCAGCCTGCCCGTGTTCAGCATACTCCTTTGCAGTGACGCACCTCCGGGCGAAGTCACCGTGAGTGGCCACCACCGAGCCGCCGAGCCACACGCTGTCCGTCCTCTCCTGTGGCATAGACACGGACCAGGGCAGGTGGGCCGAGGCTAGTTCCAGCTGCAGCCGATCGCCGAAGCCCCTGAGCTGGGTGTTGCCCCCGGCCAAGAGGAGGGACTTGCGGATACCGGTAAGGACGGTCGGATCGCATCTGAGGTGTTACAGATCGCAAAGAAAACAGTGGGTTGAGGCGAGGGGAAGTTTGGACAAGACCAGGAGCCAATTTCTTGCTCGGCAAAAGCAGGTTACCCGCCAATTTGCAAGGAACGTGCGTATTTGTGTCTGGTTCTTGGCATTAATTTTGCATCACAGCCGAGGTATGACATATTTTCTAAGCTTGTTCTGCTGAGCAGCTTAGTTGCGTTTCCTACTTAGCAGCTCAGCAGTGCTTCCTGCTTAGCAGCTCAGCAGTGTTTACTGCTATGGTACCGGTAGCTCAGCAGTGTTTCCTGCTTAGTTGCTCAGCAGTGATTCCTGCTTAGCAGCTCAGCAGTATTTACTGCTTAGCAGCTCCCTTATAGTGGTAACAGATCCAGAGAGTCAAAATATTGAAAGTTAGGCTGCCATTCAGATCTCTTTTAGAAACAATGCATGCACACTTTACATGAACCACAAGCCGATAATGGGTATGTCCGATGTCCTTTAAAGGTAGTATACACCATTTGCAAACATCAAAAAACAAAACTACTGAATTATTACGAAATACCGTACTAGACTGTAAGTAAATAGCAGTCTCAATCATCCTGTGAAATCATGTCACCTTGTGCGATGTCATTTTCAAGAAAGGTGGACATTTACATCGTTTTTCAACGATTGTCGGCCGACAATCGTTCGAAACAGTCCAGTTCCCCGACCAGATAATTCCCTGACGTCTAGAAATTGTCCCGTTTTGTCTACGGTATGGTCAGGGAACCAGACTACTAGAACATAATTGTTTTTTTCTCTCTGTTTTTCCAGCATCTATGCACACACAACTTTAAACAGGTCAGTGTTACAGTATTTCCCAGCACGCTAAAAATACTAACCCCGAAATCCATATATTTCTGAAAATTACAGCAAAAGCAAATCGTGCATACTACCTTTAAAGTTGGAAAGGGTGAAACCATTTAAAATTGCGACTTTTTCTCTCTCCCACACTTTGTATAATACTTTAATAGATTGTTGTACAGTAACAACTTTCTTTTTTAGGTATTATGCGTACCTTTTGAGCGTCTCTTGAATCATATCGTGTATTCCGGATTGACGCTTTAAGCCACCACACTCCGGTTTGAAGAGTTGTTCGGTGCACTTGAAGAGTTCAGCGTGTCCCAAGGCCAGTGAGCTACCGTCTGGAAGCTTATATTCCAGGGGCTCCAGCTTGCTTACCCGCTCCACCTCCCGCTCGTAGTCTGCACGTGATGTGAACAACATTTGGGCTTTACTGGTGAAAATTAATTTGTATTGATCTTTCGAAGCTCACTTGCTGCAATGCTATTTAACAAACAGATCTCTTTGCAGGAGTTAAGACCAAGATATGGAAAACTGAGCGTTATGAGCAGACACTTAACAAAAATTCAAATTGATTAATTAATGTAGGCCTTTACAGTATTTTAGTTGCACAACATGTAATGTTCTGTTTTGCGACATTGTTTGGCCCACCGGCACAGAGAAGTTTTTGTCTGGGATAAGAGGGATCTTACTATTATGTCCCCTCCCTCAGTGGCGTATCCTGGGCGGGATGGGGTGCCGATGGGCAGAGTGCAACGGGATTGAGATTTCAAAGCAAAATTCAAATGCTGAAAATGGGTTATAAATGCAAAATCAGGACGGTGAAAATAGAACCGAGATGGTAAAAACGGGACGAAAAATTATATTTTGCAACGGGCAAACAAAACACTGACGACTCGCCTGCGTAGAGTTTATGTTAAAAGCTTTAAAGTTATGTTTAATAAGACGTAGGTACGGGACTACATGACAGGACATTTGTTTTGTATCCCAAATCAGTAAAGACCGCAGCAAATTCTTTTATACCCAAACCCAGCTCAAATCTTACCCATGCAGACGTACGCCATCGTTTCTTTTATATCTCGTAGGACTTCCATATTGTTGGTTGACGTCTTAGCGTAGCCGCTTTTTGATTCAAGTAAATTGCCAAGACAGCGTGTTACCTGTCTTCCGGCAACTTTCAGCTGAAACAGCACAGAGCAAATGAGACAACAATGGTTCTGTAAGAAGTCTTGGCACTTCGAGTACATTGTACTATGAAAATCTTTCTGTATATACTGTAGTAAAATGTGTTGTCTCCTTTCCACTTTACTGCATAGAGTTGTACTTAATCACTGATCTTCTTGTATAAAAACAATCTGGATAGCTCATTGGCCATTAGCCATTTAGAGGTATGGCGGACACAATAGGAGGGCGCTATTTGATTTGGGTATACCTTTTGTGCCATACAAAAGGTATACCCAAATCAAATAGCGCCCTCCTATTGTGTCCGCCATACCTCTAAAAGGCTAATTGCGCGCTGTGCGAATAACTGTCGCCAACAGCGCCACATTAACACTTGTGGAACATCCATAAATCATTACTGCTTAGCCCAGCGCCTGTTACGTCATTCTTGAACTAGTAATACGAACGTTCGGGCATCGCGTGGAATGGAAAAATGGTGGACGGTGCCGTCAACTTAAACAGCCAATGAGCTATCCTCATGCATGGAGATAGTGAACTCAACCCAATGTTAGAAGAACCGCCCTTTTCGCTGTTTTCAAAATATTTTCCTTCCGGAAAGATTTCGGGAAACCTTTCCACGTGGTTGTTTAATAATAGGTGAGCACACTCCTTTCAACCCAAGCTATGATAACTGGAAGAGAAAGGTCATTGTAAGTTTCTCCTTACCCGGTGTAACAGCGTGAGAACAAAACAGTCCTCTTCCTTATCGTAACAGATGGGTTGAAAATCACATTCCAATTTCCCAACACACTTTTACGGACATCAAAAATTAAATTCCATTTTTCTTTTAATAGCCCGTTCATTTTTATGTCATTTTTAAAATATATTATTTTGGAAGTCGCCCAATACAAGGCTAATGGGTAAAGGGCTACAACAGAGGTGGTGGGTGGCCACATTTTAGGTTGCCAGCCCCACCACCCTTACGGTTTTCGTGGTTCAAGATTTAAACAGAGCAAACATCTTCAATAGATACCAAAATTGTTTCAAAATTGCCAGACCTACAGCCCATACAGGCGGAGTAACTTCCCCCGTTGGTGAGACTAATTCAACTCCCCCTAACAAAGACCCCAACTGTTCAGTAAGAAATATTGGCTGAAAATTTATAACCTGTAATATAGCTCATCGGTCCCAAACAAGACATGCCTGTGAGACAATGAGTAGCTCTCCGATTGAAAGTAGCTGACGAAAAAAAATGATAAATGTTCAAACTACAGTTGTATTTACCGTTGTGACGGCACAATGGATTGTGCAGCCATCCAGTACGGGCACGACCTCCGTCAAACCTCCCCCACTACTCAGCACCATTCCTGAGGTGTCTCCCTGGGCATGGAGAGCTAAGGCACCTTGGTTGACGAAGCATAACGAAGGCACTTGAAACTTCTCGAATAACATCTTTAAAAAAGGCAAATTAGAAACAACAAAACACTGGTAATTTTGTGTATTGCCTTCCTGCATAGAAATTGTTCATTCATAGGGAAATAAAGATTGCTTCCCAGTAGCGTATCCAGCTGTTTGTGCCAGGAATGGCAAACAACGTCTGAACCGTCTTAAAACCGTCGGAAAAACACTATTTCCTTTTGTTTTTTATGACGCCTCAAATGCCGCCGGGGGGGGGGGGGGGGGGGGGGGGGGGGCAGGTTCGTGTGGTGCGTCTGTTCGTTTTTGTCTGTTTTATCGTTGTGTAATCCATGTTGTTTATTATTTCACTGGTCAATTGGTGACTGTTGAGCTCAGATTAGTGGTTAAAGTTGTCATTTTCTTTTTTATTCCCCCCGCCCCGTCAAAAAAAAGGAACTGCCGCGCGGCCCACCCAGCCAGGACAGTCTTCCAGCCCGTCAAAATTTCGAGGACTTATGCAAGTTTATTGGGCTCCGTGCGTCGAATGAGGGCGCTGTCCACGTAGTAACCGCGCTTAAATCACTGATCTCTATATATATTTTATACATGGAGATCAGTGGCTTCATGGGCAGTACGTCGCTATAGTATTACGCACCGCGCTCCTCGTTCATTTGATACTCGTATGTGGGATTGCTTTGTCTGTTTGCCGACTCTCGATAATTGCGTTTTTAATAAGAATATCATAGCGGGAACCAGACACTTAAATTAAAGTTAGGTAAGATGGCGTCGATATTGAACCCCAACTCGCCTTTTCTGTCCGCCTATCTCGTTCGTGCGCTGCTTACACTTTAGGATTGCATGTGATTTCGATAGTGGAACCATTTACATACGAGCGCTATGCAGGACGATGACTTTTGTTGTTGGCCGGTCGTCAGCGCCGCGGTGCGGTTTATGCGCCGGTGCGGCTAATACGCCAACTTTAAATCTTAATTTGCAGATTTTTGCATGCTGCGGCTTATACTCCGCGCGGCCTATATTCCGAAAATTACGGTATGTGGCGATTCGCAGTTGGGTGTGATTGGAGCCCGGGCCATCAACACGTACAGGAAGGAACACTGATTATATACTGGATAGCTCCTTGACCGCTGCGCGCAGTACAGACTATTAAAGCCAGTAGCTGTCATACCACTGATCTCTATGTAAGGAGAACGAGGGTGAACGTAGGTCCTGGGGACAAGGCCGACAATCCCATTGTATTGAGAGTGTTAACATGGCGGTCAGTGGCTTCAACTTGAACGGCCAATGCGCTATCCCGTTTACATACAGATCAGTGGGAAGGAATCAGATAACAAGTACCGGTGTCATATGACAAAAGGTCGATTGATACTGCACTAGTAATGTGACAAGCCAAGCAGTTGGATTGAAATGGTCTTCGTCTGATAGTTTTGAGGGGCTGGAACTCGCAGTATTCGTCAATATCATTCCAGTAATATGTTCTTTGAAATTGCCAATTTAAATGTTTAGATTTAAAAGAACAAAATGGCTGCTGTTCAGCAAAACAATTCTGGCTGTAAATCAGTTACCTGCAATAAGCTCAAAATAAGATATGCATGCAAAATTATTCCACGAGTAACTTTCCAATGGAAAGTGGCAGTTAAAACCAAACGTGTTCACTGCTTTGCTAATAATGTGCAATCCAGTTTAACGTCAGCATCTCAAATATGATCGTCGTAACTTTGGTTTGGCGGGGTCCTGGGCAGAAGCCATAAAAATATATTTCCTAACATAAGAAAAATACCTTATAAAAAGACCAATGTTGTATAATTGTCACGAATTCATATGCGACCTGGCAGAACAAAATAAGCGGAAATTCGCACTGTGGTTTTCTAAGGGCGGATCCAGAACACATTTCCTTTTTTGGGGGGCCCAAATTTTTGTTTTCCCTCGAAAAAGGGGGTTCCAAAAAAAGTGCACAAATCACAGATAAAACGGAGGGATTTTGCTTTACTTTCTTTTATTTTGTTCTTTTTCGTATGTGGGTGCCTTTTTGCGACGTCAGTTAATATTGGAGGGGGGGGGGGGGGCATGACCCCTTTGGCCCTACCTGGATCCGCCGTTATGGTTTTCCCGAGTTACAAGCACAAACAACAATTATTCAATGAAAAATCTATTTTGCGATTTTACCAACTGTATATTTGAAAAACCCTATTATATCATATCCCAAAATTGTTAAACTGAATCTACTCTTACTGGAAATATTGTTTGTGGGATGTCCTTTTTGCACTCGGGTTAAAGTGTGCACAGTGTGCACTTTCATTTTCTCAAAACAAGGAGTCAGTCAAGACTCTGACAACTCGGGGGCTAGGAGGAATGCCATTATACTACAACACATATCAAATTAAAGCGTTTAACCTGTAGTTTCAGGAAATACCATAATCTTGTTTTTCAAATTGTGCTACTTTCCGCACATTTCTTGGGAACAGGTCACATATGAGCGGGTTAAGCTATACGATAGAGGACTTGGGACAAATGGGGATTAGGGATAACAATGACCCCGAGGACCTGAGCCATAATACTCGGAAGAATTTCGTGTACAAACCTTATGGGAGCTGTTCGGAAAAACAAAGTACAAACAAAGGGAACAAAATAAGGGTTCCATTCATGGTCCTCTAAGTATAGTAAAACACATATCTGTGTTTATGATGTAAATCGAGGACACACCCCTGACGCCACGTCGGTGAATTGAGGTTAGGTGTGTAATCAAGCACGTCCTCCATTGAGAATCGTGTACAAAACCAATGAGAGCCGTCGGAAAAAGGTAAAGTACAAACACAGGAAACCGTCGAGAGGAACAAAAGAAATCCTCGATTTACACTATAAACAAACGCACATACACATATCGGCAATCGCGGACCTCCTATTGTCCCTCTTTTGTTTATACTTTAACTTTTTCGGAAGGTCTCCCATAATGTTTTGTACACGATTTTCAATCGTGGACGTGGGGTTAATCGTGGACCCCTTTGTCTAAGCCCTAACCATTTTGTTCCTAGTCCACGATTGCCAGTATTTACACACGCAAACGTGGGTTGGTTATCCTTTACGAATGAGGACTTGGGACAATGGGGGATTAGGGATAACAATGAAACCGAGGACTTGGGCCGAGTCTTCGGGAGAATTTCGTGTACAAACATTAGGAAACAAAGGGAACAAAAGAAGGGGTCTATTCATGGTCCTCATAAGTATGGTAAAACACGACTGTATGTGTATGTGTGAGTGTGTATATATACCGGCAATCGTGGACTAGGGACAAACGGGTTAGGGCATAGACAAAGGGTCCACGTTTGACCGAACGTCCACGATTGAAAATCGTGTAAAAAACATATGGGAGACCTTCCGAAAAAGTTAGAGTATAAACAAAAGAGGAACAATGGGAGGTCCGCGATTGCCGGTATTTACACACTTGTGTGTGCACATATGTGTACTCATTCATCTAAAGGACGTGGAACAAAAGAATGATGTAAGAGGACAATGGGGTGTTCGAATCGAGGACCGTCCTCGATTCGTAGGCGTGTACAAAACTAATGGGAGCTGTCGCGAAAAAGTTAGAGTATAAACAAAAGAGAAACAATGGGAAGTCCTCGATTTACACCATACACACATGTGCACCTATATTCGGTACCCTGTGGAGACATGAACACAATAGGAACAAAGAGACTGAATAGGTCTCCACTAGGCAATTGTATGGGTAGATGTACATGTGTGTGTGGGTTTTTTTGTTTTGTACAGGCACCCTGACACAGGCTGATACCTCATCAGGCCAGTTCACAGTCGGTCTTCTGTATGAATTACATCTGGTCCATCCTAGTGGATTTGTTTTCCACAGGCTCCAATTCACAGCTGATCTTCTTTATACAAGTGTGGTCCGCCTCAAAGCAAAACACATGGGAACAAACAAACAGTAAAGTAACCATAGCCGGATGAGTAATTTCTTAGGAATTCAAAGATTGTTTTACCTCCATGCATTTTCCCCGCTGTTCTTTGGCCGTCGATGCATACTCGCTGAGGAGTAGCGGGTGTTCCTGAGGTGCAACGTTCAGCAATGACGTCAGCACGTATGCCCAGATTTGCTCCAAGTCCTCCCAATTTTGAACCACGCCCTCTGAAACATGAAAATCTTCAAGAGGTCAAGTCCTTGGATTGGGCGTTGTCCGTTAATAGAAATGGCCTGTCCCAGTCCCGCGCATAAATCATATAGTACGGTATTAGTTGGCGTCACCAGGATTTGTTTCTAGAAGGGAGGGGGAGGGGGGCAAAATAAAAAAAAACTTTTTACACCCCGGACGCCTATGTTGTTAAATGTGCAATAAATTAACAGTAATATGACACCTCGTCTTCTTTTTTATTGTTTTTTATTTTGTTCTCCATTTTAATTTTTTGTTTGTTTGGGGGGGGGGGGGGGGGGAGGTTACCCCTCCCCCCCCCCTTCCGCGACGCCCATGATTAGTATAAGCTCTCTGATCAATATTATCTCTTGCTATATGAAAGCTGAAATGGAGCTGGCTTTCAAATCCTCTTAGCAAGTTGCACGGATCCGCAAGCGCAGATAGACGAATAGACTATTATTTTGCGCGTGTAACTTCGTGCTCTGCCGCTAAGCCCACGTATTGGATCCGGAAGTTAAAGAGGATGTTGATTGCTAAGTGAAAGCTGCATGCGTCCTTTTGTAGTTTTATCTAGATGAAGGTATATTACAATGAAATAGGCAATTACTTCTGCCATGAAATAATACAAAGTTACTTTTGGAACCCTTTTTTAAAAATCAAATCCCGTCTAGCCCGCTGGTGCCATTTGTCTGAAAGTCGTCGCTGGGGGCAGCTAACAAATCGTAAAAATATGACGCGCATTCGGAGACCTTGAATAGGAAAATAAACGTGTAAAAATTGAACCTAAACAAATTGCAATTATTTTTGGAACATTGATTTCTTAAGAAAATCACCCCGAAAAAGGCCTTTGTAAAATTATTACCAGCATATCAATTTATAGAAACTGATGAATCACCTGATGTAAAAAGAAATATCGTGCCAAAAATTGGCCTCTCACTTCCGAAAATCTAAAACACATAGGGACTAGTGAAAATCTGTGTACTCGTACAAAGATGAAAACATTCTGAACTAATTGTGTGGCAATCATTAGGTAAAAACTTAAAGTTAAATGGAAGAATAAATTGTTTTTATAACTAAACGTACAGGAATAAACGTACAGGACTCATTAGCATTTTTTAACAAAATATAATGTGACCATTGATCAGGACGGTGAATTAAACTGTAAGTGAGACACTTAAGCCAGCCCGGCTTAATTTAGAACCCAATCGGCTGTAGGTAAATCTTCGCAAGTTTTGTTCTCACGCATGTACGCGATGTGAAAACAAGCGTAAATGAACAAGGAGACCTAGGAACAAAAATACCGATTTGAAAGCTCGTGGATAAAAATCGTTTTTACCCATCGTCAAGTATTTTCCCCCACTTTTACTTAAAGAATCCGTAGGCAAAACTCCAGTGTAAACATTTTTTTGTGTGGTTACGGTTAGAAATCATTCTGGGAAAAATTATAACAAAAGAAAGGGCAACCCAGTGCAAATTGCCCATAGGCGGGCCGCGCGAGGTCTCCGGAATCCCTTCGCGTGACCTTTTACTTTTAGGCTCTAGGCCTATAGAGTACCGAAGTGATGACGCGTACGTCAATGCAATGTTTGGAACCAGAATACTTTTGTTATTTTGTGTCAATGTGTTTGCATGCCTGGCTGTTAACAAAGGAACAGTCGAAATCTCCATTGTTTGGAGCCAGTTGTCGCGCCAACTGACGTCAGACTTCGGTACTCTATACATACCGTACCAAAGGGGGAGGGGTTTCAACGTCCAGCCGCGCAGTTTCAAATGCCAATCGTTTGGTAATGCACCGTTATGTGAATCGCCGCCACTATAGACCATTCAATTTAACATTGACTAGCAAGCTATGTTCACCGATTTTATCGCGATAGGTCAATTTATCTAGTTCGGAAGAATAAATTAAGGTTTTACCTGACGACGGGTAGTCAAGCGAAAGCAAACTCGTCCGTCTCGTTGCCTCGTAGCCGATGTATGTAGACCTCTTACCGGGCGCCACCCCGCATGGGTGCCTGCCGACCACCGACGGCAATGTGAATCTAGGCTGGACGTCACCGGAAAAACCCACTTTGAGCATTTCAGATCCATTGTCTAAGACTATGACGGCGTTTTGGCTGTACGTAGGCGAGTGTTGCGAAGAAGCTATGGATAGATCGAAGCGAATAAATCAAACAAGGCTGAAAAGAATAAAGAGCAAGGAGAAGGGACTTGGTGGAAAAGGAGGTGAACAGAAGAAAAGAGACGATTGAAATGAAATTTCGAATAGTTAAACTGAACAAAGCACAGCGAAACAAACCAAAAAGAAGAGAGCAAATTGGACAAGACAGGGCAAGGCACACTCTAACAAGAAATGTTTCTGTACCAACTCCAGTGGTAATCTGGTACGTGAAATATTTTATTGAGCGCATTTCCAAATTTATATCGTCTTAATTGCCTCTGCTGATTCAACTGGGTTTATGATCAAGTGTCCCAAATACCAAATATTAGTTCCCCCTTGCGCATGGACTATGTATGACCGTCGCGTATCATACTTTGCTCGCCTCAGCACTGCTAGATCATTTTCTTTATGGGTTGCGATCGTAAAGAGGCCAAAACGCCACTTAATGTGTGGGCTACAAAACACAGAGGTAGAAAAGACAGGGGTAGAAGGTGTGTATTCACATTTTTTTTGATCACGAAAGATGTGGAAGGAAGCACTAGGTACAGGTGAGGAGTTCCAAACAGAAACAGTACAAGGGAAAACGAGAAGAGTATCTCACATTCTAGTCATGGGCGTCGCCAGGATTTATTCTAGGGGGGGGGGGGGGGGGGGGGGGCGGGGAGAAGCACTCACCAGAAAGCAGCAAAGGGAGAAATCACCAGACCGGCCGTGGTTAAATTCGAAAGGGGAGGGGGTGCTGCACATCACTCGGCGCTTTGTTCAAGACCGCGATACCTAGGCCTGTTACATGTAGCCGTATTTTAGGCCCCTTTCAGCAGGTTTCGGGCGATTTATATAAATTCAAACGGACTTCGCAGCTTGTCTTCTGTTGTATTTATTTTGGTTTATTTGTGTCTCTCCCCCCCGCGACGCTCATGCTCACATTACTAGCCTTTTGAACAACAACAGTCATAGGCGCCGATCCCGGGGGCGGGGGGGGGGGGCACTTTCCCCCAATATTTTGGGGAAGGGACGGCTATGGCAGTGTCCCTCCCAATAATGTCCACCTTATTTCTTTTACATGCACCGGTATGCACCAGAATACACAAAGATCAGCACATTTTCAACAAAATTCCCAGTATACCCAAGAGACATTGAGTACAAAACGCTTAACAATTATTGTTGGTTGTGTGCTTCCCCCCCCCCCCCCCCCCCCCAGTGAAAGGATGTGATGAGACAGCCAGGCGAGAAGGTGCCTGAAAGTTTGGACGGGGAAGTAATGATGAAAGGCCACTGGAACCCGTTGCGAAAAATGATACGTTTGTGCAGAATACTGGCCAGTAACGCAGGAACGTCACTAGAAGAAAAAAAAAGTTCTTCAAATGCCCCCGTAGGATATAATCGATGGGTGTGGGACTTCAAAACATTAATTGCTCAGCCGAACAAAACCGAGCTTGTCCAAACCTAGCTACATTCACCCGATCTTCTCAATCAAAGGAAGCGAGAACGGAACAGGATTACGCAAACCTGATCAGTCATGATGAGCCATTCATACACTATAGTTTTGCCAAGAACGGAAAGAACGAAAAAAGGCTACAAGAACAATTTGTACCGGGTATGTAGCCTATGTGATGTGTGCCTGGTTCTGAGCTTATTTGTCCTTAGCAGGAATTTTGATAAGCGGTATTTGCGTTAAGCAGCTCCATGGAATTGAGTCCCATGTAGTTCTTAGGCCGTGTCCGAAACATGATTCTTGTGCGGATACATCTATTGTCCGCATTTGCCCACATATTTGCAACCGGCGAAGACCTAGACCTATAGCTCTAGACACAAGATTCGGAACGCGGTCTTACCTGTATAAGAGCCACTTTGATACCTGGTCTGCGCCCCAGTCTCCGTAGCTTCGGTTTCTGACTTTCTGAAGCCCAAGGGACCCATCTGACCGTGTACCAACGAGCCACTGGGGCTTGAGACGCTTTCTGGCTTCCCATCCCCAGATGGCTTTGGCTGCGACTCGTAGAACTCAATGTCCTCACTCAGTTCCTGCTCTAGAAGATTGCGCCACGTATTGGCTGCAGCATGCACCGAAAGACAAAGGTTAAATTTCCAACATCGGTCTTATTTTCCTGTACATGTAGTTCTACAATTTAGCAACACTGTGAATCCATTGCATGTGATTTTCTACTGAAAGTGGAGTGCGAAATTACCTGGATGTACTTTTAAATGGGTGTGAAAACCCATTTTACATTCCGCATTTGAGGCCTGCGATCTATCGGTGTATCTCAACAGTTACACGATACATTGAGCCTTGAGGGTTTAAAAGCATAAACCTCATTGCGATTCTGGGCCCTGAATAAAATGGACACACCAAATGTCAGAAATTTACCGTGGAAAAATAGACACATTTCCTGCAATTTCCTAACTTTCCACTGTTTGACAAATATACAGAAACAACAAACAAACAAACACCCCAACAAACAAACAGTCAGTACAAATCATACCATTGTTTCCACCAGGAACTTCCCGATGCCGTGCATTCTTCGTGTCTGTCTCCTTGCTACCCCCTGGGTCTAATAGTGAAAGTACATTAAGGTAAATTAATATAAAATGTGACCTGAACAAGAGAATGAGTCACACGTCGTCCCCGGTGTTTTGTTTGGGAAGTTTATTGAGGTGACAGTAAGATTCGTTTTAGCTACAACTCTTTATTGAAAAGACTTTTTGCTGCCAAGTTTTGAAATAATATATGATGATGTGGACAACTGAATTTTGAGAAGAATGCTTGGGAATTTTGCCTTTTCTTACGCACATGGAAAAAAGTGTGCAAAATATGTCATTCTTGTTTTCCATAACAACGGTATGTTTGATCGATATTGCCAGTTTTGCCGATATGTATACCACGATTAAACATGTTTTAATACTGACTTGTAGATAAACATAAAATGTCTTTATAAAGGTCAAAGGTCTAAAGTCAACTTCACTAAAATTCAGATAAATACTTGGGAATTTGTTAACGGAAAAAGCAAGGCATTGGTGTTTTAAATGCCGCTAAAATGCGTTTTAAAGCAGAAATTCAGAAGAAAACATTGGGAGAAGAGAATTGAAGCTTTGATCAATTACATTTGCCATAATCCCATTAAAAACAAATACCCAGCATGATGTTTGGCCCCAAATCTGAAAAGGTATTTGTTGACATGCGACTGATTCCTCTTGGTCAGGTTAGTCCACAGATTTCTACGATACAGTACAAAATTACTGGAGCAAATATCCACATGCAAGCACCGCTTGACGAGATAAAAACCAATCCATCAGTAATGCGGTGGCGTGTAGCTATGCCTGCTTTTTGCTAGATCGATATCGGTATCTCTAAAACAATTCCGGAAGAGATTGTTGGATGACACACAAGAAATGAAATTGGGCTAGAAGGATAAATGAAAGGTATGTGACATTGGGTAAAGTGGGAAATTAACTGTACAATGTTCCATTTGCTGCCTAAAGTCCTCAGTTCAAATGACAAAAATGAGGTATTGCTCAACTGCCTTCCTCGATGACATGTCCCCTTTGGAATAAGTGCACATGCCCTTTGATGTGTGAAAAGTAAAATGACTGCCTTTGGAGAAAATTCAATTATCAAATTCCTTACCCAAGGTAGGAGAGTCCTGCCTGTGGCAGCCCGTTGTGTAGGACCTTACCACGGAGACAACGAAACGGGAACAATTTGGGATTTCTCCGTCCCTGTCTACGTCCTGACAAGACTGCAGGAAACGACTCTTGGCGCTGGTTGTATGATCCTCATCGTCCTCACAACAAACCGCCTTCCCCTTGCCGTCAACTCTTGTCGTATCCTGCTGTGGCCCCGGGCTTCTGTCTTGCTCATCCGATGAGTCGGACTCAACCGAGCTACGAACCGTCTGCACGAACAACCTGGAAGTGTGTATATCGGCGCTGTCCTCTTTGTACTCTAAGAAGCGCGACTTGATGCCCTTGCCGTCAGCTTGATCTCTGGATGCCTTTTCGGCTTCCTGACTTGTTAGTTCGCCTCCTACAGGAGCACTGTCGTTATTCGAGGCGTCTTCTTCGACTTCAGCTGGTATTGACAGTGGTTGATCAATGTCGGGCATGGTTTCCATTGAATCCTCCTCCGATCCATCATTTACAGGCGCATCAGCTCCAGCTTCAGACGCAGGCTTGCTACCGTTTGAATCACTCGAGTCCTGCGTGCAGAGCACCGACAAGACGGCCTTGGCGCCGCCGGCCTCGAGGAAACGCTCTTTGGCGCTCTTTCTACCGCTGTCATCAGACTCCAGTGCAGAGATGGGTACAAAAGCCATCCTGGCATCCGATCCTTCTATCTGCATTGGCTCTAGCGGGGAAGGATGAACCCATCCCTCGGCTCGAGAGAGTTTGTCTGTGTCCAGAGCAGCTGGGGAGAACACGTCGGGAGGATTACTGTCATCATCCGAGTCCCCGTGTGACCAGGGGGGCTGCGGAACAGACAGCGACATGTCATCCTCGAATGCAACTCTTGCGTCCGGGATGTCCATGCTGAAGTGCCGAAGTACGCGGGGTCGCTTGGGCGAGTCTCGGCGATCGCGGTCGATATCCCCGTGGTAGCACCTCTCTACCTCGAACTCACGAGGTGACACTTCCGGGGAGAACGAGACCGATTTCTTCCGGCCAGGCCGCTCCATGCTTCCGCTCCGCTTCAAGATAGATTTGGCATTGCTGTGCTTCCTCTTGACACCGTGGCCAGCGCCAGACGGTGGGGACGGGGGTGCGCTCTCGGCACTCCGCGTGTAGGGAGCAGGCAGTATCGGAGGAATATCGAGACTCTTTGGTCTGATCTTGACAATTTTCCTGGAGGGAACGTTGTGTCCATTACTGTTTTGGTCTTCATCAACTGTCTGTCTTTTGGTAACAGTGAGCATGAGCTGTGGAAAGCAGGACTCCCCGGTAATTGTAGGAGGAACGTCCAGACTATCCATCCTTTTGACCTCGTCCATCTTGACCTCGTCTTTCGGTGGCAGAAGTAGCAGACGAGCGGTCTGACATGGCAGAAGCCCCGACTCGTCTTCGGCGAGCAATGGCGAAACCTCAGTGTTGACCTCCTCACCTGTCTCACTCACACCGTCGGAAATTAATTTTGGTTCCAGTATCAGTGGTCTCTGAGAACTTTCAACAGCAATTTCACTCACCCAAATAAAAGCAGATGTATTGTCGTCGGAACAAACAGCGGCAGCTTCTGGGTAGGCCTCTTCCCCCGCAATAACAGGTGAAACATCGAGACTGTCTCTTGGAACCTGTTGCGAGTCTTCCTGCTCATTAGAAGGCACGTGACTGTCCTCCCCAGTGAGTCTGTCGTTGATCGAAATCCCGCTTGTAGATATCGAAGACACGTTCGAATTGTCCCGTTTGTCCTGGTATGTCTGTTGATCAGAAGTGCCGTACGACGGCGGCGCATCCACCGGTTCCTGACAGGTGGCTCTAGTATGGGTTTCAGCCTGGGGCTGCTGGTGCTGATGGAGGTAGGAGTGGGCCTCTACCACTGCCAGGGAGAACTCGAGCCGTGAGATTTCTTTCCTTGTAGACTCCTCCAGGTTGCTTGGAGGCGAGTGAGGTGGGCCATGACGTCCTATTGGAATGATTCTCTCTTCGACGATTGGCTCGACCTGGATGGATGGCACACGTCTCGTTGTGACTGTGATGTCCGTGTGAAAATCGGCCCTATTTCCGGTTTCGCCTGGGGAAAGGAATCAAACGAAACACGGAACATTATCACCATTTGAGATATTCGCAGATGGCATTTCACTACATTTAGAAAACAGACTTGTACACATTATGTCAATATTTAAGGAAGAAATCAAATAATGAAATGCTCTCCATCACCTGGAAAGTTATACTAACTTTAAATTCATATTTATTATTATATTAATATAGGTTTTCTCGGCCAATTTGAGATGTTTTTCTGATCATTTTTTGTTATTGGTCATTAAAATTAGCGTGGGTTTTACTCATCTGATCAAATTAAGGTTTCCTTTTCACTGTTTGGGCATTCAATTTCAATTTTTAAGCACCCAAGATTTTGTTCCTTATGTTCGTTTTCGTTTCGGGGCATTCTATTTCGTTTTGGTGCATTCAAGACTTCATTTGTCGCATTGTTATACATTGAGTTTTGTGACATCCTTTGACGGTTGAAGCATTCAAATTCGCGAACGTCGGTGTGCATTTGACGTTTGACCATGCTTTTCTTTTCTTATTGTTTATGGGCAATCATTTTCATCAAATGGTCATTCAAATTAATAAGATTGTTTAATTGATATATTTTTCCATTGTCATGATGTAACGAACTAATGAAATAAAAAGGTCTAAGGAATTTTCTTTTTCACTGTTGATCTTTGTTTAAAGTTTGACCAAAATAATTAGGGGCATCTGTATGTTAACTTTTTAACTTTGTTTACTCTTCTTTTTCGTTCTGATTCCCCATCGATCTCTTCATGTGCAAGACATCGGGGCATGCATGTTTGGCAATGGCTATAACCATTGGGGAAACTTCTCTTGGGGAATTTGTTTTCTTGTTCCGATTCCATAAGACGATCACACCTCCCCTTCCGTAGGCTTGCCATCCTATTCTCTGACGACTTAGTTGAGAAATAGAGGTGTGCATCTACGGATTGAAGACGTCAGATATGATTTACGTTGAGATTTACTCAGATTTTTATAGGAATACGGACATGCAGGAATGTGGACATGCCGGAAAGGATGCTTGAAAAAAGGTGAAATATGTTTGCCCATTAATGAAAATTAATGCCCGATCAACCCCTTACTGCTGGTCCAGACGAAATTGAATGAACAATACGATGCTTTCAATTTGAATGCATCTTTTACAGGCACGAGTGAAACTAAATAACGATAGAATGCTCGGATAATGAAATTTAATGATTATATTTTAATAGTCGAACGAGGATCATTCAATTTAAATCTAAATTAAATGAGCCAGGCGTTAAAATGAACGAAAACATGGTGAAATTGGCGGGGAAAACATATGCTATTATTATTATATTATTATAAATAATATAGGTTTTCCCGGCCAATTTAAACAAAAAATTCATTCAATTTAATACCCGGCTCATTCAATTTCGTTTGAAAATGAATGCTCCGTTGCATCAGCATTCAACAGTCAAAAGGAGTAATTCCATTTCAGCAGTTAGCATTCACTGGCCAAATAAGATCATTCGAATTCACGAGGTCGCAAAGATCATTCAATTTCGTGAAAGCCAGCAGTAAGAGGCTGGTCAACCATTCAATTTCATCATTTGGCAAACATTTTTTAAATGTTTACATTCAAATTCGTTTCTATGGTATGTGCTTTCTGATTCGTATTTAAATTTGACGTGGTCCGAACATTAGCAGAAATACAGAAGAAAACATAAAGACCACGTGCAAACTATCACAAGGCTATAGCGAAAGACTTTGTTTTCATTTCAAACTTATCACCATAACTTTTCAAACTTTACTTAACAGTCTTCTAGATACAGGGTACAGGCTTTAACTTTAATCATGGGGTAACAAAGCAAAAGGAACAATTATTGCAATTAAGACACTACGTACACATGACGTACATGTAAATGAAATGCAAACAACACCGAAACGCATCTAACAAAGAAAAACTCAAGTGCCAGTAAAAGAGCTATTGCCAGCTTCCTCGAATAAACAAGCCATAACTCATGTTTAATTTGAACGCACAGAATTTGAAATTCATTGCCCATAAACGAAAAAGAAAACAAAAACTAGCAACAAATTCATGTGCGCTTCGATGAGTCTTAATTTGATTTCATCAATATGATGATATGTAGTAGAAATTCAACTGAAGATTGGTGAAAATGTAGTCTTGAATGCCTATAAATGAAATAGAATGACTAAAACGAACCTGAATGAAAAGAACGAAATCATGTGTGCACAAACACGAAATTGAATGCAATAGTAGCTAAAAAGAAACCCTAGTTTGGTTGAATTAGGAGGAAATGCGTGAATTTGAATGCGTGTAAATTGAATTAATTTGTGATGAAACTGGCCGGGAAAACCTATATTATAATATTATTACAGGCATAGGCCCTAGTTTAGCCCCTGAGCAAAATGTAATTACTAGTTCCTTTACACACACGACAATTTATATAGGATGTAAAGGGTCTGTGTTCGATAATCACATAATTAAAGAAGCTGTATTTGAGGTTTCTCTCGAGGTTGGAGTGCCATGCGCCGAGATATACCCTCAAAACCACTGCGTTACTACGGAGTTAAACCTCGAATTACCACTTCTGTTATTCCACATTTCCCTCCAATCTTTCTCTATGGTTTCACAAAGCTATCCTGCAAAAGCTGAGCCCAATGTGAAAAAAATCCCGGGGCGGTATCAATATTTTGACGTAAGTAGTGTTTTAACTCCAGGATCCCAAAATACGTGGGGCTCTATGGAAAGCGCGTAAAGCAACAAGGGCGCGTTCTCCATTCGCTTGCCCGGTCCAAATTTCGTCGCACTTAGGAACAGCACATTAAAAATTATAACCATGGCTATAAAATAGAATATAATACGCAGCCCCGCCTGGCACATGTTCACGCATATAACTGTAAAACGGCTACTCTCGACAACATAATATAGCAACTGCTATTTTGTGAAAGCTTACATTCCATTGGACTCGGTTTTTATTATTTGATTTTTATCTCATTTTGGGTTTGTCTTAACTTCAATTCTATCTCCAAGGGAATCCGCCCGAGTCCTACCGTATCCTGTTATTCATACGCTACCATAAATGTAGACCTTCAGTTACAACTTCGTTATAATTCACCTTTCTAACTTACAAAGGTTATGTCGATCACAACTCAAAGGCATTTGGGAAATTTTCGCAAAAGCCAAAAGAATTCAGCGGTATGAAATGTGAGCAATTATATATATGAATTAACGCAGGATGGATGTTACGGAATGATACATAAACGTCCCCCTGAAAATATCCCACAATTTAAAGACACAAAACCCAATGTAACGAAAACGATATGAAACAGACACTCACTGAGTGCGACACAGGAACACCCCCCCCCCCCCCCCCCGTGCATCCGCTTTAAAAGAGAAATGCGAGCATTTTCCGAATAGCAGCGATGATCGTTTAACAACTTGACACTGGTAACTTCGTAACCCTTATCGCTGACTGCTTCCCTGACGTCAATACGAACCCCGGCCTTAGGGGCTGTCGCTACCTCTACCCTGCAGACGGAATGTGCATTGTCGGGTTGACTTCCCAGTTATTGAATTGTGCGAGATGTTTGAGGTTGGAACAAACATCCCAGCTATTTTGATCTTTCCTACTTAAAATGGTCGGGGCGCCCGGCACAGGAACTGTTAAATTTTTGACCGTAATGATAAATAGCTTTTATAACACCCTACAAACATGAAAGCACGTTGTAGTGAATTTCAAGAATTATAACATACCTGTGGACTTCAGGGTAAGCATGGATCTGCCAACTACGAATACATGGCACAGCTTGTTTGTCTGCCTGTCTGTTCGTTTTGTTTATTTTGACATGTTCCAGGAGCACATTTTCGGCTAACCAATATCAGTCACAAATAGGCCTCATGTAGACATACAGTTAAGCCGGTGGAGTTATATTATACTCAAATCCCATTTTTAAAGTTAATATATATTTGCAAACATCAGAAAGCGATGGTCGGTCGAACATCATTTTTTTTCAAATATACTACACCCAATTTACCAACTTTAGTCAGTCCACGTTTTGGGAATTCGCTACACATCCTGATAATTCCCTGACGTTTTGTCTGAAGTAGGGTCAGGGAACCAGACTCAAGAACAACATCTGTTCTCTTTGTTTTTCCAGCATCTATGCACACACAACTTTAAGCAGGTCAGTGTTACAGCATTTGCTGTAAAATACTGAAATCCAAATCCATTCATTTCTGAAAATTAAACCAGAAGCAAATGTTGTATACCTTTAATTCCATAAGAATAAAACAAGAATGTAACTTGGGGACGTCAATGATAGATCGTGTTAAAATTGGTTGTCGATATTGCATTTCCGTGTGAACATTACGCCAAGGGTACGAACCGTGCAGCAACAGAGCAGTCCAAAGTATAGAGAAATCCGACCTTCTGTCATTGGCCTGTACTGGTCCGACTCAAGCTGCCATTGCTTGGGGCCTCCACATACCATCATTTTGTCAACTCCAACTCTGGGTGACTGAATACAATCAATGCTTGCAGTCATACGAATCATAGCTTTATACTGTACAGGCGTGGAAAGCGGCATAGCGGCATTCGTCCTGCGTGGTTGAATTCGTCTGTGGGTCATTCCATAAATTTGGGGGTCCAAAAGGGTGACATTTTTGGTGTCCCTGTTACATAGCGTATGGGATTTTGCAATTCAGGACACATTCTTTAATATGCCTTTTATCGCCAAAAGTGATTAGGCATATGTAAAACAAATTACCTGCTAAACAAGTATAAAATAGTGTGAAGTCTATTTTAATGTTACTTGATGGGAAATTGCATAGGTTAGGTGTAACAGGGACACCCAAAAATATCACACTTTTGGACCCTAATGACCCCTAACGAAAATGTACAATTTAACAATGAATGGGGGTCGGTGAGCAGGGTACAGGCTAGGGTAGGGTGAGTGAACACCCCCACTCCCACTGGGTCATTTCTATTGTTTCTGTCGATAGTTCCGCCAGCACGATTTGAAAGAAAACAGATACAAATGATTTAACACTCAACAGAGCACCCAAAGGAAAACAAATATCTCCTACAAGGGGCCAATTTCATAAAGCTGCTTAAGCACACACAAAAATGCGTATACACAAAGACCCTTGCTTGGTAAAATCAGGTTACCAGTAAAGGGATGAGTTACCGTACATTTGGGCTCGGGCTATATTTAAGGACTCGATCTACAATTAGGTAAAGGGATGGGGATGCGTCTAGGGCTCGGGCTAGGGCTTGGATCACAAAGAGATGCATGGGGCTGCATATTTAGGGCTGGAGTTACATTCAGGGCACGGGCTATAGTGAGGTAAAGGGATGGGGCTACATCTAGGGCTTGGGCTACATTAAGGGCTTGGGCGGTTGGGCCACAGTAAGGTAAATGGATGGGGCTGCATATCTAGCTATGGGGCTGGGGTTACATTTAGGGCTCGGGCTATAGTACGGTAAAGGGATGGTGCTACATCTAGGGCTTGGGGCACATTTAGGAGTCCGGCCACAGTAAGGTAAATATATTGGGCTACATAAATTATCTAGGGCTCTAGCTACATTTGGGGCTCGGGCTATAGTAAGGGCTCGGGCTACATAACGTTGGGGTACATTTAAGGCTACATTAAGGAATGACGGAGCTACATTTGGGTTTCGAAATATAGTTAGCAACATCACGTTGGCCCTAATACATCGGCGATTACTCTTTGTATTCTTAGCGCTTCCAACCATGAAGAAATAATAAGTTCAGGTTACCATGTTCCAGCATTGTCAACTACACGTTTGCTGCGTGCAAGTCATGGATTAAAGAGGTATGAGTAAAACGTTTTAGAAAAATAAGAAAGCCCGTGTATTTTATATGTTGCTTTGTGATTGTGTATGCACCCAAAATCATATAAAATTAAGCAATAACTGTAATAGTGCTTTAACGCTTTATAAAAAATCTCAAAGCGATTATTAGCCCAAAGTCATCAGGCCATAAGATCAGTTACGCAGCCGCTCGAGATAATAGCGCAAACTAGTTCTATTCCTTCATTTGTACCTATTTATAATCCTGGTGGAGAGAGGCAAATGTAGTTGTGTGTCTTGCCGAAGCACACAAGCAACATACTACCCAGTGAAGTTCGAACCCACATACCGCATGTGAGACACCGTAACTATTGAATACCAGTTCGTTGTGTGATTGAACTCATACCACACAGCCTTGTGGTTTCGTTCACATAGAGAGTGCGGCCCGGATCGGACAGCGGAAAACGTCAGTGATTATTGGTAATCAGAGAGAGATTCAGGCTGCAACGATACCCTCGCTTCCCAGCGGGGAAACGCACGTCATAGCTCCTCCATGCACGTAATACACGCTGCTGGCTAGAAACAGAAAACCCGCTATGTACCCAGAAAGGGACGACAGAAATGACTCGTCTCCATCTGGAGAACATTCGCCGGAAGACGCGACCACGTTAAGCCAGCTGTGCCGGGGATCAGAGTCCGTCGGACGCAGACAATGATCTGCTCTCGCCAAGAAAGATGTGGAAGGCATCAAGAGATTCTCCCAGAAGCAAAGGAAGACATATCTGACTTCGTCAGAGTCATTAGCTTGGAGAGTCATCTAGGGCAGTCAAGGTGGATAAATATTTAGTCGGGATGACTGCACATCTGACCAGCAGGCGTGCAATTATAGTAGCGGACCAGAAGCGGCCGTCAGAAACATCAGTTTGTCCGGATGAGTGGGAAGGTCGGCCTTGAGTTTCTTTTTAAATCAATTATTAAAACACATGTCGGCTCCACGTGTTTAATTAATAAGTAAAGTTGTAAGGATCGAAATAGCTGCGAAGAGGCTGTAAATGCACAAGCTATCATCGCAGCAATCGAGGGGAATACCACAGCCGGATCCGGGACAAGAATCTTGAGATGAAAAATGAAAGATTCCAGTAGGGCTTATCTAATTTCGGAGATAAGGCAGCCCGTTATATACGTCTAGCGAGAATCAGACAACGGTATGATGGTCGTTGCAAAGGAAACAGTGATATGGTGTTGGAGTATATTAACGTAGCAATTACTTTGAATTTAAGTATTGGGTAGGGTTGGTCACACAAATATATAGGACACATGAATGAAGGTGTTTGTTGCTTAAACCCTAAAATCCAACATTCACAACGACCACAGTTTACATGACAATGCTTGGTTGTCATTTACTTTCATTCTCTAGATTTTAAACGGCGATAACACACTTTCTTGACCATAATGTGTAATTATTCAAATAATTCCACACATAAAATTATTTTGTTTGGCAAAAATAGTCGAAAAATCGCATTACATCTCCTTTCGTATTCAAAGATTGAAATTGTTTGCGTGAAACCATGTCTTCATCATGGCGGGAAAAGCTGAATATAAAGCTAACTCACGACAATATCCAGTTAGTAGTGTATAGTAGGTTATCGTAGCACTTGTACGCTGTACCTGTAATAATATTTATGGATTTGCTTTACTCGAACACAAAATACTAAAACATCCAATCTCTCTTTTTGGGGTTCAGGAGTCCTTATTGTTTATTTATTTACAATTTAAAATAAGTTATTTATAATTTATATAATTATGTAAATTAGTTTAATATTTGCAGTTAAATACAGATTAATACATACATTGCCATAACATGTTCTTTTAAAAGATTGAGTTTGTTTCCATGGCAATATGACATTTTCCCCACCGTAAACATAAAAGCTTACATCAGTTTACTACTTCCCAATCACTGTCAAGCTATTTGGGCTTTAACTGAAAACAGTTATAGAAATTGCCTTTTGTTATCCAACCAATCAAAATCATCCTCTGAATTACCAGAAAAATCAAAATTTAACTATTACACCTTTAAATATAACCTTGTTAACAATTCAGAACACAATATAAAACTGTTTGATATTATCATGGAACATTTCCCGGAATAAACTGAGATAATTGCGTAGATGGATAAAAAGAGCCAGTGTTTGTGTGGGGAAACACGCCGTTGGAATGGAAAAATAGAGCTACTGAACCGAAGAGAAAGAGAGAAAGGTGGCTGATGAGGTGGTGGTGGGGTGAAAAATCTCAGCAAAATGTTGCTGTTACTCCCAACAGTGGTGGAATCGAGAATGATGACGCGACGCCAAGCACTTTATGTTAATGTAAACTTTCCACGAATGAACGGCGGTCATTTGCGCGTTCAGCGTGTGACGTAAAAATAAACAACAACACCGGGTACCAGGCGCGCTTAACAGATTAACATACGTGTACCAGCGGTATGCCATCCCTGCATGCCAACTACTGTGAAGGCAAAGCGACACTGCACCATGGAACAAAGAGCATGAATCTTCACAAAAATTCTCGAGGTATCCGCGCGTCCATAAACCTGATTAAACTTGCGCTTAATCTTCATGTATTAAGTTTCTACCACTTATAAGGCCTTTTCACACACATGAATGAAGGTGTTTGTTGCTTATTCCCAGGCAACCTTTTTCCCAAACCCTAAAATCCAACATTCAGACGACCACAGTTTATTTGACAATGGTTGTCATTTACTTTCATTCTCTAGATTTTAAACGGCGATAAGGCAATGGAGTGCCGAAGTGTGACGTCATTTCGTCACAGTTTTCACGAACAGACGAATTTATCCTTTCCGCACTAAACTAAAGTTACAAGAAAATCAGGTTTTAATCTGCTCACTTTTAAAATTAAAGATATTACCTGCATTTATACCACATATTGATTCAGTGTTGACACAATGTTAAAGTTCAGTTCTCGGTCTTTCACAAGTCATTGGCAACTGAGCGATAGGTCAATTAATTACAGAGATATTAATTGATTAAAACCCTCCTATGCAAACATACATTCTGAGCCATGTTGTTGTATGGGTCAAAATCAGTCAAGGTGATTGTTTTTGACCCTCCTGCCATAGTACAAAACCACATGTAATCTGATCATGTCTGTGTAAAAGTATAGCAGGGGAGGTGGAAGAAAATGTTGACTGATTTTGACCTTTTAAACAGTAGGAGGGTTTTAATAAATTTGTCTCTTCGTGAAAACCCAATATCCAATTCCGGGCAATTTTGCCCTTTACAACCCAACGCGGAGTTCGAAATCGTCTCTTCGTGAAAATCCATTTTCTGGCAATCTTGCCCTTTTCAGTCATAGCGTATATTATGGCTGAGAAGAGCAAAATTGCCAGAAAATGGATTTTGGGTTTTCACGAAGAGACGAATTCGAACTCCATGTTATACAATAGGATTGTGAATGGCAACATTGCCCGAAAATGGATATTTGGGTTTTCACGAAGAGACAAATGACACTCTGTGGGGCAAAACGGGCCATATCTCGCTTCTGAGTTTTCACGAAGAGAAACATTTATTATTCAATTAATAACTCTGTAATTAATTGACCTATCGGTCAGTTGCCAATGACTTGTGAAAGACCGAGAACTGAACTTTAGCATAGTGTCAACACTGAATCAACATGTGGTATAAATACAGGTAATATCTTCAATTTAAAAAGTGAGCAGCTTAAAAACCTGATTTTCTTGTAAACTTTAGTTTAGTGCGGTGAGGCAAAATTCGTCTGTTCGTGAAAACTGTGACGATTTGGTAACTGGTCATGGAAACTGGTTCTAAACAAACTTTTATCTTGGCTGTTGAGTGCCGCACATTGTAAAAATGGTTTTCTTTTGATATCAAAGCATGAATCCGTATCGCTGTCTTCGTTAATAACCAGTCATTAAATTGAATACAGGCATGACGATCGCTTAATCTTTCTAGAGAATGCACGCTGACGTCATCCCTTCGGTACTCTATTTTACACCAACAAATGGCAGGAGTGGGATTTGAACCTGTGATCTCCTTATTATAATAAATATTTTTTTGGTAATAAATAAAAGATTTATTAAACCCTTGAAACCCCAAAAAAAACGTTCAAGAGAAAGGGAAAGAGATATTTTCAGCTTTAGGGGTGGGACAAAAAACAAATAAATTATCATATGGCGGAAAACAACGACATGCGGTGGAGACTTCAATGCTAACGATTGAGAAATGACTTGATTTGATTTGATTTGATTTGATTTGATTTGATTTGAAGCTTACTGTGCATGAAGATGCCAGTAAAGAAACCAATCGTATTGATAAATATTTCCGTCTGAAATTCTGTCATCTTCGAGAAAAGTGTATCTGAAGACATCGAGAAACTGCGTGGCATATTTCTATTGAAAAATCGAAATTAGCACATAACGTACACGGAACGGTTTTCACTATTTTCTCTTGAATCGATGCGAATTGACCACCGGCTTTCACAGGTTTTGTTCATGTATTTGTACATGTTGAATCGCACAAAGTATAAAGACTGCCTGCAAAACGGTTATGCCACTTCCAATGCTTTGTCATACCATTAAAACCAATTCCATATCTCGGTTCCAGGCAAAATTTGAACCCGGATCACATGGGTGGAAGGCGAAGAAACCGCTAATGTCAATCTGACTCATAAAGCTATAGACCATTATGCCCTTTGTTTACATCTAAACGGCCCTATATTCAAATGTACCGGTGGTATGGGCACACAACGTGTTTTGTGTAAATTTGGTTAAGGACTGACATGAAAGGTCACATAATTCAAAGGCGATCTGACCTGCAACGTCATTTCTGAACCAAATTTTATGCAAAACACAATGCGTACGCATACCGCCGGGGAAAACAGTCTGCATAACCATACTGTAAAAACCAACGGCTAACACTTTTTTAACACTTCAACGCGTTAATATTAATACTTTACACGTAAAGGTATAGGAGGCGTTGCACGCGATTGACACTAAACACGTTTTGTTAATGATTATTAACATTCTAAAGTGTTAATATCTACCTAAATTAACACTTCAAGCGTTGATAATCATCAACACCAATGCCTATTTTAACGTGTTTTAGTGTTAATCGCGTGCAACGCCTCCCATACCTTTACGTGTAAAGTATTAATATTAACGCGTTGAAGTGTTAGAAAGGTGTTAGCCGTTGATTTTTACAGTGCATCAGATAAGCGATTCTTCATTACCTTTAAGGTCTGGCTCTGTGAATAGCTAACTGTCGAAACAGAGACGACCACAATCGTCAGATCTTTATGTTGTTGGCCCGATGATCGGTCCGTGCGTGACTCATGCGCATGGAGCGACACCAAGAATTTGTGCATGACAGCGGTATGCTGATACCAGTATCGTATAATCATGCCCCATCCCCAGGAGGAGACCAGAAATAATGCGGCATCAGAGCAGCCAGCACTGTTCGCCGGAATTCCTGGGTCAGAGTTTGACGAGGAACCTAGCGTGGTGTATATTTTGTTACGGGTGGGCGTGATTGATTTTGTTTCTCTTTGAAAATAGGAAGGCAATTTTCGTTTTGCTTTTTTTCTAAATGCAGTATATACAGCATTTGCTTTTGCTGCAATTTTTTAGAGATGAATGGATTGGTGGGGGGGGGGGGGGTGTATTTTATAGCAAATACTGTAAACACTGACCTGTTTAAAATTTTGTAATCGTAGATGCTGGAAAAGAAAGAGAAAAAAGTTGTTCTTGTAGTCTGGTTCCCTGACCCTACTTTAGACAAACGGAGCAATTTAAAGATTCCGTGAAATTATCAGGCGGGGTTAAAATTTTTTCCAGCGATGGTCGACCGACCATCGCTGGAAATTGATACACAAAATGTTTGCTTGAAAATGACAACACTGAGCACACTATAGGTGCCTTAATTTCACAGGATGCTTGAGACTATTATTACTTAATAAATAATTATGGTATTTCATAATAATTCGGTATTTTCTTGTTTTATGTTTGCAAATATTGTATATTACCTTTATATAAAGGAGGTTTGCCGTATGAAAACACAGTGTGAAATCTACACAGCAGAAACTCTGGCGAAAACTTCGATTAACCATTATCGTGTTAAAATTTTATTTAGTCAATTGACTAAAAAAAAATAGTCATGCACACTGTCTTATTTGATTAATTAATAGTTTGTCATGCATGGGTTATTTTGACTAATTATAATTAGTCATGAAAAAGTGTCGTATTTGACTAATTTCTCAAATGATTAGTAATGCAAGAAAATTAATTAGTAATGCAAGAAAATTAATAAGTAATGCAAGAAAATTAATTAGTAATGCAAGAAATTTAATTAGTAATGCAAGAACATTTATTTGTCATGCTGACCATTTTAAATTGTCATGTGCCTATTCTGATTGGTCACACATAAAACCACTTTAAAAGTAATAATCACACTTGTGAAAACTCAATCTGAGTTTGTAATTGACATTGTTACTTCAATTTGTAAAATTCATATTGTAAAGACATTAAAATTGAACAACCACTATCTGACTAAGACCCTATACATGTGTAAAACTTTGTTTGGAATTAGGCCTAAACTGGCAGTATCCCATTCAATATCTTTAAGATATTGACTCAGACGTTGAAATGAATACTGCCAGTTTCAATTTTCATTCTGAATCGAAGCCCGATTATGGCAGTCAGCAACTTGGTTTCTAACTACATGTACATGTATATAGTTCTTGAAGAATTAATAAGCACAATAAACACATTGATACGAAGCAAGATGTTATTGACATTAACTTTCGCTATTTCAATTCAAGATTTTTGTTATCACGTTCATAACTATCACTATCAATTTAGTCAAGCAATTCACTGGGAAACAAAAACATTCCTTTGTCATTGTTCAATTGTGAGTTGTGACTGACTGGACTTGTGAAGGAGCTTGTATTGTATAATGGACTACAAAACTGGTTGACAATAAATAACTTCAGTAAAGACCCAACGAAAACATCAGATTTCACCATTATAACGGCCACCAAAATACTGATACGCAACCAGAGAGAGTATAGTTCGAAGTATAGTTCGAGGATATAGATATGGGAACTAGGGTTTACTTACGATCCAGGTAAAAAGTCAAATTTCCCGTTCAATTCCGAGAGGCACCCGCAGCGATATATCGCTTATACATCATGTATCGCCTTGTTTGCTAATACTATACACACAATATTTCAAACGGACTGCGCATATTAATACATTACGGCATGACGTTGACTAATGCCGCGCGGCGTCCCACGACTGTTTCCAGAAGGAAAAGGAGTCACACGCTGTACGCGAACATCGATCCGTTGTAGGCCTACCCTTCATGAAACAGTCGAGAAAGGCCCCACGTAGCGCGCCCAGGGTGGGAAACCCGGCAATCAGAGGTCAAAAGTAAAAACAAAAAGGAATCGGTGTATTTTGGCGGGCTCGCTCTGTTAATTAGTCAAGTTGTAAAGAGTTAGTCATTCAATTTGTCATTTCAAAAAAATAATTCGTCACATCAAACTTACATGACTATGCATATTTGTCATTTGACGATCGGTAGATTAGTCCATCAATTAAATTAGTCTTTCACTGATTTTAATTCGTCAAGAAGTTAAAATGATTCGTCCAGCAATTGAAATGATTTGTATTGCATGGACTATAATTCGTCACACCCCTCAACTCAATTGTCATCTGACTAATCACTTGCATTACTAATTATTTTCTCGCTATTTGACGACTTTTTCACCGCCATTGACTAATTAAAATGTTCAGTTTAACCCGGCTATTCGAAGGAATAGAGTGGTAATTCTTATGGGAGCAAGCTATGAACGCAGCTCGACGTTTCGCTCAGTTTGCCCTGATCTTCTTCTCATTAAGACCGTGGAGCTTTGTCTTTCATGGTTATCGGGATAAAGGTTTATGATAAACTCGAATGACAAATACATCTTGTAAATTCTGTTGCGAGGTCGCTGTACACTTTGAAAACAAGCTAGACACACGAGACGCATGAGATAGATGCGTGTTTCCATGCATGTATTTTGTTACACATACTTTTAACCTAGTGAACTTTTTATTCAGAAAGGACTGCTGTATTCTTTTCCTTACAAAAGCCCCGTCTTAAGATACCAATTTCTCGCACATGACAGTATTTCAAACGAAGTAATTTCTCAGGAGGATGTAAGCTAGCGCCGATGGAAACTGGCAATTTCCTTATTATTACCAAAGCTACATAAACCTTTCCGACAAGATTTCAGTCCAAAGACATTTGTGGGAAAAATAATGAAAATATCAATATTGGTCATCTACGGACATGATGAAAAATATAAACAACATAGGGCAAAAAGCCAAATACAACCAAAGAGTGCAAAATCATTACTTGCGTACGCTACTAAAGTGACATCCGCTATTAAGTTAAACATCTTGATTATGGTTAAAATGTACACTGTACACTGTAAAAACGTTGGGTAAACATAATTGGGCAACTGTTATTTACCCAACATTGGTACTAATTTACCACATTGTTGGTTAATTCAGGTAAAAATGGACCGATTATTAGGAAGAATTTGCCCAAGATTTTCGGTTGTTGATGTTGCCCAACACTGGGCAAAATATCAACCCCTTTTGACCATCTCTTTTTAGAGTGTAAAAGATTTCGGTAAAACAAAGGGTTTTTCCCTCTGTAAAAAACAAACAATCGCCGTATTTTTGTTTTAACAGATTTTTGACGTAAAATTACCGTACTGTGACCTAGAAAATATCACGCGTAGGCATTTTGTGTTTTAACGTTAATTTATACAAAGAGGATATAAATTTACACTGACCAAGACCCCTTTGTCAAAATACAGCATATTTCCTGTAAATATACATCAACACCAACGAAGTGTTGTTTGTTTATAGAGAATCTACTGTTCTCATACAGCAACTGACCAATCAGAACTTAACAAAAGTCATGTTAATATTGTGGTGTTTAGTCCCGAGCACACTTTCTTCACCATAATGTGTAATTATTCAAATATTTCCACACATACATTTTTGTTGGGGCAAAACAAGTAGAAAAATCGCATTACATCTCCTTTCGTATTCAAAGATTGAAATTGTTTGCGTGAAACCATGTCTGCATCATAATAAAGCTAACTCACGACAATATCCAGTTAGTAGTGTTTAGTAGGTTATCGTAGCATTTGTACGCTGTGCCTGTAATAATAAGGGAATAAATATGTGCTGGGCCGGTTTTAAACGTACGTTTAAAACCGCCTTGGGGCCTGGGCGCTTGATAATGACCCGAGCCGAAGGTCGAGAGCCTGTCACGTGGGTATGTTTAAACACGGCTGGAAGTTGTTTAAACACGGCGCGGTTTTAAACATGTTTTCCGGTGTCACACGAAATGTAGTCCTACAAGATCTGGTCCAATTTATTGGTTGAACACTCGAGCGACCAGTCACTCTCCTAATAACGCAAGCGCAATACAACCGATGCGTCCGTATTTAGAGTCCATAATTTCACACTACACCGGCACTGCTGCGTTCTGCACCACCTGGCGAGCGTGTTTAGCACTACTCGCACGTGGCACGAACCATTAAATAGCTGAAGGGGTGTTTTACAAACCAAGGTAAAACAATTGAACAAAATCATTGGAAATCTATTATTTTCGGTGGTTTTTGCTTAATTATACAAAAAGGTATTTTATGAATGGGAATAAATATGTGCTGGGCCGGTTTTAAACGTACGTTTAAAACCGCCTTGGGGCCTGGACGCTGATAATGACCTTCGCCTTCGGCTCGGGTCATTACCAAGCGCCCAGGCCCCAAGGCGGATTTAAACGTACGTTTAAAACCGGCCCAGCACATATTTATTCCCTTTTTAAGTTTCTACCACTTATCAGGCCATTTTACACTATAGAGCGCCGAACCCCGGGGCGAACTCAACCCAAGGCGAACTCAACCCGGGGCGAACTCAACCCGGGGCGAACTCAACCCGGGGCGAACTCAACCCGGGGCGAACTCAACCCGGGGCGAACTCAACCCGGGGCGAACTCAACCCGGGGCGAACTCAACCCGGGGCGAACTCAACCCGGGGCGAACTCAACCCGGGGCGAACTCAACCCGGGGCGAACTCAACCCGGGGCGAACTCAACCCGGGGCGAACTCAACCCGGGGCGAACTCAACCCGGGGCGAACTCAACCCGGGGCGAACTCAACCCGGGGCGAACTCAACCCGGGGCGAACTCAACCCGGGGCGAACTCAACCCGGGGCGAACTCAACCCGGGGCGAACTCAACCCGGGGCGAACTCAACCCGGGGCCCCTCGGGGCCGCCCCAGTGTTTTCACCCCTGCGTCGTTTCACACTTGTTTCGCGGAAACATACCTGTGCAGCGGGCCGGGCCGCGGCTCATGCTAGGCTAGTAAATTGCAATTTTAAGAGTTGTGCCACCAACGACGCGGCTCCTGCACGAATCCGTGCTTGTTTAAGATGACAGCATTTCAGACGGAAATATTTCTCAGGAGGATTGGTACTCGTACCATGTTTATAAGCACTAAGGTTTGAGATTGAAACTGATCAAATTGGATGTTTATCATTACCAAAGCTATACACCATGCCTATAAAATTTGTGACCCACCATCCCAAACCAAGATAAAGGTATTTGGTTATTAAGGGATTTTTGAGTAGCTTACAAGCTGTATGAGAGTTGTAGGCTTCCATAGTGGACATGAACAAAGTATGGAATGTTTGCGGTCAGCGGCAGCGATTTCTTGTCAAGGTTGGGGGGGGGGGGGGGGAGACGGAGGAAAAAGCGCACAACCAACAGTAATTGTTAAAGGTAGTGTACACGATTGGTAATCCTCCAATTTGTTTTACTGAATTATTACGAAATACCTTACTAGACTGTAAGTCTGTAACAAATGTAACAAATGCCGCTCGACGGTTGAAAACGAACGCCATTTTTCTCTCGTTTTGTTCGCCATCCAAGACCGCAAAACTTTGTAACAGGTCAGTCAGTGGAACGATATAAAATACTAACCCCCAAATCCGCCCATTTCTGAAAATTGCAACAATGACCAATCATGTACACTACTTTTAAGAATTTTGTACTCGGCGTCTCTTGTGTATCCTGGGAAATTTTTGAAAATATGCTGATCTTTGTGTATAAAAACCAATGACCGATAAAATGTATATGACCATGGGGAAATTATTGGGGGGAGGGGACACTGTCATAGCCGTCCCCTCCCAAAAAATATGGGGGGGGGGACATGTCCCCCCGTCCCCCGGGATCAATGCCCATGTTTGCGGTAATACCATGTGAAATTTATATCTTTTGAGCTGTGTGGTTTCTGAGAAGAGCCGGTTGTGTTAACTAGACGTTTCGAACAGTAAGTATGCTCTGCCTCAGTCTCCTGATGACGAAAAGAGCACACCGTTCCAAACGTCGAGTTAAAAAGCCGGTTCTTCTCCGAACTACACAACTCAAAAGAGACAACAATTTCACATGGTGTTACCGCAAACCTTCCACACTTCTTACAAGCTGTGTTTCATTCAAAATGTTGCAAATATGGACTAACAAAGTGGCGAAATTTTTGCTTGCGTGCCACAATTGTACGACTAAACAGTTTGTGAAAAAGTGTTCCAAGTAAATTCGGCCTGGCGGTTTTAGGACAGTGGGTCACAAATTTACATCTGGTTTTTGAACTCCTGCGGAGAGTTGACAGGTCATTTACCACGACGGAGGAATGCCAAGCGGACTTGACCGGCATTCTTAACAGATTACATCCGAACCAGCACCGGTCAAAGCTGTCCAACTCGCGCACTGACATCGGGGATGTTTTAGCTTCAATCAAGGTTAATATCTTCGCTGATTGAATAGTCCAGCAATTTTAATCCAAGCAATAAAAGCCCATTACTCAAAGGCAAACTTTCGAGTGCGTCAAAAGGCCATGGTCAGTTTCCTACCTCCATGGTCAGTGTAATACACTAGAATTTAGTTGGATTCATATCGTCCTAAAGAATCCAGAGATGGCTTGATAATTGTGCATAACAAGTATTTTTTTATCAGAACAGGGAAAGTCTCACCAACGGAGGAAGTCACCCCGCATGGGTCTATATCTTTGGTATCTATTAAAGATTTATCCTCTATTTGGATCTGGTCATGGAAACCCGTAATGGTGGTAAGCCTCTGGTAACCTAAAATATGGGCAACCCCACCACCTCTGTTGTAGCCCTTTACCTAGAGCCGCTTTTAGCCTTGTATTAGGCAACTTCCATTACAAAATAGTTGACGAGCACCAAATCATGTTGACTATTGTGTTCAACTAGTCGTAGTTCGTTTCTTCAGTGTACGCACATACGGTGGTAAATTCGGGCTTTTTGTCGGGGAATGCAATTTTTTTTGAAACAGTGATCCCCATGTTTTGCCCATACAAATTTGGAAAGGGTGGGGGTGTATAACGTATTTTAAAGAGGAACTAAAACGGCATATTTTTGTTTGACTTTTTTGACTTATCTGATAGTTTATGCCTCCCCAAAACTAATGTAACAAGTTTCATGATTCTGAAAAATCAAACAAAAAATGTTTTTTAGCCTTTTCTTTCTGAGCCACTTTGACTCGATTCAGAAAAGGCCGAGGTCAACTGCGTGCCGTATCGCGCGAGTATTGACGTATACGTGTAGAAACATATGACGTCACTGTATTATACGACAATGTTTTACGTAGTGTCTGTACGTATTTTTTTGTCTAAGGCTAGTATTACTTGCTGTGCTTTTTGCTCATGATTCAGGAGTAACACTACGATAAACATATTTTAAAGTGTTGACATCTTTGTGAGACATATTTAGAATTGTGGTTGTAGGCTTGTTCTTGCTGAAAAGCTAGTTATGAGTCATACTTTCCTTTGTTTGCAGTCGGCTTTTATTGGAACCTGCGCGGTGAGTTGTGTAAGCTGATGCTATACTCTAGTCTGGCGACTTTGCTTATGCAGCCCTCATAAGGACCCGCACCATCCTCGACTCCATGGGCGCGTGTGCGTTCCTTCACTAACCCCTGGCCGTGAGGAAAACGTAAACGACGCTGACTGGCTATTCGAAATTAATATTTATGTACTGAAAGTGAACCGCGCGCGTAATCCGAATGTTGAACGCCCTGTGTGCGCTCGCGCCCGCGTTAACATCCTGTTCGTCACGTCACATCAGCAAAACGACTCCGAGCACTTTTTTCTATTATCAAGACAAGGCCACTAGTCTTGGTGGCTACGATAAACGATATGGATTTTTTCTGGTCAGGAAATACATGTATTTTATGTTTAAACAGAGATAGAAAAGGCACACATATTATAAATTCGAGTCGAGGCCGGAAATCAAAATTGTTCCAATCGATAGTAAATTTACTCATTTATCCAGTTCAAGAAAGCAGCTCATTCTCAATGACAGTGTTTTCCGCCGCTGCAGAAGATGCGTCGAAAGGTTTGACAAATTTGCGAAAACAGCTGAGAAAAACATTTGGAAAATTACACAACTGACATCCGGCGATAATGGGCGGAAACGGTCATGACGGTCGTCATACTTTTCCTTCCTCCCGATCCCACCAGGCCGGCTGCGCTGTTACTACTACTCAGTGCAGTATGCTAGATTTAACGTCAGGCGGGAAAAACATTAGGCATCATTATTAGGAGCTAATCTCATCCTTCCAAAAGATTGATTCTACAAATAAAACCTTCCTACTAAAAACACTGCGTCGCGCGTTAAACACATCGACTGCAGTCCTAATTACCATATCCCACTATGTGGGATATGGTAATTACACAATTCCAGGGGTTAAGATCGCGCAAGGCATGGTGGGAAAACATGGCGCCGCAAGATCGTACCCATGGTAACGAGGTTGGACCCGCACCTTCTCAGAACCATACACACAATATCTGTTATAAGGTACCAGACTCAATCGCATGCAGCGCATGCGGTACCGTGCGTGTACAATGCATGTTGAGTCAAGCGAGCGTGGACAGGGAGACGGCCGGGGCTTTGGCTGCTCAAGACGGCAACCGCAGGCAACGTCGTCGCGGTGGTGCGCGTGAGTCCGGGGCAGGATTGCAATGATCGGTGCCTAGAGTTGGAATGGCTCCAGCCTTCAAACGGAATTGTGCCTTCAAACCCAGCTGAGTTTTCATACTGACACTATCATCTATACAGTCTTTGGCGAAATGTTCTGCACATATTTTCGACCATTTCGACAGCCCAAAATCAGATATTGTATTGTCTACAAAGCGGACCCACTGTCGCCTTTGAGCTCCATTCAGCACTGGGACTCGCAGTAAGGTTAGGTGAGGGTTTTTGTCGCTGTTCCTCGTGCAACCCCCAACTACACACGATCGAGGCATAATGATTATCTCAGAACCATGCTCATACTGAAATAATATCAAAATTAGACAAAATAGACGGGAAAACGGAGGATTTAGGTCGACAAAAACTCTTCAGCAGCATCAACTCCACGTACGTACATGCATAGTGTTTGGCTGTAGCATGCATCAACCGACTCTACACGTGTACGTCACGGGGTCACGTACATACATTTAACATACATAATGAGCTTTCGCGAAACAGGATAAAATGGTTCAGAATAACAACCCCTTTTTTTAATAAAAAAATTCCTCTCGTCTGCAAACTAATCTCCATCAGTTAAAAGAGTATTTAAACTGTCGGAAAAGTCCAAAAAGTCTAAACAAAATTTGCCGTTTTAGTTCCTCTTTAAGAAGTAATATTTCATTTTCAAAGTGAACAAAGAAACTGGCAGGAGCGGGATTCGAACCTGCGACCTCCGGGTTACAGTACCGGCGCTCTACCAACCGAGCTATCTTGCCCTATGTTGGCGGTTTCCCAAATTGTCAGTATCTTTGTTCGAGTAGGCGCTAGTGGATTGTTTGCCGAATCATAAGTGATCCCCACAATGTCGCGTCCCAGGTTGTATCGTAAAATTGGGTGTGATCCCTGGCTATACGGCATTCTGGGTTTATGACTTCTGACTAGCGCCCACCCGAACAAAGATACTGACAATTTGGGAGACCGCCAAAATAGGGCAAGATAGCTCAGTTGGTAGAGCGCCGGTACGGTATTCCGGAGGTCGCAGGTTTAAATCCCGCTCCAGCCAGTTTATTTGTTCACTTTGAAAATGAATTCAAATTTACCTAGTCAGTTTCCCTTGTGGATTGTTTGACCAAGTAATATTTCAGTTATAGAATGTCGCCGGGTATGGGCGAGGTGGAGGGGTTGGCCTTTATCCATGTCATGACAGACCTTGAGAGATGCATTTGTATTTTATGTACATGTAACTATACGGGCGCTTTCATATTTAATTTGACCTCAAAATCCAAGGAGATTTGGCGAGAATACATACTTCCGGGCACACCGTATAGTGTGCGGCGTCCAGTTTTAGACAATTATTTTGTTTTTCTGGTTGAGATGAACTGGGACACTACAATAATTTGGTATTCAAATGAGGTATTTCAATGTATTATTGCAAAATGATAATGAAAATTTAACAATGGAAATTGTATTAATAAGAACAATAATAAAAATAATAATAATAATAATAATAATAATAATGAAAAATTGGACCTCAATTTCCGGTCAATCTAGCATTGACGTTGCTATAGGGTAAAGAATAGTCCGTTGCTAGAGTAGTCGGTTTTGGTACCAAGATAAGTGATAAAAAGCCGCCAGGCTTGCTCGCTCTGTATGTAAATACACAACCATAATAATATATTGCTAATAATAGCCATATCATATGCTGAACTAAATCTAAAATATGTCTAACGACTTCTGTGCATCCGCTGTGACCACGGACCAAAAAGAATTCCAGTTTGCGAGACGGTGGTCCAAATTTATCGTAAGCCATTTTTTTAAAATATGAGATCGTGCCTCGGCGCAGCCTCTGGTATCCTCAGAATTCCACATCCCCGCGCCGTGTATGGGTCACCTTCTCATCGGATTATATTTGGCCAAAGTTTTTTGGAGATAGACCAATTTAGAATGCCCGGCTATAAATAGGGTGCCGTCCCCCCTCGACGTTGTGTCCGCTAACAGACACACATGTGCGCTAATTCCGGTCTGCATCAACACGGAGCAGAGCTGGCTACACTTGCCCCATCTGTTAATAGATCCGCGTCTGTCTCTACTCCGACCATGACAGAAACGATAGCTTGACGGTCCCTCGCTAAAAATAGCCGCTCCAACCGCCAACAGCCGCTCTAACCTCGGCCCCGGGCTCTACTTTCATCCTCGTTTACAATAGTAGACCCTGGATAAGAAAGTAGCTCGCCTTATTCTGATTGGTTTAATACCACAATAACAATAATTTGTAGAAATTGCCCAAATGAGCCCATGAATGAAATTTCCAAGAAATGTCCAGGAGAAAAACTGTAAAAGAAGTAATACTCTCCAAAATGTCCTATCGCAAAAACCAAAAAATGTTCTCCCAACCTCCGTTTTCGTAACTATGAACCCTACCAGAAGTGTCATGTATTTTGAGTGGGCTTTGAAATAACATATACCTGTAATGCATAGATTTTGTGATAGTTTGGTAACCCATATCCACTTTACGGAAGTACACACTGTCTTGGAATACCAGACTTTACTACACAGAACACATCGCCTACAATGTAGCTCATTCTAACATCCAAGATATTTGGATACGCGAATGATCCTGTACCAGAGCGACAAAAGCTGGCTCGTGGTAGCGCACGCTGCCCGATCGCCATGGGGACGAGGTTGACAGCCGCTCCGATTGTTTGTGTACGTACCTCTGCGCGGGTACGATTCCTTGAAACCAGCTGACAGGGGTGTGACGGCCAGCCGACATGTATGGACAAAACATGTTCAGAGGAATGTAGATCCGATAGATAGAGCGAGGTATATCCGGTAACATTTCGAGAGGAGTGGATATGACTTCATGATAACAATCGTGCCGTGTCCGATTCTGTTGAAATGCACGTCAGAATTAATTTGCTGCTCATTTTAAGACAAACAAAACGAGGCCATTACAAAAAAAATCGTCAAACAACATTCAACGTGAACAAAGAAACCTGGCAGTTACGGGACTTGAACCTGCGACCTAGAATACCGTACCTGTGCTGTACCAACTGAGCTATATCTTGCCACTTTGGCGGTCTCCCAAATTGTCAGTGTCTTCTGTTGGTGGTGGTGGGGGGAGGGGGAGCACTAGTCAGAAGTTTCCCAGAAGTTTATTGACGTTATTATTGTCAAGAAATAAAAAACAAGCCACAGAAAAACAAAATACACAAACAAGCAGAAATATACAACGAAATTGAATTTCTCAATTTTTCTCTTTCAGTGTAAGGTTATAATGGTAGCTGTACAGACTCAATAGACACTCAACAACTTTGTAGTACGCCGTTAGTTTGTTCAAAACAATACAGGCAGGGAACACAGCACAACGTGGATTATGAAACCAATAAATAAACAGACAGATGTCGGACTTCCTCAATGCCCGCTTGCGTGGCCTTAACTTGATCGGACAGAAAATTCCCCGAAAAAATGTTCAAAACAACACGGGGGAAGCACCCCCTGCGACGTACATACCGGCTGGTAGCCGCGCTGTCCCAGTTACGATCATCAACGTTAAAGGAACGATGCAACTTACATCCATTCTTGACAATTTGATCAAAATATGCTTGTTTGTATTCTTTTAAAACCTTTCCAGTTTACAAATGCAAGAGGGTGTTCTTTTTGTTTGAAAAACTATTTGTCAAAAGCGCACAATAACAGTAGTGTACAGTTTTGCAAAGTACAGTAACCCATCAACAATGTTTTGAAAAAATTCTGACGGAAGACTTGATTCCGGACATGCTATTTAATATAAAACTCAACTAAAACATGGAACATCTGAAAGAAAAGTTTTATAATTTGTACCAGCCCTCTTTAAACACCGCTGCTACGCATCTGATGACATCATGCTTTTGCTCATGAATATGCAAATTCCCAACAGCCTAAAAAAATATGTTGTAATTACTCCTATTACCTACGACTAGAGAACTGCCAAGCATATTAAGGAACTTAACACGTTCATATTTAACTGTTGGTTTTCATGTTTGCCTTTTTAAAGATATAGGCCTAGGCCTAAGATCAAAATGTGGCTACTTTTCCGTAAAAATAGAAAGTCTTGGTTAAAAATCGATATCAGGCAATGTAGCCTCAAATTTGGCCCGAAATAAGACATGCATGCAAAACCACGAGTAACCTAACAATAGAAAAGGATTTATGAAAAACGACAGTTAAATATAAACGTGTTACTTGTAATCATGAATTATAGGCAATTGGGAAGAAAATTTAGCTGCGAGGAATGTAAAGATCTTCAGGATTTGTATGTTTCTTGATAGATTGTATTTATTTCGGATTTCTTTATGTTTTAGGGGCCTATTGTATTGGTTGCGTTCGTGTGTTTGTAAAGTTATTGTTCGTGTATATACAAATACATTAATGAACCGAGCTCCCTTATCGACATGTAAATTTATAACAACATCGAAACAACACTGCCCTATATAGTAATACTCTTTCATAGAAAAAATATTGCCTGCCCTTTAAGTGTGGCATTACAAGTCTGCTGTTACGCGAAACTTCTGATAGTGCTGGAAAGAGCAAGGCCAGCAAAATTAACCGGTGACTACTGCAGAAAGATCAGTTCGGACGTCACGCGCGCATCTGCCTTCAACACGTCACCGGTAAATGATACAACAGCTGTGGTTTGATAACATCATTAATCCAATGTTGCGTTCATGTTTTGCTTCATGCGTGTTTAATTTGTTACAATGCGTGAACATAATGCGCATTGCCATGAAGAAGAAATAGTAACAAACTTTGCTGTATGAAGGAAGCATCGTTCATGTTTTGGAACTAATTGTCAAACGATGATTATACGGAAGCAGAGGATAACCACAATGACTATAACTATAACTTTAACTATAAGAATATTCATTTTCTTTCGACATCCGTTTGTTTTGTGCATATCCAGGCCCCGTAGGCTGTGGGGGGGGGGGGGGGGGGGGGGGGGGGGTCGGGTGCTCGAACGCCCCTCGCCCCCCCCCCCCCCCCCCCTGCTCGGTAAAGAGTTCCGCTGAAAATTATTTTTTTTACAAAATCGGTAAGTCAGTATAACTCAAGCTAGCCTACTACAAATGTTGCCTTTTCACTGAATGTTCCACTTTAATAAGGTAAATGCAACTTGTACGACGCTTAAGCACTTCCGTATTTATGCATGTATTCACAATGTTGCGCATAATAATATGCCAAAAGTTCCACTTTGGGGTTTGACGACCCCCCCCCCCCCCCCCCCCCCCCACCCTCCAGTCTCGCGGCCTGATATCTTTTATCCAAAGATTCAACAGCATTAAGATTTAAATTTCAGGGCAATGTGTATATACCATTTTGGCAACCAACAATTGGCTTAACAGGACTAAGTTACAACAGACATTCAAAAAAAATAGTTTTTTGCCATTGTGACTTTGAGCAAGCAAAATGATCCATTGTATGCAGTAAAACACTTGAGGAATTATTTTAAAGACTCGCATAAGAGAGTTGATTTGACCCAAATCCCCGCCCACACCTGATGAAAGTATTATATATTTCGGGCCTCGGAAAAAGAAGCTTATTTTAGTTTCCGTGCCTTACGAGGCTAATTAATCTAAAGAGAAACTTACTAAGGAACATTTTAAGTTCTTTTACGCATGTGACGACTTTGGACTTAACAGAAAACTGTATTATAAACATTCATGTCGTTTTTCGTCACGATATTGTCTAGTGGACAGTAACTCATGGTTTTGCATTCATGTCTCCTTTGGGATGGACAACAAGAGCTATGTTGAGGGTAATCGATTTTCAGCCAAGATGCAATTTCTTACCGAAAAGTACCAGGCAACATGAAAATTGACGGCGGAAAGTGAAGTAGAAATGAAAATGTTAGAGGCACTTAACCCTTTATAATGTCTTAATCAGATGAGTAGAATCGGCGCTTTTTGTTTAGTCGCGTAACACGCCCTTTTCGGATCTGACGAGATACATGCCCAACAGCTAAACCTTGAGGAAACGTCGTGGTACAGAGAAAGTTTAGAGATGCCGGCAGTTGCATTCTTTGTGTGTGCGTTTGTATAGCTATTCAGACCGTGGACCTTTAACAAAGAGGACAATAGGGTCCGCGATTGTGTCAAGGTCCACGATTGAAAATCGTGTACAAAACTTATCGGAGGCCTTCCGAAAAAGTTAGAGTATAAACAAAATAGGAACAATGGGAGGTCCGCGATTGCCGGTGTTTACACACTTGTGTGTGTGTGTGTGTGCGTTTGTATAGCTATTCAGGCCGTGGACCTTTAACAAAGAGGACAATAGGGTCCGCGATTGTGTCAAGGTCCACGATTGAAAAGCGTGTACAAAACCAATGGGTGGCCTTCCGAAAAAGTTAGAGTATAAACACTAAAGAGGGACAATAGGAGGTCCGCGATTGCCGGTGTTTACACACTTGAACAGATATTCCGTACCCTGTGGAGACATGAACACAATGCGCACAAAGGGACTGAATAGGTCTCCACAGGGCATTTGTATGGGTTAGGATGTCTCCACAAGGAATTTTGTGTACTGAGTCTATGGGGTTTGCTTAACTGCAGGGACAAAGGGGAGAACAATGCCATGTCTCCACAGGGCTGCAAAAAAAGGTATGTGTGTGTGTGTGTGTGTGGGGGGGGGGGGGGGGGGGGTATTCCAAGGTCTAATACAAACCCTCCCCATATGAAAAATGCATCAAAATCACACACTCCCGTTCCCCCAAGCGAACAGAAATATTTCACACCCAATCACAGCATGTTTTAACATCACGGCAGAACATTGGTGTAAGGACATGAGTAAATGAAGACTTATAAATATTGGAAGAGATTCATGGTGTCTGTAACATTGAAACTGATCCAGGGTGACCGTCGCAGAAGGAAGATTGGACACACGATCATGACGACACAAGAAGAGGGCACACTTGTCTGCAGGTTTCTCTGAACTGACGATTCTTGCCAAATCTTTAGTCAGGTAACCACCACGGATATAAATTGAATATGACGCACAACGCCAGTCCGAGTGACATCATAAATGACAATATTTCAAATAATACTTTTGCCAAATCCAGCTGCGACGAAATACTGCAGACTTATTATGACACGCATGTTTTGCTAGGGTGAAATAACGATAACAGGCATGTCAGGAATTGTGGTACTAAAAACATCGGGAACATATTGTAAACATCTGTAAACAGATGTAAATATCAGTGAAACATCAATCTAAACATCTGAATGTAAACAAAAACGAGTTTGGAAAATGTCGGATATTTTCGGAATCGGATTTCCTTCCGGTTTAGTCACGTGATATTGGAGATTGCCCGACGTAGTGGGTAGTGGGTAGTTTGGTAGTGGGTAGCGGGTAATACAAATTCGTATACACCTGTGCTAATTAGGTCCTTTACATTGCTTCAAAAACTTGGCAAAACACATGTGCACTCAACAAAGTGAATTCCTCCATGATTCCAAGCCCTTAACAAGAATAAAAACAACATCCGAATCTGAAAAAAAGTCTAAACTTATTACAGCGTTTGCTCACAAGAAGGCCGAACCAGAGCGCTTTATCCGTATAAGTTGCCAGTTGCAATACCAGGAACCAGTCTTCACAACGATATATACCACGCGACCCCAGATTTAACGGCACGCGTCAGAGCTAGCCGCGCGTGCCTATAAAGCAAAAGGGAAAACAAACTACGGCTGGCTTCGCAAGCGTGCATATCATCAGCCATCGGCGGCTACCCGAAGTGACACGATCTTAACCCCTAGCGGGCACCACGTAAGGCGCAGACTGCAGATCGGTTACACATTGACGTAGCCACGACATTGCCGAGCCTGGATCCCGGGCATGGCCGTACCGTCCGAGATGCCCATGGTGCGTCGGGGAGGGTGTTTACGCTCACCCTAGGACTTTTTTCCTAGTAAAGCCGGGTACGTCGGAGATTATTATCTATGGTTCCTGGCCTCATAAATTATATCAGGCATCGCTTTGGCCAAAGGGTGTCGCATTCTAAACATTTGTAGGAATTAATACGAACAGAAAGTTCAACTCCTGTGTGCTCTCGGTAGGCCTACTTTTCTTTTTGAAGGAATAAACTTTTCTTTTGCTGTGGATTACTCTAAGGTTTATGGTGGTCTTTTGTCTTTAATTGGGATTGTTAGAAGTTAAGGTTAACTGCCTTTTCATAACGGTTACTCTTTCTATTCTTTTCAAGATATACTGTCCATGCTCTTTTCGAATTTCACTCAGAAAAATAATCAGCGTGGTTTTGTATTAATAGTTTTCAAGGAATATAAAAGTTTTCACTTTTGAATGGAACATCGAACAAAACAACCCACCCACAGTTGTCGAATAATTACTTTACCAGTATGGAATTAGTTGTAAGGTAAAGCTTGTTAGAAAACAAATTTAGAAGAAAAACGATCAAATATATTAAAGAGCATGCAGGAACGATGTATCCTTAAGCGTACATATGTTGCATACTTTTCTTTGACGACAAGAGACGGAACAAGATCGAGATGTGCTATCAAAAACGAGATGCGCTATCTTAAATAGTATCATTAAAACCTTATGAACATTTATTTAATTATGTTAGCAAAGTTTAGAAGCAGTGATATTTGGACAGAATATTTCCATTTTGGTGGGCCTGTAATAGAGTACCGAAGTGTGACGTAATTTGCCATGACAACTTGTTCTATACAGACTTCAGGAAGATCACCCAATCTGGTTATATATTGCATGCTGCCAGAATCCCTTCAGAACTCTGTTATGTAGCTCCGCCTCCGGCCACAGTTTGTTTTAACATTTTGTAGTTTTGATTTGATTGATTTTATTTTCGAAGATATGTCAAGCTCTTACTGTATAGAAGAGCGAATATATGTCTATTGAGTTTGATTTTTTTTTCAGTAAGGGCGTCGCTTTCTATTTTATTGTTCTCATATTTTTTTCGCCTTAAGGGAGGGTCGGTCGTTCTAAAAAAAAATTGAAATCTGTGTTAAAAAAAAATACGTATTGAACGAACATAAGGCTAAATGTTCAATGTATGACTGTTTTGGTCTGAATTAACTTTTCTTTCCCTGATTTTTTAATAAATGGAAAAAGCATCTTCAGCAACTTCTGGCATAATCGAAATGAATAAAATATAAATCTTTTTGGCAAACGTAAAAATACAAATTTGTATTAGTGAAACATGATTTAATAATCTAGTTGTGCTATAAATACCTGTTCTCTTGCTGGAGCACACTTTCTGTGCATGATTTTTAAATAAATTTTAAATCAAACCCCAAAACCCAATTTTGGCAACAAAGTTAAATAAAATGAAAAAAAATGGTAGATTGAGAATTTGGATATATTACCTGGTTTTGGTTTTTCATTCTGTTTAATAAATAATTATTAATTACGCTACTTGTAATTTCAGTTATGTGTTGAAGAAAAATAAATTGCTTTAAGGACTTGAACAAGTTTAATACACGTTGGCCTAATGTGGTGTGACTGGACCATCAGTGCACTGCTTTATACAGTGCATGTCCATGTACATAACTAAGTACAGGTACCGGGTACGTTTTGTGTACAGAATCTTGGCATAAACACTTCTGTTCGTGCCGAAGTTAATACAAGACGTACATGTATACGTAATATTGCATATTATCTTCAGCATTTTTATCCACGAAATTGGAAAGATTATATATTTTTTTTCTTGGTAAGAAATTCCAGACAGGGTCGGCGGAATAAAAAAAAAGGAATTTGTTTTCCTTCGGTCGGGAGCCAAAACATTAATGGGGTCGGTCGGAAATGAGAACCAAACAATAGAAAGGGACGCCCTATGGGTGTGAAAAGAAATCGTTTATTAGCGCAAGTGACTTCAGGATTTATAGTGCAGCGGCTTTGGTTCCAAAGCCTATGCGTTTGTTTCTGATCGGCAGCCTACAGGTCTACAGTCATTTCTCGGTGAGTTCTTGCCTGCCACACAAAAAGAGAAGGCCGTTTCAACACCTACCACTCGTAATACAGCGTGCAACTGTTGCGACTTAAAGAGTATTTTATTTTCTTTATTTATTTATATTGTTTTATGTGAACGTCTTGGATCCAAGCACTGAATAGTCTAGCGACGGACTCTTTATCCTTAGAAATGTGAATGAAAGATTGATCGGAAACTGAGGTCATTTTGTCAATATTTATTTTGATTAAGATTTTGCAATATTTTAACATGTTGTAAATTGAAAAGACTATTTTTCCTTCATAAAATAACTTTATAAATCAGGACGCGGCAAACGCTGTAGCTCCTGTACAACGTCCTTGCTCCATGCGAGAAATACGGTATGTATTCTTGCCAGTGTTCCTTAGATTTTGAGGTTAACTTGCACATCCTATGTCAGTGGTAAGAGTATAGCTGACTTACCATGTAGGCCTACGAGGTCATCCGATTCTGCGGAAGACGAAGCCGGCGATACTGAGGAGGAAGAGTCAGAGGAGGAGAATCGGGGGTGCTTCTTGAACGTCATCCTGGCCGTGGCCCGGGATCTCTTCAATGTCTTATCCCCCGTCTGGCCCACCATCACCTCGGCAGCTACGTAGATGCTCGGCTCCTCCTGTGACTGGCGCTCTGGTCCCCCAACAGAGGCCTTCCCTCCCCGAAGCTCGGCGTCACTTTCAGAACTTCTCCGAAGGATAGTCGGCAGGCTCTGCTGGGGTTTGGCCACCCAGTGCGACCGGTGCATCGCCCCGACCTGCTTGGTCAGTTTGGGTCGGACCCTCCCCAAGTCCTGGGTCTCTTTCTTTGCATCCTCCGACGCAACCTGGGGTGATTTCAGGCTCCTCGCCTCCCCAGCCTCACGACTTGCCCTCGTCCTGATGTGCTCGTGGGATCTGCTCCGGAGACCGGCTCGCAATCTACGCAGCAGCGAGGGATCGCTCAGTTCGCCCTCGGACGACTCGGAGTTGTCTGGATGCCGGTGCTTCTTGGATGACTTAATGCTGACATCGCTCTGCCATCTCCCCCGCCTCCGGATAACCCGCTCCTGGTGCCAGTGGACTAGCTGCTGCCTGCAGTAATAAATCGTCACGGTGGAGACCACGACAGCGGCGAGGGACACCGCGATCTGTGTTATCAGCGCAGAGGCGAGGAAAAGCTCCAAGCCGTAAAGTACCGGGTATAGAAAAACGGACACCACCATCTTGGTAGACGGAGACCGAAGTTCACCAAGTATTGTCAAGATGACGGCGCGGCCAGCATGGCGCGTTCGTAAGTACGTGAGCTACACCGTAACTAATGATCCTCTGTACAACTCCTCCGGTTTACCTCGAAAGCCGCCGAACGTCCGGGTTAATTGATGGGGGACGTCCACTAGAATAAAAACAGGTTGAGTGTGATCCAATCCACGGCACGCGAGCAAGTGAATTGAATGCAACCAATGCGTGGTATGGTATACTCCCAGGCCGGGGCTATATTTAGCCGCCAATGACACGAAGGCGAGCAATGTTGACATGACGAGCAGACGAGGAGGCTTTAGGTGCAGCTGGCCTTTGCGAGGCAGCGACTTGAATTCACGATGGAGGTTGCGTCTCATGGCAAGTCTTGGAGTCAGGGGACAACTCATCGTGCCTCCTCCTCCCCGACTGGCCTGATTGATGGATCTGAAGAGAAGGCCATTCTCTAAAAAGCAAGCCCCTGTAGAGGCTTAGGAACAAAACTACCGAAACGAAAAATAGACCTTTTTGGCTCTGTTGTCGTGTATTATTAAAGGGCTGGTGCATTGTCCTTTCATCATTTAAAACCGAGATAAAAATAATAATTCCGTTATTGTTTTCGTTTCTTGTTCTATTTTCTCGTGTGAACAAAAACTATTTGCCATAGCACAGTGGTAAGAACATATCAGAAATGACGTCTAATTTTGTGCTTGGTGATTTTTTAACCAGTTTTCGGAAATCTCTTCTCCTGACAAACAGGAAACGTGTAGCAAGAAATGGGCCAATTAATACGGTTGGGCAAGGGGCGTTTGGGGAACCTTTGGAATTCGACAAGTTGCGTAGCCAGAGGGAGGTAAGCGGGGCGGGGGGGGGGGGGGGGGGGGGGGGGGGGGGGGGGGGGGGGGGGGGGGGGGGGGGGGGGGGGGGGGGGCAACATTCCCGTGTGGAAAATCCTTCCCCCCCCTTCCCTCTCTGGATTTTTTGTTTTGTTTTTCGTTTCCGTTTTTTTTAGGGGGCTGTTTTGTTTTGTTTTGTTTTGTTTTTGTTTTTATTGTTATGAGGCAGACGTCACGTCATCTGTTGTATGTAGATTATGCGTTCAGGTTGGATGTAATACGTAAATGGAACCTAAACCACCTCTTTCTTCCCCCTCGCGCTTTTCAAATTATTTATCGAGCCCCCCCCCCCTCCCCCCCCCCCCCTCCCCCCCCCCCCCTCCCCCCTCCCCCCCACCCCCGTGCGCCCCCCCCCCCACCAAATGTAATTTGGTCTTGAAAGTCTGGGAATGAAAATTAACTTGCCTCATTGAAAATAGACAGCCCCTTGTCTATTTCATGGAACTGGTAAGCACTAAAATTTACTGAGTACCAAAAAAGTCTTGCTTAGTAAAAACAGGGTACCAGCCAAAACTCACAATCGCTGCATTCCAGTTACAAGGAATTTGGTTGGTAATCCTTCTTTCACTGAGGAGAAAAAATCGTGTTAAGCATTTTTTGTTTTTGCTTAGCAGCTCCATGAGTTTGGCGCCAGTGAATTCGACCATCCATTTTATCTCTCCTCCGTGCAAAGAATATTACTAAAAAGAGAGAGGGTCTCTGAACGAATTTATGGGTTGAGAGCAAAAGCGGAAGCCCCCACCCCCTCCAAAAAAAAGAAGAAATTTACGGTATGTTCTAAGATTAGCAGAGATGACTTCATGATTGCAGTCAGTGTTCATATTGTGGTGATTCAAAATAAAATAGCAATCTGTCAGGAGAAACAAGGGAAAAATGTTCAGTGTTAATAGTGATTTTATGGATGTTCACATGGGTTCATTTCGATCTTTGAAACTGATCAGTTGATACATTTTTCTCGAATATGACAGCATCTGGGACGGATCTGGGATGGAAATATTTCACTGGAGGATTGGTACCGGTATCATCTTTGTAAACAGTATGCTTCCAGATTTAAACTAGCCAATTTGATTTTGGTCATTGGCAAAGCTACATGATCAAAACTTTTAAATTATGATGCTCAGGAAACAGCATTTTCTATTTAATATAATACCAACCGTGCTCTTCAACACATTTGTGGTTTTGTTTTGCTTCTAAATTAAAGTAACAACTTTTTTGGTCCTTTTTGGGTGTCTGAAAAACTCAAATAACGTATTTATTCCTGGTCGCTTCTGTGCATCCAATGCACAAAAGGATTCAACAAGTTACTCTTGGGTCGCAAATATTCGACATTTGCAAAAAGTACCCTAATTAGTCCATTAACTGAACGTGGGTGTTTTTTTTTTTTCGTTTTATGTCTCATTTAAAAATGAATGAAGTTTTCGTTTTACGTCTCATTCAAAAATGAATGAAGAACTTTGGAATCGCAAAAAAAAAGCAGTTTAAAACAATAAAAAACAAAACATTTTTTCGAGGTGAAACTCGAAGACAACACGGATAGTTGAGATTTTCATTAACCGGCATTTAAGTTGGCCAATTAATTTACGACTACTCAATAAAAACGTTGAAGCAGGATGCAACACTGGGCAAACAACAAAAATCCATAAAGATACATAACAAGGGAAAAAGCTATTGGCATAGCGTTTTGTTTCACATCTAGGTACAATTAACACACACGTCTTGCTGGTTCTTTACCCTGGTTGGCTGAAACACGGTCACGTGGGATTCACTAATATAGGTTAGTGCATAAAATTTGCGTCAGCGCGAACTAAATGCGCGTATTTGAGGAGTGTTGGCAAAAGGGTATAATTATCCCATATTGTCATCTTTTTGAGATACACCCTTTTGCTAACACAGGGCCGAGTATAGTGCCTGATCGATCGGGCACGATACTCAATTCTTTTGACTGGTTACAGCGCCCTCAACTACAACTTTCATAGATGTGTGGACAGTGTGTGGTTAATAATTATTCACAATCACTGAGCGTACACTAATTATGATGTGAACAGCAACTTACACACTGAATCCATCGAAACTATAAAAGCGTTCCTTTAATATTGTTGAATTGCTGATGAGTTAATTGTTGAATTAAAACAGTTCAATCCTTTTTATATTTTGGACAGAGGTATGTTATAAAACACATATGGACTAGCATAATTCGGTCACTCTTGCACTTATATGCCCCCTCGGGCCTGTGAGTGGTCACTCACAGTCCCTTGGGGCGCATATACGTGTACTAGTGACCTCATTGCCAGTGTATTTACAACACACCTCTTGATGGTTCTCTTGATGGCTGAAACATGGTCATGTGGGGTTCACTAACATAGGCTAGTGCATGCAATTTGCGTCAGCGTGAACTAAATGCGCGTCAGGCATGGCGCGCGCGTAATTTCGGGAGTATAGTGCCTCATCGGGCACAATACTCAACATTTTTGAAAAGACACAATAGCGGCAGTAGAAGCAACGGTATTGGGAGAAGGAGCAGCAGAAAAATATTTCTTAAATACATGCATATGCTATTATTACTCAATAAATGTTTTCTGATATTCTCGAATTTCACGAGAATCCATTTCAGGTGATTTTGCAAAATGTAATTTTAGGGCAAATATGGACAAAAATTACAAGGGTAGGCCTACCCCTTCATATTTTTTAAGCCAAAAAATAAGTTGCACTGAAAACTGCAGCAGAGTTAAAGGTAGTGTACACGATTGGTAATTCTCAATTGTTTCGTTTACTGAACTATTACGAAATACCTTACTAGACTGTGCCAGCATGTCCAGCGCCACTCGTCCGGCTAGCCACGCGCGCCTTGACTAAAGGCTACTTTTCTTGACAACGACAGCACACCTGGTGCCATAATTTCACAGGATGATTGAGACTACTATTAACTTACGTAAGTTAATAGTAGTCTCAATCATCCTGTGAAATGATGGCACCAGGTGTGCTGTCGTTGTCAAGAAAAGTGGAAATTTATATCGTCTTCCAACGATTTCCAGCTGGAAATCGTTGGAAAACTGCCCTGTAGCCTTTAGTCAAGGCGCGCGTGGATACCCGGACGATTGGCGCGCTGGACATGCTGGCATTTAGGGCGCGTCACGCGTCCAGCTGGTAGCCACGCGCGCCTTGACTAAAGGCTATCAACCGCCCGACGGTTGAAAACGAGCGCCGTTTTTCTCTCGTTTTTTTCGCAATACAACAACGCAAAGCTTTGAACAGGTGAGTGGAACGATATTTCCTATAACATACTAACCCCCAAATCCGCCCATTTTTGAAAATTGCAACAATGACCAATCATATACACAGCCTTTAAGTTAGACCATACAATGCAGACCTCAGACGTGTAACAGATGTCTTGGATTACAAATGGGATAATTATGATTTTTTGAAACGTAATATCTTTCGAAAGTGAAAAAATTGCAATATTTCGAAAAGATATGTTTTTATTACTCCATCAAAGGGTTTCTGTTATTCCTAAGTGTATCTAGAATCAATTTCAGGTGATATTTGAAAATTTCATTTGGTATCAAAATCGAAAACAAAAATGGCAAAGGGTACCCTTGCCCAGGCGTGAATCCAGGGAGGGGGCCGCGGGGGTACGTTCCCCCATCAACTGTTTACAAAAAGACTGAGTGGAACGTTGACCGGCCGCATCTGAAAAAAATGTATGTAGTAATAACATACAAGCATACTGTATTAAATCGGTCGTTGTCGGTGTTGCAGCAATATGAGCGGCAGTAGAAAATACAGGAGCGGAAGTAGGAGTAGCGGCACTAGAAGCAACGATATTGGGAGAAGAAGAATATTTCTAAAATTGTATGCTTTTATTATTATTAATAATAATAATAATAAGCTTTACGGGCAATTGGTCATTTGGGAGACATTCCCATAGACTTGTGCACACAATTTTCTTTCAACTTTAATGTAACCTAACCCAAATGTCCCCTATCCTACCCCCACGAAATTGTGTATATTTATGTTTTGGACCATTCTCTATCGATAAAACCCAGTTCCGACAGTAACATTCTCAATATTTAAGGGGGCTGTGACATTAGGGGGACATCGAAATGTCTCCCTAATTTCATTCGCTCCCTAAGGTACAAAAAATAACTTTAAAATGTCTCCTTAAGGGACAATTGACAGTTATAATTATAATTATTATTATAATAATAATAATAATTATAATGATAACAACCGGCATTTAACATAGTAAACTATATCACAGCGCTTACAATATTACAATACTACTCTATAAAAGGGTTTCAGATATTCCGAAATATCCCTAGATTCGATTTCACGTGATTTTTTGGAAAAGTCATGTTTGGGCAAAAATCGACAGCATCAGGAACCGCAGTAGAAAATACAGTAGCGGAAGTAGGAGACTCATGACCGGCAGTAAAGGAGCAACAAGGACCATGGTAGCAAGACCCACCTCCGACCGGTGCCCTACGCAGACGCAGCTGCTTTTGTATGCTTGTAAGGGCCTACGCGTTACGCCTTGCAAATACAGGTCTTATTTTGCCTATGGGTGAGAACAAAACAAAGAGGTTAATAGGCGCCACCAACGGGAAGAAAGTGTGTCATGCTCTTTACTCAATTTGTATAATTTTGTTTTGTATTTTGTTTTTCTGATGAGAATTCAATTCATCTTGTTAGGCGCGACAAGCGAAGGGTAGATTAACCCTTTCGCCACCAGGAGAAATAATGCACTCATTACCTCAATACCAGCCCCCTTTGTAAAAATTCCATTGTGTAGCGCCCTCATAATTCAGCGAGGAGAAAGGAAAATTTGCTTGCCGATAAGATCTAACACATTATGTGAACAGGATGGACCCGCCAATCTAGTCTATCTATTTAGGAACTATTTTTTTAAAGTGAACAAAGAAACTGGCAGGAGCGGGATTCGAACCTGCGACCTCCGGGTTACCGTACCGGCGCTCTATACCAACTGAGCTATGCCCTATGTTGGCTGTCTCCCAACTTAATTGTCAGTATCTTTGTTCGGGTGGGCACTAAACCAATAATACCGTATAGCCAGAGATCACACCCAATTTTACGATACAACCTGGGGATCACTCAATTAGGATACGACTTTTTAAACTTATAATTCGTCAAACAATTTAGGAACTAGTTAAATGCTCCCCCTCCTTCCCCCTCCCCTCCTCCCCCTCCCTCCCCCCCCCCCCCCGTTCAAGGTTGTGTAAAATTTGGTGTGCAGGCAAACCGGCTAATTCTCCCACCCCTATCAACATTGCATTGGGGGGGGAGGGGGAGGAGGTGGAGAAACTATTATTTATATTCACATAATCTGAAAAACTACGGTGCACGCAGATGCGAGATATACTTTTTGTCGATAGGGGGCGCTATTCACATTTTCGCAAAATACCAAATGAGCTTGGTGCCAAAAGGAGCCACGGTAAGGAAGTGGCGTGGAACTTTGGTGCCAAACGGAGCCCGTGGCAGTGAAAGGGTTATGAAGCAAAGGGTAGATTAAATCTGACCTCCAGGAAGAGGGTTGGGGCTTGTGTGCAGTTCCCGGGATTTTTGTGTAGGCCTACATGTAAAAAATTGTTTGACTTGTTTTGGCTACTGACGCACACGTACGTACGTCTCCCTAAATTTGCGTGCCTGTTACTTAGTTTTACTTTAGGCTTTCGTCTAAATTTCCCAACTTGCGCTTACATATTACTCCTTCCAACACATATATTTTCCATATTTCAGCAAGTTTTCCAAGAATTTAATCGTGTCTGCTGCCTATCAAGTCGGTGAATCATTGGCTAAGCTGCATTATTCGTAGTTTTCCGATACTGTACAAACTACACGTACATGTACATTGTGCTCGAACTGTCGATTCTGCACGAAAATATCATCTCTAAAAATAAAAAATGATTACTGCGCATGAGCAGAAGTGGTCCAATCAAAAGCTTTATATGATTGCTTGCTACCGGTCCCCCTATTATCACATATGGGGGGCGGGACCAGTCTACCCTACGGGTTTCACTCCACCAAATACAAGCTCACGGAAGCCAGCACAAAATCGGACTGAAAAAACACCGCCTGGTGACGCCCAGGACGGTGGCAATGTGTTTTTCACTGGGAAATAAAGATTAAGACCACCAGGACAATTTTCTTTCCAATGTTTCTAGAGTTGACCGAAGGATTGTTTTATATTCCCCTCGCCAAAAGAACCTCTAAAATGGTGGCTAATCTCTGGGCCCAGGTCTAAATGTAGCCCCCCCCCCCCCCCCCCCCCCACCCACTTCTGTGTCATTATATAAACCCACACTTTGGTATTTTTTGTTAACGGAATCCCCCGAGTTGCAAGCCACGAGTCAAAAAATGCTTGTTCACCAGAAATATTCCTACAGTCTCATTTGTAGGCCACAAGGATCTCTTAGTTAAAATTATCTGTGGGATCACAAAATATTAATGAGCTCGCGAGCAAAAATTTCCAGAGTATGTGGTGTGCACCCTGCAGCCAGCCGTGCCCACAGCGAATGTCAAAGCACCAGACTGACCGTTAACTCGGCATACCGCCCTCAACGTTCCTTTTTTCCCTTCACAAAGGTCAGAATTACATGTACATGCAGCGGATGATATTTTTCTGAATGAGAACGTTGGGGGAGGTAGGGGTTGTACCTTCTTCGGGAAATGACATTCCTCTGACTTTAGTCATCTTATAACCCTTTCAATACCAAGGCATATTTTGTGACTGTGCTCTGGATACCACACTCATGTACATGACATGTCCAGTTCTTTACCAGACACTTTTGGCCAAGTTTTAGTGTATAGCGCCCTCACAAGGCAATGTAATGAAAGGCTATTCTTCTTTGAAGTGTTGTGGAATCCTGAGGTTCATTGAGAAACAGCACCCCAACCTAACTAATTGAACGAGAACTAAAATATTGCTCTTTGAAAAGAGATTTATTTTGAGGGGTGGTTCATAAATCCCCAACTCTCAAGGATTGTTATGATAATTGCACAAACTTGAACAAATTAGTAACGTTTGGATGCAGTTATTAAGAGGGCATTTCTCAAACCCTGGCTTGGGCTCGGGCTTCGCGTAATTTTGTCCCCAGATTAGGCAAGATCTTGAATAGTTTTGGGTACATGTACAAATGTATATAAACGTTTGATGTTTTTAATGCAAGCAACAAGCAACATTTATTTCCTCTTCATGGTAATTCACAACAGATATAAAAGAATACAAATAAGAAAATCAAGTCAAGAAGATCTTAAAGAGGCAAAACCTAAAAAGCGACAGCTTGTGTAAGGCATAACAAAACACATTTAAAAAAAAGTAAAGATTTAGAAACATAAGTTATACAGTGTACACAAAGCAACTATAATACGCGTCGCTAGCGCTGATTTGACCAGCAATGAAAATCTATACAATGTGTCAAATCGAGCTAACTCCCTATAGCTGCCCATCTCCGTTACAAGCCATGAACAAAATTGTGAAAAAATAATCTTTTAGAATGTCAATGTATTACGGATCTGACAAATTGGAAGGGTCGATCAGAGTTCAGGAGACTGCAAAAATACAGGTCTACCTAGACAAGTACATGTAAACAAAATAGTGTGCATTTTAGTTTTTTTTTATCATTTTCACTCAAATTGGTAATTTTTGAAGGAAACGGTTGTTTAGGAAGATTATTTATTCATGATTATTTTGGTACCTTCCCCATTTATTATAATTATTAGTTGCAATTTTGCGTCAATCGTAAGATGTGTAATTTCTGATCAATGTTTTGCGCGTGCAGTCAATACGACATGAAATGTGTGCACAGGCAGGCGCAACATTGTGGAATTATGAACTACATGTATGCTCAATTGTTAACCTCGCTGACCAATTATTTTGACTTCCTAGCTTTGTGATTTTTAGCATGCTTCGCACGATGGTCAATGCTGAATCAATTTTCAGCGGGCGCTGTGCACCAATGCAGGGTATAAATGCTGTGTATGCAGTCCCCCCCCCCCCCCCCCCCGATTCAATGTTGGGTTGGCAGTGTGCACCGTCACTCCAACATTGAAATGGGGGGGGGGGGGGACCGCAATAAAACCTACTCGGGCGAATGCTTATCACAGACTGTGAAACTTCTCAAAGCATGGTATTACACACATTGGTTTGTCACACTGTTTACAAATTATGCGAGTTTGTTTCCGCTTGGCTCTGGTACTGCAAACAACACAGTTGCGCTTTTTGCCAGCAACATTTCTCCCAGGATAGTGATGATTTGGAAAGCGGCTGGAACCACATGTCACTTGACTGGCATGCTGAGCTGGGTTGTGCTTCCAGGTGGAAAGAAGTCCTTCTATCACCTTGACCCTGAAATCCAAAGTGGTCAAGTGCTGGTTTGTAGGGATGCTGTTGTATACAATGGTAGCATTCAACAAACAGATGTCAAGAATGGTCACGAAAACTCTTTTCCACCATTTCATCGATTTGTGAGGGTGCGAGTAGTACTGACACATTTGTGCTGCGAGATCACTTCCTCCCATGTATTTATTATAATCATTGACGACAGCAGGTGTTTTGATTGTACGAAGTCCACTCAAACTGTTTTTGCTCCGAATGTCTTTCGTGTCGATATCGCAGTTTCCAAAATTGGTAAGAAGAGTTACACGTTTGGCATCCTGCCAAACGACGCACAGTTGCCGGGCTTTGGTGTAAAACTGGGGGTCAGCACCTCTTCTCATGGGGAACTTTTTGGGGTTTGCACAATCTGGAATCCCTTGTGAGGTGTAGCGTACAGTTCCACGAGCTCCGAACTTTAACTGTGACAACTTGCAGACGAGAGCCGGGCTCGTGTACCAATTGTCCATGAAAATGAAATGTCCCTTATGTTCGAGTCCTTTAATAAGGTAGAGGACTACATGCCCAGCAGATGAAAGATTAGGTGGGTGGTGTGTTGAAGCATAACCAACGGAGGATTGACTAGATTCTTTTGATGTGGGCTGAGAGCCGGTGAACACCTTCCAGGCACATGTATAACCGGTTTCTGACTCGTTCAATGAAAAACATTTCAATCCCCATTTGGCGGACTTTCGTGGCATGTACTGTTTGAAACCAAGTCGGCCTTTGAACTTGATCATTGTCTCATCCGGTGAGAGGTTTCGGCCTGGCTTGTAAATGCGAGGAAAGGATGGCAATACAATGTCGAGCAGCGGGCGAACCTTGGACAGTTTGTCAGGGGGAGCATCACCTGGTTGAGCTCTGTTGTTGGCAAGGTGGAAAAATCGAAGGATCGCAGTGAATCGATTGCGAGACATGGTCGTCGAATACAGGGGACTTCGCAGAACTTCGGACCTGGACCAGTGCATGCTGTAGCGAGGCCTTTTGTTGATACCCATGCACAGAAGCAAGGCCATGAATGCCATCATTTCAAGAACAGTAGTTGGAGTCCAGGCAGGCTGATGATTGGCTGCATCTGCACACATTGTTTGGTCGGCATAGCGATTGGTCTCCTCCACCATCAACTCCCACACTGCTTGGCAGAAGAAGAGCTGAAAGATCTGCATGGGCGACAGGTGACTGAAATCTTCCGTACAGCCAGTCTAAGCTTCACTGAAGTTCATCGGTGGGCGCTTGCTGTAGGAGGTGCTTGCTTTATTCCATCCACACCTGAAATAGGAACATTCAGAAAGGTAATGGGACGCTATTCATTTCAAGGCACATTTTCTTTAAGGTAGTATACAACATTAGCTGTTGTTTTTTGGGTCTAACGGATTGATCCGGGGTTTAGTATTTTTTTGGACGACGGTTGGCCAACCATCTTTGGAAATTGCTACAAAATGTCAGTTTGGTTAAACAGAACAGCACACCAGGTGCCCTGATTTCACAGGATGCTCGAGACTATTCTTGACTGTCAAGTACGGTCATTCATAATAATGAGGTAGTTTTTGTTCTTGTCTGTGTGGGGTGGGGGGGGGGGGGTGGGTGGTCGCAAATGTTGTATTACCTTTAATGACAAACTGTCCATACAATGCTGTTTTTGGATGCTCATATCTATTAATTACATTCAAATCTCCTCCTTTTTATAGATTATTATTGCCGCCAGTCTTTTTTTTAGTAATTGAATTTATAAGGCCCAATTCAGTGGAATTGAAATGTGTTTCTTTTTCAGCATTGCATTTGCTGTCCTATCTGAACTTTGATTTGGATGCAAAATCATCACACTTGACTTTGCATATACTTCAGGTATACAAATTCAATATTTTCATCAATTTCTAATTGGATTTCCATCGTATTATGCAATGCAAACTTAAACGTTCAGTGCTTTTTATGATTTTCCCCGCGAAAGAACATTAAAAAGCAAAGGTTACATTACAGTAGCCCAGTAATATTTTTATAGACATGAATGACGGATGCGAAACATTTCGAGACTAGCCAAGTTGAACCTTTTAAGTTTTATGAACCTCCCTACCTGAAGTTTGGCTTTCCCGACGAAGTTGACGAAGTTTGCATAGCTTCGCCATCACTGTCGTCAGATGTCGCTAGAGAAGATTCATCATCGGACATATCTGAACCGCTATCTGCGAAGATTTCCTCCAAAATCTTGGAAGCGTTTTCTGCCATGATAGCGGCTATAAAGTGGCGTGGGGATGCAAACTGCCTTTTGCGCGCGTGCCTTTTCAAGTGTAAACCAACTGCACAGCGCTGCCCAAAGTGAGGGCGCTGTTCACATTTCAGTTGCAAACAATAGTAGCTCGTGCCAACAGAGAACGCTGGTTGTGTAAAGCTTATAAATTCCTGTGACAAACAAGCACGATGGTTGCGAACGTCCATGCAACATTGAGCCCAGGTGGCGCGCGCGGTATTGATAGGGTTATGGAGTGATGTTGGTGAGAGTTGAACTTTAAAGTGGGAGAATTAAATATATGACGATGCCTTGCGTATTTATATGCGTCTTCAATATCTCCTTTTCAAATAAGTAACAATAATTTCATTGAGGAAACACAAAATACGTCTTTCTATGATTTCATAGTTCAATATTACTCAATAAATAACAGTCACACCCACAATCAGAACCACCACAACATCAACAATAACAAAATAAACAGGTCCAACAGCTGCACATGAAGGCGCATGCAATGCAAATGCGGACAAGACTGTATATTTACACAGCGCCCTCTATTGAATACAAGGTTGAAGTCGTTGGAAAACGATATAAATTTCCACTTTTCTTGACAACGACAGCACACCTGGTGCCATCATTTCACAGGATGATTGAGACTACTATTAACTTACAGTCTAGTAAGGTATTTCGTAATAATTCAGTAAACACAAATTGGAGGATTACCAATCGTGTACACCACCTTTAAAGAGCAACTAAAACGCCGATTACAATTTTGACATTTTTTGACTTATCTGATAGTTTATGCCTCCCAAAAACTAATATAACAAGTTTCATGAGTCTGAAAAAACAAAAACAAAAGTTTTTGAGCCTTTTCCTTCTTAGCCACTTTGACTCGATTCAGAAAATGGCCGAGGTCAACTGCGTGCCGTATCGCGCGAGTGATGACGTATCGTGTAGAAACATATGACGTCACTGTATTATACGACAATGTTTTACGTAGAAGTATATACGTATTTTTTTGTCTAAGGCTAGTATTACTTGCTGTGCCTTTTTGCATGATGATTCATGTGTAATACCACGGTAAACATATTTTAAAGTGTTGACATCTTTGTGAGACACATTTTGAATTGGGGTTGTAGGCTTGTTCTTGCTGAAAAGTTAGTTATGAGTCATACTTTCCTTTGTTTGAAGTCGGCTTTTATTGAGACCTGCGCGGCGAGTTGTGTGTGAGCTGATACTATACTCTAGTCTGGCGACTTTGCTTATGCAGCCCTCATAAGGACCCGCACCTTCTCAGAACTATACACACAATTTCTGTTATAAGGTACCAGACTTAATCGCATGCAGCCTATTTACGGTACCGGTGTACAATGCATGTTGAGTCAAGCGAGCGTGGACAGTGAGACGGCCGGGGCTCTGGCTGCTCGAGCCGGCAACCGCAGGAAACATCGTGTGGTCTGGGGCGCGTCGAGTCCGGGACAGGATTGGAATGTTCGGTGCCTTTAGAGTTGGAATGGCTCCAGCCTTCAAACGTAATTGTGCATTCAAACCCAGCTGAGTTTTCATACTAACACTATCATCAATACAGTCTTTGGCGGAATGTTCTGCACATATTATTTTCGACCATTTCGACAGCCGAAAATCAGATATTGTATTGTCTACAAAGCTGACCCACTGTATGAATGGGGTCGGGATGGGTAACTGGTCCACTGCTGCAAGGCATTAATAATGCCTCTTTTCCCCCCTATTAAATATAATTTGAATAATGGCTTTGCAACATGTTTACTGTTTGGGGGTCCTTTTTTACCAACAAAACACGTTTTTAACAAGAATTTCCTGGATAAATTGGACTTTGAATTGTTATGCATATATTATCACATTGTATATAATTTGTTAACAATTTCCTGATGCAAACTAATTTCTTTCACTAATTTCCCCAATGATCATCATCGTCTTGTATTTGCTATTCTTTATTTTTACCACTAAAAATGTAATTTATACAAGATGCAAATTAGTCAAAAGATAGTGTCTGATGTGTTTTCAAAATAATCTCGTTTTTTCCCCAAAACACCGAAAAAATCACTCAAAAATCTATAACTAAGTGTGCGTTCGAGTAGCTCACCCGGATCGCCTCGGTTGAAGGCAGACGGGTCAGTCACGAGAGCTGGGTTAAAAGAACGCTCAAACGCCCTCTCCCGTTGATGTCACCTTGCACTTGAGTCGGCCATGAAGAAATAAGAGTCGGCGATTGTTTAGTTACGGACCCCTCTTTATATTTGATCCATTTCGAGTCAAGGTTGTTTTTATCATTCCAAAATGAATTTATCAACCTAAAGTATACTCCTCTCAATTCTAATGACATCATTTTTTTGTAATTCTGAACAGTTTCATGCGGGAGGAAATGCAATTTTCTTACGTTTTTTTGCGGTTGGTGTCTTGCGAATCAGTGCGGTCTTCGCCATCTTTATTTTCGTGTTGCGTTTTGTCATCTTCGTTGTCGTTTTACCCACAAATTTCCTACAAAAAAATTGAAAACTCTGCCCTCTATCTATGACATACCTGTTGGTTTTTAATGTCGCAATCTAGTTTGCTAAGTCCAATAACTTAAAAGTGGAGTTTGTTCTCTTACAGGAACAGTCCTTAACTACACAATCGCCCTTGAGGTCAGCCATTTTTAATTCCCCGCTCCAGTAGAATCTGTGGGTAGTCAGACTTAACTACGCATGCGTGTGACGTAATTCCACCAGTGACTCTGCTCCGCGAGCAGGGTCTGTGGTGGCTGACCCGAGTGAGCCCCGGCTATGACGTCAGACCTAATCGAACGGCACGGGGCTAACCCATGTCGACCCGGGTGAGCTACTCGAACGCACATAATGTTTGACAGTGACAGCACTTCAGGAACATGTTGGTTGCAATGAAAGATTAAGAGGGATATTTTAAGCTCAAATCTCAAACAGAACCATCTATTTCAAAGCCTGTTTTCTCGGTTGTGTAATTTGAATCTATGAAATTAATTAATATACAAAACCGCTATAACCAAATCTCCAGAAGGAAAGGGCTATGGAGCTCTATTATGTAGCAAATATAAGCTTACATTGCGGAATTTCCAACCATTTATAAAACTCATTTTTCATGTTTGGCGACATAATATACCCTATTCCAGAGTGGGTCACATGACTATAATAATTACACCATCTGGGGAATGAAGCCCTGTCTTGTTTGGACGTATATGTAAACGCAAAGAGAAAGGCGTAGTCCGTGAATTACGGAAGCGTGGGAAAAAACGAAACGCGGTCCCCTTGAAAATATCCATAATATCCCTCTGACCCCTTCTTCAACTCAGGGGAACCTGGTTACGCCACAGTAACTGCCGAGTGACCCTCTCTGGTGCCAATTCATTTGGCAGTGTACAGTTGTCGCGTGAATTTCAGACTCCCTAAAAATCCGTCTTGTTGGTTATACTGCGCACAATCAGTAAGCACCCGTATACAAAAACAAAGAGAAACTTCGGGTAAGGGTGAGGGTGAGGATTTGGGTGAGAGTTAGGGCTGATGTTAGGGTTTAGGACAGTGTTAGCGTTGGGGATGAGAAGAGGTAAAAGGTTATGTCACTGCCAACAATAATTGTATTCATCATAAAAATCGTCCTAGATGGAGTTCTAGGTGGAGTGGATTGTGGAAAGGGCTTGGCTTCCTTAGAGAAGAAACGGCTTGCATCGGAAGGCATGGTTTCTGTAAGGAGTGCTATATAGGCTTCCTTTAAGGGAGGGTGTGGCTTCCATAGGGAGGGTGTGGCTTCCATAGGGAGCGCGTTGCTTCCATAGGGAGCGCGTTGCTTCCACAGGGAGGGTATGGCTTCTGTAAGGAGGACTATATAAGGAAAACGTGGCTTCCTTCTGGAGGGTGTGATTTCTTAGGGAGGGCACAAAAAAGGGACTGTAATATAGTTACTCAAGATAACCAGAGGGTAAACATTTGTCAGGCATCATTGCGAACAATTGTGTTCCAATGAAACATGTGTAAAGAGTCGGATATTCATGCAGTCGGATATTCATATCATACCGTTCCAGGCGTTCCACTGATTCCTCGTTACGTCAGATTGGGGAAGGGAGTACGTGGAATGTGAGGGAAGAATTCGCTTTCCTGGGTTTTCTTTTATACATTTCGGCAATTCATACTTTGTGATTTTGTGCTGGTATTAGAGTCATATCACAAAAATATTCTTCGCAGCGTTTCTTCCGCATGTGACAACTTGAAACTTCACATGAACATACAAGCATACAAGTGTGACGTCGTGATATGACGTCATCATGTATATAATTAAAAGCATTTTATTGGTTAAAAAAACGACAAAATTCTTCCAACTGTATCTCAAGAACTAATACAGCTATTATGTTTATGATTTGGGATCTGATAGATATCTCTGAGAGTAAAGTCTTCTGACCTTTTCTCCGGTTAGGTGTTACCGGAAGGTCAAAGTTTTAAATGCGAAAAGAAAGTCCAAATCAAAATTAACACCATTTATGGGATGAACAAAAAACCTAATACAAACATGAACCTTGATGCCGAAATGTGCATATCTTTATGACGTCACCATGACGCCATCAGATATAAAATTGCAATTGAATTAAGGTCAAAGTTTAAAGAAATGTTTTGAACTATAACTTTCGAATATACCATGTTTGTATTTTGTGATCTTGTAGACTGTGCCTTCGCAACATTTTTGGTTCTCGGAACACAAAGTCGCTTAAACCTGTACTTCCGGGATTACCAGAAGTGCAAGGATAATGGAATACAATTCCAAAATGGAATTCTTTTTTCTACAACTCACTAAATTACTAACGTTAAAAGTAATATACCAAACAAAAGGCTTGATGACGCCATCCAATGAAAGGGCGCCCTCTAGCGGCACATCAATGAAAGTGTATTTTGTGTTCATATAAATATTCATACTGTGTTCTGGAGGTCGCAGGTTCGAATCCCGCTCCTGCCAGTTTTCTTTGTTCACTTTGAAAAAAATCATTTGGCATACTTTTGTTTACTTACAGTGGACGATAAACATTTTTTGTGAAGAACAAATTATTTTGTGAAGTTTCAAAATGATGACGTCATCAACCGGAATTTCTTATAGGGAAGACTCCTCGCAGACGCTGTCGGCGATTATAACAGCTACGGAAACCAGACTGAACAACGGGACCCCATCCGCTAATAGACTGGTTCTCACCACTAAATACTGGGACCGGTGTTGTTTTTATTCTCGTAAATGGGTTCGTATCACCGGGAAGTTTATCTTAAGTTATTGAATACCTGCGTTGTGGCAAGATTTTGCAGCGGTTAAGAACAGTGCAATGCATTTCTGGTAATAAAAGACAAATTAATGTTGTAATTAGAAATAATATGTTTTTAATAAGAGTATTTTTACCCATTTGCGACCGAGTGAGGGCGCTGTTTCAGTTTACATGTGAAGCTGAAGCGGGTTTTTTGGGAGTTACGCGAATAAAATGTAGTGCCTGCCTTAATTGAGGGGTCCTTTGTGAGGATACATGTATCGGTTACATAAAAGTTTTTTTTTGGGGGGGGGAGGGAATTATTATTATGAAGTTAAGCAATCTCCAGGGTAATAGTCTAATAAGTAAGGGAAGGTCTGTGAATATTCATCGGTGCTTTTTATATTACCTGTGCGTGCCTTGATTGTAAACATATGTGTATGTGAACGGGTTTTGCCGGGCAGCCTCTCGGATGATGAGATGCTGATCTCCACACCAGAGCTTCGTTAGATCTAGATTTATACTGCCATAACTGATGCATATGAACGCTTTCAATTAACGCTCAGAAACAGGACTGCACTCGAAGCACGATGAAAAACGCAGATTTAACCCGTTTTCGAGTTTCTTTATTCCATAACTCCCTATCCCGTCAGGGGCGGATCTAGCCTTTCATTTAGGGAGGAGGTGTTGTAACCGCCTATACAAGTAGAGTGTACAGTATAAGGAGTAGCGGTATACCCACTGGTAACAAGGATGTGGTTTAGCATTGCTTATCACAACTCAAGTTGCTCAACAACCCCCCTCTAGATCCGCCCCTGCCCGTTGGCGTAAGCGTTTCGTTCAAGCGGGCAAATACAATGAATAGCTTTGAAAATGTACAGCAAAATTTCACCATTTCAAGGCGCGAGGCGTTCATCTACCGACCATACCGGCTATTCCTACATGGAAAATCTTCATTCAACCACCCTTAGAAGGAGCATAATGTAAAAATGACGCTATTGGTCTAAATGGTATCAGTTCTGGGCCTTATTCACGAAGGCTTCGCAAGGTTAGCGAAGTTGCAAACCCCTCACTAACGCTAATTTCGTATTCACAAAAGCTACGCTTCGCAAACACTTCGCAAATTTTTGCGAGACCGCCATATTTTCGCAAACCCCGCGCAAATGTTTGCACGGTATTCACAAAGGCCTTGCAAACTTCGCGATTTCGCAATCTCTTCGCACAAGGTTCGCTAACAGGCTATTTTTGCGACGAGTCCGAGGTCGTCGCTAACTCCTCGTAACTGACAACATGGCGCTGTTGCTCGAACTTGACGAAGAACTCCGTCACGAACTACGGCAAAATAGGGTCTTTCTGGACCGTACCAACGCGTTAGAAAGCTACAGTGATGCCAAGCTGATCAAGAGGTTTCGTATGCCAAGGTATCTTATCCTTGAGGTCGTGGATCTTATTAAGGAGGACCTAGAAAAGCCAACTAAACGATCGATGTCAGTGCCTGCTTCGATACATTGCTTATGTGCACTAAGGTACGGTACTTCGCGTCGGGGCAATTTCAGTTGGATTCTGGAGACATTATGCGGACTCAACCATCGGTCTCGCGCACCGTGTGGCAACTGCTTTATCGGAAAAGGCTGAACAGTTCAACTTTCCCAAAGCATGCAGCAGGCAGCACAGCAACTCGATGAAAACCACCGCTGTATTCCAAATGTAATTGGATGTGTGGATGGTAGCCTCATCGGTATCAAGTGTCCATCACAGGACGAGGACGCCTTCATTTCAAGAAAGGGTGGCCATGCAATAAATGTTCAAGGTGGAATTTGGTTGTGAAGTGGCCGGGCAGCGCGCACGATGCTTTCATCTGGAACCAAAGCTCCCTGAGTATCGAGTTTGAAAACGGCAACAGTGATGGTGATGCAGGTGATGGTTTCCTCTTAGGAGACTCGGCGTACCCCCTCACACCATGGCTTATAACGCCCATCTCCAACCCAGCGAACGAGGACGAACAACGATTAAATGTGCATCACAAAAGAATGCGACAGAAGATAGAAAGCACTTTCGGAAGATGGAAGATGCGATGGATGTGCATACATAAATATGGTAAGTTTTAAGACAGACTTTTTCTGACCACGCTGGTTGATCCAATTTTACTAGACAAGTATGATAATGTCAGATTTTCGGTTAAGCAGACACTTTTTTATTAACATTTTGCTCCACTAAAACCAAAATACATGTATTCCGAAGACGCGGCCTGATCACAGTCAATTATAGCTAGACGAATTGGGCGAAAGATTACAACTACAATCTACAATCCGTAGAGTGTAGTTGTGCGCGCAAGTTGCACACTTTTTTCGCTCTGTATATTTCATGTATTATATCCTGCTATTCACATTAGTTTGTTGCATATTTTATATCACCCTGAAGAGCTAACACCAAGGAATCTTCTGGTGCTATCTACATGTTGTCATCTACTCTTCTAGTTGAAATATTGATGTTGGAAATCTTCAATTTTTGCTCACTGGAAGGTAATATTCATCGATGGGCTTTTCAGCCATGCAAACCACGGATCAATGACTCATCAGCCAAGCCACAAGCCTGACCATGCTTGAACAATAAGAGGAGCTGCTGTTTGTCTCCTGCCCACTGCCTTATACAATGGAGGTGTTAACTTGGAGTTTCCTGTTTGCCCTTGTTCTGGTGTGTGATGTGCAGGGATTAGCAAGTGAAGGGTCTGCCAGATATGCCTACTCTCCAGCATATGGCCCAACATGGAAGAGATTGACCATCAAGTGTTACCTGAAAACACCTATTCCATACTACCAGAATTCTTCTTCAAATTTCAACATTGCCCTGTTAATCTGTGGGGATATAAACCCCAACCCTGGTCCTGTTAGTGAAATAACTACAGCTGCAGTCATCAACAAACCTACTCATAGGTATGAGCGTGAGCATCTCCTGAGTATCGGTTTAAGATGTAAAACAATACCCGTTTCTCCAGCTACATGGTCCACCTTGAAAGACCTACGAATAAACACAAAGCGACCATCACGTCGAGGAAACCGATCTGACCCCCCAACACAAGTGGTACATGCAATACCAACTGTATCCTCGGACAATGACCTGCATATATCAACACCGCCAACATCAACAGACAGTAGTCTGAAACGACCCATGCTCTCCAAACTGTGTGTCCTAAATGCCCAGTCTGTGTGCAATAAAACCAACCTACTGACTGACTACTTTATTGAACATGATTTTGATTTGATTGCACTGACTGAAACTTGGTTATCAGCTACTGATAAACATGATAAAATAATAGGTGAATTATGCATTCCTGGATATGACATGTGTCATGTACCTCGTCCAAATGGAACTGGTGGGGGTATTGCTCTCATATATAAGACTAATATCAAACACGGCCCAATAACATCACACAGTAGTGGTAATTTTGAAAGTCTATGTTGTGATGTAACTGTCAAAGGAACTTTCTCATCCGTGAAGCTGGTAATCATCTATAGGCCACCATACAGCTCAAAGAATCGTATAACCCCTACAATGTTCCTTGACGATTTCTCCGAATATGTCAGTGTACTCTCGGCATCCCCAAGCAAGTTGCTGATTGTTGGGGATTTTAATTTCCACTGGGATACAGATGATTCTGCTGCTCGCCACCTCAATGATATAATTCAAAACACTAACCTGAAACAGTTTGTATGTGCTCCTACACATGTGAGTGGCCATATATTGGACCTTGTCTTTGCACGACCCACGGACAACCTAATTGATTCAGTGGATGTTGCATGTTTTCTGACAGATCATGCTGCTTTGCATTGTGCACTGAATCTGACTAAACCTCAACCAACTAAGAAGCATATTTCCTATCGGAAATATGGATCTCTAGACCATGACAGTTTTTCCAACGATATTAGCCAGTCAGAATTGTTTACCAACCCGTCCAATGACCTCCAAACACTCATAGATCAGTACAACTCCACACTGAAGTCTATTCTGGAAAAGCATGCTCCACTGAAAACTCGCTGTATTACCATTAGACCAGCCAATCCATGGTATTCCCCGGAGATTGCCGATGCCAAGAGACACCGCAAGAAATTGGAGAGACGCTGGAGGAAAACCAGATCAGAATCTGATAGAAACCAATTTAAAGCGCAACGACTCTGTGTTGTTAATATGATCAACAGTGCCAAATCATCATACTTCAAAGAAAAACTAGCCAGCTGTGGGAACCAGAGAGAGCTGTACAAAATTGTTGAATCTCTACTCCACAACAAAGGAAAAACTAAACTACCCACACACGACAATAAACAGGAATTGGCGACAACTTTTAGTGATTATTTCATAACAAAGATTCGGAACATTCGTAATAATCTTGACCACGATCTAGATTGTATGCAGCCGTATACCACCGAGTCATCTCACTCTGATATTACACCATTGGAAGAATTCACACCAGCTCTGGATGAGGAAATCAGGAAAATCATCAAATCATCACCATCAAAGCCGTGCGATTTGGATCCAATTCCTACCTGGCTCCTAAAGAACAATCTGAATATTTTGACTCCAGTTATCTCCAAAATTGTCAACCTGTCTCTTCAATCTTCTAAATTCCCACAGCAATTTAGAAATGCCCTGGTGACTCCTCTGCTGAAGAAACCCACCCTCGATCCTGAAAACCTCAAGAACTTTCGTCCCGTATCCAACCTTTCATTCATATCCAAAGTAATAGAGAAGGTTGTTTATTCCCAAATTACTGATCATCTGACTGAACACAATCTACATGAACCATTGCAATCTGCGTATAGAAAACATCATGGAACAGAGACTGCTCTTCTAAGAGTTAAGAACGATATTCTCCGGGCAGTTGACGATAAGCGTGGTGTGTTCCTTGTTCTCCTTGATCTCTCTGCAGCATTCGACACTATAGACTATGATGTTTTATTCCACCGCCTTCAGTCCATCGGTGTTACTGGTCCAGCCCTGCAATGGATTAGATCATATATATGTCATCGAACACAGACTGTGAACATCAATGGATCTTTATCATCTCCCATCTCACTTTCTTCTGGCGTCCCTCAAGGATCAGTATTAGGTCCCTTATTCTTCACAATATACTCCGAGCCTATTGCCGCTATTGTACGGAGGCATCAACTTCAAGTTCATTGCTATGCAGACGACACACAGATATATGGATCGTTTCATCTAGGAAACCAAGACGACGAACATTCCGTGAGACAGCGTATTGAACAATGTGTTTGTGATCTTAAGCAATGGATGACCAGGAATAAATTAAAATTTAACGACGACAAGACCGAACTTCTAATTATCACTTCCAAACGTAGCCAGGATAAAATCAGATGCAACCAGATGCAATTTGGGACTTCTAATATTCAACGTTCTACGACTGCACGTAATCTTGGCATCATGTTTGACAGCACGATGTCAATGGAATCGCATGTCAAGAAAGTTTGCCAAACGTCATACTACCATATTAGAAACATCAACAGCATCCGCCGAATCCTGACTGATGAGTCGGCTGCCATCCTTATCCATGCTCTCGTGACATCAAGGTTGGATAATGGCAACTCACTTCTGTTTGGAATCACCAACACTCTCATGTGCAAACTTCAACATGTTCAAAACACTGCGGCTCGTGTCTTATCCCGAACACGGAAATTTGACCACATTACTCCAGTCCTGAGAAATCTTCACTGGCTTCCAGTCAAACAGAGGGTTGCCTTCAAAATAATCCTACTTACCTGGAAAGCCCTCAATGACAGCGCACCAACATATCTGCAGGATCTCTTCACCCAGTATTCCCCTAATCGCCACCTAAGGTCATCTGACAAACATCTTCTTGTGACACCAAGAACTAGAACATCGTATGGGGACTATGCCTTCTCAGTTGCGGCGCCCACTCTATGGAACTCTTTGCCTCAGGAAATTCGTAGCTGTCAATCTTTACATACCTTCAAATGCCTTCTTAAAACATTCCTGTTTAACTCAACTTATAATTAGATTGCTGGTTTTGTTTCAAGTATACATACATGTACATGTATATTTAACTATTTGTAGAGTTCTGGACAGTTTCTTTTCTTCAAGCGCCTCGGAATATGTCTACATAGATAGATGGCGCTTTACAAATGCTTGTATTATTATTATTATTAACTAATTAGTTTCACAGGGTAGGCCTACCATGCACTATCTCTTACAGAGAAGTGTGGGTCTTTTTTTTTGCCTAATAGGCGAGCCCGTTGTGTTCTTGACAGGAGTCTCCTGAAGATGACGAGAGCACACTAGCTGAGAACACAAAAGGCTCTTTTCAAAGGCACACTTTACTAAAAGCAATATTTCATTGTGCCCTGCAAATCACGTAAATAATTACTGTCTCCACCGAGATGTTGAAAATAGGCCGTGGAAAATCATCATTTTCAATTCAGCTCCTTCTATATTTATACCTAGAGAGGTCTCCTAAATTTGAAAGTGGAGAGGAGTGTTAAGGTCATTGCGGCAACGGCGGTCCTCCACAATGTATGTGGAAATCACGGAATTCCAGTCCCAAAAGATGCACCTCCCAATGACGAGGACAACCCGGATAGAGACCACAACCATCCCCATCCTAACTGGAACCAGAACGACGGCAGACGACTGAGAGACAGGATAGTACGCCATTATTTCACTCTGCAGTAAGGCAATGTGCATAGGTGGCGCGAGTATCGCCAGTGACTATTAGTTTCAACACTTAATTCAAGAGTTCCTATAACCAGCAAATAACCAAATTGTAGTACACATTATGCACGAAGTACATCTATTTCACGGAAGCAAGAACCCCAAATATTTTTGTTTAAGGAAAGGAAATTCAGATTCAAATTAAATGTAAGGTTTTTATTAATACGCTGTGTTTCTAAAATGAAAAAGAACACAACTTCAACTGATTTGTTCAACTTTATTCTTACCAATAACGCTTGTATGCGCATTAAATAGAAGACATAATGCGAAAGTTTTCTTTCGTTCTTTGTTATTTTTCAAGATAAATAATAAAGTAACATGATTTACATCTTGAAGTTGAAGTTGTCAAAGATATTTTTTGTTTTGAGAATCACTATAGGCCTAAACATTCCGTTTCACTTGAAGATTCCCCTGCAGCATAGGTAGGCCTCTCCTTAATTTATTTTCTTTAGGTGCAGTCGCTTTTCCTGAATTTTTAGGATGTTTTTTAACACATCACTGTTCTTTTGTTCAATAGCACATTTTCCCTTCTCGAGTTCCAGTCTTTGCTTTTCTACCTCGAAACGTTCTTTCTCTATCTCAAGAACAGCCGACGATGTAGAGACTGGTTTCTTTTTCCTCCTCCTTTGGTTCGCTTGGAAGAAGATTTAGCACTAGTTGATGGGACTGCATCAAATCCTCCGTCAAGACCAGAAACAAACTTTCTACGTGGTCTCCAGTGGCGTAGTCAGGCTCTTCCTAAAGGGGGGCAAACAGGGGGCATGGCTATTTTCAAGGGGGAAAATTCGACTTTGTTAAATAGGTCCACGCTATAGTAACGCATATCTACACACTACAGATGGCGACCCCTCCCCCCCCCCAAAAAAAAAATCACAATTTTCCAGAAGGGGGGGGGGGGGGAAGGGGGGTGGGAAGAGTCCCCCCCCCCCCGCCCCCTTGGCTACGCCAATGGTGGTCTCCATGTTTCGTCTTCATCGGAGTAGTCGGATTGGTCATCAGTTGAGTTGTTGCCCCCATCATCTCCCTGTGACTGGTCCGGGTCGGAGGGGTGCTCTTAAGTGTTTTTGACCTACAACAACAGACCGACATTCATTTTCAGCATACGTGCTTACGAAATACAGGTTTTGACTCCTGTATGAGAAAAATGTTTTTTATACGTAACTCCTGGGGATTCAAGATCATCTAGAAGTCTCTAGAGGTTTTTCAAACCTAACAAATATTTGGGGTACCTCACCAGATCTCACTATCATGCACTCTGCCGGTCAGTGTGTTTGTTTCATAATTATAGAATCCATTTTTGTCCTGAGAGGCAATATAAACAAACCTGCCGAAGCAGCATTCTCCTTTGATTACCAATCATAATGACGGGTACATTATGCAGCTGTATCAATGAAACCTTGAATACCCCTTACGCGAGTTTCCCCAAGAAGGCTGATAATACGTGTCTCTATGTTCGTCAGGTCAATCTTTACTTTCTTTCCGCTGCCAGTTCCGGTAGTTTGTCGATTGAGGAGTGCAGCTTTACCATTGGTCCTTGATTTAATATCGTCCCATTTTTTACGTATCTCGGGGACTGTCCTTGCACATTTGCCAGTTGCATTCACCTTTGCGGCAATTGTAGTCAATAGTTTTTTTTTTTGTCATTTGTGACAAAATCAAAAAATCTACTCGCCAGCGATTCATAGTTCCGTTCAACATTGTCTACTAAAACTGCAATCTCCTCTTGTGAGAATCGAGCTTTCCTCTGCATTGCTGCCATCTTGCTCATCTTTGACAGTGTAACCATGCACGTATACTTATACATGTATAGGCCTATGGGTCGAATGAATAGGCTTCATAAAAATACCTAGTGATTACACAACTCATCGTTTGGAGTGTTCGCTGATACATGACCCGATATACAAATCTTCATAAGAACCGCTGCTTGGACTTTGCGAATGTTCGCCAACTTAGCGATTTTGCAATTTAGCGAAAGCTTTGCGGAAACCTTCGTGAATACCACGCATCGCTAAGCTAGCGATCTCGCAAGTAGTTCGCTAAGCTTTCGCTTCGCTATATATTTGCGAAGCTTTCGTGAATTTGGCCCCTCTGATTCCTGCAGCGGCCTGTTCACTGTGTACACAATTCAACCGTATGGCCGTCCTCATTTGAATGAGCTGCTTCCATGAAGCTGCGTTGGCCCTACGTAGTCTGTTTTTATACAGGTTTCGTATAACTTGACAATGTGTACATGGTAGAGTTCATATGGCAATTAGGAAATGTACGTAAAGGTTGGGAAAGAGAGGCAATCCTGGAAACTAGGGCATTGGCTTTTTTTTTGTAATGATGAATTATCAATAAAGAAGAATTGGAAACCACCCAGAACCTGACACCCACAGATTTTCACTAGTTATAAGCACTTTGGCAAAAGAGAACAACCAACAAATCCATTGTCATGCCATTTGCATAATATATCCATGACATCGCGATCGTCACGGCCTTGTGCATATATCTATATTTGGACAAATGACTGTTCAAGGGATGCGTGGCGACGTCGTTTTGGTTGTTCTCAAACAGTACTAACCGTTTCAGTGCATTAAAAACATGCGCTTTTTCGCCGACTTTATGCTTATCGGTATTACCCGCTAAACTGTCCCTATAAAGTAATCGACGTCCGAACGATAGTACGCCAATGGTTTGAACGTAAGATCTGTCATGTGTGAAATCCTGGCCCGGGTGACCATGACTCAAAAGGGGAGGTGAGTTTGGCCTATGGGTCTGAAAATTGGGATAAATTCTTAGCTATCTATTAAAGATGTATCCTCTATTTAGATCTGGACACATGAAAACCGTAAGGATGGTAGGGTGTGCAACCTAAAAGTGGCCAACCCCACCACCTCTGTTGTAGCCCTTTATCTAGTGGCTTTTAGCCTCGTGTTGGGGGACTTCCCAAAAATGTCTGGTCATGGTGACGAGTCGTGCGGAAATGGCACGGTGATGTCACTCAGAAAATATTTCCACTTTCCCTGTTCATCCCTCCAGATCTCTTCACAGAGATAGAAAACAATCTCCATCCACGCACGAGTGCATGGGCCCCAAAGCATTGTGTGCTTGCTGTAGATTCAACGAAGTGGTGGGTCAGTGCTTACGAGTACAGTCAAGGTCTGTAAGCCTAACTCAAAAATAGAAACTTTTCTTTATGACAGCAGTTCTGTACAGGATATGATGTGCTCTGCTGTTTAAATCACCCCACCAAAAGCCTTTAATCTATACCGTTGGCGTTCTGAAAACCGGATGTATCCTATTTAGTGTCGCTGCTCTTAGCGAATCCCCAACTTTGTCGTTACTGTTCCTATTACTCAATAACAGTTTGTCGTAGTAATGCTAGTTTTCTTCGACGAAAAAGTTTGGATCAGTTTAATTTAATCGTCAGTCTGAAGATCCGATAACGGTGAGCAAACATGACCGTAAAGTTAAATGCCATTTTAGCCTTTGTCAATGCCCTGTTGGCCCGGTGCCTATTCGCAATCCACGGTATCATCACCATCTGGCGAGTGACGGAAGTGAACTCGGCGAGCACCTACTACCTGTTGGTCATCCCTGTCTGCCTGCTGCCACTTGAGTTGATACTCACGCTGAAATTCACGGACAAAGGAGAGTGGAAATGGTACGTAAGAAATACAATGAAAGAAACAAGGTTAATAAATGATGTTAGAAATGCTCGTATTCATTTTACGTAAAAAGGGATGATGGTTTTACTGTAATTTAGTCATACAGAGGGAGATATTTTGTTGGAAAAAGAAGGAGGTCTTTATCAAAAGATGACATACTTCATCCCTCCTAAATAATCTATCAACAGCGTTTTGAAGAAAAATATGTTCGTTAGAAATGAGTTCCACACGAACTTTTTAAAGAGCAACTAAAACGCCAAATTTGTTTTTGACTTTTTGGACTTTTCCGACAGTTTAAATACTCTTTTAACTGAAGGAGATTAGTTTGCAGACGAGAGGGATTTTTCTATTTAAAAAAAAGAGTTGTTATTCTGACCATTTATCCTGTTTCGCGAAAGCTCATTATGTATGTAAATGTATGTACGTAACCCCGTGACGTACACGTGTATAAAAAAGTCGGTTGATACTACAGCCAAACACTATGCATGTACGTACGTGGGGTTGATGCTGCTGGAAGAGTTTTGGTCGACATAACTCCTCCGTTTACCCGTCTAGTTTGTCAAATTTTGATATTATTTCAGTATGAGCATGGTTCTGAGATAATCATTATGCCTCGATCGTGTGTAGTTGGGGGTTGCACGAGGAACAGCGACAAAAACCCTGAGCTAACCTTCCTGTGATTCCCAGTGCTGAATGGATTTCAAAGGCGACAGTGCAGGGTCCGCTTTGTAGACAATACAATCTGATTTTCGGCTGTCAAAATGGTCGAAAATATGTGCAGAACATTTCGCCAAAGACTGTATTGATGATAGTATGAAAACTCAGCTGGTTTGAAGGCACAATTCCGTTTGAAGGCTGGAGCCATTCCAACTCTAAAGGCACCGAGCATTCCAATCCTGTCCCGGACTCACGCGCCCCAGACAACGACAACGACGAAGTTCCCTGCGGTTGCCGGCTCGAGCCCCGGCCGTCTCTCTGTCCATGCTCGCTTTACTCAACATGCATTGTACACGCACGGTACCGCATGCGGTGCATGCGATTGAGTCTGGTACCTTATAACAGAAATTGTGTGTATGAGAAGGTGCGGGTCCTTAGGGCTGCATTAGCAAAGTCGCCAGACTAGAGTACAGCATCAGCTCACACACAACTCACCGCGCAGGTCCCAATAAAAGCTGACTGCAAACAAAGGAAAGTATGACTCATAACTAGCTTTTCAGCAAGAACAAGCCTACAAACCCAATTCTAAATGTGTCTCACAAAGATGTCAACACTTTAAAATATGTTTACCGTTGTAGTGTTACTCCTGAATCATGTGCAAAAGGCACAGCAAGTAATACTAGCCTTAGACAAAAAAATACGTACAGACTCTACGTAAAACATTGTCGTATAATACAGTGACGTCATATGTTTCTTCACGTATACGTCATCACTCGCGCGATACGGCACGCAGTTGACCTCGGCCTTTTCTGAATCAGTCAAAGTGGCTCAGAAGGAAAAGGCTCAAAAACATTTTTTTGTTTTTTCAGAATCATGAAACTTGTTACATTAGTTTTGGGGAGGCATAAACTCTCAGATAAGTCCAAAAAGTCAATTTGGGGGGGGGGGGGGGGGGGGGGGGGGCGTTTTAGTTGCTCTTTAAAAAAATGTGTGTATCGTGTTTTGTGTAAAGTGTGCATATGGGGTCGCTGCTTTTGTCGTGGCCCCTAATTACTTCATGCCTTGGCTTATGGATATAAAAAATACATTAACATAAAACTCGAACATTTTGGGGTTATTACTCAATTTATACAAAGAACCTGTAAATGTATAGTAACATGGAAATATTACCGTCCCATAAACATTGTGAAAACGCCTGGGCAAAGTTTGACCAATTACTTCCCAATATTGGTGTAAATATCACATTCACAACTTTTGGTCAGAAACTGACCAACTGTCTTTTAGCGAGCCGTTGTGACCGGAAGTTGAGCAAAAAAGCTTCACTAAATGGTCGGTTCACCAGCTTTCACTAATAGAGTTGGTCATGCGAACTGTGCATTTTATTGCTTATTTTATTTTATCTTATTTTGAACAATAGATGGTCACTTATTTTCCATATTTATTGGTCAAAGATTTTGCCCCTCAATTGGAGCACTCTATTATCATTTATTGGTAAATTTATGATGTCCCTTTGTTTTAATATATGTTCAATCAACTAAAAGTCTGGAGGACGTTTTCCGATGCCGTAATAGTTTTTTCAAGTTGGCTTTAAGCCTAATATAAATAAGCCTATGCCGGATCTTGTTGGCGTTACTTTCAAATTCATTACAGTCATCTTCATCACCATTAACGTAATGATCACGTTGCACAAAGTAATAATTTGCCGAAGTTGTCCTTGTCTAACGCTTTTACTGCATATGCCCTTTAAGTTGCGAATTTATCTTGTTTTCTGCTAGGTTTTGTCCCAGCGTCCTGCTGTACCTTGCTAGTGTGGTTCCGGGTCTGTGGCTGCTGCAGTTTGATCTGTACGACAAACGCATCGCGTACCGAGACGTCATGGGATTGGAGGATTGCTTGGCAGATACCGTCTACAATTCATCTGCGCTCGGCGCTGAGGTTGCAGGGGTAAGACATTGCTAGTATATGTCAGAGTCGTAATCAACTCATCACATTCAGTCGATCACAAGTCAAATTACAGACAGTCACATGTCACTCACAGGTCAGCTGACAAGCCACATGGGATGAACGACAAAGGAACGATTTTGTCCCAGTTCGTTTAAGTAGCTTGTGATTTGACGTGAGACCAGACTTGCGAGTTAATTGACTTGCGATATGACTTGTGATTGGCTTGTGATTGACTTGTGATTGACTTGTGACTGACTTCTACTGGCGTGTGACTGCCTTATGTCTCCCTTAAAATAATGCAGTCGCACTAGTTAAAAATCTGAAATAGAGCTTGCAAGTTTGAGCTTAAAGGGTGGCTGCAATGGAATTTTTATTGTGTGTGAAATAAAGTTTTTGAAACACAACTGTGTGCTGTTTGTATTTTTTTATTTCGCGTAAGCATTTGAAAATATTGTTTTTAAGGCGGGAGGGGGTCAGCCCCGCCCATCAAGTGGTAACGCCGATGTGACGTCATCCCGGGAACCCGGCTGGCTGTGGTGGATGGTCGGCCATAGTACACCGAGCGTGCGTTGCATTGACATTCACGTGTGTTTTCGCTGTGTCGTGGAAAGCTTTCAGTGTTTTTCGAATGTTTTTCGTCGATAATACCGTGTCGTTGTGTTGCTGCTGGATTCAGCAACACCACTAAGGATGGTGTCAGTCTTCACCTCTTTCCAGTAGAACCGAAATACCGTACTATTTGGACTCGGTCAGAGAGTGTTATTTAGCCTAGCAATCGTTGTTTTCAAGTATTTCACGCGTTCCGCATCGGGAGTCCGATTCGGAGTCTTCAGTAGTTTCGCTGTTACTCTCACCTTCTGGCTCATACATGTACGGAAGAGCTCTAAGATCCTCCTCTTCCTCGCCCCAATAATGTTCCGAAGAAGTGTCTGAATCAACAAGTCTAAAGTCGACACTTGATTGTCAGATTCCGATCCAAAAGATTCTGTTTGAAGATTTTAACGCGACGAGAAATGTTTCCCTGGTCCCTTCATCCAAAGCTATTTAATCGCGCGTGGCTGGTTCCCTCAACAACAGCATACATCCACACGTACACAAACGTACACTGATCAAACTAATCTTGCTAAGTTTCTGTGTTCCCGAGATGACGTCACGCATTTAGGGGCGCGGAAACAATAGAGAAAGGGGGGCACTTTATTCCGGGAAAATTAAAACCAAAAATGGGCAGAAACACAGAAAACACATTTTAATCACATTTCTTATATTGTAAAAGAGTTATACAACACAAAATTAAATTGTTGGTACAATTTCATTGCAGCCACCCTTTAAAACCCAAGCGAGAATACGGTACTTCCTGTCACATTGTTTAATATGAGCTAAAACGTGTGTGGCGTCTAAATTTATGAAATTATATTGTTTTCTGGCTGGGCTGAGCTGCGAAACTACAATAACGTGGTCCCGTTGATGAAAAATAGGCATTTCAATGTATATTGTAGTCTTGGTTCAAGACGTCCTTAGCGCGTGCGACGTAAAGCGCACGGCCGGCGTAAAGGGTAATTCTGTCCCCCTGATAAATCTGTCCCCCAGACAGATTTATCAGGTTGCGACCCGGTATATGTGTCCGGGGGGAGGGGGGACAGAATTATCTAGATAAATCTGTCCCCCTCCAGGTTTTTCTGTCCCCCTACCCAACGGTAAATGTGTCCGCCTGGTAAATTTGGCCCCCCGTGAACGTAAAAGTCTAGCACCCGGACTGTGTACACTCGCAGGGTCTAGACGGACCCCGATAACGGACACCTTGCTTCTTCGGGAATGCTCGTTAACGATTGGATGCCAGAGGGGAGGGCCATCCTGGACACGGTAGTCTTGTTTACAATACGTGGCATGGTGGCGTGGAGTCGTACGTACGTGCGCGCGGTTGATTATATTATTACATTGATTTATATACACTGTAGGCTAAGAATTATTACGAGTGCAAGAAGTCTGCAGAATTCGGAGTGCTGCCATTTCTACGCAAGAAAAATAGGTCTATTGATTTCCAAAGAGACGAAGTTATTTTCATTTTTATAGCTTCATAAAGGGTACAACAGTACAAAATGTATACTATGCGAAGTAAATTCATCAAAACAATATATGGAACATGCCTTAAGCGTGGCAAATATAGGGGGACAAAATAACCTGGAGGGGGAAAGAATTAACGGGCCGAGGGGACACAGTTACCTAGTTAATTCTGTCCGGGGGACACTTTTACCTAGGTAATTCTGTCCGGGGGGACAGATTTTAGGTCTACACCGGCCGGTCAGAGCCGTACAGCGCCCTCTACACACGCACGCAAAGGCCAATTCGCCAAGGACGTCTTGGCACTTAGCAAGTTCTGCTAGCGAAATCGCGAACAGAATGCATGTATTTGCATGCACGCGTGACGTAGAGCGCGTATAATCGCGTGACCTACCGGTACATTGCGGGCATTGTATAATCGCTGACTCACTGGTCTAGTTTCCCCGCAACATAAACCTTGAGATACGTATGTACGTAAATACGTTACCTGACTAGCCAGCTAATTACTAAAACATTATGTTCTCCTGTGCGCAAGCGCCATTATTTTTTTGACCTGCCTGCGAAATGGCCAAGACGTTCTTAGGGGTGCACCACACTAAATAGGCCAAAAATGGCCGCGCCAAGCTGATTAGCATAAATTGTTAACCCACAACTTGTTTTGAATAATACATTTGGGGGGGGGTCATGCAATTGATAGATTGTTTAATTATGATCAGCTATCATAACCTAAAAATTCTGTGCTTCAACTTTTGTGCAGACTTGATAAATGTTGGCTTTAAAATTTGTCCTATTTGGCTTGGCAAAGGGGAGGGATGCTGTATGAAAAATGGCAGCTAGCCGGTTTGGGAAAAACCACATTTTTAGGGGTTGTACTCTTTGGGGACAATTAGCAAAAATTCCAAAGGGCTACCTACCAAAAATGTAAAAGAATTTGAGATTCAAACTATAATTTTCAGTAGTGCCACAAAAATTGAGAGACTCCTGGATAAGGATTTTTTTCACTGTGAAGTTAGTGGATTTTTTTTTTGGAAGGTTGGGTTTAAAACCCATTTATCACAAAAAGACATACTTACAATACTACAATTTTACAAAAAGAAACTAAATTTATATTACATTATTATATACAAGATAAAAAATTGCACAAAGCACATCAGGAAAAATTGCTTTTTAACAGAAAGTTCGTAATTTTAGAAATAAAAGTTAGTGAAGTTAATGGATTTTACACTTAGGTCAATGAGAGTTTATTTAGTGTGGTGCACCCTTAGAGATGTGGCCTTGGTGTGCGTGTGTAGAGGGCGGTGTATAGCCATTAACCTGTGCGCGCTGTATAGCATCGCGCGATAAGGACGTCTTGGATCCAAGACTATGTATATTGCTGTTCAATACATACAAATATTAAAAGTACTATTAAACGTCTCACAGATCGTCACAGTTTTCACGAACAGACGAATTTTGCCTCTCCGCACTAAACTAAAGTTACAAGAAAATCAGGTTTTAAGCTGCTCACTTTTTAAATTGAAGATAGTACCTGCGTTCATACCACATGTTGATTCAGTGTTGACACTATGTTAAAGTTCAGTTCTCGGTCTTTCACAAGTAATTGACAGCTAAGCGATAAGTCAATTAATTACAGAGTTATTAATTGATTAATAAATTTGTCTGTTCGTGAAAACTCAGAAGCGAGAAATGGCCCGTTTTGCCCCACAGAGTGTCAATTGTCTCTTCGTGAAAACCCAAAATCCATTTTCTGGCAATTTTGCCCTTCACAGCCCCATTGTATTAACACGGAGTTCAAATTCGTCGAAGGACAAAATTGCCAGAAAATGGATTTTGGGTTTTCACGAAGAGCCAATTCGGAACTCCGTGTTAATACAATAGGGCTGTGAAGGGTAAAATTGCCAGAAAATGGATTTTAGGTTTTCACGAAGAGACGAATTTGAACTCCGTGTTAATACAGTATGGCTGTTAAGGGCAAAATTGCCAGAAAATGGATTTTGGTTTTTCACGAAGAGACGAATTTTAACTCCGTGTTAATACAATGGGGCTGTGAAGGGCAAAATTGCCAGAAAATGGATTTTGGGTTTTCACGAAGAGACAATTGACACTCTGTGGGGCAAAACGGGCCATTTCTCGCTTCTGAGTTTTCACGAACAGACAAACTTATTAATCAATTAATAACTCTGTAATTAATTGACTTATCGCTTAGCTGCCAATTACTTGTGAAAGACCGAGAACTGAACTTTAACATAGTGTCAACACTGAATCAACATGTGGTATGAACGCAGGTAATATCTTCAATTTAAAAAGTGAGCAGCTTAAAACCTGATTTTCTTGTAACTTTAGTTTAGTGCGGAAAGGCAAAATTCGTCTGTTCGTGAAAACTGTGACGAGATGTTCTTTTTGCTTGTGAATTTCACTCTATCCAACTTTCATTAAAATGTATGCAGGGCCCCATGGAAACCAGATTTAAAAATTTTGGGCAAATCCTGGTTAAAGACATGTAATATATAAATCCTGTTCTCAGTGATTTTTCACTTTTCCTGTTGTAGTTGCAGATATCCATACCCGTGACCCTATCTGACAACACGTGGGTTTTGCGGCTGGAGCAAATCCTGCTCGCCCTCCTGATCCTCGGGCGATGGATGCTCCCCAAGGGATCGCTCACGCGCGACCAGCTCTCCCAGCTCCTGATGGTCTACATCGGCATGGGGGCCGACATCTTGGATTTCTTCGGGGAGAGTGTGGAGGAGCAGGCGGCCATCTGCAACCCGGTCCTGATCACCGTCCTCCTCCTGATTTGGAGCATGAGCCTAGGCCAGTTCACCCTGGTGCGGACTTCGGTGTCGGGCTCTGGGAACAAGAGCGTCAGCGCCACGAAGTGTAACTCCGTGGCCGCCGGGAAAGTCTGGCGGTGTCTGGCCGGGTGGTGCGGCAGCGAGATCTGGGCTCTGTGCATCACCATCGTCATGCAGGACGGCCCGTTCCTGGCAGCAAGGCTCTACCTCATCGGCGTCTACGGCGCCAACAGTCAGACGATACTGTTCTTCACCATCAAAAACATCTTTGTCATCCTGGTGCAACTGTACCGGATGTTCATCTTGCGCTGCGACGGTGTCTGCCCGGCAGTGCTGACCGAACCTGATTTGGAAGAAGGCGTAGAGACAGTGGAACCGCAGAGGAAGTATAACGAAGTCCAGCATACTGAAGAGGAAGGAGAGCAGGAAGAAACGAACAATGAAGCAGAACAAAAGGACACTGAGATTGGGATCGACATGTAATGGACGGTTGGGTTGAGTTGGGCTGGGCTGGGCTGGGCCGGGCTGGGCTGGGCCGGGCTGGGTTGGGTTTGTTTTTACATTCAATAGGGGACCTTTAACAATAGAGGATAATGGGTCCGCGGTTGAATATCGTGTTCAAAACCAGTAGCATGTCGTTGAGGTAGACTCCATTCCTGGCATTGCTTAATAACTGTCATGCTGTATTTGGAGTCAAGTACCTGTTTAAGGAAATTTGGTATTTGTCGCAAAATTTGACAAAATTAGTTATACATGTATACATAGTTGAATTTGCCACATCCTAAGCTTTAATCTGGTGTAGGTTTGACCCCTGTGGCATTTTGTGTTCTCGAGATATCTTGACATTATTGTATAAACAAAATTACCTGTCATAAGTTGTGTTCTTCCTCTCCGAAAATATTGCGTTAATAAAAAGATTTTACAAATCAGTAAACACAGTATATCAGAGACTAATTGATTTAGATTTGTAAAGATGCGTCAAAAAAGTATATGGCAACCGATCCCAAATGTCACTAAATAGTAACATTATGTAAGGTAAGGGAACAGGGCCACAACTTAGAAACTGGAAAAGAAGTTGAAAATTATTTAAGGAAATAGAATCTAGTTTTGTGCCGGAAGGGTCATAATTGCAAATTATCTTCAAAAGGTAACCCTACCCCACCACCCTTTTTGAAAGGGTACATTTTGTGTTTACACAAAATATTATTGTTCATTTGTTTTTTATGCGAATATGGAAACAGAATTGCAGTGTTGAACTATAAATGTATGTCTCCACGGCATTTTCAGTTTATGGCTTCTGACTAGTTCCCCAGAGCAAAGGCACTGACACCGTGGGAGACCGCCAACAAAGACCAACATCGTAGATGGTAGGGCGCCAATATGGTAATCTGGAAGTCACAGGTTCAAATCCCGCGGCTGCCAGTTTTTCTTGCTCACTTTGAACATTTTAAACTTTAAAAAGTAAAAATTTAAAACAAAAACATGTATTGCAATCACAGCTTATAAAAACAGCCACAATCATGGACGTAAATCCTGGTGGATGGGGTATTATATCCCCACTTTTTGACTCCAGAAATTTCACTACCCGTAAACAAAATTGTAAGCCTATTTCCAAACGAAAACGCCAAAACGTAATGTTCGTATATAGAACAATGTATCTTTAAAATGCGGCTATTCTTTATGTATACCTGGTTTTCAAGAGATTTATTTGTGTAAATATTCTTGTACTTGTGTAAATATTCTTGTATTGTGTGTGTAAATATTCATATTTTTGGGTGTGTGCGAAAATATTCATTTTTAATAAGAAAAATGTATGCAGGGCTCTAATGAAAGTTTTAAATTGTTTGGGCACACCCTGGGTAAAGAAATATAATAAACACAGGAATAAACAGCGCCCTCGTGTTCTTCGTATACTACACCTCCCCCGCTCTTCGAAATATTTTGCATTCCTCTGTTTTGAGGTACAGGCAAAAATCCATTGAGGGTAAACATTTTCGATTTATTGCTTACTGATAAAATCATACTGTGTTTTATATTTTTTTATTTTAGTATAATAAAATGTTTTAAAAGGAGATTTTAGTAAGGTAACTCACTGATAATCACCGGAATTTGTGTTTAATTTTCTTCATAATATTTGTTATTTTTCGATTCGTGTACATCGCCATTTTCAATGTAATCATAACAAACTTGGTATCAATATATTTAAAGCTTGTGATCTAAACTCTTCATTGATTGGCCGATCTGACTTAAATTTCCACAAATAAGCCAACGAGAGACACTTTTAGAAGAAGGCTACCCCCTAATCGTGAGACGTTCAGCGGTGCGAAAATGAAGGACAAACTTTATCGATTATTTTCTACAATAGTGCTGGATCATCTAATAAAATTATCATAACTTTTTAATGCTGCTCCGAATTTACAAATCCTTTAAAAGCTTATGATGTGTTATTTCTAATGGTATATAAATCTAGAAATTAATGAGAGACTGTTTTCTATTGAGAGCGCCACATATTCAGGTCTTCTTGAAGCCGATTTCATCAGATCCCTTACTGCGCATTGCCAGAATGACCCCTAGCAACCCCATGTTGACCGGCTAGGCGGTACTGTTGCTATAGCCCCGTTCCTTTCAGTGGGAACAACGGATTCCACTCGAAGCTGGACACCTTTAGAATATTACAATAGAGTGTCTGGCAGATAATCCGGGAAGCGCAATTTGGACATGGCATAAGCAGAGGGATAGTATCGTTTGTAAGTGTTTCTTCTACGAGCCGCTGTTCATAGTGTCGAAACACCTAGTCAACGTTGTCTTTTTGGAGTAAAAAACGAAAGTAAATTGGCGTGGAACTGTAATACTTTCCCAGAAAGGTCTATGATGGTACAAGTGTGTTTGTTGCTCGCCAGATTTTCTCTTGCCTAACTTCTCTTTCATTTGCCTAACTTTTGATGTTCCTGAGAAGACTATCCAGCAAGAATTTCGATTGGAACTCACGTGCCTGCTTTTGAGGATGTTTGAGCTATGATGATGGATGTCACGATGTACTAGATAAATATTGAGTCAGTTTCTACCCATAATAGATGTGTTGAAGTCCGCGTATAGTGTGGTCGATCAATACTATTAAACGGAGCAGAATATTTGTGGACTTCCCATCAAAATCAGCGTTGTCGCAACTCAAGAAACAACCATCATGGGTGTTATATCGCTTGCCAAGGCCCTGCTGGTCCGGTGCCTGTTCGCAGTCCACGGTATCATCACCATCTGGCGAGTGACGGAAGTGAACTCGGAGATGATCTACTACCTGTTGATCATACCGGTCTGCCTGCTGCCACTGGAGATGATACTCACGCTGAAATTCACGGATAACGGAGAGTGGAAGTGGTAAGGTGGAACATTGTAAAGGAAAATACTTTTTTTGATTTTTATTGCAGGGCTGTAGTCGTGGCCCGATCCGAGCCCGATGCCAAAGCAGAGAAAAGTGGACTTACATCCACTATCAGTCAAAATCGAAAATACTAGCTGAAATTTGGACTTGACTAGAATTATGGCTCAAATATAGACTTGAAGCCTGATTTTAAAGCAATTTTTTTTAAATACCGAACCTGCATTGAAGATAATGGCACAATAGTCCCCTAGATTTGTTTTGACTTTTTTTTTACAATTAAATTATTAATGTATAAATTATCATTCCTGAAAAAATTTACTAAAAATTCCCTAATTTTAAAAATAACAGTGTACAATCTTTCAGTCACTTTTTGTGCAAACTCACTGAGTTACGCAGAAATTTAAAGCTTGATTTTTCAAAATTAATTCAGCTGGTTTTCTTGAATTTCTGACAGCATAACTCAAGTTACAAACATCCTAGAATTATGAATAAAACAGTTTTGAAAACAACACAGTGCCTTCAATAATGTTATGCATATAACACAAGCATGATAAATTTCCCATATCACATCACATATCATAATGGTCTTAGAATTATGTCCGGACTCGGTCGAGTCCGGACTCGACGAGTCCACTCATGACTCCGTGACTCCATAACGATTTTCAAAAGTACGTTAACATGCATCTTCAAGTGTATGTTCGAGCCAGGGCTCTGGTCGAGTCTAAATTCTATAGCTCGTTTTATTTTGGATTTTGGACTCAGTTCTGTGGACTGTTTTGGCATCGGACTCGGATCGGGACTCGACTACAGCCCTGGTTCTTTGTCACAAAATGATGACAAGATTGTTAATTTAAAAGCAGTTTTGATAATTTCAATATTGGGTTTTACCATTCACCGATGTATTTTTTATAAACACATGTGTACTCCGAGTGTTGTTCCGAGAAATTACGTGTATTTTTGAAAAAAATCACTCGGGTGGGACTCGAACCCACGACCTCCTGCTTTTTAGTGTAGATGTCTTACTACTCGATTGTCTGAAAAAAAACAGCTGTTTCAGATTTCGCTCTACTAAATGTATCGTTAAAGGCCTAATCCAATTGCACCGTTCGTTTGTAAACGTCAACTTTTTCCACAATTAACACGAGATATGTTTTTCTTAAACGTAAGAGAGTTATACATACAGGACATCAGAGGCAAGTACTGACCTTATAATCTCTCTGTACACACTAAACTAAACGATCTCCCAAATTATAATTGTCGTGGTTTTGTACTGCTAGGCACATTGTGCAGTAAACTGTGCACCAATAACGATTTCAACAATAAATGGTTGAATAAACTGATTTGTTAACTACGCGTCCGCACATCAGGGCTTTGCTCCGCGTTCAGTAACCCCATGAGTAATCACGGATTGTCACTAATGGACCTACGAAGAAATAACGTCAAACCGTGTTTATCACCAGCCCAAAGTCACAAAGTGTTTATCACGTATAGCCAAGTATATACACGTAATATCTCTGACGAAATGATCATTGCACGTAGATGCTAATTTGTTGTATTTTTACTACAGGAAACCATTGCGTTTTCTTATGAGTTTGAAAAACATGATCCAAACTGATATGTACTGAAATGCATGCGTGATACCACAGCGCGTTGTTCCTTCCCAACCAGGAGCCAATTTCATAGAGCTGCTTGAGCACAACATTTGCTTCAGCACAAAAAAAAATTGTTTAATAGAATCAGATTACCAGCCATAACTCCGTGTAATGTATACATGTACTGGTATTTAGCTGTTGCAACTGTTGTGCTTTAGCAACTCAATGAAATTGGGAAGGCACTGTTCAAGAACCACCAAAACGACATCGTCATTACTGAAAGTGCACTGGGCCTTACTGAATAGGCACAAGGCTTTATTGAATAGGCACAAGGCGTGACGATGTCATTTTGGTTGGTCTTTTTAAGTGCTTACCATGAAATTGGCCCCAGGCTGCACGAATGCAACGAGGTCAACACGGTGTGACGTCATTTTTTCGTAGATTCTATTCTATTCCATCTTTTCAGCGTTTCCGAACCGGATTGTTTTCGATAAACGAATAGTAACTCTTAAAGCTCTCATGGTGAGTAGCTTGGCAGTAGTAGTGTCTGCACGTTTGGCTGAGTCAATGTCCGGAATAATGCATGCACAAATTCTTTAAATAGTAACACATATAGTGAAAAGCCACGACCTCATTCACCCTTACCCACAAAAGCTTTAACCTCGAGAGATTTGGGTGGGTTTTAGTAGCTTCGCTGGAGGGGAGAATGGGGAAAAATGCCCCCGATCCTATGAAATGAGTTTTAAGGTCATTTTTGACTTGTTTGTTTTTTACTTGCACTGGAGAGAGCATTTTCGGCTCTTCATTCTGATATATCACTCAGTTTGACATCCTGATTCACAGAGATGTCGTCGAGTCCCTGCAAGACCTTGCAAGTCCATCACAAGTCCATCACAAGTCCATCACAAGCCCTCCAGTCCTAATCCCAAGCACAAGCTATTAAAATGAGCTTTGACAAAGGCATTCCTTTGTCATTATTCATCCAGTTACTTGTGACCGGCTTTATTAAAGGACTTCTGACTGGGTTTGCGATAGTACTTGTGAAAGGACTTGCAGGGACTCGACTCCAACTCTGCTGATGATCCTGGACATGATTTGGGTGAAAACCTTGACAGGTTCTATGACGCAGTATAGGCCTAAGTCATGTTTAAGGGCCTGTAACTCAAAAGTAACGCTGGCGACTTGTGACTCATTTTGTTGGGTTGGGTCACAATTTATCATTTTCACAGTTATGGGGTAAAGTCAGACCGAGAATCCAACAGTAGACTGGTACCAAAACGTTTACATAAAATGTGATAAAAAATTATCCTGAAATCGCGAGACTTGCACGGTATGAGCCACGGTTAATTTTGAATGAGCACTGTATGTATGTGACGCCATCAAAGTAGACGATGCTGCTATCATAATTACAAGCAAGACATCACTTGGAGAGTACACACGCTGGTGTGAATAACTTGTTTCTTTGTTTCTTTGCTGTAACCCTGGACATGTTCATTCATTTTTTTTATTTTTTTTATTTAAAACTCGTCTTTAAATTAATTGCCGTGTATTGTCCTCACTGTTTGTTCGTTAACGTTTAATAAACTTATTTATATATAACGGTTCACTCTAAAAACTGTGTTGAGCAATTAAACACAATCTTGCTATCAGTTTGTAAACGTGTTAAGAAGCTAAAAATGACGTGTCCATTTCTTAAACATCAATGTTCAATGGCTAAACACTTGTCGTCAAAAGTATTTGAACATGTTTTTATAAACTGATAGCAAGAAAGTGTTTAATTGCTAAACACGGTTTTTTACAGTGTTATTGTTTGATCTCATTGTTTTCATTGTTAGTTTCTTTGTGGTTTATATTGAGGGGACTCGCCCTCGACAATCTGTGCTTTTTGTGGGTCCCCTGCACCTCTTGGCATTGATATTCCTAGACATGTAGTCCTATTATTCTCATCTTTTTTTTCTGTTATAACATAAAGAAATTCAATAATTTCCAAGTGCATGATAATTAAAACTCCCAAAGCAAGCAAAGACAGTATCAACAAAAACAAAAACTGTTTTCCACTTATACTTTGACAGGTTTTGTCCCAGCGTCCTGCTGTACCTTGCTAGTGTGGTTCCGGGTCTGTGGCTGCTGCAGTTTGATCTGTACGACAAACGCATCGCGTACCGAGACGTCATGGGATGGGAGGATTGCTCGGCAGATACCGTCTACAACTCCTCTTCGCTCAGCGCTGAGGTTGCAGGGGTAATTAGGCGTGAATCAAATCTGTGGAAGTAGATGTGTTATTAAAAAGAATTTATCCTGCTATTATTGCCTTTAGGCCTATGTACGTTAATTTGTAATTGCCAATTTTCATTTTTGATTATTTTGCTACTGATAGGTTAAAAAATAACATTTAGGTTGACAATTAATAACCTGCACTATCGTCCCCCATTATGAACTCTACCATGTACAAATTGTCAAGCAGATCATTCAAGCGAGGACGGCCATACAGGTTGAATTGTGCAGACAGTGAACACGCCTAATAGGGGAATGAGAAGGAGTGCTTCCTACATTTCAGCAAACTGACGGGGAAATTTTTGACCAATAGCGTCAGGTTTTACATGACAAGAAAGAAGATTTCAAGTGCTGTCTAACGGTGGCTGAACGCAGATTTTCCATGTAGGAATAGCAGTTATGGTCGGTTGACCAATAGCGTCAGGTTTTACATGACAAGAAAGAAGATTTCAAGTGCTGTCTAATGGTGGCTGAACGCAGATTTTCCATGGGAATAGCAGTTATGGTCGGTAGATAAACGCAACGCGCCTTGAATTTTTGTTTTCGCTACACACAAACGCTCAGAAAAAAAACATGATCGAAATTTCGCTATAAATTTGCCAAGGCATTCATGTGTATCTTTCCGCTTGAACGAAACACTTAGGCCAACGGGATAAGGAGTTATGTGATAACGAATCCCGAAAACGGGTTAAATTATATTTTTTCTTCGTGCTTGGAGTGCAGTCTTGTGGCTGAGTGTTAACTTGACAGCTAGTGTTCATGTGATTTGGTTTGATATAAAACCACGAGTAACATCCCAATATAAAGAATCGAATGAAAAGCCACAGTTAGAAATGAATGTGTGCCTGCATGCATAACTCTGTGCGCATCGAAGAAGGTAAATGTTTCCCCGAAATCTACTTTTCATTTCCATCACTTTCTGATTTGCTTTCCTATTTGCTTTGTTTGTTAGGGTGTGTTTTTTTTTTCGCAGCAGATTTCGGAGTAAAGTTGAAAATGGTTTTCCTTTTCCAATATTGTGTTATTGAGGATTGCTTTAAAACAAAAAATCCTACACCCCAGGTGGTCCAATTTTAACGACACTGGCCTGGTTCCCTTGTTTAGTTGCAGGTCAGCATTCCGGTGGCCCTGTCCGACGACGCATGGGCCCTCAGCCTGGAGCAATTCCTGCTAGCCCTCCTGATCGTAGGAAGATGGCTGCTCCCCAAGGGATCACTCACGCGCGACCAGCTCTCCCAGCTCCTATTGGTCTACATTGGCATGGCGGCCGATATCCTGGAGTTCTCCCTGGAGAGCCTCCAGGAGCAGGTGGTCATCTGCAACCTCCTATTGATCGTCATCATCTTGGGGATGTGGAGTTGGAGCCTGACGCAGTTCACCTTGGTCCTGACCTCGGTGTCGGCTCCAAGGCCCCGAGCGGCCAAGGTGGGCGGCGGCCGGTTCTGCAAGGGTTGCTTCAACTGCTGCGAGAACGAGATCTGGGCCCTGTGCATCACTATCCTTATGCAGGACGGTCCGTTCCTGGCCATGCGGCTCTTCCTGCTTATCCACTTCAGCATTATTAATCAGATGATGATTTTCTTCACCATCAAGAATATCTTGGTCATCTTGCTGCAGCTGTACCGGATGACTATCGTTTGCTGTGGTGATATCACCACGGTGGATCTGGAGTTAGAAGCCATGGAGGCCGGGGAAGAAAGCCAGAACAGCAACAAGCGAAGGTTGTCGCAGAATGCTCTACCTGAACCCGTTATGACATCTATTGAAGGTTTACCCTCTATTTAGATCTGGACCCGGGAAAACCGTAAGGGTGGTAGGGCTGGAAACCTAAAATGTGGCCAACCCCACCACCTCTGTTGTAGCCCTTTACCTTGAGTGGTTTTTAGCCTATAGTATTGGGCAACTTTCATTAAAAAAATGCGCTTCAATGTTGGGAGAAGAGATAAAGCGGCGTGCCTGGAGCTAGGCTACAGAACAAAAATATTACTCTGCTACATTGTTCCATTGTTCCATTGTGATTCGTTAAAACTATAATCAGCTGTTAACTTCGCTTAGACGCATCATTGTTATGCTCGTATTATGTTAATATTTTCTATAGAAATTTGGCAGTGTGCTCTGAGAGCTTGTTCTCAAGGGGAAACTGATTTTAATAATCATAATGATAACAATTCTAATAATTTACAATTGGCTTTATTGGAGGTAAGGAACTTTTCGTATTGTGTTTCACACAGGTCAACTTTGTACTAACTGTTTTAAATGCTTAAACAATTTCCTGATGCAAACTGATTTCTTTCACTAATTTCCCCAATGATCATCATCGTCTTGTATTTGCTATTCTTTATTTTTACCATTAAAAATGTAATTTATACAAGATGCAAATTAGTCAAAAGATAGTGTCTGATGTGTTTTCAAAATAATCTCGTTTTGTCCCCAAAACACCGAAAAAATCCCTCCAACATCAATAACTAAGTGTGCGTTCGAGTAGCTCACCCGGATCACCTCGGTTGAAGGCAGACGGGTCAGTCACGAGAGCTGGGTTAAAAGAACGCTCAAACGCCCTCTCCTGTTAATGTCACCTTGCACTTGAGTCGGCCACGGAGAAATAAGAGTCGGCGATTGTGTAGTTACGGACTTCTCTTTATATTTGATCCATTGCGAATCTGGTTGTTTTTATCAACCTAAAGTATACTCCTCTCAATTCTAATGACATAATTTTTTTGTAATTCTGAACAGTTTCATGCGGGAGGAAATGCAATTTTCTTACGTGTTTCGCGGTTGGTGTCTTGCGAATCTGTGCGGTCTTTGCCATCTTTATTTTCGTGTTGCGTTTTGTCATCTTCGTTGTCGTTTTACCCAAAAAATCCCCACAACAAAATTGAAAACTCTGCCCTCTATCTATGACATACCTGTTGGTTTTTAATGTCGCAATCTAGTTTGCTAAATCCAATTACTTAAAAGTGGATTTTGTTCTCTTATAGGAACAGTCCTTAACTACACAATCGCCCTTGAGGTCAGCCATTCTTAATTCCCCGCTCCAGTAGAATCTGTGAGTAGTCAGACTTAACTACGCATGCGTGTGACGTAATTTCACCAGTGACTCTGCTCCGCGAGCAGGGTCTGTGGTGGCTGACCCGAGTAAGCCCCGGATATGACGTCAGACCTAGTCGAACGGCACGGGGCTAACCCATGTCGACCCGGGTGAGCTGCTCGAACGCACCCAATGTTTGACAGTGATAGCACTACAGGAACATGTTGGTTGCAATGACAGATTAAGAGGGATATTTTAAGCTCAAATCTCAAACAGAACCATCTATTTTAAAGCCTGTTGTATCTGTTGTGTAATTTGAAATCTACGGAATTAATTAATATACAAAACCGCTATAACCAAATCTCCAGAAGGAAAGGGCTATCGAGCTTTATACAACACCTGAATAAATCCCAGCCATCCGATTGGTGGATCGTCGATCACGTGCATTGAATTATTCGACCCATCACATACACACGACGCGAACCCGCACCGCCCAAAACGTTCTATCATATGGTTCTATCAAACGGTGCGCGCGCATTGATAGAACCAAAAGAACTTCCTAATTTCACGGTCACTATGGTGGCGCTACAACAGGGCTGTCATTCACACAACATCATACATGGCGACCGAGTTTCCCGAACTGCCGCGGTTTGTTCTCCTAATAACAGACGACGAAATATTGGAACTTGTAGGCGATGCTGACCTCCAAATACAAAGAGACAAATCAAATAATTATGCAGTGAAACGATTAGATGAATTTGCAAGACACGCAGAAACAACAATTGAAGCTTTAACTGATTCAGAACTCGACAATTGTTTGTCGCGGTTTTATGCGGGACTGAGAAGGTAAACGGCACGTTGTAACGTTACACCAAGAAATCTATGCATGCAATCTGTCGGATTTATTCAGGCGTTGTATAAAACAAATAATGAATGTTTCACATTCGTGCAATGGTAAGAATAATTTCATTCGGTGACAGATAAAATGTCCCATTCCAATCTGTCACCTCATGAAATTATTCTTACCATCGCACTCATAAACATTCATTATTTGTATACTATTATGTAGCAAATAGAAGTTTACATTGCGGAATTTCCAACCATTATAAAACACATTGTTCATGTTTGGCGACATAATATACCCTATTCCAGAGTGGGTCACATAACTATAATAATTACACCATCTGGGGAATGAAGCCCTGTCTTGTTTGGACGTATATGTAAACGCAAAGAGAAAGGCGCAGTCCGTGAATTACGGAAGCGTGGGAAAAAACGAAACGCGGTCCCCTTGAAAATATCCATAATATCCCTCTCTGACCCCTTCTTCAACTCAGGGGAACCTGGTTACGCCACAGTAACTGCCGAGTGACCCTCTCTGGTGCCAATTCATTTGGCAGTGTACAGTTGTCGCGTGAATTTCAGACTCCCTAAAAATCCGTCTTGTTGGTTAAACTGCGCACAATCAGTAAGCACCCGTATACAAAAACAAAGAGAAACTTCGGGTAAGGGTGATGGTGAGGATTTGGGTGAGAAATAGAGTTAGGGCTGATGTTAGGGTTTAGGACAGTGTTAGCGTTGGGGATGAGAAGAGGTAAAAGGTTATGTCACTGCCAAAAAAAATTGTATTCATCATAAAAATCGTCCTAGATGGAGTTCTAGGTGGAGTGGATTGTGGAAAGGGCTTGGCTTCCTTAGAGAGGAAACGGCTTGCATCGGAAGGCATAGTTTCTGTAAGGAGTGCAAGGCTTCCTTTAAGGGAGGGTGTGGCTTCCATAGGGAGGGTGTGGCTTCCATAGGGAGCGCGTTGCTTCCACAGGGAGGGTATGGCTTCTGTAAGGAGGACTATATAAGGAAAACGTGGCTTCCTTCTGGAGGGTGTGATTTCTTAGGGAGGGCACAAAAAAGGGACTGTAATATAGTTACTCAAGATAACCAGAGGGTAAACATTTGTCAGGCATCATTGCGAACAATTGTGTTCCAATGAAACATGTGTAAAGAGTCGGATATTCATGGAGTCGGATATTCATATCATACCGTTCCAGGCGTTCCACCGATTCCTCGTTACGTCAGATTGGGGAAGGGAGTACATGGAATGTGAGGGAAGAATTCGCTTTCCTGGGTTTTCTTTTATCCATTTCGGCAATTCATACTTTGTGATTTTGTGCTGGTATTAGAGTCATATCACAAAAATATTCTTCGCAGCGTTTCTTCCGCATGGGACAACGTATCAACTTGAAACTTCACATGAACATGTGCATACAAGTGTGACGTCGTGATATGACGTCATCATGTATATAATTAAAAGCATTTTTTTGGTTAAAAAAACGACAAAATTCTTCCAACTGTATCTCAAGAACTAATACAGCTATTATGTTTATGATTTGGGATCTGATAGATATCTCTGAGAGTAAAGTCTTCTGACCTTTTCTCCGGTTAGGTGTTACCGGAAGGTCAAAGTTTTAAATGCGAAAAGAAAGTCCAAATCAAAATTAACACAATTTATGGGATGAACAGAAAACCTAATACAAACATGAACCTTGATGCCGAATGTGCATATCTTTATGACGTCACCATGACGTCATCAGATATAAAATTGCAATTGAATTAAGGTCAAAGTTTAAAGAAATGTTTTGAACTATAACTTTCGAATATACCATGTTTGTATTTTGTGATCTTGTAGACTGTGCCTTCGCAACATTTTTGGTTCTCGGAACACAAAGTCGCTTAAACCTGTACTTCCGGGATTACCAGAAGTGCAAGGATAATGGAATACAATTCCAAAATGGAATTCTTTTTTCTACAACTCACTAAATTACTAACGTTAAAAGTAATATACCAAACAAAAGGCTTGATGACGCCATCCAATGAAAGGGCGCCCTCTAGCGGCACATCAATGAAAGTGTATTTTGTGTTCATATAAATATTCATACTGTGTTCTGGAGGTCGCAGGTTCGAATCCCGCTCCTGCCAGTTTTCTTTGTTCACTTTGAAAAAAAATCATTTGGCATACTTTTGTTTACTTACAGTGGACGATAAACATTTTTTGTGAAGAACAAATTATTTTGTGAAGTTTCAAAATGATGACGTCATCAACCGGAATTTCTTATAGGGAAGACTCCTCGCAGACGCTGTCGGCGATTATAACAGCTACGGAAACCAGACTGAACAACAGGACCCCATCCGCTAATAGACTGGTTCTCACCACTAAATACTGGGACCGGTGTTGTTTTTATTCTCGTAAATGGGTTCGTATCACCGGGAAGTTTATCTTAAGTTATTGAATACCTGCGTTGTGGCAAGATTTTGCAGCGGTTAAGAACAGTGCAATGCATTTCTGGTAATAAAAGACAAATTAATGTTGTAATTAGAAATAATATGTTTTTAATAAGAGTATTTTTACCCATTTGCGACCGAGTGAGGGCGCTGTTTCAGTTTACATGTGAAGCTGAAGCGGGTTTTTTGGGAGTTACGCGAATAAAAAGTAGTGCCTGCCTTAATTGAGGGGTCCTTTGTGAGGATACATGTATCAGTTACATAAAAGGTTTTTTTTTTTTGGGGGGGGGGGAATTATTATTATGAATTTAAGCAATCTCCAGGGTAATAGTCTAATAAGTAAGGGAAGGTCTGTGAATATTCATCGGTGCTTTTTATATTACCTGTGCGTGCCTTGATTGTAAACATATGTGTATGTGAACGGGTTTTGCCGGGCAGCCTCTCGGATGATGAGATGCTGATCTCCACACCAGAGCTTCGTTAGATCTAGATTTATACTGCCATAACTGATGCATATGAACGCTTTCAATTAACGCTCAGAAACAGGACTGCACTCGAAGCACGATGAAAAACGCAGATTTAACCCGTTTTCGAGTTTCTTTATTCCATAACTCCCTATCCCGTCAGGGGCGGATCTAGCCTTTCATTTAGGGAGGAGGTGTTGTAACCGCCTATACAAGTAGAGTGGACAGTATAAGGAGTAGCGGTATACCCACTGGTAACAAGGATGTGGTTTAGCATTGCTTATCACAACTCAAGTTGCTCAACAACCCCCCTCTAGATCCGCCCCTGCCCGTTGGCGTAAGCGTTTCGTTCAAATCAAGCGGGCAAATACAATGAATAGCTTTGAAAATGTATAGCAAAATTTCACCATTTCAAGGCGCGAGGCGTTCATCTACCGACCATACCGGCTATTCCTACATGGAAAATCTTCGTTCAACCACCCTTAGAAGGAGCATAATGTAAAAATGACGCTATTGGTCTAAATGGTATCAGTTCTGGGCCTTATTCACGAAGGCTTCGCAAGGTTAGCGAAGTTGCAAACCCCTCACTAACGCTAATTTCGTATTCACAAAAGCTACGCTTCGCAAACACTTCGCAAATTTTTGCGAGACCGCCATATTTTCGCAAACCCCGCGCAAATGTTTGCACGGTATTCACAAAGGCCTTGCAAACTTCGCGATTTCGCAATCTCTTCGCACAAGGTTCGCTAACAGGCTATTTTTGCGACGAGTCCGAGGTCGTCGCTAACTCCTCGTAACTGACAACATGGCGCTGTTGCTCGAACTTGACGAAGAACTCCGTCACGAACTACGGCAAAATAGGGTCTTTCTGGACCGTACCAACGCGTTAGAAAGCTACAGTGATGCCAAGCTGATCAAGAGGTTTCGTATGCCAAGGTATCTTATCCTTGAGGTCGTGGATCTTATTAAGGAGGACCTAGAAAAGCCAACTAAACGATCGATGTCAGTGTCTGCTTCGATACAGTGCTTATGTGCACTAAGGTACGGTACTTCGCGCCGGGGCAATTTCAGTTGGATTCTGGAGACATATGCGGACTCAACCATCGGTCTCGCGCACCGTGTGGCAACTGCTTTATCGGAAAAGGCTGAACACTTCAACTTTCCCAAAGCATGCAGCAGGCAGCACAGCAACTCGTGAAGGAGGGGTTATTCGATGAAAACCACCAATGTATTCCAAATGTAATTGGATGTGTGGATGGTAGCCTCATCGGTATCAAGTGTCCATCACAGGACGAGGACGCCTTCATTTCAAGAAAGGGTGGCCATGCAATAAATGTTCAAGGTGTAATTTGGTTGTGAAGTGGCCGGGCAGCGCTCACGATGCTTTCATCTGGAACCAAAGCTCCCTGAGTACCGAGTTTGAAAACGGCAACAGTGATGGTGATGCAGGTGATGGTTTCCTCTTGGGAGACTCGGCGTACCCCCTCACACCATGGCTTATAACGCCCATCTCCAACCCAGCGAATTCATTGTGCATCACAGAAGAATGCGACAGAAGATAGAAAGCACTTTCGGAAGATGGAAGATGCGATGGATGTGCACACATAAATATGGTAAGTTTTAAGACAGACTTTTTCTGACCACGCATGATTCATCCAATTTTACTAGACAAGTATGATTTGTCAGATTTTCGGTTAAGCAGACACTTTTTTTATTAACATTTTGCTCCACTAAAACCCAAATACATGTATTCCGAAGACGCGGCCTGATCACAGTCAATATAGCTAGACGAATTGGGCGAAAGATTACAACTAGTGTGGCTCTTTTTCCGCCTAATAGGCGAGCCGGTTGTGTTCTCAACGTTTCGACTAGTGTGCTACTACTGTAGTCGTTAGGAGAGTGGGGTCGACAGGAGTCTCCTGAAGATGACGAGAGCACACTAGCTGAGAACACAAACGGCTCTTTTCAAAGGCACACTTTACTAAAAGCGATATTTAATTGTGCCCTGCAAATCACGTAAATAATTACTGTATCCACCGAGATGTTGAAAATAGGCCGTGGAAAATCATCATTTTCAATTCAGCTCCTTTTCTATTGATGCCTAGAGGGGTCTTCTAAAATTAAAAGTGGAGAGGAGTGTTAAGGTCATTGCGGCAACGGCGGTCCTCCACAATGTATGTGAAAATCACGGAATTCCAGTCCCAAAAGATGCACCTCCCAATGACGAGGACAACCCGGATAGAGACCACAACCATCCCCATCCTAACTGGAACCAGAACGACGGCAGACGACTGAGAGACAGGATAGTACGCCATTATTTCACTCTGCAGTAAGGCAATGTGCATTGGTGGCGCGAGTATCGCCAGTGACTATTGGTTTCAACACTTAATTCAAGAGTTCCTATAGCCAGCAAATAACCAAATTGTATAGTACACAATTATGCACGAAGTAAATTTATTTCACGGAAGCAAGAACCCCAGATATTTTTGTTTAAGGAAAGGAAATTAAGATTCAAATTAAATGTAAGGTTTTTATTAATACGCTGTGTTTCTAAAATGAAAAAGAACACAACTTGAACTGATTTGTTCAACTTGATTCTAACCAATAACGCTTGTATGCGCATTAAATAGAAGACATAATGCGAAAGTTTTCTTTCGTTCTTTGTTATTTTGTCAAGATAAATAATAAAGTAACATGATTTACATCTTGAAGTTGAAGTTGTCAAAGATATTTTTGTTTTGAGAATCACTATAGGCCTAGACATTCCGTTTCACTTGAAGATTCCTCTGCAGCATAGGTAGGCCTCTCCTTTTTTGTTTGTCTTTAGGTGCAGTCGCTTTTCCTGAATTTTTAGGATTTTTGTTAACACATCACTGTTCTTTTGTTCAATAGCACCTTTTCTCTTCTCGAGTTCCAGTCCTTGCTTTTCTACCTCCAAACGTTCTTTCTCTATCTCAAGAACAGCCGACGATGTAGAGACTGGTTTCTTTCCTCCTCCTTTGGTTCGCTTGGAAGAAGATTTAGCACTAGTTGATGGGAGTGCATCAAATCCTCCGTCAAGACCAGAAAAAAACTTTCTACGTGGTCTCCAGTGGCGTAGTCAGGCTCTTCCTAAAGGGGGGAAAACGGGGGCATGGCCATTTTCAAGGGGGGAAATTCGACTTTGTTAAATAGGTCCACGCTATAGTAACGCATATCTACACACTACAGATGGCGACCCCCCCCCCCCCCCTCCCCCCCCCAAAAAAAAAAATCACAATTTTCCAGAGGGGGGGGGGGGGGGAGGGGGGAGAGTTCCCCACCACCCCCCCCCCCCCCCCCCCCCCCCCGGCTACGCCACTGGTGGTCTCCATGTTTCGTCTTCATCGGAGTAGTCGGATTGGTCATCAGTTGAGTTGTTGCCCCCATCATCTCCCTGTGACTGGTCCGGGTCAGAGGGGTGCTCTTCAGTGTTTTTGACCTACAACAACAGACCGACATTCATTTTCAGCATACGTGCTTACGAAATAAAGGTTTTGACTCCTGTATGAGAAAAAGGGGTTTTTCCATTTGTTATAAGTAACTCCTGGGGATTCAAGATCACCTAGAAGTCTCTGGAGGTTTTTCAAACCTAACAAATATTTGGGGTACCTCACTAGACCTCACTATCATGCACTCTGCCGGTCAGTGTGTTTGTTTCATAATTATAGAATCCATTTTTGTCCTGAGAGGCAATATAAACAAACCTGCCGAAGCAGCATTCTCCTTTGATTACCAATCATAATGACGGGTACATTATGCAGCTGTATCAATGAAACCTTGAATACCCCTTACGCGAGTTTCCCCAAGAAGGCTGGTAATACGTGTCTCTATGTTCGTCAGGTAAATCTTTACTTTCTTTCCGCTGCCAGTTCTGGTAGTTTGTCGGTTGAGGAGTGCAGCTTTACCTTTGGTCCTTGATTTAATATCGTCCCATGTTTACGTTTCTCGGGGACTGTCCTTGCACATTTGCCAGTTGCATTCACCTTTGCGGCAATTGTAGCCAATAGTTTTTTGTTTTTGTCATTTGTGACAGAATCAAAAAATCTATTCGCCAGCGATTCATAGTTCCGTTCAACATTGTCTACTAAAACTGCAATCTCCTCTTGTGAGAATCGAGCTTTCCTCTGCATTGCTGCCACCTTGCTCATCTTTGACAGTGTAACCATGCACGTATACTTATACATGTATATGCCTATGGGTCGAATGAATGGGCTTCATAAAAATACCTATTGATTACTTAACTCATCATTTGGAGTGTTCGCTGATACATGACCCGATATACAAATCTTCATAAGAACCGCTGCTTGGACTTTGCGAATGTTCGCCAACTTAGCGATTTTGCAATTTAGCGAAAGCTTTGCGGAAACCTTCGTGAATACCACGCATTGCTAAGCTAGCGATCTCGCAAGTAGTTCGCTAAGCTTTCGCTTCGCTATATATTTGCGAAGCTTTCGTGAGTTTGGCCCCTCTGATTCCTGCAGCGGCCTGTTCACTGTGTACACAATTCAACCGTATGGCCGTCCTCATTTGAATGAGCTGCTTCCATGAAGCTGCGTTGGCCCTATACGTAGTCTGTTTTATACAGGTTTCGTATAACTTGACAATGTGTACATGGTAGAGTTCATATGGCAATTAGAAAATGTACGTAAAGGTTGGGAAAGAGAGGCAATCCTGGAAACTAGGGCATTGGCTTTTTTTTGTAATGATGAATTATCAATAAAGAAGAATTGGAAACCACCCAGAACCTGACACCCACAGATTTTCACTAGTTATAAGCACTTTGGCAAAAGAGAACAACCAACAAATCCATTGTCATGCCATTTGCATAATATATCCATGACATCGCGATCGTCACGCCTTGTGCATATATCTATATTTGGACAAATGACTGTTCGAGGGATGCGTGGCGACGTCGTTTTGGTGTTCTCAAACAGTACTAACCGTTTCAGTGCATTAAAAACATGCGCTTTTTCGCCGACTTTATGCTTATCGGTATTACCCGCTAAACTGTCCCTATAAAGTAATCGACGTCCGAACGATAGTACGCCAATGGTTTGAACGTAAGATCTGTCATGTGTGAAATCCTGGCCCGGGTGACCATAACTCAAAAGGGGAGGTGAGTTTGGCCTATGGGTCTGAAAATTGGGATAAATTCTTAGCTATCTATTGAAGATGTATCCTCTATTTAGATCTGGACACATGAAAACCGTAATGATGGTAGGGTGTGCAACCTAAAAGTGGCCAACCCCACCACCTCTGCTGTAGCCCTTTATCTAGTGGCTTTTAGCCTCGTGTTGGGGGACTTCCCAACAATTTCTGGTCATGGTGACGAGTCGTGCGGAAATGGCACGGTGATGTCACTCAGAAAATATTTCCACTTTCCCTGTTCATCCCTCCAGATCTCTTCACAGAGATAGAAAACAATCTCCATCCACGCACGAGTGCATGGGCCCCAAAGCATTGTGTGCTTGCTGTAGATTCAACGAAGTGGTGGGTCAGTGCTTACGAGTACAGTCAAGGTCTGTAAGCCTAACTCAAAAATAGAAACTTTTCTTTATGACAGCAGTTCTGTACAGGATATGATGTGCTCTGCTGTTTAAATCACCCCACCAAAAGCCTTTAATCTATACCGTTGGCGTTCTGAAAACCGGATGTATCCTATTTAGTGTCGCTGCTCTTAGCGAATCCCCAACTTTGTCGTTACTGTTCCTATTACTCAATAACAGTTTGTCGTAGTAATGCTAGTTTTCTTCGACGAAAAAGTTTGGATCAGTTTAATTTAATCGTCACTCTGAAGATCCGATAACGGTGAGCAAACATGACCGTAAAGTTAAATGCCATTTTAGCCTTTGTCAATGCCCTGTTGGCCCGGTGCCTATTCGCAATCCACGGTATCATCACCATCTGGCGAGTGACGGAAGTGAACTCGGCGAGCACCTACTACCTGTTGGTCATCCCTGTCTGCCTGCTGCCACTTGAGTTGATACTCACGCTGAAATTCACGGACAAAGGAGAGTGGAAATGGTACGTAAGAAATACAATGAAAGAAACAAGGTTAATAAATGATGTTAGAAATGCTCGTATTCATTTTACGTAAAAAGGGATGATGGTTTTACTGTAATTTAGTCATACAGAGGGAGATATTTTGTTGGAAAAAGAAGGAGGTCTTTATCAAAAGATGACATACTTCATCCCTCCTAAATAATCTATCAACAGCGTTTTGAAGAAAAATATGTTCGTTAGAAATGAGTTCCACACGAACTTTTTAAAGAGCAACTAAAACGCCAAATTTGTTTTTGACTTTTTGGACTTTTCCGACAGTTTAAATACTCTTTTAACTGAAGGAGATTAGTTTGCAGACGAGAGGGATTTTTCTATTTAAAAAAAAGAGTTGTTATTCTGACCATTTATCCTGTTTCGCGAAAGCTCATTATGTATGTAAATGTATGTACGTAACCCCGTGACGTACACGTGTATAAAAAAGTCGGTTGATACTACAGCCAAACACTATGCATGTACGTACGTGGGGTTGATGCTGCTGGAAGAGTTTTGGTCGACATAACTCCTCCGTTTACCCGTCTAGTTTGTCAAATTTTGATATTATTTCAGTATGAGCATGGTTCTGAGATAATCATTATGCCTCGATCGTGTGTAGTTGGGGGTTGCACGAGGAACAGCGACAAAAACCCTGAGCTAACCTTCCTGTGATTCCCAGTGCTGAATGATTTCAAAGGCGACAGTGCAGGGTCCGCTTTGTAGACAATACAATCTGATTTTCGGCTGTCAAAATGGTCGAAAATATGTGCAGAACATTTCGCCAAAGACTGTATTGATGATAGTATGAAAACTCAGCTGGTTTGAAGGCACAATTCCGTTTGAAGGCTGGAGCCATTCCAACTCTAAAGGCACCGAGCATTCCAATCCTGTCCCGGACTCACGCGCCCCAGACAACGACAACGACGACGTTCCCTGCGGTTGCCGGCTCGAGCTCCGGCCGTCTCTCTGTCCATGCTCGCTTTACTCAACATGCATTGTACACGCACGGTACCGCATGCGGTGCATGCGATTGAGTCTGGTACCTTATAACAGAAATTGTGTGTATGAGAAGGTGCGGGTCCTTAGGGCTGCATTAGCAAAGTCGCCAGACTAGAGTACAGCATCAGCTCACACACAACTCACCGCGCAGGTCCCAATAAAAGCTGACTGCAAACAAAGGAAAGTATGACTCATAACTAGCTTTTCAGCAAGAACAAGCCTACAAACCCAATTCTAAATGTGTCTCACAAAGATGTCAACACTTTAAAATATGTTTACCGTTGTAGTGTTACTCCTGAATCATGTGCAAAAGGCACAGCAAGTAATACTAGCCTTAGACAAAAAAATACGTACAGACTCTACGTAAAACATTGTCGTATAATACAGTGACGTCATATGTTTCTTCACGTATACGTCATCACTCGCGCGATACGGCACGCAGTTGACCTCGGCCTTTTCTGAATCAGTCAAAGTGGCTCAGAAGGAAAAGGCTCAAAAACATGTTTTTGTTTTTTCAGAATCATGAAACTTGTTACATTAGTTTTGGGGAGGCATAAACTCTCAGATAAGTCCAAAAAGTCAATTTGGGGGGGGGGGGGGGGGGGGGGGGGGCGTTTTAGTTGCTCTTTAAAAAAATGTGTGTATCGTGTTTTGTGTAAAGTGTGCATATGGGGTCGCTGCTTTTGTCGTGGCCCCTAATTACTTCATGCCTTGGCTTATGGATATAAAAAATACATTAACATAAAACTCGAACATTTTGGGGTTATTACTCAATTTATACAAAGAACCTGTAAATGTATAGTAACATGGAAATATTACCGTCCCATAAACATTGTGAAAACGCCTGGGCAAAGTTTGACCAATTACTTCCCAATATTGGTGTAAATATCACATTCACAACTTTTGGTCAGAAACTGACCAACTGTCTTTTAGCGAGCCGTTGTGACCGGAAGTTGAGCAAAAAAGCTTCACTAAATGGTCGGTTCACCAGCTTTCACTAATAGAGTTGGTCATGCGAACTGTGCATTTTATTGCTTATTTTATTTTATCTTATTTTGAACAATAGATGGTCACTTATTTTCCATATTTATTGGTCAAAGATTTTGCCCCTCAATTGGAGCACTCTATTATCATTTATTGGTAAATTTATGATGTCCCTTTGTTTTAATATATGTTCAATCAACTAAAAGTCTGGAGGACGTTTTCCGATGCCGTAATAGTTTTTTCAAGTTGGCTTTAAGCCTAATATAAATAAGCCTATGCCGGATCTTGTTGGCGTTACTTTCAAATTCATTACAGTCATCTTCATCACCATTAACATCATGATCACGTTGCACAAAGTAATAATTTGCCGAAGTTGTCCTTGTCCAACGCTTTTACTGCATATGCCCTTTAAGTTGCGAATTTATCTTGTTTTCTGCTAGGTTTTGTTCCAGCGTCCTGCTGTACCTTGCTAGTGTGGTTCCGGGTCTGTGGCTGCTGCAGTTTGATCTGTACGACAAACGCATCGCGTACCGAGACGTCATGGATTGGAGGATTGCTCGGCAGATACCGTCTACAATTCATCTGCGCTCGGCGCTGAGGTTGCAGGGGTAAGACATTGCTAGTATATGTCAGAGTCGTAATCAACTCATCACATTCAGTCGATCACAAGTCAAATTACAGACAGTCACATGTCACTCACAGGTCAGCTGACAAGCCACATGGGATGAATGACAAATGAACGATTTTGTCCCAGTTCGTTTAATTAGCTTGTGATTTGACGTGAGACCAGACTTGCGAGATAATTGACTTGCGATATGACTTGTAATTGGCTTGTGATTGACTTGTGATTGATTTGTGATTGACTTGTGACTGACTTCTACTGGCGCGTGACTGCCTTATGTCTCCCTTAAAATAATGCAGTCGCACTAGTGAAAAATCTGGAATAGAGCGTGCAAGTTTGAGCTTAAAACCCAAGCGAGAATACGGTACTTCCTGTCACATTGTTTAATAGGAGCTAAAATGTGTGTGGCGTCCAAATTTATGAATTGATATTGTTTTCTGGCTGGGCTGAGCTGCGAAACTACAATAACGTGGTCCCGTTGATGAAAAATAGGCATTTCAATGTATATTGTAGTCTTGGTTCAAGACGTCCTTAGCGCGTGCGACGTAGTGTAACAAAATTGGGTTTTGTTGGGGAAATCTGGCTGGATGCCAGGGCACCCTCTAAATTGAATTAATTAGAAATGTGTTTGCTGCCCTCATAAGCAGATTACCAACCTGGGCCACACCTGACTAGTAGTTAGTTGCTGCCCAGACCTCAAGCAGACAAGACATGTACAATGTAGGTGAGGATCTCACTCTATAATTTGGCTCTATTTCTGTGCCTCTAGTTTAGTGAACATATATTATTTTGCTTGCAATTTCCTTTATAGATGTGTGGGGTGGTTTTTGTAGTTTTGGGGAGGAATTGTGCTTGGCTTGGTTGGGGAATTTGAGAGTTTTGAAGGGACTTTTGTTAGTCAAAAAACACATGGTATTGCAGCCATGTTGGGTTCAAACTTTGTTGATTCTGGCCAAGCTTAGGCAGCATAATTTTTCTTGTATGGTTTAAAACATTGTTCACTATTCTGGGGCACAGGATTGGAGTGGATTTTGGTTGGATGGCTGACATTTTTCCTTGTTTTTGCTGGAAAAAAAAGATAGACCTTCATTCATTGAGGTTATTAATTTTTGAAATGTTGGAAACTCGCTGGTCAATTGAGTATTTTTTATGAGCTCTAATCGAGTCAGTAATGAATCCTAACTGGCTAAGTTGTCTTGCTGTGCTGATTTGTTGAATCCATGAGTTTGTACAGCAGTTTTGAGATATGGGCGTGGCGCAGGGTTCACAAATTGTTATATAATGTGTACCTTGGGACTAAGGAGTTTCCAACTTTCCATATTGAATGAGGGCGAATCTTGCCAATAAATTCCTTTTCCCTTTCCGCAGTCAGATGCATGTATGATGTCCTAATTGATTTCAATTGGAGAAATTGTGAGAAGAATTGTCGGTCGTAGATGTAAGATTTCTTACTTGCTGTGTTGTGACTTTGAGTCACCCATGTTTTTCTTAGATGCTCAATTTTTACTGAAGCTGACTGGAAGTCAGTTGCCTAAAATTTGCGGGTTCCTGTGCAGTTGTGCAGGGCGGGTGCAAATTGGTCGTCCCTTTGTTGGGAATGTTTTTAGGGCCTCATGTTGAGCAAAAATGTTGGCACATTAGTGTGCATGAAATTAACAGCATGAATGTGTAAAGTTTTGCATCTCCGATCGACAAGTCAAGCTTGATTAGTTTCTCCTAAAACTGGTCGCACACCTTCAAGTTTGGTAATTTGATAATTGTGAATTTTGATTTGATTTAATACTTTTGCTAGCATCTTTTGATTTGGATTAATATTTTGAGATTTACCAAGTTGAATGTTGTTTAATTCTAAAGCATATTGCACTTGTGAAATTTGTGATTTAAATGTTTGTGTAGTAAAATTCTGAAATTTGGTACTGCACAAATTAATAAAATACTGAAGCTAAAAAGAAGTTATTTTGGTTTCATAGATATTTTGCTTTTGTGGTGGACTTGAGATAAATGTTGGTGCAAAGAAAAACTATTTCGGTTATCCATTGGTAAATGTACGAGCCCCCCTGCCGGCGTCATCGAGGCCTCACGCTACCTAAAAACCTCCATCACCTCGGCCGGTGTAAAAGGTAATTCTGCCCCCCCCCCCCCCCCCCCCCCCGGTAAATGTGTCCGGGGGGGGGGGGGGACACAGAATTATGTAGATAAATCTGTCCCCCTCCAGGTTTTTCTGTCCCCCTACCCAACGGTAAATGTGTCCGCCTGGTAAATTTGGCCCCCCGTGAACGTAAAAGTCTAGCACCCGGACTGTGTACACTCGCAGGGTCTAGACGGTACCCGGAGACGGACACCTTGCTTCTTCGGGAATGTCGTTAACGATTGGATGCCATACGTGGCATGGTGGCGTGAAGTCGTACGTACGTACGTACGTACGTACATTGATGTATATACACTGTAGGCTAAGAATTATTACGCGTGCAAGAAGTCTGCAGAATTCGGAGTGCTGCCATTTCTACGCAAGAAAAATAGGTCGATTGATTTCCAAAGAGACGAAGTTATTTTTATTTTGATAGCTTCATAAAGGGTACAACAATACAAAATGTATACTTTGTGAAGTAAATTCATCAAAACAATATGGAACATGCCTTAAGCGTGGCAAATATGGGGGACAAAATAACCTGGAGGGGGACAGAATTAACGGGCCGAGGGGACACAGTTACCTAGTTAATTCTGTCCGGGGGACACTTTTACCTAGGTAATTCTGTCCGGGGGGACAGATTTTAGGGGGGACAGAATTACCGTCTACACCGGCCGGTCAGAGCCGTAAAGCGCCCTTTACACACGCACACAAAGGCCAATTCGCCAAGGACGTCTTGGCACTTTAGCAAGTTCTGCAATTGCGAAATCGCGAACAGAATGCATGTATTTCCATGCACGCGTGACGTAGAGCGCATATAATCGCGTGACCTACCAGTACATTGCGGGCATTGTATAATCGCTGACTCACTGGTCTAGTTTCCCCGCAACATAAACCTTGGGATAGTATGTACGTAAGTACGTTACCTGACTAGCCAGCTAATTACTAAAACATTATGTTCTCCTGTGCGCAAGCGCCATTATTCTTTTGACCTGCCTGTTAAATTGTGCATATACGGTACAGCGCGCAGTTCCCTGCGAAATGGCCAAGACGTTCTTAGGGGTGCACCACACTAAATAGGCCGCGCCAAGCTGATTAGCATAAATTGTTAACCCACAACTTGTTTTGAATAATACATTTTGGGGGGTCATGCAATTATGATCAGCTATCATAACCTAAACATTCTGTGCTTCAACTTTTGTGCAGACTTGATAAATGTTGGCTTTAAAATTGGTCCTATTTGGCTTGGCAAAGGGGAGGGATGCTGTATGAAAAATGGCAGCTAGCCGGTTTGGGAAAACCACATTTTTAGGTGTTGTACTCTTTAGGGACAATTAGCATAAATTCTAAAGGGCTACCCTACCAAAAATGTAAAAGAATTTGACAGATTAATATTCAAACTATAATTTTCAGTAGTGCCACAAAAATTGAGATACTCCTGGATAAGGATTTTTTTTCACTGTGAAGTTAGTGGATTATTTTTTTGGAAGGTTTGGTTTAAAACCCATTTATTACGAAATTTATCACAAAAAGACATATTTACAATATTACAAACAGAAACTATAATTATTACATTATTATATACAATATTAAAAATTACACAAAGCACATCAGGAAAAATTGCTTTTTAACAGAAAGTTCGTAATTTTAGAAATAAAAGTTAGTGAAGTTAGTGGATTTCACACTTAGGTAAATGGGAGTTTATTTAGTGTGGTGCACCCTATATATACACAAAATGGCGGCGCCTAGCAGCCATTTTGGTTAATGTCTTCTTTGTTTACAATTATCGGCAGGCTTGAAACGAGGACAAAAATAAGTTATTTGAGACATTTTTCATCAGATAGTGCTGCTATTTTATTGAAAACATCATTCCAGAGGCTTCATACATTAAGTATACATTTATATTGTTATTTATAAAAGTTAAAATACAGATTTATGAGATTAACTTAAAGTTTGAACAGTTGATTTTGGAAGTTGGCATCTGCATGTGTTCATGTAACCAAAACAGTTGATGCAATAAAAAGAAAGTGCGAGAAAAATCGTCTACAGAAAACTAGGATGCTCTATTTGGCAGGGGCAGGGCTATGTGAAGAGGAAGAGGAAGAGGGGGAGGGGTGGCAGTGGCGTAGCCAGGCTCTTCCTAGAGGGGGGGGGGGGGGGGGGCGGGGGGCATGGCTATTTTTAAGGGGGGACATTCGCTATAGTAACGCATATAGTAACGCAAATCCCAATTTTCCAGAGGGGGGGGGGGGGGGGGGGGGGGGCAAGAGGGGGGGGGGGGGGGGGCAAGAGGGGGGGGGGGGGGGCAAGAGTTCCACAGGAGGGCAGTTGTTCCCCCCCCCTTGCCCCCCTGGCTACGCCACTGCACTGAGGGGTGGTGGTCAGGGCCAGGGCGGCGGATCGCGGAACACTTTTGAAAGTGTGTGGGTTGGGGCCAAAGCAGCGCTGGTGTTGTTTATATTTATGCGGAGCTGCCAACAGTGGGGTGGGAGGGGCAATTTCCCCAATTTTGAAAAGTCGGGGGGGGGGGGAATGGACCCCCTATTCCCCCCTCCTGCGTTCCATCACCAGTAGTAGTGGTTATGACATAATGAATGTCCAGTTTCCAGACAGCGATTCACGCACAATGACGCATGTGAATCGGTTGGCTTACAGTGTCTGGAATGTCCTTTGCAACAAGCCCAACCCACGCCCCGCCCACCCCCATCCCCTTTCCCCCCTTTCTAGAGGTGAAATGATATTTGGAAGGACAATCAAATGTAGTAATATGTCCTATGTATTTTCTACTCTCAATAATGCATAGCACAAAACTTAATATGAATGCATGGTCAGAAATGTTAAGGGGAAAGCAAAACCTGCCCCCCCCCCCTTCCCTTTTCACAGCTTCCCCATATTAATTTCCCCCTCTTGTTGTTAAATAAGTCATTTGTAAAGCTGTGAGAATTCTTATCATCAAAACTGAGAGATCAAAACAGCTTTTTGAGGAAGAATTCGGATATAACTTCTGACTTGTCCACTGGGTGTACACAATGTCATGCAGGTTTTTTTTCCCCGCAAATTGTTTAAAGTAGCATGAAAATGCTCACGCATGTTTGACCTTGTTGTAGACAAACCAACAGAAATTTTCAAATTTGTTTTCAGATATCAGATCAGTGATTGATTCTCTACATTTCAAGTATAATATATTAACCAGAAAGAGAAATTGACTGCCCTTATAGGGTGCACCACACTAAATAGGCCAAAAATGGCCGCGCCAAGCTGATTAGCATAAATTGTAAACCCACAACTTTTTGAATAATAAATTTGGGGGGTGGGGGGTCATGCAATTGATAGATTGTGTAATTATGATCAGCTATCATAACCTGGGGGTACTGTGCTTCAACTTTTGTGGAGACTTGATAAATGTTGGCTTTAAAATTGGTCCTATTTGGCTTGGCAAGTGGAGGGATGCTGTATGAAAGATGGCAGCTAGCCGGTTTTGGAAAAACCAAATGTTTAGAGGTGGTATACTCTTTGGGGACAATTAGCAAAAATTCCAAACGGCTACCCTACCAAAAATTTAAAATAATTCGACAGATTAAGATTCAAACTATAATTTTCAGTAGTGCCACAAAAACTGAGAGACTCCTGGATAAGGATTTTTTTTCACTGTGAAGTTAGTGGATTTTACACTAAGGTCAATGGGAGTTTATTTAGTGTGGTACCCTTAGAGATGTGGCCTTGGTGTGCGTGTGTAGAGGGCGGTGTATAGTCATTAACCTGTGCGCGCTGTATAGTACCGCGCGATAAGGACGCCTTGGACCCAAGACTATGTATATTGCTGTTCAATACATAACAATATTAAAAGTACTATTAAACCAACAAATACATCCTCGCGAATAACCAATAAATAATGTGTTTAACTACTAAAAAAAAACTTGTTGTTTTGGGATTAAAGCATAATGCAAATGCGATCTGTTTGGGAAAGGAGAATGATTGTAGCGAATTTTGCAATAGATAGATATATTTGTGTGAATATGTTTGTATTTGTAAGTATTAATGTTCGTAATCCGTCTCACATATGTTCTTATTGCTTGTGAATTATCACTCTACCCAACTTTCATTAAAATGTATGCAGGGCCCCATGGAAACCAGATTAAACTTTTTGGGCAAATCCTGGTTAAAGACTTTTCCTGTTGTAGTTGCAGATATCCATACCCGTGACCCTGTCTGACAACACGTGGGTTTTGCGGCTGGAGCAAATCCTCCTCGCCCTCCTGATCATCGGGCGATGGATGCTCCCAAAGGGATCGCTCACGCGCGACCAGCTCTCCCAGCTCCTGATGGTCTACATCGGCATGGGGGGCGACATCTTGGATTTCTTCGGGGAGAGTGTGGAGGAGCAGGCGGCCATCTGCAACCCGGTCCTGATCACCGTCCTCCTCCTGATTTGGAGCGTGAGCCTGGGTCAGTTCACCCTGGTGCGGACTTCGGTGTCGGGCTCTGGGAACAAGAGCGTCAGCGCCACGAAGTGTAACTCCGTGGCCGCCGGGGAAGTCTGGCGGTGTCTGGCCGGGTGGTGCGGCAGCGAGATCTGGGCTCTGTGCATCACCATCGTCATGCAGGACGGCCCGTTCCTGGCAGCAAGGCTCTACCTCATCGGCGTCTACGGCGCCAACAGTCAGACGATACTGTTCTTCACCATCAAAAACATCTTTGTCATCCTGGTGCAACTGTACCGGATGTTCATCTTGCGCTGCGACGGTGTCTGCCCGGCAGTGCTGACCGAACCTGATTTGGAAGAAGGCGTAGAGACAGTGGAACCGCAGAGGAAGTATAACGAAGTCCAGCATACTGAAGAGGAAGGAGAGCAGGAAGAAACGAACAATGAAGCAGAACAAAAGGACATTGAGATTGGGATCGACATGTAATGGACGGTTGGGTTGGGTTGGGTTAGGTTGAGTTTGTATATGCCGGCAATCGTGGACCTAGGACAAAAGAATTCGGGCGTATACAAAGGGGTCCACGTTTGACCTAACGTCCACGATTGAAAATCGTGTACAAAACCAATGGGAGGCCTTCCGAGAGTATAAACAAAAGAGGAACAATGGGAGGTCCACGATTGCACCCGTTTACATGACTGGGCTGGGCTGGGCTGGGCTGGGTTGGGTTGGGTTTCTTTTTACATTCAATAGGGGACCTTTAACAATAGAGGATAATGGGTGTACAAAACCAGTAGCATGTTGTTGCGGTAGACTCCATTCCTGGCATTGCTTAATAACTGTCATGCTGTATTTGGAGTCAAGTACCTGTTTAAGGAAATTTGGTATTTGTTGTTCTAACTACAACATAACATGTCGCAAAATTTGACAAAATGAGTTATACATGTATACATAGTTGAATTTGCCACATCATGAGCTTTATTCTGGTGTAGGTTTGACCCTTGTGGCATTTTGTGTTCTCGAGATATCTTGACATTATTATATAAACAAAATTACCTGTCATAAGTTGTTTTCTTAATAAAATATATTTTACAAATCAGTAAACACAGTATATCAGAGACTAATTGATTTCGATTTGTAAAGATGCGTCAAAAAGTATATGGCAACCGATCCCAAATGTCACTAAATAGTAACATTATGTAAGGTAAAGGAACAGGGCCACAACTTAGAAACTTGAAAAGCAGTTGAAAATAACCGTGAAGGGAATTAATAATACATTTTTAAAAATGATTTAAAGGAAACCTGCTTCTCAAACTGGCCGGATCACATTTTATTTCATTAATAAATTCATTTATATGTATTAAATGTGAATTAAAAGCAAACTGGTTCAAGTAAAGTTTTAGTGTAATTATTTGCCGCCCAAAAATTGACCCCCCTTTTTGGAATTTGTTGAGACTCGGATTGAGGGCGCTGTTCGTGACGTAGACCGAGGCACCGAAATTCATGGATCGACTGGACCCGGTAAATGACGCATGTACATCGTATATACGCGTACACTAGGTCTACACGTGCAATTTCGTAAGTTGCAACAACTATTACATTGAACTTACCCTGATTTTCTCCCTTTTAGCGAAGGCTCCTCACATCTGGGAACTTTGTTAGGATGGCAGTGGACTTGAGCATATTTTTAATGGTCATCCCATGATTTTAAAATACCAGTATCGAAACACGACGGCTCAAAGTGGTCGTTACATAACGCTCTTGTCGCCTTCACTTTCGCCGTCCAAATTCTGCGATATTTCGCATCAGTTGGAAATAAATGAAGGCTTACTCCATCCGTCGTTGTTTTGCTGCACCCAGCAGCCACACACCTTGTCGGCATGGCCGAAAAACACTATTGTGCTTAGATTTTTGGACGAAAAGTGTACACTCAATGCATACGCGTGATGAATGGGGCCGGCTCGAGCAGAATATGTAATGTGCCTCGATCTACGTCACACACTTATGTTAATGAGGGTCCCACTCAGGGGGCGGAGTAGCTTGGACAAACATTTTCAAGAATGTTTTTCTCGTATTTAATCTGGGAAATAATTGTCTCTGGACACAAAATATCATTGTCAAGATAATACTTTATTGTTTTAAGCAGGAATAATGCAATATAAATCATAAATCATGTTTCCTTTAAGGAAATAGAATCTAGTTTTGTGCCGGAGGGTCATAATTGCAAATTATCTTCAAAAGGTAACCCCACCCCACCACCCTTTTTGAAAGGGTACATTTTGTGTTTACACAAAATATTATTGTTCATTTGTTTCTTATGCGAATTTGGAAACAGAATTGCGGTGTTGAACTATAAAATGTATGTCTCCACGGCATTTTTAGTTTATGGCTTCTGACTAGTTCCCCTAGAGCAAAGGCACTGACACCGTGGGAGACCGCCAACAAAGGCCAACATCGTAGTTGGTATAGGGCGCCAATACGGCAATCTGGAGGTCACAGGTTCAAATCCCGCGGCTGCCAGTTTTTATTGCTCCCTTTGAACATTTTAAACTTAAAAAGGTAAAAATTTAAAACAAAAACATGTATTGCAATCACAGCTTATAAAAACAGCCACAATCATGGACGTAAATCCTGGTGGGTGGGGTATTATATCCCTACTTTTTGACTTGAAATTTCACTACCGTAAACAAAATTGTAAGCCTATTTCAAAACAAAAACGCCAAAACGTAATGTTCGTATATAGTACAATTTATCTTTAAAATGCGGCCATTCTTTATGTATACCTGGTTTCAAGAGATTTATTTGTGTAAATATTCTTGTACTTGTGTAAATATTTTTGTATTGTGTGTGGAAATATTCATATTTGTTGGTGTGTGCGAAAATATTCATTTTTAATAAGAAAAATGTATGCAGGGCCCTAATGAAATCCAGTTTTAAATTGTTTGTGCACACCCTGGGTAAAGAAATATAATAAACACAGGAATAAACAGCGCCCTCGTGTTCTTCGTATACTACCCCTTCCCCGCTTTTCGAAATATTTTGCATTCCTCTGTTTTGAGGTACAGGCAAAAATCCATTGAGGGTAAACATTTTCGATTTATTGCTTACTGATAAAATCATACTGTGTTTTTTATTTTTTTATTTTAGTATAATAACATTTAAAAAAAGAGATATTAGTAAGGTAACTCACTGATAATCACCGGAATTTGTGTTAAATTTTCTTCATAATATTTGTTATTTTTTGATTCGTGTACATCGCCATTTGTAATGTAATCATAACAAACTTTAAAGCTTGTGATCTAAACTCTTCATTGATTGGCCGATCTGACCGAAATTTCAACAAATATATCAATAAGAGACACTTTTAGGAGAAGGCTACCCCCTAATCGTGAGACGTTCAGCGGTGCGAAAATGAAGGACAAACTTTATCGACTAATTTCTACTATAGTGCTGGATCATCTAATAAAACTGCTCCGATTTTACAAATCATTTTAAAGCTTATGGTGTGTTCTTTATAATGGTATATAAATCTAGAAATTAATGAGAGACTATTCTCTATTGAGAGCGCCACATATTCAGGTCTTCTTGAAGCCGATTTCATCAGACTCACTGCACATTGCCAGAATGACCCCTAGCAACCCCATGTTGACCGGCTAGGCGGTACTGTTGCTATAGCCCCGTTCCTTTCAGTGGGAACAACGGATTCCACTCGAAGCTGGCCATGGACACCTTTAGAATATTACAATAGAGTGTCTGGCAGATAATCCGGGAAGCGCAATTTGGACATGGCATAAGCAGAGGGGTAGTATCGTTTGTAAGTGTTTCTTCTACGAGCCGGTGTTCATAGTGTCGAAACACCTAGTCAACGTTGTCTTTTTGGAGTAAAAAACGAAAGTAAATTGGCGTCGAACTGTAATACTTTCCCAGAAAGGTCTATGATGGTACAAGTGTGTTTGTTGCTCGCCAGATTTTCTCTTGCCTAACTTCTCTTTCATTTGCCTAACTTTTGATGTTCCTGAGAAGACTATCCAGCAAGAATTTCGATTGGAACTCACGTGCCTGCTTTTGAGGATGTTTGAGCTATGATGATGGATGTCACGATGTATTAGATAAATATTGAGTCAGTTTCTACCCATAATAGATGTGTTGAAGTCCGCGTATAGTGTGGTCGATCAATACTATTAAACGGAGCAGAATATTTGTGGACTTCCCATCAAAACCAGCGTTGTCGCAACTCAAGAAACAACCATCATGGGTGTTATATCGCTTGCCAAGGCCCTGCTGGTCCGGTGCCTGTTCGCAGTCCACGGTATCATCACCATCTGGCGAGTGACGGAAGTGAACTCGGAGAGGATCTACTACCTGTTGATCATACCGGTCTGCCTGCTGCCACTGGAGATGATACTCACGCTGAAATTCACGGATAACGGAGAGTGGAAGTGGTAAGGTGGAACATTAGAAAGGAAAACACTTTTTTTGATTTTTATTGCAGGGCTGTAGTCGTGGCCCGATCCGAGCCCGATGCCAAAGCAGAGAAAAAGTGGACTTACATCCACTATGAGTCAAAATCGAAAATACTAGCTGAAATTTGGACTTGACTAGAATTATGGCTCAAATATAGACTTGAAGCCTGATTTTAAAGCAATTTTTTTTAAATACCGAACCTGCATTGAAGATAATGGCACAATAGTCCCCTAGATTTGTTTTGACTTTTTTTTTTACAATTAAATTATTAATATTTAAATTATCATTCCTGAAAATATTAACTAAAAATTCCCTAATTTTAAAAATAACAATGTACAATCTTTCAGTCACTTTTTGTGCAAACTCACTGAGTTACGCAGAAGTTTAAAGCTTGATTTTTCAAAATTAATTCAGCTGGTTTTCTTGAATTTCTGACAGCATAACTCAAGTTACAAACATCCTAGAATTATGAATAAAACAGTTTTGAAAACAACACAGTGCCTTCAATAATGTTATGCATATAACACAAGCATGATAAATTTCCCATATCACATCACATATCATAATGGTCTTAGAATTATGTCCAGACTCGGTCGAGTCCGGACTCGCCGAGTCCACTCATGACTCCGTGACTCCATAACGATTTTCAAAAGTACGTTAAAATGCATTTTCAAGTGTATGTTCGAGCCAGGGCTCTGGTCGAGTCCAAATTCTAGCTCGTTCTATTTTGGATTTTGGACTCAGTTCTGTGGACTGTTTTGGCATCGGACTCGGATCGGGACTCGACTACAGCCCTGGTTCTTTGTCACAAAATGAGGACAAGATTTTTAATTTAAAGCAGTTTTGATAATTTCAATATTGGGTTTACCCTTCACCGATGTATTTTTTATAAACACATGTGTACTCAGTGTTGTTCTGAGAAAATACGTGTATTTTTGAAAAAATCACTCGGGTGGGACTCGAACCCACGACCTCCTGCTTTTTAGTGTAGATGTCTTACTACTCGATTGTCTGAAACAAACAGCTGTTTCAGATTTCGCTCTACTAAATGTATCGTTATAGGCCTAATCCACTTGCACCGTTCGTTTGTAAACGTCAACTTTTTCCACAATTAACACGAGATATGTTTTGTCTTAAACGTAAGAGAGTTACATACAGGACATGCAATACATGTATTTAAACATTGTATAGAATTTCTCTAAGGCAAGACAAACATAATAACTTGACGCCAGCTAATTACTGACCTTATAATCTCTCTGTACACACTAAACTAAACGATCTCCCAAATTATAATTTTCGTGGTTTTGTACTCCTAGGCACATTGTGCAGTAAACTGTGCACCAATCACGATTTCAACAATACATGGTTGAATAAACTGATTTGTTAACTACGCGTCCGCACATCAGGGCTTTGCTCCGCGTTCAGTAACCCCATGAGTAATCACGGATTGTCACTAATGGACCTACGAAGAAATAGCGTCAAACCGTGTTTATCACCTAGCCAAAGTCACAAAGTGTTTATCACGTATAGCCAAGTATACACGTAATATCTCTGACGAAATGTTCATTGCACGTAGATGCTAATTTGTTTTATTTTTACTACAGGAAACCATTGCGTTTTCTTATGAGTTTGAAAAACATGATGGCCAAACTGATATGTACTGAAATGCATGCGTGATACCACAGCGCGCTGTTCCTTCCCAACCAGGGGCAAATTTCATAGAGCTGCTTGAGCACAAAATTTGCTTCAGCACAAAAAAAACTTGTTTAATAGAATCAGATTACCAGCCATAACTCCATGTGATGTATACATGTACTGGTATTTAGCTGTTGCAAATGTTGTGCTTTAGCAACTCAATGAAATTGGCCCCAGGCTGCACGAATGCAACGAGGTCAACACGGTGTGACGTAATTTCTTCGTAGATTCTATTCTATTTCATCTTCTCAGCGTTTCCGAACCGGATTGTTTTCGATAAACGAATAGTAACTCTTAAAGCTCTCATGGTGAGTAGCTTGGCAGTAGTATTGTCTGCACGTTTGGCTGAGTCAATGTCCGGAATAATGCATGCACAAATTCTTTAAATAGTAACACATATAGTGAAAAGCCACGACCTCATTCACTCTTACCCACAAAAGCTTTAAACGCGAGAGATCCGGTTGGGTTTTAGTAGCTTTGCTGGAGGGGAGAATGGGGAAAAAATGCCCCGATCCAATGAAATTAGTTTTAAGGTCATTTTTGACTTGTTTGTTTTTTACTTGCACTGGAGAGATCATTTTCGGCTCTTCATTCTGATATATCACTCAGTTTGACATCCTGATTAACAGAGATGTCGTCGAGTCCATCACAAGTCCCTGCAAGACCCTGCAAGTCCATCACAAGCCCTCTAGTCCTAATCCCAAGCACAAGCTATTCAAATGAGCTTTGACAAAGGCATTCCTTTGTCATTGTTCATCCAGTTACTTGTGACCGGCTTTATTAAAGGACTTCTGACTGGGCTTGCGATAGTACTTGTGAAAGGACTTGCAGGGACTCGACTCCAACTCTGCTGATGATCCTGGACATGATTTGGGTGAAAACCTTGACAGGTTCTATGACGCAGTATAGGCCTAAGTCATGTTTAAGGGCCTGTAACTCAAAAGTAACTGGCTCTGGCGACTAGTGACTCATTTTGTTGGGTTGGGTCACAATTTATCATTTTCACAGTTATGGGGTAAAGTCAGACCGAGAATCCAACAGTAGACTGGTACCAAAACGTTTACATAAAATGTGATAAAAATTTTTCCTGAAATCGCGAGACTTGCACGGTATGAGCCACGGTTAATTTTGAATGAGCACTGTATGTATGTGACGCCATCAAAGTAGACGATGCTGCTATCATAATTACAAGCAAGGCATCTCTGGAGAGTACACACGCTGGTGTGAATAACTTGTTTCTTTGTTTCTTTGCTGTAACCCTGGACATGTTCATTCATTTTTTTTATTTTTTTTATTTAAAACTCGTCTTTAAATTAATTGCCGTGTATTGTCCTCACTGTTTGTTCGTTAACGTTTAATAAACTTATTTATATATAACGGTTCACTCTAAAAACTGTGTTGAGCAATTAAACACAATCTTGCTATCAGTTTGTAAACGTGTTAAGAAGCTAAAAATGACGTGTCCATTTCTTAAACATCAATGTTCAATGGCTAAACACTTGTCGTCAAAAGTATTTGAACATGTTTTTATATACTGATAGCAAGAAAGTGTTTAATTGCTAAACACGGTTTTTTACAGTGTTATTGTTTGATCTCATTGTTTTCATTGTTAGTTTCTTTGTGGTTTATATTGAGGGGACTCGCCCTCGACAATCTGTGCTTTTTGTGGGTCCCCTGCATCTCTTGGCATTGATATTCCTATACATGTAGTCCTATTATTCTCATCTTTCTTCTCTGTTATAACATAAAGAAATTCAATAATTTCCAAGTGCATGATATTTAAAACTCCCAAAGCAAGCAAAGACAGTATCAACAAAAACAAAAACTGTTTTCCACTTATACTTTGACAGGTTTTGTCCCAGCGTCCTGTTGTACCTTGCTAGTGTGGTTCCGGGTCTGTGGCTGCTGCAGTTTGATCTGTACGACAAACGCATCGCGTACCGAGACGTCATGGGATGGGATGATTGCTCAGCAGATACCGTCTACAATTCCTCTGCGCTCAGCGCTGAGGTTGCAGGGGTAATTAGGCGTGAATCAAATCTGTGGAAGTAGATGTGTTATTAAAAAGAATTTATCCTGCTATTATTGCCTTTAGGCCTATGTACGTTAATTTGTAATTGCCAATTTTCATTTTTGATTCTTTTGCTACTGATAGGTTAAAAAATAACATTTAGGTTGACAATTAATAACCTGCACTATCGTCCCCCATTATGAACTCTACCATGGACAAATTGTCAAGCAGATCATTCAAGCGAGGACGGCCATACAGGTTGAATTGTGCAGACAGTGAACACGCCTAATAGGGGAATGAGAAGGAGTGCTTCCTACATTTCGGCAAACTGACGGGGCAAATTTTGACCAATAGCGTCAGGTTTTACATGACAAGAAAGAAGATTTCAAGTGCTGTCTAATGGTGGCTGAACGCAGATTTTCCATAGGAATAGCAGTTATGGTCGGTAGATAAACGCAACGCGCCTTGAATTTTTTTTTCGCTACACACAAACGCTCAGGAAAAAAACATGATCGAAATGTCGCTATAAATTTGCCAAGGCATTCATGTGTATCTTTCTGCTTGAACAAAACACTTACGCCAACGGGATAAGGAGTTATGGGATAACGAATCCCGAAAAGGGTTAAATTATATTTTTTCTTCGTGCTTGGAGTGCAGTCTTGTGGCTGAGTGTTAACTTGACAGCTAGTGTTAATGTGATTTGGTTTGATATAAAACCACGAGTAACGTCCCAATATAAAGAATCGAATGAAAAGCCACATTTAAAAAATGAAAGTGTACCTGCATGCATAACTCTGTGCGCATCGAAGAAGGTAAATGTTTCCCCGAAATTAACTTTTCATTTCCATCATTTTCTGATTTACTTTCCTATTTGCTTTGTTTGTTAGGGTGTTTTTCGCAGCAGAATTTTGAGTAAAGTTGAAAATGGTTTTCCTTTTCCAATATTGTGTTATTGAGGATTGCTTTAAAACAAAAAATCCTACACCCCAGGTTGTCCAATTTTAACGACACTGGCCCGGTTCCCTTGTTTAGTTGCAGGTCAGCATTCCGGTGGCCCTGTCCGACGACGCATGGGCTCTCAGCCTGGAGCAATTCCTGCTAGCCCTCCTGATCGTAGGAAGATGGCTGCTCCCCAAGGGATCACTCACGCGCGACCAGCTCTCCCAGCTCCTCTTGGTCTACATTGGCATGGCGGCCGACATCCTGGAGTTCTCCCTGGAGAGCCTCCAGGAGCAGGTGGTCATCTGCAACCTCCTATTGATCGTCATCATCTTGGGGATGTGGAGTTGGAGCCTGACGCAGTTCACCTTGGTCCTGACCTCGGTGTCGGCTCCAAGGCCCCGAGCGGCCAAGGTGGGCGGCGGCCGGTTCTGCAAGGGTTGCCTTAACTGCTGCGAGAACGAGATCTGGGCCCTGTGCATCACTATCCTTATGCAGGACGGTCCGTTCCTGGCCATGCGGCTCTTCCTGCTTATCCACTTCAGCATTATTAATCAGATGATGATTTTCTTCACCATCAAGAATATCTTGGTCATCTTGCTGCAGCTGTACCGGATGACTATCGTTTGCTGCGGTGATACCACCTCGGTGAATCTGGAGTTAGAAGCCATGGAGGCCGGGGAAGAAAGCCAGAACAGCAACAAGCGAAGGTTGTCGCAAAATGCTCTACCTGAACCCGTTATGACATCTATTGAAGGTTTACCCTCTATTTAGATCTGGACCCGGGAAAACCGTAAGGGTGGTAGGGCTGGCAACCTAAAATGTGGCCAACCCCACCACCTCTGTTGTAGCCCTTTACCTGGAGTGGTTTTTAGCCTATAGTATTGGGCAACTTTCATTAAAAAGAATGCGCTTCAATGTTGGGAGAAGAGATAGAGCGGCGTGCCTGGAGCTAGGCTACAGAACAAAAATATTACTCTGCTACATTGTTCCATTGTTTCATTGTGATTCGTTAAAACTACAATCAGCTGTTAACTTCGCTTAGACGCATCATTGTTATGCTCGTATTATGTTAATATTTTCTATAGAAATTTTGCAGTGTGCTCTGAGAGCTTGTTCTCAAGGGGAAACTGATTTTAATAATCATAATGATAACAATTCTAATAATTTACAATTGGCTTTATTGGAGGTAAGGAACTTTGCTTATTGTATTTCACACAGGTCAACTTTGTACTAACTGTTTTAAATGCTAACATTTTCTCTGTTTTAATTATGTAAATAGTTCATGTTTCAACGCATGGTTAGCTAGACAACAACTGGTATACAGATGCATGTAATAAATGGTTCCCCGGTGGAACCTACGTCGTAATTTCACACGTTAAGCCCACATTTACTGTGTGTATAATTGTGACGCCATTTCATCATGACCATCAGAGTGATCACAGTTGCCATATTGTGTTTGTAAGGACTGCAGACCTTACCAGACCATTAAGCCTTTTCGCAATTCCAGCACGCGTGCGCACATCATGATTCACGATTTAATTTGGTATAGTTTTCTTTGTTTACTTTGAAAATGTAATCAAATTTACTTAGTCGGCGTGTGAAAATGTCGGCACGTATTGTACGCGTATGTCCCACTACATGCTGCCGTGACGTCATATTTGTTACTCCCATGAATATCCGACTCATTACCCATGATGTTTGCAATGCGATTTCACTTTTATAATGAATACAATAATGTTGGGCAATAGTATAACTCATAACCTCATCCCAACTGTAACCCTAACCCTACCCTGAATCCTAACCCCAACACTAACCAATTTTTCACCACATTTCTCTCCCTCAACTTTACCCTATTTTTCTCATTGTTCTTGGTGTACAAAGGCCGACTAAGTATGCGTACTATAACCAACAAGTCGAATTTTCAGGGAGTTGGTCATTACGTATGCTTTTATTGGATTCTCATTCAGCTTGGAATTAACAAATACTTCACTTCAGTCACACTTTCCAATGAAATGTCATTCCCGCGCAAACATTCCCATTGTTCACCTTTGGCTCTAAGAATAGCGCATTCTTTGTTCCTTACAAGCTTGCCTGTCCATTTTTTTTTAATACACTTAGGCAATAATTGCTTCTACCTTCAAATCATGATGTGAAGGCAGAAGGACCGTAGCTTGCCAGTGACAGGTTATAATCCACATGGTCATCAGAAGGGCTCATAGTGGGACCATTGGGTGAAGGAACCAACCAATATGCGCTCGTGTTCGTTTCTTGGGCCCAATGAGCAGTTTGTCAAAGCCCTGCTGGCCCGGTGCCTGTTCGCAGTCCACGGTATCATCACCTTCTGGCGAGTGATGAAAGTGAACTCGGAGATGATCTACTACCTGTTGGTCATACCGGTCTGCCTGCTGCCACTGGAGATGATGCTCACGCTGAAATTCACCGACCGAGATCCGGATCCGGATGGTTGAAGCATACGGGCTCTATAGGCTTAGGTCTGACGTAGACGTAGAAAGATTTTACTTCAATACCCCACCAAAATCGGTCAGGCACAGTACATTCTTGGAAAATAACCATGCATTTGGGTTACGAATTGTATAGACACTTAGCACAACATTTAATTTTGAGACATTAGCCAGGCATGCTATCACTCATAAGTGTTCAGATGTGTTGATTTCTGAATCATTTTGTACGGATTCTGCAGACATAAACCATTATCACAGATTGTGCCACATGTTTACACAGTTATTATCAAGGAGGGCTAGTTATTTTTCAAGGTTTTGCTATTCTTGACAGTTTAGTGGTACTTATGGTGGAGGTATTAAAGTAAAATCTTTAAAAGCCTGTTTCGTGAACGGTAATATTATTTAATAAAGGAGGGTTGCTATTTCCCAAGATTTCTTTAATATCGCCCATGGGGGATTAAACAAATATTTTCATAATACACTGCTAGTAACTGCTTGCCAACCGGAATGACCTGACATAATTATAACTGCTAAGTTAGGAAAGTCTAACGTTCTACCCCAGCAGAATCTTTCTCCAACGCATTTAAGAAAAGTTATGCTGGCATCAAATCGCTCATACCTGCGAGGGCAGTGGTGGTTATGTGTTTGATTGTAGCCCCGCCAGCGAGCTTAAAGGTATAGTATACATCATTTGCAAACATAAAAAAAATACATGAACTGAACTATACGAAATACCGTACTATACTGTAAGTAAATAGCAGTCTCGGACATCATGTAAAATCGTGGCACCTGGGGTGCTGTCCTTTTTAAAGAAAAGTGGAAATTTATATCGTTTTCCAACGATTGTCGACCGACAATCGTTGGAAATAGTCTAGTTCCCCGACCTGATAATTCCCTGACGTCTATAACTTGCACCGTTTTGTTTAAGGTATGGTCAGGAAACCAGACTACTAGAACATATTTTTTTCTGTTTTCCCAGCATCTATGCACACAAAACTTTAAACGGGTCAGTGTTACGGTATTTGCTAGCATGCTATAAAATACTAACCCCGAAATCCATTTATATCTGAAAATTACAGCAAAAGCAAACGGTGTATACCGGTACTACCTTTTAATCTTGCACCATGGATTAAGATTAAGCTCGCTGGCGGGGCTATAATCTAACATCACGGACTGTATTAGTCCAACAAAAATAGACTCCTATTGCACATGTATGGGAGTATGTTACAGGCAATTATAACTCTACTATTCACCATAGACATGTAAAAGTTTTTCGACATTCTCAATGCATTGCGAGTATGGATGATAATCAAATCATGTAATTTATACACAAACCTATGGCACTGTGAACCAGTCCAAACATTCATTGATTTTATGCTAAATACCTGTCTTGAGTTGAGAGATACTTTTTCACATATCTTTGCATGGAACATAAGGAATATAACCAGAAAAAAAAATCAATTTTAACGGCAATACAAATGAGGAAATAATTGGGGAATCCCTCTCAGGGTACCAGTTACTGATAAATGCAACACCGATGGCATTAGAACAGCTAATAATGCCACATTGTTAGCCAATCAGAAGATTTTACAACCATGACGACCAATGTGCATGCTGTTCTGATGCCAATATGTTAGTCATCCAATCCCATGATGCATTGAGAATGTCGAAAAGGTTTATTCATTCTGTATCGTTACGCTGGTAAGATGAGGTCTTAAGCATTCTACACCAATTTTTAAACTAGCATTTCCGAGAAGAACCCGCACTAGCCCAATTCACTTGGTCGCAAGGGATTGTGGGCAGACAAGCCAGTTCGGTATTCCAACTGCGCATGTGCATATCAAGATTTGGCAATTTTTCTTTCGGGAGAAATATTTTATCGTATGCGTGCAAAAGCATAGCGGGTACCAGCAAATTTAAAGAGATCGTACTGTTCTGAAGTAGCATTTTTCAAAAAACGTTTGGACAAGGAAGCGTTTTCAGGTGTCTTGTGTGTCCAAATTTTTGTTTGAACAAAAGTTTCCATCGTCTTTTCGATTGCACGAAAAATTGCACAAAATGCAGATTCGGTTACCACGTCCCCCATAGCCTTGTGTGCATTTATCTGCCACGTTTTTCCCGAGAGAAAAATCGTCGAATCTTGTTGTGCACATGCGCAGTTGGAATATCGAACTGGCTTATTCTGCTCATTTTTAACAGCGCCCTCTAAATTGTTATCTCGTACACTTGACGAGTTTAATTGTTGAGGGCGCTGTTGAAATTGCCACGAATCCAAGGTTCTGTTCGATTACTTACTTAAAACACGGGGTTACACCGGGGGGAAGCCACAAAATGAGGCTAAAGTAACGCTGCGGTGTATTCGCCTAGGCATTCTGGGAAAATTAAGGTCAAAGGTCGTTTGGGACAGGAACCCCATGTTTTAAGTGTAAGCTAATCGAACGCAACCATAGAGATTCACAATTTATACAGTCTAGTCGCCAACTGTTGTCAGTGTCAGGAAAATACACCCTTTGCTTTCCAATTTTGTGTCACAATCTGTACATTTACTCAGTCGAATTCAAGTTCCCCGCCATGTTTACATGTTCAGTTAGCCGGTGACCTGCTCGCTAGCCGGGTAGTGGTGGTTGACACCGGGGCAGACACGGGTATCACGTCATGACTTATTGAACGGTCTCGTGTGTTTCACTTATACGTGTAGGCTAATCGAACGCACCGCATGATAATTTGGATAGCTGGGGAGTTGCAACAATGTCTGCCCACAATCCCTTGCGACCAAGTACACTGGGTAAGTGCGAGTGTAAACGTGCTTCTCTCCCTCTACAATGTCAGTTTAGCGCTACAAATGTAGGTGGAATACGCAATACCACATCTTCCTGAAATAACAGATCCAGATTGAATTGGGAGTTAATAGCAGTTGTGTTGGCCAAGAACCACTTTCCCTAGATTTGTCAGTGTATACGGTCTCAGTCTTGGACTGGTATTATGTTTCTCTTGATGCTAAGGTCACGTTCAGGAATGATTGATGGGCCTGCTGAGCAGGGGGGAATATAGTTTCTTCAGCGTTGTGATCATGGTGGATATGTGTGCTCTTTACCCTCAAAGAGGCGATGCGAAATCCGCCCGACCCTCTATTTCTTTCTTCTTTTGTGGGAGGGTTTGTTGTGTTTTGGGTTTTTTTTCGCGACTGTGTCTCGGTGCTACTTTTGTTCGCGCTGATGAGCCTTTCTGGTTTTTTTTCGGCTATCGTCTGAGGCACACGTTGACACCAAATTATAGAAGAATGGGAGGCACCGTTGTCACACAATGCAACTTTTTCCAACGCGTAACGGTGGGTGGAAACTTTCGTGATCTCTTCAATGACCTTGTACATAGAAACCATACATCCACTGAACATGATGCGACGTAAAACCTCTGATTAAATGGCATGGAATTTTGCACAGGTAATCACAGGTATCCTCGTTTGCATATTTAATTTCATACCAATCCGTTACTGTTTGGCCGACTCTGAGATCTGAGGGTGGCAAAATCTGTGGCCCGATAAATTAGTCATGTGTATTTCTCTCATTTCTCTCGATAGGTTCTGTCCCAGCGTGTTGCTGTACCTTGCTAGTGTGGTACCGGGCCTGTGGCTGCTGCAGTTCGATCTGTACGACAAACGCATCGCGTATCGAGACTCCAAGAGATGGGTGAATTGCTCTGCAGCCGTCTACAAATCATCTGCACTCAACTCCCATATAGCGGGGGTAAGAATTGATCCAAACGTTTTTCCTGTTTTCACCGTGTAGCCAAATGTGTGGCACCCCGTCGAGAAGAAAGTCAGCCCAATAATTATGTTTAGAATCTCCATCAATCCTTTTCTTCTCCCCGCACGACATTATGTTGGCAAAGTTTTACTACAACAGTCGGACAGAATTGTAGTGGTGACGTAACATGAACATGGTCTACAGAGCACGCACTTGCCTGGTGGCATTAAATGATAAAATTGGCTACACAAGTACTAATTTGGCAATTGTTTATGTGTTTGGGCAGCTTTTGACAGGGTTAATGTTTTGTTGTCTTAGTTTAGAGTCGTCATTCCCGTGACCTTGACAGACGATTCTTGGGCGCTGTGTTTGGAGCAGTTCCTCCTCACTCTCTTGATCGTGGGAAGATGGCTTCTCCCGAGGGGCTCCCTGACACGTGACCAGCTCTCCCAGCTCCTCCTAGTCCACATCGGCATAGCGGCCGACATCTTAGAGTTCTCTTTGGAGAGCCTCGGCAAGGAGCAAGTCATGTGCGACCGCCTGCTGATCATCATCATCTTAGGTGTGCGGACCTGGAGCCTGGTCCAGTTCAGCTTGGTCTCGGCCTCGGCGTGTGAAGTCCCCGTAGGTTGGCGTCTGCAGACAGCCTCGGGGCCCGTACGCGCGTCTCCGGGTGTTGCGGCAGCGAGATCTGGTCATTATCTCCATCATTACACATGATGGCCCGTTCCTGGCTATGAGGCAATATCTTCTCATCAAGTACGGCGTCTTCCATCCGATGATGATATTCTTTCTGATCAAGAACGTACTGGTCATTCTGCTGCAACTCTACCGGATGGGCCATAGTGCAGTTTGGGGACGGCAACGTGACAGACGGTGACATGGAAGCTCCTGGCCGGAAGAGAACAGCTACGAAAACAGGTTCTTTGTACAAGAGGTTTGCATTGGAGCGTCTGACTAGGAATGGCAAGAAGCCGAATGTCAAATGTGCCTACATCACAGCAAGTCAACGTTAGTCGCGTCAATTCAAACGTGTATTGAGACCGACAGTTTTGGGGTAAAAATTAGTTGCCAAATCGGGTCCTTTTGCTGTTTGCGTATACATTATTCCCCAGTAGGTAATAGTGTTGACCAATTGAGGGCGCTATGACCACGCCATTTCGGGCTGCTAACTGTAGTGATTTCCCGTTTCGTCGCCGAGCTTCACATACTGACAAATACTCCAAAACCACATTATGGGTAAAGCGCGCTTGAAGTTGATCCATTCGCCAGTAGGCTATGTCAGCTCTACCATGATTTCTCAGAATAAATTGTCCCATACTTGAGATTTAAAGCTGTACAGATTGTAAAACTGCCATTTGTTTACATTAAAAATGCAGGAGTATAGTCATCAGAATACCAAGTACTTGCAGCGGCGTAGCCAGGGTTGTCTCCATTTCATTAATTCGTTATATTATCCATCCCTCATAGTTCAGATGTTACATTATACATTTTTTAACAAAATGTTCCATTATAAATTATATTTACATAAACCTCAAAAGAGAATAGGAAAATATATCAATTAAACATATTCATTTTAATGACCATTTGATGAAAATGAATGCCCATAAACGAACAAGCAATGCAGATCGACGTTCGCTAATTTAGATGCTTCAACCATCAAATGATGGGGCAAAACTCATGTAAGAATGCAACAAATAAAGTCTTGAATGCACCAAAACGAAATAGAATGCCCCTAACGAAAACGAACATAAGGAGGAAAATCTTGGGTTGCCAAAAAATTGAAATTGAATGCCCAAACGGTGAAAAAGAAACCTTAATTTGATCAGATGTGTAAAACAAAACTACGCGAATTTGAATGACCAATAACGAGAATTATCAGAAAAATTGGCCGGGAAACCTATACCGAATTGACGAAAATAACACCGATCTGCGCACTTCTTGGTATGAAAGCAAGGATCTGAATGCCAGGCAAACGACTTTAATTTGCTGATCGTGCACGGCTGCCTTTTATGGAGTGATTATTTCGTGCATGAAAGAATGTGTTAAATAGAACTTTTTTGTTTAGCACTGACATTCTCCCTTTCAACCCGGAAGTGCGCAGACGGGGCTGATGGAAATTCCTATATTAGCAAACACCCTGGTGAATTTATCCGGGTACATGCTAGTTAGGGTTTTTCTATCTATTACATTAATACATTGCAATTTCGTCTGCGGCTGCAAAAACCTATAAAAGCATTGCATACATTCAACAAAAAATTAAATCATGACTCGAGCACATTTAGGAGACTGAAAGCATCCAACGCCTTGGAAATTATTGCAGCAGTTGTATATACAATGGGTCAGTTAAAAGTGCCTTATCCGTACTAGCTTGCGGTCCCCATATTTTGGCCGGGAACGAGTCTACGTTTCGACCACGCCACTGGTTTTCGTTGTCACGGGTTAGTCACCCACAAATTACCAATCAAATTAATTCAAAACTTCACCAGACGTAATGGAATGTCCACACTTTTAAAAAAATTCCACCGACCTGCGCGGTTATCCAATAATGCAGTCCCCGGGCGACATTTGTCTCCCGCCAAAAAGAAAAAAATATCCGGATGAGCCGATTGTGTGACGTCACGCGAGCACCCCCTGCCGGCAAGTTGAAGTCACAAAGCTAATAAGACGATGATGCATGCACCGCACTAAGTCATTATGGTTGGATGAAAGGTGGTGGGAGTTCGAGTATCATTTTTTTGTATTCATGTCAAATTGCTGCATGTTAGCCAATGATTCACTTTGCATCTGGTATGGGCTTTTCAAGTTGGCACATCCGTGTAGGCGTTTTGAATTAACATTTTAAAAGATGATACGAGTCTGTAACTGCTGCACTCGGCCTTGGAGAAAGGGCCAAACCACTTCTGCACCCGATATCTTGCCAATTTAGTGGAGATCCCGCCCTTGCTGTTACATGATACGGGAACTTGGGAGAATTCTACGTTGAATGGCGTCGACAGGATAAGAATTCTACAAAACGAAAGTTCGACAAGACAATAAGCCACCATTTCAAGGTTCTATTGCGAAATCAATGTGCTGTGATACTCATCCTGTGATTAATCCAAGTGATAGATTTTCTTCATTTCGTCATTTGTATTGGAATGAAAGTATTTATTCTTGTGATGGGGTTCACCAGTGCTAGGATGCTCGGAGCCTCTTGCACGTGTGTCGAACTGATTGTCTTCACTCATCACTGCAAGAATTACGACTCCACATTGTATAATACCTCCCCAAATGTCATGGCACATTAATATGTCCAAACTCTTATTGCTATCTACTCTCATTCAATCGCCACGCGGTGCAGTCAATTCCCAAGACTGGAAACTGCTCACGTGCTGCGTCGAAGGAATTACCGTTCTTTCATGACTAGCTAGTTAGCGTCAGTGTAAAAACGAGCGTGTTGGGGGAGTCTTCACATTTGGATCAAATGGGAGGAAATTGGAATAAAACTTTTCATAAGGAATGATTTGCATGGTTTGAATTTCTGCAGGCACATTTTCTGCAAACGTTTTCTGCTGAAACAGGAGTTTCGTGACTGGAAAGAGAGCTTCGTGCGTTTGAGGAGCAGGACTTTGAGACAGAAACTAGAAAGAATATTTGAGGTGGTGGACTTGATATGAGGCATCTCTACTTATCTGCCTTAAAACTCTCGCCAGAGGTGATATCCACCTGACAGCAAAGATGGACGCAACGGAGCACTCTAAGGGGACGAGGTTATCCATCCAGCTGCTCAGGGTTGTGGCACCCCTGAGGCGCCCTCGCTCAACCCTGGCCTGCCTAGTGTCCTTCACGAAGGCGTTCACGGCCCGGCTGTTGTTCGCCATCCACGGCATCGTGACCGTGTGGCGCGTGGCCAGCGTGCGGGGCAGCGTACTGTACTATCTGATGATCATGCCGGTGGCTCTCATGCCCGGCGAGATGATCTTCACGCTGCAGACGACGGACGCTGGCGAGTGGAAATGGTAAGCAGGGTTTCATGGTAGGGCGAACTCTGCCTTGTGCAAAGAGGACATTGTTGACGTGCTATGCCATTGTCAAACGCCAAGGCATAACATTCGCAAAGCTATAGAAAGAATGCCAGAAACCCGATTCCAAATTTGCTTTCTAAATTCTAACACGTGGGCCATTCCACCAAGTTGGAACACGGTGTCCCTGTTACATCCAGAACCTGTTCTGAGGCAATTTCAGTACTTCTACATATCACTACACAGTGTTACTCTGCATGGTTAAGTACAACATACAGAATTAACCCATACAAGCTTTACGTTAGTTACTCTTACTTGAAAAACAAGTGAATCAGAAGCTATAAACAATTTAACACAGTGTAACCTAGTATGAGATTTGCTGCGTCGATAGACCCTACATATTTGTCAACATATCCCTTGTAATTAAACTTTATCTGCAATAACCTTATACAAAATACGTATGGTTCCATTTTATGGTCAGTTAGTAGCATGCAGAGGTTGGACAATCAATCTTGCAACACAAAGAGACGGAAGAGACACTGTGTCCCTGTTACATCCGAGTCCTACGTTTTTCATGAAATGTTAAATTTCTTAGGCAACTATAATGTTCAAAAGACAAATATCATGAATATTTCAAATTATTCAGTCGATAGATGGCATGTAGCTGCACACGTAGCGAAATGTCACACTTTGTGTTTTAACTTCATGCAATGACCCAAGTGCATTTGTAACTGTAAATTTCCACACGTCAATTTTCATTTTCTCCCCTTTGTAAAAGATACAAGAGCACATTGTAGCTACTTTTCGGTTAAAGTTTATGATATAGCTTTGGTAATGCTCAAAAACTGATCACTAAATTGATTAATTTCATTCTGAAAGTTTACTGTTTATAAACTGGTATCGGTACCAATCCTCCTGGGAAATATTTTTACCTAAAGTGTTGTCATCTTCGAGAAAATTGGATTTGATGACCTCCTAAATGCAGTGGCGGATCTACGGGGGGGGGGGGGGGGGGGTTGGGGGTTTAAACCCCCCCCCCCCCCCCCCCCCCCCCCCCCCTTGGGCTGAAAAAAAATAATAATAACCAGTGTCGGGTGTCGAAAAATCGGCACGCTGGGGTGTGTAGGCCAATCACCTCAGGTAAACCCCCCCCCCCCCCCTTGGGTAAAACCTAGAAATGACGTAGGTTATTTCGATTTCAACAATCGAAATAAGCCCATATGAACGTGCACAAAATCAGTGTTAAAAAGAACATTTTTTCACTACTTTCTCCTGACTCGGTTGATAGATTGAGCTCAAACTTTCGCAGGTTTGTATAAATGTTGAATCTGACTAACACTGCCTGCAACTATATATATGTTTGGTTACTTACAGAGCAATATTTGGGCAATAATTAAACAGTCACATGCATGGAAAACAATGATTACAGTTCTTATAGAAACTGACTGGTGACAAACGGCTTTCGAAGTTAAACACTCTATCCCCGCTGGATCCGCCTGTGTGCTCTTGTATTGTACTACGTTCGAGGACAAGAGGAGAAAGAACACACAAAAGAATCTTTCTTGTCCTCGAGAGACGGTCTCTTGTTAAAATCGGTCCTCGAACGTAAAGATACGTGCTTAGTGTATGGGGTTGGGTTATATTAAGGAAGAATAGGAAACACAAAGCATTGTCCTCGCGAGTATAGCAAAAAGCGACTGTGTGTGTGTGTGTGTGTGTGTGTGAGTTTGTATATGCCGGCAATCGTGGACCTAGGACAAAAGAATTCGGGCGTAGACAAAGGGGTCCACGTTTGACCTAACGTCCACGATTGAAAATCGTGTACAAAACCAATGGGAGGCCTTCCGAAAAAGTTAGAGTATAAACAAAAGAGGAACAATGGGAGGTCCACGATTGCACCCGTTTACATGTACGTGCAAGCAATATATCTCCGAGGACAAGAGAAGAAAGGAAACACAAAGAATCCTTTCAGTCCTCGAACGTAGAGTCTTTTGTTGAAATCGGTCCTCGAACGTAAGGATACGTGCTTAGTCTATGGGGTTTGGCTATATCAAGGGAACAAAAGGAAACACAAAGCTTCGTCCTCGGACGTAGTAGGGAAGTACGACTGTGTGACTGGGTGTGTGTGTGGGTGTTGACTACCGTACATTTCTCTATAGTAACACTACTACAAGAAAACAATACAAATATAGACAAGTGTTTACGAAATACAAACTTGAGGATTACCCAAAAAGCAAAATCCACGATGTTTTGCAGACAGCGATAAAAACAATTATTGCATAGAAAATTCATTATATAAACACTTAAAAAACGTCTAAACACATAAACAAAATAAGTAAACATGTAAAAATATAACCGCTTGAAATAAGTAAACAGATATTAATATATAAAATGAACGGTGTCCAGGTAAAATATAAAAATAAGTCTGATAAAATTGCATAAAACATTAAGTACTCGACATATATTTAATTTAAAATCTTGTTTAAAATGTCCAGTCCCTACCTGATTTCGTGGATTTCTACAGAATTTTACTTTGTGGTTCCCCCCCCCACCTCTTAAGCTGAACATTTCTTCGTCTTTTCTTCACATTTTCTTCAGGCTTCCGAGCTACAGTTCAATATGCACTTTTGATGAATCCCAAATAACCAAACTTTATTAAAATAGTTTCACAATATTTAAGGCGAAGTAAACAAAAACATGTTTAGCGTCCCCGCCCGCTTCCTTTTTTGGCAGTGGCGACATTTGAGGTGTAATAAAAAACACAAAAAGCTGGATACGCTACTGCTTTTGGGAGCCGCCTGGATATTTTATAATTGTTATCGGTGTAAATGAAGTGGGGAAAAATGTCAACTGATCCATTGGAAAATAACATACAAGCTTAGGCCTACTAAAACTATTAAAATCACTGTAAACATGTTCAATTCTCTTGCCCAGCATGTCTCTTCCTTTTGTGTATCTTGAACAGTTGAAAAACCTACGATTGTCGGAAATTTTAAAAAGAATGGCGGCCATCTTGAAAATGAAAAATAAAAAGCGCCTTCTCCTCCCTTAAAAAAAAAAACCCGGACGCTAAACATATTTTTTTACTTGGCCTAATATGACGCTTTCACAATAGGCCTACACTCATTATTTTACGCGCAAGTACATCCTTACTCGAACTAACACTTCCATACACACTGCTACCGTAGCGACAATATTTAAAACGGTCTCCCCGTAAGCACGTTTGTCTTCAAAATGTCCTAATGGCCAGAGGATGACAGATGTGATAACTCGTAGATTCAACGGTTTATAAAAATATTCTCTAAAAGGAAAATGGCCCGTAATTGGGTATCAAGCGGGAGTGACTGTTCGGCGCGGGCACCGCTGACTGAATAGAAAAACGAAGCGAGCCGACGTCATCGCTAAAATGTGCTGATAGGAGCTTTACCGCTGGACTGTAGCAATCCCGTATATTCCAGGATTTACAAATTTCAAAGTGATCGACAAAATCAATATTTAATGGGGACAAGGATTATTAAAGCAATACTTATTTTTTTATTTGACGGTATTTTTTTAAAGCTGCTATTTTGAGGTGTATCACCATGACAAATACATTTTCAAGTTGAATTGCTAATGTGTTTGCATGAGATATGAGCATTCCAATGAGATATCCCTAAAAAAATCGACCGACGATAGGTAACGGATTTAATACGTTTTAGATTTTGAATCAAAGGTTGTATACACCATTAATTTTGTTTTTGCTGTAATTTTTAGAAATAAATGGAGTATTTTATAGCGTGCTAGCAAATACTGTAAGACTGACCTGTATAAAGTTGTGTGCGCATATGCTGGGAAAACAAAGAAAACACATTATGTTCTAATGGTCTGGTTCCCTGACCACACCCTAGACAAAACGGAGCAATTTATAGACGTTATTAGGGAATTATCAGTTCGGAGAACTAGACTATTTCCAACGATTGTCGGCCGACAATCATTGGTAAACGATACAAATTTCCACTGTTCTTGAAAACGACAACACACCAGTTGCCATGATTTCACAGGATGCTTGAGACTGCTATTTACTTATAGTCTAGTACGGTATTTCGTAATAATTCAGCAGTTTTTTATGTTTGCATGCAGTATCAATGTATCAATCTTCGCACAATGCACAAAATCAAACAATATATTTCAAGAAGACACTATACAGCGATTTGTTCTAGAGCTTTTTTTGTGAAACAAAGTCTAGGGTCATTTGGTCCGAGGTATAACAAGTATACTATCATCATGCATGGAATAAATGGCCAAGTGACCCGACTTTGCTTCACAAAATAGGCTCTGGAGCAAAAACTACTGGTCCGAAACCGAATCGAGAGGTCTTGGTATCATTTTTCTTCTAAATGGATTCTCCATCCATCAGTATAGGTGGTTTGACTCTAAACGTAGTGGAAGTATTCCGTTCCTTCTTTTTTTGGACCACCCTGTATTGAAGTTTCAATCAGAGCATGGACACAGCGGCTTTGAAGGTACACAGTGACCCAAAACTCGTGAACAGTTTTGGTTCTTTATCCCTTTTTCTATACGTTTTTGACCACCTTAAAAACAACAGAAGTGTTGACGTCACAAAGCTTTTCGTCGTGATTTCAGACAAACAGCACATTTGCAAGAGATGACCGCATATTATTATTAGTGTAGCGTGGTCTAATCGTAACGGTGTCTGACTCGTGTGCGGCAGGGGTTCGAAACCCGCCGCTTGTGTGCAAATGCAAGACACTATTGCAAGACACTTAATTACAAATGCTTCTCTCCACACACGGATATAAATGTGTAACTTGAAGGTAGAGAATTGGCTTGCGTTGGTCTCGAACTGCTGCATAACTGAACTCATGGCCTGATGACATATGCGAGGCGCTTTGCGACATTTGTATAGAACTCAGTATAAGCCCTACATTTGTAATAACATTATTGTACTTTATAACGATCTTTTCAGCCTTATAAATTTAGGACAAACTTTGTGTAGCCCGATCGGGCTCATCCAACACTCAAGACACAGAATTCCTTGAAAGGGAACTTTCGCTATACGGTTCGAAAAATAGTGATGTCATTTTTACCACTCCAAACGTGAAAGTAGAATAGCATTGGGGAATTTCCAATCCATTCTTCAGGGACAACCATTAATTTAATAAAAGATGCTTATTAAGCCTTTAATCCCCGTAAATCCTGTAATAGTTTAAGCGTAATCTTTCTAACGAGATTCAAAAAGTACAATAAACCAGTAATTGCAGTCCAGGCAATTATTGTCAACCTTTGTTAAATAGGCCTATTTAAAGCTATTATGTTCGTGCGTTTGGGGGTATATCAACCTGAACAAAATATAAACTGTCAAATTGAATTGCAAATTTGTCAGCATTTAAAAATTATGAGTTTGGAATGAGACATTCCACAAAAAAATCAACCAACAATAAAATTAATTAACGATTCACATTTTTTTTAATTAGGGGCGGGACGCTGAATCCAACAATATCTAACAGTAAAAAAAATGTACCCAGAGTGTGAATGTTGCTCAGCTTATATTGACCTTGACATACCAAGAATGATAAGCTGGGTTATCCATCTTCGTTTGTAGTATCAACAAAATTAGCTGGCCTTTGAGAAAGAACTTGCTTAAGTTCGAAACGTCAGGCTAATTTTGTTGATTTGTATATTTCAGGTCAATTCAGTCAGCAGCTTGCAGTAGTTTAATTCATTTTCGTTTATAGTATCGTAATTTTTTTTTTAAATGCTCAGTGTAGTAAAGAGTTTCTATTCGTTCGAAAATGCAATCTTCTTCCGTAAATCGGTAGTAGGGGGAAATCCATTAAATTGACATTTTCAGTAAGAGTACGGGCATAGTAGCTTTAAGTGCCTGGTGAAATAAACAAACTCTGAACATCCAATGTGGCCCGCTACACGGAGAAAAAAACACACACACGCAAACCAATTCAAACCAAAATATTCTTGTCACGAGCTGTCAGAATGCTACAAAGAATCTCCCAATAGAACGAAGGGTGGAAAAAAAGCAGACGACCCCACTATTATCAGCTTGAATTGTTACCATTCTACGAAAGCCCGCTTGAAATTATAATAACCATAATTGGAAATGGACGAAGAATGCCTTGATATGGGTGTCAGATAAGTGGGCGAGTGTGGTGTACTCAGGTTGGATAGCATTTTTTCCATATCCATGTAATTGAATTTTGGCGCCCAAGGCCCGATCAATTTGGTATGTTTTGTAGGACGGATTTTCTACGCCTTTCTGAAGACCAAATGTGTCTTTCTGGTGTGCCGTGCATGTGGGATATTTCTTTTCTCGTTATACGGTATATTATTCTTAAACTTTTACTGAAAATACGCTTAAAGGTTATATACAGCATTTTCTTTTGCTGTAATTTTCATAAATGGATGGATTTGGGGGTTAGTATTTTAGAGCAAATATTATTGCAATGACCCGTTGAAAGTTTATGTTCATACATGCTGGAAAAACCAGTAACAATGCTATTCTCGTAGTCTGATTCCCTGACCCTACTTCAAACAAAACGAAACGGAGCAATTTATAGACATATGAGAATTATCGGATCAGGGAACCAGACTACATGGCTTGCACCCATTCAAGGATGTATAACCGATTGGAAAACTAAATTTGGTAAATTGGGGGCAGTATTTAAAAAAAATCAGGGTTTTTTACTAACGATGGTCGGCCGACCATCGCTGGAATTTCCAACTTTTCTTGAAAATGACAGCACACCAAGTGCCATGATTTCACAGGATACTTGAGACTATTATTTACTTACAGTCAAGTAAGGCATTTCATAATAATTCAGTAGTTTTGATTTGTTTGTGTTTGCAAATGTTGTACATTACCTTTAACTGTTGCTTTGACCAGTCACCGCTTTCTATCGCCAAATTACTTGTGGTGTTACATGCATGTCATATTTGGGGCTAAAATATGGGGCTATGCTGATTTTCAGCCAAGGTTTTAATTTTTGCTGAAATTAGCCACATCATGTTTTTAATCTTCACTACTAAAGGTCAGAAAGGACAAATGACAGTCATGGACGTATTTAAAATAATTAATCATCAAAGATATTTCGTGGAGATAATATCAGTATCAGTGTTTCTGAATTATACAAACAGGTCGAATGCCTTTTTGGGCAATAAGTTGGTATTAATAATTAAGTGTTCTTTTTCAGTAGTCAAAGTGCTCATGTTATATTTCTGCATAATGGGTGTGTTTTCTGTGACGTCAAGGCAATCGTGACACAGTTCATGTATTTACTTTACAAAAAAACAATTCCGGCGAAGTTTCACATATTGCAAAGCTGTCTCCATAATTATCATATTTGTTTACTGATAGTTTACAAAGTGCTAAAACAAAAAGGATAGTGCCGCAAAATATTAGAAAATAGTCAGCCGTTGTTAATCAGCCGTTGTTTTTGAGTTCACGTTGTTTCGGAGTGCCATAAAGAGGTTGCGGTACAGGCCTACATGTAGGCCTGAACTGAAGCCTTTCATATAACAATCCCAGGAATGTTTATGAGTCGTGCAGATATTTTATACAGAACTTTCTCCGCAGTGACTTTTCATTTCGTTGGTGCCCGACAGGTTATGCCCTAGCGCACTCCTATACTTGGCCAGCGTGGTACCCGGGCTGTGGATATTACAGCTAGACTTGTACCAGAAACGCATGAACTACAGGGACCACATGCAATGGAAGGAGTGCTCCATCAGCATCAACTACAACCGCACATCATTCTCGGAAATTCAAGGGGTAGGCCTCGTTTACATCAGTCTGTTTTGACCTAGTTTCATAGCGGCACGCAATAATTGATTATCGCCCAAGTGTAATGTACATATCCCAGCATGCCTCACTCATAACATGGCCGCTTCCAGGTCCGTATCTGACACTCGATCTGAAATAAAGCTTCGACCAGTCCAGTAGTGCTGGTGATTATATTCAGCCTGCATCATTCTTTAGACCTAACCTAACAAGAGAGACATATGCCATTTCTCAAACCCCGACTTAATTCGGCTTTAGCTCGGGCTTCGCATCCAGCTATTCCCCAGCTACATCATCCTTGAATACTTGAACAAAATGGACAGGCTCCGCCTCTGTGTTTAAATATGATGTAAATCGATGTACATGTTGCATAATAGTGCCCCATTACAAGAAGCCAAAACCAAAGCCGAAGCCAGTTTAAGAAATGGCCACATTGGGATGAGACACATACGTGGTCCGAAAACAGTCCGGCCCAGCTCAATCCATCATTCAACACCATGTCAGTGTCTCCATGCAAGCCTGGTTGGAATATTCAGGCCTAGAAGTTCATGAAGGTAACGCAGGCAATAGAGCATGACATTTGGCGAGAATGCGCACTTCTTCCAGGCACACCATATAGGAGCTACAACCCGTGCGGCGTCTTTTCGAAAATGTTTAATTTGTTTACTTAGCTGGGAAACTACAACAATGTGGTGTTCTGGTGTTCTTACAAATTGATGACACCCCCTTCATCTTCACCCGTAACACTCTACTTTGTACATTGCTGTCCCTTCCCCTCTATTTACTCCCTTTGATGTTCGTCTACTGCCACACCCCCTTGGTCCTTAATCCCTCTTTTGTGTTTCTCCATCCATCCTGAATGCTCATGTCAGATGCTTATTTCTTGCATCACTGTCATTTGCCTACCTGATGAAGTTCGAAACGTTAGGCCAGCTAATTTTGTTGATTTGCATTTTTCAGGTCAATCCAGTCAGTCCGCAGTTTGTAGCAGTTTGACTCATTTTCATGGACCAATTTAATTGTCTCAAATTCGACCTCAACTTCCAACCAATCTATCATTCACATTGTTATAGGGTAAAGGCAGACTAAAGACAGTGTTTATCACTTTAAAAGTGATACGAAGTACATTGTAATCATAAAATCGTCAAATTTGCACTCTGTATTGCCTCAGTTGCCCCTGGTCTTGGCCCTATAGTGCCCTCGGAAATGTTCTCAAGTGCCCGTCGCCAAGGAAAAATTGCCGTGCACCTATGAAAGAACAAAAATCTGGGCCTGGGTATTGTATTGAGACTGTATTCATGTAACTGATGCAAATTCAGTTAAAGCCCGAACTATACTCATGGCTAATGTTTCTGTCATTTTTAAACACAAAGCTAAAAGCCACTCCAAAGGGCTACAACAGAGGTGGTGGTGTTGGCCACATTTTAGGTTGAAATGCCCTACCACCCTAACTCCTGGGTCCAGATCTGAATAGAGGATAAATCGATCAAAGAAATTATCTCCATTTTCAAAGCTATAGATCCAGCCAAGGTAACTTATTTCCACGGTTGGTGAGACGAACTCACTTCTCCTTCTCAGACTGGGTTTCGACAGGCACCGGTTCAGTATTTAAGTGCCCCTTCGCCGTGAGGAAACTTGTAGTTTTGCTTTCCTGTCCAGGCCTTCCCACTTCATTGCGTCTTCTCAGATGGTCTTCCCATCTCCCGGTCTCCCTCCCGGTGCCTATTGAAGCCCAGTCTGAGAATTCGGACTGGGGCAAAACTAAAGTCTCCATCAATACTTCAGCCGCAAACTTTAGATGTTAAAGACATGTAGGCCTACCTTTTGTATTTCTGTCCAGAGCTTCCATTTCATAGGCCCAATCTCACAGAGCCTTCCACTCTTAACCCCGCTGCCTGTCAAAACTCAGTATGAGAATTCAAATTAGGTCGAATTGTAATCATTATCAATGTTTTTGTCACAAAGCTCAACTTAGTGGTCCTCTGTTTTCAAGTAGTGCCTTGGTTTTCTATTCCAAGATCTAATTGAGCCATAACTGCCTGTTAAAACCATGTCTGTCTTGGAGCAACCTAACCATATGAGACTAAATCTGCATTCCTCTTTCTCATTTAGCTGACGATTCCAGTTGTCCTTGCCGATGATGAATGGGCCTTGGCCCTGGAGCAGATTCTCCTCTGCCTCCTGATCATGGGCCGGTGGCTGCTTCCCAAAGGCTCCCTGACTCGGGACCAGCTCTCCCAGCTCCTGATGGTCTACATCGGCATGGCGGCTGACATCTTGGAGTTCTCCCTGGAGAACCTTCGCGAGGAGGCAGTGATCTGCAACAAACTCATCATCATGGTCATCCTGGCCCTGTGGAGCTGGAGCCTGATCCAGTTTGCCATGGTGCTGACCTCGGTGGCCGGGCCCAAGATCCGCGCGTTCAACCGTCAGAGGGAGACGTCGACCACGTCCGCGCGGGGTACACGGGCAACCGTAGCCGAGTTGCAGGTTCCAGCTATTAACCATCAGCGCAGGCACCACACCGGCTGTTGCTCCTCGGAGATCTGGGCGCTGTGCATCTCCCTGATCATGCAGGACGGGCCCTACCTGACCATGCGGCTGTACCTCATTATCCGCTACCACATCATTAACCAGATGATGCTCTTCTTTACCCTGAAGAACATAATGATCTTCCTGCTGACCGTGTACAGGATCTACGTGCTGCGGATGACCAACAACCGGAAGCGGAAGCGGCAGCAGCAGACGGTCAAAGTGCGAGTGGACCCTGGAGACGGGCTGATGAAGGCCGGGATGGGTCTGCCGTTGGACCTGGGACTTGGGGTGCAGCCAGAGACTGTGGTTAGAGAGGAGGAGGCGGTGAAGCCGCCGGAGAGGGAGACACTCCAACTGAATGGCTTCACGGACAGGGACGCGGACGTGGAACTGACCCAGGTGGTAGCTCACGTGGAGGAGAGGATGAGAGGGAGGCCGTACCTCAGAGAGAACATGATAGAGGAAATTGAACTATGAGGAAAGTTACTCCGCGGTATTGTTTGATATTAACCTAGCCAACGGATTCATCCTACGTACACTACAACGGAAAAAGGACAGCTGGGGAGATAACTCCGGAATAGTACCAGATTGGTCAAATTGCCATTTTCCGGGAGTGCCAGAAAAAAATGCGCTGTTAGGCCTATACAATATCTAAACTAAGCACTCGACACTTTCTCCCTTTTTTGATTAAGGCGCTACTGGTCGATACAAAGCTCTTTGACAGACTTACGATACGGACGAAATTCTACTCGTAGTACATGCAACACTTGTTAAAGCTTTCATGGTTTATGGGCGCGTAAGGCTAATTCGTCACTTGTACGTAACTTGAAGAAACCATTTCAATTTGAATGCAAAAAACGGTGGTTACATATTCTACGAATACAGTGGAGCAGAATCTGTTTAATTAGAACTGGCTTTTATCAGCCGAGAAGGAAGATATAGGCCTGACATGGATTATAAGCAGCCACAACACGTTCATATTTACCAGCAATTGTTTAACCTATAAAATATAAAAATGGAAATTGTAAGTAAATACATGTATTCCAAGTAGAGAAAACAATGAAAGCAGGCCATAAGGTCTCAGAGACTTCAGAAAAAGATCGATTTTTCATAATACGAATAACTGTCCCCTCCTACTCTCCCACCCTCACCTAGAGCTCTGCGCTCGTCAAGAGGCAATTTGAAAATTGCAGCTATAGGCTAAATGAATGGACACTCAATTAGATGTTGAGGGAAAGTCTGAAAAAATAGCACATATCAGTGACACAAACAATTAAAAAACAAATTTTGAAACAGGAAGGGCTTAAACGGGTCAGATATTTATATACACTGGTACTGAAACGTCGATCATTACATACTCCGAAAGGGAATTGTTTCTAATGTTTGAGAAAAAAGTTTGCAGTACATGTAATGAACAATCCAATGCAATGATGATCCAGCACAACTACAAGACAAGTTGTAGATACACCAGGCTAGCTGTAATAGGAAAGCGCCATTGTCAAAAGTGCTGACGCATGTGTTATGCGGATTAAACTGGGTTCATCTTAGATTGTTTTTCTTGGCAAGAATTATTTTTGCCACGGCGGCGTGAAACGCGCCGTGGTCTACTGCTGCTTATGCTGGTGGTTGGGCGTAAGTTTCCATGAGTTTGTATATGCCGGCAATCGTGGACCTAGGACAAAAGAATTTGAGCGTAGACAAAGGGGTCCACGTTTGACCTAACGTCCACGATTGAAAATCGTGTACAAAACCAATGGGAGGCCTTCCGAAAAAGTTATAGAGTATAAACAAAAGAGGAACAATGGGAGGTCCACGATTGCACCCGTTTACATGACTGTGTGCGTGTATCACGGCTATGCAAGTCAGTTGGGAATGGTGTTTTTGTTAGCAGTGATGCGCATGCGTCTAATGAACATCTAATCTGCATATTAGATCACGCCCGATTGCGTTGCAAAATTCGCGGTTGTACGGTTCGTGGACCAGTGAAGTTTTAACGCATATCCGCCGTGGGCTGTACCACTTGGTACTTGTTAATAATCATGTTGTAGTGTAGAATTTTTAATAATCATGCGAAATATTAAAACGGTATTGTGTATAGCTTTGCAAAATCTCAGGTTTTTAAGTGGAAATTACATAAAAATTCTCTAGAATGACACGTTACTTACTGACGACGCCAAATGTGCCAACTACACCTATAAGCAATAGATAGCATATAGATAATAGTTTTAAGTTGTGATGTTTATTATAATACACGTTTTTTCCCAACCATTGAACTAACGCGTTTACTTATCAAATACAATATTTTTTTCAAAGTGAACAAAGAAACTGGCAGGAGGTCGCAGGTTCGAATCCCGCTCCTGCCAGTTTCTTTGTTCACTTTGAAAATGTACCTATTCAAATTTACCCAGTCAGTTTCCCTTGTGGATTGTTTGACAAATGAAATAATAATATATAAACTGCTTGCTATACCTGGAATGACCTAAAATATGCATTAGAAGGGAGATGTTTTCCCTTTTCCGACATCGTGTACGAAGCATTGTATGTTCGGTACTTTCCGGGAGCCTCTGGGGGGGAATTAATCACAGGATTACTCGGATGGGACTCGAACCCACGACATTCTGCTTAATAGTGCAGACGTCTTAGCCACTCGACCTCTGAGCTTGCCAGGATTGGCTGGCCGATTCGAATCTAATATAGCAGCGGGTACCGCGTAATCAGTGTGTAAATGGAATTTTCGTCGGGGATGGGAAAGGAGCAAAAATCTCCCTTCTAATTCACAACATCCCCGACGCAAATTATATCTACACACTGAAATATCCATGTTATAGTTAGGATGGCAAGGGACCGACGTTCGATCATAACCTTCCTCAAAGGCGAAGCAAAAAAACAATGTCTAGAAACACTATAATGCAGTTAAAATGATAAAGTTAATAGGTGGATTATGTAGGGGTTAGAAGTTGGAAGGGGAAAAGGAGCTGGGTGGGGTTACCAAGAAACATCACATCATGCAAATTACAAAACAGCTACGTCTATTCCTCTTCTTTCCGGTTGATTCAATGATGAAGGTCAAATTCTTACAGAATACTCTGCAATATTACACTATGAATAGTCCATAACTTAAAATTGGATTCATCTATCACATTTAATAATCGGTATTGGGCCGAAATCATCATCGGTATCAATTATTGATAATATTGGCATTAGATTGATTAATAGTGTGAATTATTTTAATCGTATCAGTTCTATATAACAGAGATAAGACGGCATAAATAATATTACTACGCCAGTGTTGAATGACAAGCCAAAGAAATTGACGGGTACGCTGAATTGTTTCAAAGGCCGAGGCGGTATGCAATAATTGCAGTACTAAAGTAATAACGTAAATCAGCCTGTAGCCATATAAGAGGAGATGAGTTGGGATTATATCAATTACATAGGAAACTTGAATAACTAAATAGATGTTTGTTTTCATTTCCATAGTTGCTCCGATGATGGAGCATTATATCTGTAGAAAATAACTAGAGTAATGTATCCATTACCCCCTGATGGAACACTTTTGAAAATGGGGGGGGGGGGGGGGAGCAGCGCCGGTGACGGCCGGCTGCTGCCCATTTCTGTTTTTCTTCAAGTTATGCGGAACTGACAACAATATTTTAGGAGTGCAGTTTCATACGCTTTAAAATCACTGCCATTACACTGAAACAAAAATTGCCGTGTAAACATTTGGATTCGGAGTTTTTTTACTGACCCCATACTAGGCCTACACTCTCAGATACTATACAAAACGGAATGTACGATTGATCAGCGTGTTTAATAGCATTTGGCAGATTAAGTGCTTTCAAAGGATTTTTGCACAACATTACCACTGGCTTTAAGCGGGATTAGCCTAACTCATTCATGTTTAACTACCGTTTTTCGTCATTTAGGCCTACTTCTATTGAAAGTTATTCATGGTTCAGTTCCATTTACGTCTCAAATATCAGGCTGTACCACGGGTAACTAATTTTTAGCCAAGCGTTTTAATCACTGAAAAATATCGCATTGGGCTCTTACATCTTCAGAGGCAAAAGTGAAATCGACAGTTAAAATGAGCGTGTGTGTTGTAAAAAGTTTAAAGGTATGATAAAGCATTGCTGCAGCTGCGTAAAACAGTTGCAGGCAGTGTTCATACTTTGTGTGAATATAGAACCTGTGAATGTTTGAGTTCAATCCATCACCGAGTCACGAGAAATGGTGAAAAGGATGATCTTGTGCACATTGTTCTTAATTTTGATTTGCCAAATCGAAATACAGCCACGGCATCTTGGGAGGTCTTTTAGATTCTAGAAAGTGACAGTATTTTCAGCAAAATATCATTTGTTTCAGCGAAAAGCCGATTTCCCGCATAGAGTTCCGTATATTAGCCTCATGCATAATTCAAAACATAATCTGTATGAACATTCTCCTGATAGATGACCTAATAATGTTATCTTCGCCTTATCGAATTTCGGCGCGGGGATAATCGAGTTAATGCCAATTGCTCCGCACGCCACTTTTGCATAATTCCTGGCGGAACTGAAAGGGAGCGGCGAGATTTGGAACACCAGGCGGTGCCTGCCGCATCAAATGGTCGTAAAAAGGCCCAACGGGGAACCCGCTCACACAAAAACACCTGACCTCTGACCAACTTGGCTTGCAACGTCAGAAGACTGAGAATTAGAAGGAAACAAGGTTAAAGCGGATGTGTCCGTGCTTTTGGGGTGCAGGCCTATCATCCTGAAAAAAAATAGCATTATAGATAGGTTGTGAGCTTTCCAATGGGACATTCCACACACAAAATCGACTGACGATAAGTAACAGAGTAAATTAAGTTTATTTTTTTAATCAGGAGCGGGCCGTTCCTATTTTTGCAGTGTTAGGCCAGGAATCATGCATTCGTCTTTGTTCGCATTTTCGGTGGGCGCTGACAATTTGGGAGACCGCCAACATAGGTCAATAGCTCAGTTGGTACAACGCCGGGTACGGTATTCCGGAGGTCACAGGTTTGAATCCTGCACCTGCCAGTTTTCTTCGTTCACTTTGGAAATTTAACTGATCAGTTTCCCTTGTGGTTTGCTCGACGTGATATAATATGGGTTTTAATTTAAATAAAATTATAATAAATAGTAACACATGAACATTGAAATCATGAGTTCAGACATTGCGGTATTACCGTAGTGTTTGAACCAAATTACCATACAATACCTAGCAAACGGTGTAGAGGCCTATAGATCAATGGTAGTGTAAACCATTTGCTTTTGCTGTAATTTCCAGAAATACATGGATTTTGGGGTTAGTATTTTATAGGGTACTAGCAAATACTGAAACACTGAGCTGTTTAAAGTTTTGTGTGCATGCTGGAAAAAATCGTGGTCTGCGGAGAGAGAAAAATATATGTTCTAGTAGTCTGGTTCCCTGACCATACTTTAGACGTCAGGGAATTATCAAGTCGGGGTACTAGACTATTTCCAACAATTGCCGGCCGACAATCGTTTGAAAACGATACAAATTGTCACTTTTCTTGAAAACAACAGCACACCAGGTGCCATGATTTCACAGGATGCTTGAGACTGCTATTTACTTACAGTATAGCAAGGTATTTCGTAATAATTCAGTACAAATAAATGAAGGATTACCAATCGTGTACACTACATTTAAAGCTGGCTGTCCATCAGTTCGAACGTTTTACGGTCCGTTTGGGGGTCCGTTGCGTTCTTAGCCAAAAAGCTTACCCGTAGGCCTAAAACGGAACGGACACAAAACGGAGGCTAAAACGCACTTGGGGAAAGCCGGCTTAATCCCGAGTGACACTGGTCATTCATAATTTTTTGTAAACACCATTCGATAGCGTTATACAGTAGGCCTATAGCGTGAATCATTGCCCGAATACTATATCGAAGGCAGATATACATTAACTGATTGACCAGTAAATTATAGGGGCGGTTTGGCGAGAAGGTTTGCGGTTCGTTATTCATGATTATTAAGAGCAAAAGACGCTTCCTCTGTTTAAGCCTGTTTCACACGAGTGTTGGAAACGCGCGATCGCATCGCTACCATGAACGCACGGACACCGTGTCGTGTAAAAGTGTAATTCCTGTCACCAAATTGCATGAGCCCCACCAAAATACCGCATCGATGCGCCATCCGTACGACCCCTTACAAAAAGTTTCTAATGGGATTCCCATAGTATAGGATTCCCATGGGGTTCCATGGGAGGTCATGGGAAATTCTAAGGATATCCAGACACACCATGGAACCCAATGAAAATCCCACGGGGAAAGTGTAATTACCATGGAAACACCATGGGATGCCTCTAAATTACATGGGGACCCATGGGACAATAAGCGAAACAGACATGGTCTCCAAGAAAATCATAGACCCCACGGAAAAAAATTAAGAACACCACGGGATGTGTCAGCGACAACAGCGGGGTACAAGAAAGCACCATGGGGTTGCAGAGAATATGCCTATTATGGAAAAAACGCATGGGGAAACCCCATGGGATGCATGAGAAAGTAATCGAAAGCACGGGGAAGATCCCCATAAAAAAATCCCCATGGTGTCAAAATCACCATGCAATTTTCATGGGGAAATTTCCCATGGGATTTCCCATGGGGTTTTGCATGGGAGATTTATGTAAGGGTAGCACTTAAAAGACTAAATAAAATTAGTCTAAGGGCGCGATTAACTCGCAAACGTGAATGTGAGACTTTTGAGACGCTGGAGGGCAGCAGATATATCGGTCCGTTTTGCTTGTTCTGAGCGCTGATCTCTATAATTGTATTGGGAGTGATAACATGGCGGACGGTGGCCTCAACTCGTAAAGCCGATGTGATATCCAGTTCATATGGTTCTGAGCATGCACGCTTAGTTCCAAGAATGAGCATGACTGGTGAGAAAAGGACATGTATGTCTGCTGCCACCAGCGTCTCAAAAGGTCCCGCTGCGCCCAAATCGCGAGGTTGAGGGCGCAAAACTTGGTTCAAAGGCTGAACGAACGCTGCACACGTATGTTTCCTTCGCCACTTAGTTTTGCTCATTGTGCAGATATACAGCGTACCCCTTGTGCCGTACAAGTGACGTCAAATCAGTTTCTTTTTTAAGCAATGAGGTGCTTATTTGCGTTTGAATAGTCATACTGGTGTTACGTAATTAAATTGCATAGTAGCCTTTTACAAGCAGTGATATTCGTTGATTTCCTCTGTTGCTGTCATGTTTTCATGAAATTCTTTGAAACCAGAGTTTTGACAAGAATGCGAATTAGTGAAGCGAACGACCAACTTAAAAACCTTTCTGGTGATTATTAGTGAGCAATATTGTTTTGGTCAGATTCACGAGTTCAAACCCGGTGTAGGCTGCGCTTCGATTCCGTAGCAGCAGTTGATTAACTGAACCAGCGACACGGTAATTGTCGAATAATGCATAATTCAATAGCTTTTAATCATATCGATACCAATCACTATAGAAATATGACAAGAATCGATACCATCTACTTCCGACTTTACCCGACAATGGTACAAAGAAATCAATAAATATTACTTAAACAAAATTTGCCTGCATGATCTTATAATGTGTGTCTTGGGAAACTTCTTGTGCACATGGGGTACATCTGACAGAAAACCACTATAAGAGATATTTTGAATGGATCGTGTTGTCATAGCGTTTGTACAGTATTTTGGCAACACGCCTAGTTAAGTTGCATCCCGATGTAAGATTATCTCACAGACATTATTATCAATAACTACGGCTCTTCACCGTTGCCCGTCAATGGCCAGATTCGAAGCCGCAGCTACAAAAGACCCAATCCGGGCAGCGATTTTTTCCCCCCAAAACGACATCCGATTGGGGGTTAACGCTATGAGATTTCGGACTTGACTTCCCTTTTAAAAGAAATCCTCCGTAGCCACGAATTGGAAGAAAAAAGTCAATTCGAACGTAATGAAATTTCGGACTTTATTTCCCTTTTTAAAAAAATCCTCCAAAGCTGGAAATTAGAAAACTAAATTGAAAGGGGGGGGGGGGTGCCATCATGAAATCTGCCGACGGACCGTCATGCAAAATGAGTGTAATGGTAGTCTGATTCCCCGACCTAACACTAATTATCTGACCTACATTATTTTTCTTAACGTCGGCGTATTTATCAGGTCAGGGAACCGGACTAGTGCAAAGGGTGCGAAGTATGTAAGTGCGAAGTATATAAGTGCGAAGTATCTAAGTTGCTTAGTGCCCATGATACTTCCAAGGCTACTGGGCTTGATGGTTTTTCCCCCAGGCTGCTTAAAGGGCCGGTCACACTGGTCACGATAACGATGACGAAAACGATGCGAATAGACGCTCTCTTAGACTATTGGTGGGTGGAACGCGCGTGTATTGCACGCGCTACAATTCCACTAATCTATGGCGTTCATTCTCATCGTTTTCGCTATCGTCGTCGTTTATCGTGACCAGTGTGACCGGCCCTTAAAGGGGCTGTGTCGTCGCGCCAACTCGCGTAAACGAATCAAATATTGGAGTGCGCCCCCTTGCGCTTCATTTCGGTTATGTGCTATTTTTAACCTCCATCCGTTTGTTATGGCTGTTCTGAGAATTGGCTTTCGGAAACTACACCCCCTGGAACATGCACGCATGTCCAGCGTCTGTGTACTGAAATACACATACGTACACACACATACTTATAAACAAGTAGCACACATCGTGGCACTCAGTTCTCTAAGAAAAAAACCGTTCAAATTTCATCTGTTTATTTCATAAAATTTCATTCACATGTACACAAGTGCCATGGAATATTTGTCTGAAAGTTGCATAGAATTGGAGGTTAGCGATATAGAAGTAGAACCTTACGCTGGAGAACCTATGACATGTACATGCCGAAACTCTTGCCAAAGAGGACGACCCGGCACACGGGGTGCTTGTCCATGTAAATGTGCACAGCAAAACTGCAATGTGTCTTGTCGCTGTGGGATAGTTCGCGCTAAATTTTGTACACAAAATCCCACAGGCGGGGTATCCGTAAAAGGGTCTATGTATTATGTGTACATTCATCTGTGGGTCAGCGCGCGCGAGCCCTGTAGGTCAGCGCGCGGTCGTGGGGTATTATTTGCAGTTACTGGGTTCATCTGCGTTCATCAGTGATCGTGACGACACAGCCCCTTTAATAGCCACGAACCGCCAGTAACAACGTCTTGGGAATTTCGTAAAATCTCCCGCCGCAAAATGGGGAAAACTAGTGCGCATGCGCAATTCTGTATGAAAATAAGGAACATTTTCTTTTTACGCACGCGCATATACGAAGAAGAGCTGCCATGAAGTTGCACAATAGTCTGGTAGCTATCTATACTACTGGCCGAAGGGGCGCCGTTCGCGATCGAAGCTTCGTAGGATCGAATTTCCCTTCACAATAATTATACTAAATACCCAATAAATAAAATAATAAAAAAATAATTGCGGGCACAGACATGGGTGCATATTCTGAGAAGTCGAAGCTTGCAAAATAAATGTCCTTAAAGGTAATGTACATGATCGGTCATTGTTACAATTTTCAAAAATGGGCGGATTTGGGGGTTAGTGTTCTACAGGAAATATCGTTCTACTAACCTGTTCAAAGTTTTGCGTTGTTGGATGGCGAAAACAAGAGAGAAAAACGGCGCTCCTTTCCAGCCGTTTGGCGGATGATAGCCTTTTGTCAAGGCACGCGTGGCTACCTGGACGCGTGACGCGCTGCGAATGGCAGCATGTCCGGGGCGCGCCACTGTTCGGGTAGCCACGCGCGCCTTGACTTAAGTCTTAAGGGCAGTTTTCCAACGTTTTCCAGCTGGAAATCGTTGGAAAACGATATCAATTTCTACTTTTCTTGACAACGACAGCACAACTAGTGCCGTAATTTCACAGGATGATTGAGACTACTATTAACTTACAATCGAGTAAGGTATTTCGTAATAATTCAGTAAAAACAAATTGGATGATTACCAATTGTGTACACTACTTTTAAATATAATAATAAATAGAGAAATGTCAGAATGACCAGACAGAAAAAACATTACTTGTTTTTTTTCCGGAAACCCTTAGAGTTAATTAATCAAATATGCATTCTGGTATTATGCCTTTTTAAGGCAAAAAGTTATGTGATGTTGACCAAGCTTTCAGGTGCCGCGATTCACCGGGGCCCCATACTCCGGCTTACCGGCTCCCATGTAGGACTCTTAAGGGCTCGGATTCCGGTCCATCACAGATCAGACCCCGGTCCATCACACCTCCTTCCCCACTCATCCATATAACCCAAAGGTCTAGCACCATGAAAGGGAGGAACATGGCTGCACCCTAAGCAATGACTGCCGAGCCAGCCAAACGTGCCATGAGCCTGTACGAAAATGCTTACCTGGACTTCACGAGCGGTCCCAACTGCACTGCTAATCGACCGCACGCCACAGTACAGTTGGTATTTGGAGACGGTAAACGAATACTCTTATAAATAATGACAATCACATTTCTGGAAAAGAAAAAGGAAATACTGAAAAGCTGGGAATCGAACCCTCAGCTTAAGAGCCGATAAACGACTCGATGAACGACTCGCTTAACCACTCGATGAACGACTCGCTTAACCACTCGGCCACTAAGCTGTTACTGCCTGAGAGAATTGAAACAGAGAAGAAACCACACGGCGGCAGTACAATACCCGAACATGGTTGAATGAATACCCCTTGCGTACGGATGACGCCGTATGGCGTCAACAAAATGCCACCAGGCCGGATGGCGTGATTTTTTTCCCTTGGAAAGTTAGGGCAATTATCATAAATAGGCGTTGTACTTGGTTGTGTGAGCTGAGACAGGTTCTCAGACTTGTTTTCCCTTAAAATAAAATCCTCCACACCACAATTAGTACAAGAAAAAGAAATATAAATCGGGCAAAGGATTCGAACCCAGGCCTCTGTAGTCCAAAGCCTTATGCTCTACCAATATAGCCACAACAGTAGCTCGACCAAATAGTTTTACTTCAACCTTATATTGTTGTCTGAATGATGCGTGCGATGCTTATTATAAAAAAATAACTTATCATGAATATGCATGCTGGTAATAGCGGTCTAAATACGCCCATTTATGATAGTTTCCCATAACCTTCCCATGAAAAAAAATTATGCGGCCGGATGACGCCTTTGGCCGCCGTTTGTGCAGTTTCAATCCATTGTTGGATTATTGTTTATGTCATGCTTGACTGCAAAAACACATTGTACCGGTTCGATTTGGCTGCCAGAACCGCTGCAACACCCCGACGTCTCCCGTAAAATACCGTGCCCAAGGGGTTAAGAATCAAGGCTTTATAACTGTAAATTTGAAAAATGAGGGAAACTAGTGCGCATGCGTCAATTCTGTATGGAAATGTGGAACATTTTCTCTTCACGCACGCGCACATACGAAGAAGAGCTGCCATGAAGTTGCACAATAGTCTGGTAGCTATCTATACTGGCGAAGGGGCGCCGTTCGCGATCGAAGCTGCTATGCTTTGCCGGCTATGCGCTAGCGGCTGCAGTGTCAAGTTCACCGCTCGTGTTCGCATGCGACGTCTTGCAACTGTGACGATCGACGCAAGAAAGATACGACGGGGAATTGGAAGGTGCAAACTACATAATGCGCGCTGCAATTATTGGGCTAAGCAGGTGCGTGCGCACAACACGGCTTCTACGAAATTCCCAAGACGTTGTTACTGGCCGTTCGTGCTTAATATTTTGTCGTGATAACGCCCTCTCGCGGCGGCCGGTTATCGCGTATATGCGTAACAACGTCTTGAACCAAGACTAGGTAGACAACTGTAGGCCTGCTGTATAGAGTACCGAAGTCTGACGTCAGTTGCCGCGGCAATGGTTCCAAACAAATGCAGTTTAGAATGTATTCTGGTTCCAAACATTGTATTGATTGACGTCATCACTTCGGTACTCTATACAGTCAGTCCCACAATTACAATATAGAATTCTCACCATGGTCTTTGTGTGGCGTCGGTTCTATGTCGACGTCGCAAAGTATGTAAAATCGCAAATCACTTGATCCGTATACAGTGGCTTTGTAATTGTGCAGCGTGAATTTCAGTCGCAATGAGTGGTTACTGTTGGCCAATAGCCAGCGTTTTCACTATGAAATCATGCATTTTATGAAGTAGCGTGCAATAAAAAAAAGTTGCACTTTTGTCAGCATATTCACTTTTACACACAGGAAAGAAGAAATACTCATTGTTTTCTAGTTATTAAAACACAATTTATTACTCCATGTCTTAACTTTAGTTAAGTAGCCTAGTATACCAAAAACAAGAACGAATTCGTGCAGGAGCCGCGTCGTTGGTGGCACAACAACTCTTAAAATTGCAATTTACTCACCTATGAATCAGTTAAAGCTGGATTTAATTTGTGTACCGAATATATGGCCTGGAAACTCTTCTCTAGAAACGCCTAGAAATTTTGCACGGAAAACGCTACCAGTGAGAGTCTTGGTTTCCAAAACCTTCTTGGCGGTGCGACGTATAGCGCGCACGGCCGGCCGGTCAGAACCGTACAGCGCCCTCTACACACACACGCCGCCAAGGCCAAATCGCCAATTTGGCCTTGGCGCGCGTGTGTGTGTGTGTACGCGTCAATGGTGCAGAGTGAGCTCGTTTATGTGACTGGGAAGCCACGCTTCGAGGACGCGTTGCAAATCGAGGTCGTCCTCGATTTGCAATAACGTTAAAAATGGACACTTCATACAAAGTAATGACGACTAGTGAAATATTTCGCTTTTTAAAGGCAGTCCTCGGTGTACGGGAGTGACACGCGGAGTGTGACTTTACACGCCCTCATTTTACCCCGGAGAATCGCTTCAGATGTGGCCGGTAATGTAAAGAGCGCCCTCTCTAGTTCTTCGTGAGGGAGGATGCGCGCTTAATTAAAGTTTATCAAATGAATTCAAGCGGAACGCGTCCTCTATCTCTTTCGCGTTCCTCCAAGCTCTTCGTGAACACGCATCTTGAATTTTGGTGAGTACATATCCTGCAAGCTTTCATTTTATTACTGATTAATTGTGTGTGGAAAATCGCCCTAAAAGTGTTAAAATGGCGATGTTCTGAGAAATGTATGCTCTCAAATGAAATAACGTTAACGCCCACAGAAATGATGGTGTTACATAAAAGTGCATAAATCCGTCCACCACCTAAAACCTCGTGCACAAAGTCTATAAGCATGGAGGTATTTCCTACCTCCATAGTCCATGCTATAAGCCATGACCGAAAAAGTCGCATATAGTTGGCACGAAAAATGTGTAAATGTTGCCCTCCTAAATGGGTGTTTATTCTTCACATGTTCAATTTTGGGTAGTTGTCATAAGCCAACTTAAAAAAAAGGGAAAATAAGTGGTGGCTGGCTGCGGCTGTGGAACTCTTTCCACTCCTGCTTTCAATTCTAGGCCTACATGTAGAAGTAATACGTATGCTTTGTATGATTGATTATTTTCAGTCTGTCCATGTGTTCCTACATGCCACTGATGGAAGTTGGGTTAACAACATGGAATGCAGGGATCAAGACACAAAATTAGGCCGTAAAGTAAGTACTCCAGCAGAAATGGGGTTTGGGCACCAGGCATGATGATTTTGGGTCATCTCGTACCCGAGTTAACTCGCACCCGAGTCAACTGGTACTCCCTCCTTTTGAATGGAGTATGAATGGACAGTTCCAACAAAATGTTTTAATTTTACCATCAAAATGTCTACAATAAATGGTAGTTACGCCACCAGAGATGACTTGGGTGTAAATTTTGGGGTACAAGTTGACTCGGGTATGAGTTAACCCGCGTATGAGTTGACCCATACCCTAGGCATAGCTCCACCCAGTGCCTGTGTGCCCCTCTCCACCCCCAACAAGCCCTAAGTCACTCATAATTGACCCCCCCCCCCATCCCCTTATCCCCAATCCACTCCACCCCCCCCCCCCATCCACCCTCATCCCCCCCCCCCCCCCCATCCACCCCAACCACCCCAACCGCAGACAAAATAGAATAGCACGCATCCAATCCACAAACATAATTTTTTTAAAGAATACCATTATTTGAATGTTATCGATAATATAACAGATATGACAATGGTCATAAATGGGTCAGTCCACAGGGTTGGGACATGGTGTGTGATATGACCATTAACCCTAACAGTCCTGAATCCTCCAATTTCAATAGGATTTTCCACAACACACTTTGGGTGTTAGGGTTAAAACTATCATTACATTTAATTCAGTTATTTCATGTAACATCCATCTTTGGGTGTCGGGTTATTTGAGAGTTTTCAATCATGTACGTTATATGTTAACAACAAATGATTAAAAATGTCTTATTTAAATGTAAAAACATAACAAAGGAATTGTTGGACACAGTGTGCACGTTACGTCTATTTTACATTGTAAAATAGACATAACGTGCACACTGTGTCCAACAATTCCTTTGTTATGTGTTTTAACACTTTAATAAATTAATATGGGAAATTGATTACGTACACTAATTAAATGACACACTTTGCAACACTAAAACACCTTTTTTAATGTAGTCAGTGTCCACATGTTGCACAGATAGCAAGAGTTTGAAGAATCTGTGCAGACGTAACATGGACACCATGATAGACCATGACCATACACGTATTTCTGCTGTTGTGCTGCATTTTGATATTGAATACCATAACAAATGTTTTTAGTGTTGCAGTTTGTGTATTTCTAGAAGTGTTTAAAATCTTACAACAGGAAATTTGCATTTTTCAGGTCCCACCATGTCAGTACTAAAGGTTATGTAGAGACTGGCTTCATTATTCATCAGAAAATTGGTCAAACTGGTTACATGTATGTCCAACTTACACATTTTGTATCATATTTGGGGTAAAATATCATTTGCATGATTTTAAACTTTCTCAAATATTGCCCATCCAAAGACTGATGTCAACCTCGTGGATTGACCCAAATATATGTATTCATTTTGTTTCTTTATTGTTAGCTGGCGCTACCATCATGTGACCCACAGTGCAGTAGTTCTGCTCCTTTGAGGTGTGTCTGCCCCAAGACCAGCTGCAGGGATGACGGTGGCCAGCCAGCCGCGGCATGTCGTACTTGCCTCACTGACGAGTCACACAGGTCACCTGACGAAGTACAACCTACTGAGGACTGTGGTGTGACAGTCATGCAGACAAGTAATGTGGGTGGTCAAAGAAAATGGGACAAGAAACACTTTTGTTTTTACTGCGATGAACCTCAGTCCAAGTTGCCCCGTCATCTCCAGTCTTGTCATAAGGAAGAAAGAGAAGTTGTAGAGATTGCCTCTGAGACCAACCGTAGTGCACGGAAAAATCTTCTGTTGAAAATACGCAATGTTGGTAATCACAGGCACAACTGCCAAGTCCTTCGACAGGGTGAGGGTGTTCTCATTGTAGGATATAGGCCCAATCATAAAGCAGATCCACATGCCTATGGACCGTGCATATATTGTTTTTGCTATTATGTACGTAGCGATCTTTGGAGACACCAGTGCCCACTGAAGCCTGCCCTCCCTGCACAGAATAATAAAAACAGTAGGACAAATCGTGTGCGCGGACGTGTAGTTCACAAGAGTGATTTATTGAAACCTCCCCCTGCTGGAGTCTCTTTCAAGTTGAACCAGGTTCTAAGTCCAATGAAGAGAGATGATGTGGCTCTTGTAGTCCGGAACGATCCACTGATTATCAAAGTGGCCAAACGTGAATACCTGAAACTTGGCCACGACATAGGTCAACATGGCTACATCCGAAACAAAGTCAGGGAATTGGGTCGTCTTGTCATCCAATTGAGAAAAAACACCAACCAACCAAATGCAACACTTGAGGCATTTGTGCATCCCCACCGCCTCAACGACATAGTCACTGCCGTTCGTGATATAGCAGGATTCAGTGAAGTCAACCAGTTGTATCATGTTCCATCTCTAGCACTGAAGATTGGACATTCCATCAAGAAGTGTGCCCTGATAGTCAAAGGAGATGCTCTAGAGTGTGGTCTAAATCAGAAAGCCGAACAAGCCGAACAGTTTCTGCAGTTGTGTGAAATGAAATGGCAAGAAAGTGTTTCCACCCACGCGCACAGAACACTTCACCAAGGAAAGCGTAACAAACCTGTCATTCTCCCAACAAATGCTGATGTGGTCAAAATGTCGTCGTTCATCCATGACGTTGGTGACAGAGAATTCCAAAGCCTTAAAGCTGCCCGGGGGAAACGAATAAGAGCACCTTGGAAGAAATTGAATGAGGTCACACTTTGCCACCTCATTATGTTCAACCGCAGAAGGCAGGGGGAGGTTTCCAAGATGACGGTGGAGGATTTCACCAAGCACAGTGCAGCTGTTGTCAATAGGGACTGTGTGCTCACTGATATAGAAAGGCATCTATGCAAAATGTTCAAAGTTGTTGAAATTGTCGGTAAGAGGGGAAGAACTGTTCCGGTACTTCTGAGCACTGAGGCGATGACCTGGTTGAATGCATTGGTTGCCAAGAGAATTGAAGCGGGAGTAGCACAGGATAATCGTTACTTGTTTGCACGGTGTTGTTATGGGGGCCCGGGCCATATACGAGGAAGTGACTGTCTCCGAGCATATGCAACTGAAGCAGGCCTTCAGAATGCCGACAGCATCCGCTCTACAAAACTTCGGAAACATGTAGCGACCGCATCACAGATTCTTGCCTTGAAGGAACATCAGCTGGAAACACTTGCAGATTTCATGGGTCATGATTTGCGGGTCCATCGTGAATACTACCAGTTGCCAGATACTGTCCAGAGGGTCACCCAACTGTCGCGACTGTTCCTGAGCTTGGAGAGGGGCAACTTGGCATCCCAGCATGGCAAATCACTGCAAGAGTTACATGTGACTGGAGGTAAATATCTCACCGTTTATGAACCTCCCCCCGTGCCCCTCTAACCCCTGCCCTAATGCCTGCCTGCCTCCCTCCACCCCTTCCCCCTATATTTCCCCCTTCCCCCTATATTCCCCCCCCCCTATATTCCCCCCCCCTCCCGAATGAAATGGAAAACTTGGCCTCAAAAAATGCATTGATCATTTCTTTGTATATTGGCAGAAGGCTTCACGACTGATGAGGACAGCAGCGATTCCTCCGACTACTCAGATTCGAATGATGATTCCAGTGCAAGAGGTAAGTTGTGTCTGTGTCTGTCTGTCTGTCTGTCTGATGGAACAAGGTACCTGCGCCAAAAATTGATGTTTTACAGTAGTTTAATTCTCAAGTTTTCTGTGTTATAGGACTGGGTGTAACCAGTGTCCCATCCACTAGTGAGGCACCTTCAATATCTGCACGAATGAAGCTGCGTCGCAGGACTGCACGAGAGAAGAGAGACGTGGCATCCCGGCCTGACAAATCACTGCAAGAGTTACCCGTGACTAGAGGTAAATACTGTCTAGCTGGCAGACACTCTCCCTCCCCTATCCCACCTTTTCTCCCCCCGACCCTCCTCTCCGACCTTCCCTCCAACCCCTGCCCTAACTGCCTCCAACCCTTCCCCATTCTGTCCCCTCCCCTTCTATACTCCCTATCCTATCCTATCCTATCCCCCCCCCCCCCCCCATGAAATTGCAAACTTGCCCTCAAAATGCATTGATCCTTTCTTTTTATATTTGTAGAAGGCTTCAAGACTGAGGACTGCAGCGATACCTCTGACTACTGCGACTCGAATGATGATTCCAGTGATAGAAGTAAGTTATTTTTGTCTGTCTGTTTGGCTGTCTTCGTCTGTCTTTCTGTCTCCATTTGTCAGTCTGGCTGTCTGTCTGTATAAGGTGGCTGCGCCAACAGTGAAGGATTAAGTGCCTTAATTATCATGTTTTCTGTGCGTTATAGGACCGTGTGATACCAGTGTCCCATCCAGTAGTCGGCCACCTCCAATATCTGGACGAGTGAAGCCGCGTCCCTGGACTGCACGGGAGAAGAGAGACGTCACGGAGGGCTTACAGAGATTCTTCTTGATGAGGACACTTCCTGGCAAATTTGACATTGAAGCAAGCTGTCCTGTGGCACTTCAGACTCGAACGTGGAGGAACATTAAAGACTTTTGCAGGAACACAATGAAGCTCAATGGCCGTTCTAGTGAACGTTAAGGGTATTCTTGGCCTTGTGAACGGACACTCAAAAAGTTTGTCGGAGCAGAATTAGTGCTCAGTTGCTCAATACAGGCAACCACTTAAGAAATGCAAAGTGTGCACCACATAGCTAAGGATGCTCACTGATTTCAGAAGATATTACGAAACTGAAAGCCATCAGACATGTATCATATTGAGGCCATCTTGTGCGCTGGCTGGGAGGCAATTAATAGTCTCGTGCCTATTTGGATTAGGAGAACAATGACCATCAGTTGAGCGCGATAATCTGTTGAAATAAGTTATTAAAATAGGACATGAAGTACCTTTCGTACAGAAAGACAATATCGGGAATCAAATGATAAGACATGATGTCATACGCTATGGCATGTCAAACGTTGCAATATTCGATAATCTACGTATTTTTGTGCGATGTTCAAATATATATGTGCGATGTTTGTCATTATGTGCGATGTTCAAATATATATGTTCGATGTTTGTCATTATATGTGCGATGTTCCAATTTATATGTGCGATGTTCCAATTTATATGTGCGATGTTCCAATTTATATGTGCGATGTTCAAATATATATGCGATGTTTTGTCATATATGTGCGATGTTTGTCATTATATATGCGATGTTCAAATGTATGTGTGCGATGTTTGTTATTATATGTACGATGTTCAAATATATATGCGATGTTTGTCATATATGTGCAATGTTCAAATTTATATGTGCGATGTTCAAATGTATATGTGCGATGTTCGATGTTCAAATAATATGTGCGATGTTTTTCAATTTATATTCGAAAACGGAATTGTGGGATATAGTATGGTTTCCAGACCGAAATAGTATGAATATTCCTAATAAGTTACATCAGGGACCAGACTACTTAGGACGGTCTATCTGTTGCACTGACCTGGCTGAAGCTAGCCCGCGATTCAGCCCGCGATTCGCAATAGGGCCCGCGATTCGCCCGATCAGAGCAGCCGCATATTGAAAACTAGAATCCATTCGACAAAAGTACATATTACTGTACATATTATACTTAACATTGTTTTATGGGTCTTTTTTAATGAATTAATTAGTAGTTTCGCGAAGGCCCATTTCAAAGGGTTCTCTACATCAATTCCTTTCGGCTCAGCACAATAGCTTCTGTTTGAAAGAAAGTGTACCGCACATGTTTTTAAAAATTCATATTTTTCTTTCATATTCATAATTGCTACCTTCCTGGGCACACTAATTTCAGCAAGGGCCTATTCCAAGAATGGCTTCTGTTCCAATTAGCCGCTTAAAAAAAGTGTACACGATTGGTAATTCTCAAATGTTTTTTTAATGAATTATTACAAAATACCTTTGTATACTGTAAGTTAATAATAGTCTCAATCATCCTGTGAAATTATGGCACCAGATGTGCTGTCGTTGTCAAGAAAAGTGGAAATTTATATCGTCTTCCAACGATTTCCAGCTGGAAATCGTTGGAGAACTGCCCTGTAGCCGTTAGTCAAGACGCGAGTGGCTACATGGACAAGTGGCGCGCCCCGGACATGATGGCGCCTTGGCATATCCGGGCCCAGATAGCCACGCGCGCCTTGACTAAAGGCTATTATCCGCCCGACGGTTGAAAACGAGCGCCGTTTTTCACTCGTTTTTTGCCATCTAACAACGCAAAACTTTGAACAGGTCAGTGGAATGATATTTCCTATAACATACTAACCCCCAAATCCGCCCATTTCTGAAAATTGCAACAATGACCAATCATGTACACTGCCTTTAAAGCTAAGACGGATCATTTTCATGAATATCTGGAAATGCGGTATTCGGAGTTTCGTGTGAAATGTGCCGTCTTTGAATGAAAGTGTACCACACATATTTTGAAAAATTCTTATTTTTCTTTCATATTCATAATTCCCACCTTCCCGGGTACTTTCTCTCAAAGACGGCATTTCACACGAAACTCCGAATACCGCATTTCCAAATATTCTTTAAAATGGTCCGTCTTTAAGCGGCTAATTGGAACAGAAGCCATTCTTGGAATAGGCCCTTGCTGAAATTAAGTGTGCCCGGGAAGGTGGTAATTATGAATATGAAAGAAAAATATGAAGTTTTCAAAATATGTGTGGTACACTTTCTTTCAAAGACGGCATTTCACACGAAACTCCGAATACCGCATTTCCAGATATTCATGAAAATGATCCGTCTTTAAGCGGCTAATTGGAACAGAAGCCATTCTTGGAATAGGCCCTTGCTGAAATTAAGTGTGCCCGGGAAGGTAGTAATTATGAATATGAAAGAAAAATATGAAGTTTTCAAAATATGTGTGGTACACTTTCTTTCAAAGACGGCATTTCACACGAAACTCCGAATACCGCATTTCCAGATATTCATGAAAATGATCCGTCTTTAAGCGGCTAATTGGAACAGAAGCCATTCTTGCAATAAGCTCTTGCTGAAATTAAGTGTGCCCAGGAAGGTGGCAATTATGAATATGAAAGAAAAATATGAATTTTTAAAAACATGTGTGGTACACTTTCTTTCAAACAGAAGCTATTGTGCTGAGCCGAAAGGAATTGATGTAGAGAACCCTTTGAAATGGGCCCTCGCGTAACGACTAATTATCTCATAAAAAATACCCATAAACAATGTTAAGTATAATATGTTCAGCTTTGCTCATACCTATTCTGAAATTTCATGCACAAATTGGTATGTAATTTCTTGACATTTCTCGAAAATTCGTTGCCTGAATCCAGCGTTTCTATTAAGAAAAACTCCTTTTGTCGAATGGATTCTAGTTTTCAATATGCGGCTGCTCTGATCAGGCGAATCGCGGGCCCTATTGCGAATCGCGGGCTGAATCGTGGGCTAGCTTCAGCCAGGTCAGTGCAACAGATAGACCATCCTAAGTAGTCTGGTCCCTGATGTAACTTATTAGGAATATTCATACTATTTCGGTCTGGAAACCATACTATATCCCACAATTCCGTTTTCGAATATAAATTGAAAAACATCGCACATATTATTTGAACATCGAACATATATGACAAACATCGCACATATACATTTGAACATCGCACATATAAATTTGAACATTGCACATATATGACAAACATCGCATATATATTTGAACATCGTACATATAATAACAAACATCGCACACATACATTTGAACATCGCATATATAATGACAAACATCGCACATATATGACAAAACATCGCATATATATTTGAACATCGCACATATAAATTGGAACATCGCACATATAAATTGGATCATCGCACATATAAATTGGAACATCGCACAGATAATGACAAACATCGAACATATATATTTGAACATCGCACATAATGACAAACATCGCACATATATATTTGAACATCGCACACAAATACGTAGATTATCGAATATTGCAACGTTTGACATGCCATAATACGCCTAAAGGGCCTCTATTTTTCACAAACATGCCATTTTTTGTATGGTGTCCTCAATTTGATAGACAACACTCGCATGATAGAAATGGCCTCTATTTGATAGAATACTAAGTATGTCCTCAATGTGCATTGGTGCACATGTATGGGTGGGTGTGTGTGTGTGAGTTTGTATATGCCGGCAATCGTGGACCCAGGACAAAAGAATTCGGGCGTAGACAAAGGGGTCCACGTTTGACCTAACGTCCACGATTGAAAATCGTGTACAAAACCAATGGGAGGCCTTCCGAAAAAGTGAGTATAAACAAAAGAGGAACAATGGGAGGTCCACGATTGCACCCGTTTACATGACTGTGTGTGTGTGTGTGTGTACGTGCACGCAATATATCTCCGAGGACAAGAGAAGAAAGGAGACACAAAGAATCCTTTCAGTCCTCGAACGTAGAGTCTTTTGTTGAAATCGGTCCTCGAACGTAAGGATACGTGCTTAGTCTATGGGGTTTGGCTATATCAAGGGAACAAAAGGAAACACAAAGCTTCGTCCTCGGACGTAGTAGGGAAGTACGACTGTGTGTGTGAGTTTGTATATGCCGGCAATCGTGGACCTAGGACAAAAGAATTCGGGCGTAGACAAAGGGGTCCACGTTTGACCTAACGTCCACGATTGAAAATCGTGTACAAACCCAATTAGCCTTTTAGAGGTATGGCGGACACAATAGGAGGGCTCTATTTGATTTAGGTATAGGCCCTAAAACATTTAGAAACCACAAATTCCAGTGAAAGTCAGAATCAGATATTGTTTTGAGTTAAAGTACAATCCATAGTACAATCCATAGATCATGCCTAATCTTCAACTTTGAAATTTCCTGTGGTTTAACAAAAGGTATACCCAAATAAAATAGCGCCCTCTCCTATTGTGTCCGCCATACCTCAAAAAGGCTAATGGAAGGCCTTCCGAAAAAGTTAGAGTATAAACAAAAGAGGAACAATGGGAGGTCCACGATTGAACCCGTTTACATGACTGTGTGTGTGTGTGTGTGTGTGTAGAGGGCGCTGTACGGCTCTGACCGGCGTCGGAAGGCCGTGCGCGCTGTACGCACGGTATATACGTCCGTGGCTGTACGTCGCACCGCCAAGGACGTCTTGGAACCATTATGGGCTCCGTGCACAACTACCCCCTCAGCGGAAAGAAAAGGCGAGTTGGGGGGGGGGGGGGGGGGGTCAATATCGACGCCATCTTACCTGACTTCAATTTAAGTGTCTGGTTCCCGCTGTGATATTCTTATTGAAAACTCAATTATCGAGAGTCGGCAAACAGACAAAGCAATCCCACTGGTATACGATATCAAATGAACGAGGAGCGCAGTGCGTATACCAGCGACGTACTCCCCACGGAAGTGCAGTTGCTATGTGGACAGCGCCCTCTTTTGTTGGCGCACGGAGCTCATACCAGTGACCGAGGGTTTTCCTCACCATAGTACAGCGGTCTCATAGACTGCGTTTGGCGAGAGTTTCGTCATAGACACATGCACAGTACAGCCTGCTCATAGTCTTTGCGTGTGTAAGAGTTTCGTCAAGGAAAACTGTCACGTGACTAAAATGCCTAGCTGAGCAGTGACCGCAACTGAGCCGTGTGACTGCAGCTAAGCCGTGTCGCAAACACGAATTTGGCACAAAGAAGAAGAAGAAGAAGAACAACAACAACAACAACAACGCCAAGCGCTTATATGGAGCCCCGTCTGCGATGCGACGCGGCTAAAAATCATGTGATGTTTGTGCTTATTCGCAAGACTGACTGTTCAATAATGAGTACGGTCCGCCGTCTGCTGCAATCACCTCAAGACACCTTTTGCGCATAGGCCTACTGTTTATCAGATTGCGTATGCGCTGCTGATCCAAGTTAGTTGGCCCAGGCTCGTTGTAAGATGCGCTGCAATTAGTGCAAAGAAGTGTTGTCATTCACTTTCTTGTTGGCTAGTCTGCTTCATGTCATCCCAGAGGTTCGATCTCTTAATGTAAAAGAGTGAAAAACTCACTCTCCAAAAGAGTGAATCCCTTATCAAGCCACTCCAAAAGAGTGAATCTCTGATAAAAAACCACTCCAAAAGAGTGAAAACCACTCCAAAAGAGTGAAATTTGCACTCTTTCGAGGAGCCAGGGGAGGGACCACTCCTTTTTAGACTTGTCCCATATATGGCTCCTCGAAAGAGTAAAAAATTCACTCTTTTGGAGTGGTTTTTACTCTTTTGGAGTGGTTTTTTGATAAGGGATTCACTCTTTTAAAGAGTGAGTTTTTCACTCCTTTAGAGTAGGATTGCAGTCAATCCCGTTGTCTTCCAGATACTGGTTGGTGACTTAAGCGTATGAGACGAAAAGTGCAACTTTTTTCTTGCACGCAATTTTATAAAATGCATGATTTCATAGTGAAAACGCTGTCTATTGGCCAACAGTAACCACTCATTGTGTGAGTAAGAAATATGCGCATTCATCACTTTTGGAATGAAAAAAATCAATATAATACTTTTTGAGTTTATTTAGTATTGGACGGGGACTTATTTCTTTGGTTGAGTGTATGTTGACGCACAAGTTTAATCGGCGTGCAAAAGTACCACGCTTTGAGAATAACGCTGAGTGCGTTGTGAGACTGCAGCCTGTTGCAGCTAGTGTACTGTGGGATACTTCCCGAAGTATCCGGCTCAGTGGGTCGCTCACTAGTCTTGGTTCGAGACGTTGTTACACGAGAACCGGCCGCCGCGAGAGGGCGTTATTACGACAAACTATTAATAGCCACGAACCGCCAGTAACAACGTCTTGGGAATTTCGTAAAATCTCCCGCCGAAAAATGGGGAAAACTAGTGCGCATGCGCAATTCTGTATGAAAATGAGGAACATTTTCTCTTCACGCACGCGAACATACGAAGAAGAGCTGCCATGAAGTTGCACAATAGTCTGGTAGCTATCTATACTACTGGCCGAAGGGGCGCCGTTCGCGATCGAAGCTTCGTAGGATCGAATTTCCCTTCACAATAATTATACTAAATAACCAAGAAATAAAATAATAAAAAAATAATTGCGGGCACAGACATGGGTGCATATTCTAAGAAGTCGAAGCTTGCAAAATAAATGTCCTTAAAGGTAATGTACATGATCGGTCATTGTTACAATTTTCAAAAATGGGCGGATTTGGGGGTTAGTGTTTTACAGGAAATATCGTTCTACTAACCTGTTCAAAGTTTTGCGTTGTTGGATGGCAAAAACAAGAGAGAAAAACGGCGCTCCTTTCCAGCCGTTTGGCGGATGATAGCCTTTTGTCAAGGCATGCGTGGCTACCTGGACGCGTGACGCGCTCCGAATGGCAGCATGTCCGGGGCGCGCCACTGTTCGGGTAGCCACGCGCGCCTGGACTTAAGTCTAAAGGGCAGTTTTCCAACGATTTCCAGCTGGAAATCGTTGGAAAACGATATAAATTTCCACTTTTCTTGACAACGACAGCACAACTGGTGCCGTAATTTCACAGGATGATTGAGACTACTATTAACTTACAATCGAGTAAGGTATTTCGTAATAATTCAGTAAAAACAAATTGGACGATTACCAATTGTGTACACTCTTTTAAATATAATAATAAACAGAGAAATGTCAGAATGACCAGACAGAAAAAACATTACTTGTTTTTTTTCAGGAAACCCTTAGAGTTAATTAATCAAATATGCATTCTGGTATTATGCCTTTTTAAGGCAAAAAGTTATGTGATGTTGACCAAGCTTTCAGGTGCCGCGATTCACCGGGGCCCCATACTCCGGCTTACCGGCTCCCATGTAGGACTCTTAAGGGCTCGGATTCCGGTCCATCACAGATCAGACCCCGGTCCATCACACCTCCTTCCCCACTCATCCATATAACCCAAAGGTCTAGCACCATAAAAGGGAGGAACATGGCTGCACCCTAAGCAATGACTGCCGAGCCAGCCAAACGTGCCATGAACCTGTACGAAAATGCTTACCTGGACTTCACGAGCGGTCCCAACTGCACTGCTAATCGACCGCACGCCACAGTACAGTTGGTATTTGGAGACGGTAAACGAATACTCTTATAAATAATGACAATCACATTTCTGGAAAAGAAAAAGGAAATACTGAAAAGCTGGGAATCGAACCCTCAGCTTAAGAGCCGATAAACGACTCGATGAACGACTCGCTTAACCACTCGGCCACTAAGCTGTTACTGCCTGAGAGAATTTTTAAACCTATTGAAACAGAGAAGAAACCACACGGCGGCAGTACAATACCCGAACATGGTTGAATGAATACCATTACCCCTTGCGTACGGATGACGCCGTATGGCGTCAACAAAATGCCACCAGGCCGGATGGCGTGATTTTTTTCCCTAGGAAAGTTAGGGTAATTATCATAAATAGGCGTTGTACTTGGCTGTGTGAGCTGAGACAGGTTCTCAGACTTGTTTTCCCTTGAAATAAAATCCCCCACACCACAATTAGTACAAGAAAAAGAAATATAAATCGGGCAAAGGATTCGAACCCAGGCCTCTGTAGTCCAAAGCCTTATGCTTTACCAATAATATAGCCACAACAGTAGCTGGACTAAATATTTTTACTTCAACCTTATATTGTTGTATGAATGATGCGTGCGATGCTTATTATAAAAAATAACTTAATCATGAATATGCATGATGGTAATAGCGGTCTAGATACGCCCATTTATGATAACTGCCCCTAACCTTCCTTGGAAACAAAATTATGCGGCCGGATGACGCCATTGGCCGCCGTCTGTGCAGTTTCAATCCATTGTTGGATTATTGTTTATGTCATGCTTGACTGCAAAAACACATTGTAGCGGTTCGATTTGGCTGCCAGAACCGCTGCAACACCCCGACGTCTCCCGTAAAATACCGTGCCCAAGGGGTTAAGAATCAATGCTTTATAACTGTAAATTTGAAAAATGAGGGAAACTAGTGCGCATGCGTCAATTCTGTATGGAAATGAGGAACATTTTCTCTTCACGCACGCGCACATACGAAGAAGAGCTGCCATGAAGTTGCACAATAGTCTGGTAGCTATCTATACTGGCGAAGGGGCGCCGTTCGCGATCGAAGCTGCTATGCTTTGCCGGCTATGCGCTAGCGGCTGCAGTGTCAAGTTCACCGCTCGTGTTCGCATGCGACGTCTTGCACTGTGACGATCGACGCGAGGGAGATACGACGGGGAATTGGAAGGTGCAAACTACATAATGCGCGCTGCAATTGGGCTAAGCAGGTGCGTGCGCACAACACGGCTTCTACGAAATTCCCAAGACGTCGTTACTGGCCGTTCGTGCTTAATATTTTGTCGTGATAACGCCCTCTCGCGGCGGCCGGTTATCGCGTATATGCGTAACAACGTCTTGAACCAAGACTAGGTAGACAACTGTAGGCCTGCTGTATAGAGTACCGAAGTCTGACGTCAGTTGCCGCGGCAATGGTTCCAAACAAATGCAGTTTAGAATGTATTCTGGTTCCAAACATTGTATTGATTGACGTCATCACTTCGGTACTCTATACAGTCAGTCCCACAATTACAATACCCGAACATGGTTGAATGAATACCATTACCCCTTGCGTACGGATGACGCCGTATGGCGTCAACAAAATGCCACCAGGCCGGATGGCGTGATTTTTTTCCCTAGGAAAGTTAGGGTAATTATCATAAATAGGCGTTGTACTTGGCTGTGTGAGCTGAGACAGGTTCTCAGACTTGTTTTCCCTTGAAATAAAATCCCCCACACCACAATTAGTACAAGAAAAAGAAATATAAATCGGGCAAAGGATTCGAACCCAGGCCTCTGTAGTCCAAAGCCTTATGCTTTACCAATAATATAGCCACAACAGTAGCTGGACTAAATATTTTTACTTCAACCTTATATTGTTGTATGAATGATGCGTGCGATGCTTATTATAAAAAATAACTTAATCATGAATATGCATGATGGTAATAGCGGTCTAGATACGCCCATTTATGATAACTGCCCCTAACCTTCCTTGGAAACAAAATTATGCGGCCGGATGACGCCATTGGCCGCCGTCTGTGCAGTTTCAATCCATTGTTGGATTATTGTTTATGTCATGCTTGACTGCAAAAACACATTGTAGCGGTTCGATTTGGCTGCCAGAACCGCTGCAACACCCCGACGTCTCCCGTAAAATACCGTGCCCAAGGGGTTAAGAATCAATGCTTTATAACTGTAAATTTGAAAAATGAGGGAAACTAGTGCGCATGCGTCAATTCTGTATGGAAATGAGGAACATTTTCTCTTCACGCACGCGCACATACGAAGAAGAGCTGCCATGAAGTTGCACAATAGTCTGGTAGCTATCTATACTGGCGAAGGGGCGCCGTTCGCGATCGAAGCTGCTATGCTTTGCCGGCTATGCGCTAGCGGCTGCAGTGTCAAGTTCACCGCTCGTGTTCGCATGCGACGTCTTGCACTGTGACGATCGACGCGAGGGAGATACGACGGGGAATTGGAAGGTGCAAACTACATAATGCGCGCTGCAATTGGGCTAAGCAGGTGCGTGCGCACAACACGGCTTCTACGAAATTCCCAAGACGTCGTTACTGGCCGTTCGTGCTTAATATTTTGTCGTGATAACGCCCTCTCGCGGCGGCCGGTTATCGCGTATATGCGTAACAACGTCTTGAACCAAGACTAGGTAGACAACTGTAGGCCTGCTGTATAGAGTACCGAAGTCTGACGTCAGTTGCCGCGGCAATGGTTCCAAACAAATGCAGTTTAGAATGTATTCTGGTTCCAAACATTGTATTGATTGACGTCATCACTTCGGTACTCTATACAGTCAGTCCCACAATTACAATATAGAATTCTCACCATGGTCTTTGTGTGGCGTTGGTTCTATGTGGACGACGCAAAGTATGCAAAATCGGAAACACTTCCTGTCGAGCGGTGACGTGATGTGGCGCGAAATTTAAATGTTGCCCCTCATCAACGGCTGATCCTTGATCACTAACTTTACCTTTTAGGACACAGGTAAGCAATATCATTAAATCGCGAGGTGTATTGGAATACTCCCTTCTAGATATCGGTAATGGCCGATTTATCCACAGATTCAGATTCAGTTTCTGATGACATATCATGGGATAAACTTTCGCAACAAACCCCAATGGATGCTCAAGATCATACAAATCATGACGATCATCCACGATCAACCTTTGACGTAGTATATAGCCAGGCACAAAGTAATACGCAGTTTCAAACTCAAAAAATAAAACGACCAAAGTCCAGCCTTAATTACAGTGACGTCTACACAGATTCAGAAGGAGACACTCCTAATGAACATCCAACAAAATCCCACAGGCGGGGTATCCGTAAAAGGGTCTATGTATTATGTGTACATTCATCTGGATGTATCTTGTTCGTATCTTGCTTGTAAACTTAGGTCGATAAAAAGCTTCAGGCTTATTTTGACCCGTCACTTTAATAACAAAATTAGCATGCTACTAAAAGAGGGGTAGTGGCTGCAGACAGTTCTTTAGCAGCGAAAACAAAAATTTAAATCTAGAACTTAGAAGTACATTTTTTTTAAGCAGTTGATAGATAGAGCTGAAACAACTTTACTTAGTCGCTATTCCAATGGCACTTGTCAACAACTCGCTGTGTGAAACAACATTTCCGCACATCAAGTCTACATGTAATGTATAGTCAACATGTACAGTACATACATTACATGTACAGTATACATCCGATCCATGTACTCGGTATGTGAATTGTTCATGTCATAAAAAGTAATAAGCGAATAATTCGTGCAAAACAGGTGAAAATTAGGGTTGTTTGAATATTTGTCGGGGTATTTATTTCTTTGTTTCTTCGGTAGTCATCTTTATCATAGTGATGTGGGGATCTGTGCGCCAGTGGCGTAAACACGGGGAAGGAGTTCAGGGGCCCGCCGATTTGTATTTCTTTTTTGTTTCGTAAATTTAAAAAGGGGAAAATTGTACACAAAGTGATGTTTCAAATTTCAAGCGGTGTTTAGGGCAGGGGTATCCCCCGTTGAGAAAAAGTTCAAGATGCAGTACTTCGTTGACAAATTCAATAATCATCCCCACTTTTCGACACGGATTTACTCGCCACTGGTGAAATCTCATTTGTTTGGCGTATATTATTTATTGGTAATACCTGTTATTATTGTGTTTATTATTTGATAGTGTTGAAATAACTCTTATGATGTAACTTTCCATAAATTCCTGCCGTCAAATGTAACACAAGGTCGTGGACTCAATATCGGCATCAGTATAGCTGTTTTACTTTGATTCGCTCATCATTGCACGCACAGCCGATTTTAGTCGAAATTTATTTCGATACATAGGCCTACAACTTTATTTTTGTATAGGGGGCTGGTGCATTATTTATTTTACAATTATAAATACAGATTTACTTATTTACTTATTTTCGTTTAGTTCTGTCATGGTACATTTTGGCGTTTGGCGGGTGGGTTGTCACGGACTATGTTCGACTGTAGGCCTATCGTATATTTTTGGTGCCACAAACACATACAAAATACTTGTACACGCAGTATGTATCATAACTACAGGATCATGCATGCAGCAGTCATTGCAATTGTAATCTGATCTGGTGCGCGCGCCCTGTGGGTCAGCGCGCGCGAGCCCTGTAGGTCAGCGCGCGGTCGTGGGGTATTATTTGCAGTTACTGGGTTCATCTGCGTTCTTCAGTTCGGGATTCAGTGTACAGCCGCAAGCCTGCTATGATCGTGACGACACAGCCCCTTTAAGCAAACTTGACGCACAATATAGATGGAACACGCAAGCTGTAAACCAAAATGTACAACACACACGTTATCAATAACAGTTTCTGTGTTTTGCGTATTGCGCAATACGCCGAGGGTAATATAGACTGTGCAATATGGGATATCTAAGTCAGTTTGGCATGGATCGACCAATCGGGATCGAGGAATCAAGTTTGCTTGAAGATAATGTACATAGCCCTAATGGCGGATGGAGGTGGTAGTGTACATTTTTGTGATTATCAAGAATGTTATCATTTGCTGAGTCTTTCTATGAGTAGTCCAATAAAATGGACATAAATAAAATTGAAAAGACCTCGGCCAAAAATCTTGTCACTCTACTCCTTGATTCAAATTATATTTGAATGTAGTCTTGGTTCTAAGATGTCCTTACTAGCAATACGACTTTCCAAAGATGTTCTTTGCTTGTAGAACCAAAAGCTTCCTCGTCTTCATCTTCAACCTCGTCTTCATCTTCAACCCCTTCATCTTGAGGATGAGCTGTAACAGAAAAGGCAGTTAAAATGGAATAAAACAAGAATACATGTAAGGTGCACATTGGTGTTTAATTATATTGCACTTGGTCACACTCACATGTTTCTCTAGAAACAAACATTGTGTGACCACCAAACTGCATCTAAAAACATGTCAAAAGTACTGACAGCAAAATACAGGTGGAGAGAAGGTATCTGTCGCTATATCAATAATACTCGACATTACTTTGAAATCGATAGTGCCAATAGCATTTTCAGGCTTTTAAGCAGACTCAGGTGAAAAAGTAGGAGAATAGTAGGACTTTGGAGGGCAAAATCAGGATAAAAAGTAAGACTTTTGCGGGCTTTCAGGAGTCGTTTTTGTTGATATTTGCCCATGTCCAGTGTCCACAGCTTCACAAGCCTCATTTAGCATGTGCTGTACTCACTCCTCAACTAAGCACTTGAAAGTAAAGTTGCAATGCTCTTGCGCCCAAGCCCTTTTATTATTTTCATATGACAGTGTGTAACACTAGTATGAAATTGTATTAATGAAAAAAGACTTCATTTTTCGGAGTTGTGGGACCAAAAAGTAGGAAAAAATAGGAATTTCCCAAAAAGGTAGAAAAAGTAGGAGCAGGGTAAAAAATAAATTAGGAAAAAGTAAAAATACTTTACTTAAGTCTGCATTTTTCTCTATAATATGATTGAAAAATCGATGTTAAGGACTCATAATGACAATATTGCAAGTGTCAGATCATTGTCAAAATAAACCTCCCATGTAGGCCTGTGTTAATTTATTAATAATAATTAAATAAACCTATAATTTAAATCAACTCTACCTGCATTGGGGATCGATTCCCTCTCGCCTCTTTGGAAGCAGTTGCCAAGACTTCCAAGGCTTGCTCAAGAAGCTCATCTCTCTTGGGTTGTTGGCCACCACCCTAATTAATGAATACAAAAATGGCAAACAAATTTAGGCTGAAAATTACATTTTACAATTGCAGATTTAAAAAGAATGACATCTGCCCATTTATTCATTACATTTTCAATTTTTTTGCTCATGATGGAAGACCTGTCTCTTTATTGTGTTTACATTTTTAATCAATTCCTAAATTAATCGTAGATTATTTTATTTTCTGTTTGGAATCAAGTCGGCATCACAATATTTGCTATTTTAAATGCTATCCATATCTCAAAATTGATGTCCTATTCCTTTAAAATTAAAGTGTGATTTCCATCTTGTGAATAACAATGACAAATCTTTCTATTTAACGTCAACAAAGCATCAACAACTTGAAGTTGAACAAGTGTCAACAAACACAATCAGCATCAACTACAGATACTTCCAAGCCTCGAAATCGGAAAGAGTTCCATATCCGGCCATCACTTAGACCTCGTGCACAAAGTTTATGGGCCACCACAGAAAAAGTCAAAGTATTTTCAAAGAAAAAGTGGAAATTGTTTCCCTCCTAAATTCCTGTTTTTTCATCAGATTTACACTTTTTTGGGGGGAGGCCTAGTTTTTAAGTCATATTAAGGGAAAATAAGTTATGGCAAGATATTATGTAACTCTTTCCTCAAAGTCTATGTCAAAATTTCAATAGAACTTGTTTTTGAAGAAAATAGGTCAAAGGATTTTATCTTTGAAACACCACTTGAAATAAACAGAAAAAATGCTTGTACTTTCTGGCTTTAGCAGCAAGCTCTCCCCACCATTGCCCACCTTTTCCTAACTTTAAACATGGCTTTAAACCACTCTTTGTTGACACCCACTTTCCACCAGGGTTTTCACAGCTCGCTCCCATAGTCCTAACACAGGCACAGCCTCTTCACCTTTTCCACATTAGCCGGTGACCTTTTCCCCTTTCAATTATTCCCAAATAACTCGGCTGAATTTTCTCTTACAAATTCGATCAGAATTCGAAGTTCTGCCTCTACCCAGCATGCCCAGTTAGCGCCACGGGATTTCCTTGAATTGCTATTCATGCAGACACACACATACACCCAAATGGTCGATAATGATCTCGAGCAATAACGTAAAGCCTAAATTTTGCCCACACTTAGGCCTACGTTACTTACCCGCCAACTCTCATCATAGCACTGACGACCACGGCAGCCCCCCACGGACGCCGCTCGACGACGGTCGACGCGACGACTGACACACCGTGACTGACGATCTCCATCCTTCCCATCATTGCTGTCTCAGTTTAATGCAGTCACGCATTAAAGAGGAAAAAAAAACAAGTTTCATTTTTCCACGTTTACTTATTGGCTTTTCAGATAGCTTGTATATTCTTCTAACCGAATACAAATTGGTAAAGAACGATTAAAATTTATTTAATCGGAAAAAAAATGGACTAAAATTGCCCCTTGGAGTTAGCGTTTGGTCTCAATTCCTGAAAAGGTCATTAGGGTGCAAATGTATGCATATGACCTTATGACGTGTGTGCGCTTACCCGGCCGTGCAGCCACCACGTCTGCAGCATGTTGGTACTACCATCCACATGTGTTTTATGACATTTTCGTCGTCAGCTGGTCGTACTTTCTTGGCATTCTTTTGCCGAATTACGGCATTCCTAGCTTACTTTTGGAGTTATTCGGAGCTCGAATGTATTAAAGTTAATAAGTATTATGCCGAGAACGTGTGTGGTAGGTGGCTGCACAAGAAATACGGACAAACATCCGAACCTATCTTTTCTAAGATTCCCCAAAGTTGATGGAAAACAACGACGGCAGTGGGTCCGGTTTGTGGAAACAACGCGATCTGACTTAAGGCTGACGAAATGGTCTTACATATGTAAGGAACATTTTACGAAAGACTGTGAAGATGAAATTGTAGCACTAAGGCCAGACTCGGGATAAATGTACCATTCCGGCTGAAACCTTTGGCAGTACCAACGCTGAAGGCACCATGCCCAGCTTTCCGCCGGACCGTAGTCTCGGCGGCTGCAGGCTCAATCCGTTCTACCGCCGGCCGGCCCAGTCCATGTAAGTGTCAGCCCAGTCCGCCCGCGCCCGGGCGGACTGGGCTGACACTTACATGGACTCCCCATGCCCATCACGCGGCCCACTCTCAGCCACGACCGAACATGTTGAAGATGGGAGCAGGAGTCGATCACGCAGCGCGACACCATCGCCTTAGCGACGACGTATGCGATCTGGAGGTGCTTTCCGGAAAAGGGAGAGGGCACGAGTAAGTATTAAAATGGTCATTGATGATGTTTAGAGTACAGATTGCTACCGATTGTTGGGGTGTCCGGCAGCGTCTAAACAGACAAATTTTCATTAGTGGGCATTGCAACCAATTCGTGATAAAAAAAAATACTTGTGTCGGGGCGCCATGGGCGCGGGCAGCGAACGGTCTTCGGGGAGCTGAAAATCTTCAGAATCTACGCTATACTCTTCCCACGAGCCATCAGATTCTGCCATTATTCCAGAGCGAAAATTGTGTCCACGGCGATCCGATAAAATTGAGATAGATACAATGCAGTTACCAGTTCGCGGCACACACACACTGATCCACACATCCACACAAATTCCAAACCCAAATTTCAGTGCCAAAATATGGATGAATAAGATACAAATTAGCTTCCTGCTCCACAAAGACCTCATAAAAAATTATGAAAAACTCATCAGTGCAACGTTCATGCAATAATGCACCACCAGGAACAATAAAAATAGGACAAAACCAACACATAGTACACATGCACACACGCAAACACAATGGGCACTCGCATAGTGACGTCATCTATCTCCACGCAGCTACGTCACACGATTGGATTGTAAACACGCGGTTGACCCCGAGCTTTTCTGATTCTGAGCGAAAGCGACTCCAAAGTAAAACTTCTCTAAAATTGCCAAATCCATGCATAAACTCTCAAACCTACTTTGTTAGGTTTGGGGAGGCATAAGCTCTCAGAAAAGCCACTAAAGTAGAAAAATGCAAATTGGTTTTCTTTCCTCTTTAAACATCTGTTACGAACTTTAACCCTTGTCGACAAAGCATAATGGACTACTGATCGAGAAAAAACGGCTTTAATATCGGTGCCTAACGTCAACAGGAAAAAATGGCCGCCTCCAACAAACAATTTCCCGCTTTAAACTTTAATCTACGTACGTTTCATGTATATCTGCATTTTAACTTTAAACAGTCGTTGATAATGTTCGGGGTCATCCTCGTCCTAAAAATATATAGATATATTAAGGGAAAATAGGATGTTGCGCAGCTAAGTCGATTTTAAGTCTTGCGCCATAACCAGTTGAGGCGTAGTTATTTACGCACAGTTTCGTGAAATCGGCTGCTGGACTGGGCTCGACGAGCCCACAAGTACAACTTGCCGTATTACCCGCAGACCACGAATTCAATGCTCCAAACCACTAGTAGGCACTTCCACAAAGGAACCATGCATGCAAAACTATCAAGTTGAACTTCTTTTCATACAATTTTGCATTGCATCAATACAAGCATGATCTAAATAGGCCTGCTTTTTATTTGAAGTCAAAAGAAGGGGGTGGTTTTCAGTTCTTTTTAAAATCTCTCCTATTCGATCCTGCAAGAGGACATTTTTGTTTAAGAGCCCATTGAGCAAGGAAGAGAGCCTAACACAGGAAAGTCCTTATTGTGTTAAATGTTCCGCCATCATTCAGAAAAAAATGCTAGTTACAAATGGATTTTAAACGGGGTATTTCATATGGGAATTCTGTAAATTATAAGAAACTTCTCCAAGAAAATGTAGAAAATGTTAGATTTTAATATTCTGTACACAAATGCCGGCTACACCAATGAAATGAGGTAAACGGTGCGTACGCTAAGTAAGAGGGCGCTTTAAAGTCCCACTGTACAATAATGTTGTATACTGTAGTGATCTCCCAAGGACATTTTGAACTTTAATCAGCAATTGCCACCAAGCGAAGATCTTTCTTAATCTGAAAAAACTGAACTGAGTGAAAGTCTCAAAGCTTCAAGAGTTTTTAACACAAAAAAACAGGAAAACATTTCTTTGCGACAGGATCTAAAGTGCGCTCAGGCATGCTTTTAAAGCTGCATACATGTACATGTAGGCCCTATATCAACGCTCTGACTTAATTCAATGGATTTCCCTCCAGAAACAAATTACGGAAGATAATAGGCACCGACTACACTTTGTAATCCATGTCGTCTGCCGGTATTTTCTGGTACGCGCGAAAATTGCCCTATGCAGGGAGAACCTAAAAAACGAAACCGAGAAAAAAGGGATTACTATTCCAGAAATATACAAGTCATGGATATATCAATTATTGCATCATAAAGTAGGAGCTACAACCTTTCTTTTAATACCTATATGTCGCAAGGCTACAGACACGGATGGCTGAGTATCGTTGTCCCTAAATCCATAGATCCAGAAATGGAAAAGTCAGTTGTTTTGCCACAGAACCACTCCTACTCCATGCCATGCTTCCTTATCTAACAACGTCTTGACTAAATGAATGCGTGGCCATTCGTGCATGGAAGCCATTGGCTTAAACTGTAATAACTCCTTTGTGGTTACCATTTAGTGGGTATGTGCATTTATGATCATTCGCAGCAAAGACTTCATCTTGGCAAGATGACAGTTGAGAGGGTTTTCGTCGTCAAAACGTTCCACCAAACAGGAAGTTTGCAGGTAACCCAAGATGCAGTTAGAGCGAACTTTCCTGATCGAGATCAACCAGTAAAATCGACAGAACAAACATCATAATAAAGAAATTGTGGGGTTGTGGGCATTTTCCTGTTTCCCAGCAGAAATCCATTTCCTACATGCAAGTTCAAAGCATACCTGTCTTGTCCATTTCCGAATTTTGTCTATGGTTTTGATGAGGACAAGGATACTCAGTCATCCGTGACTGTAGCCTTGCTACATATAGGTATTTAAAGAAAGGTTGTAGCTCCTACTTTCTGATGCAATAATTGATATATCCATGACATGTATATTTTTCGAATAGTAACCCCTTTTTTTCTCGGTTTCGTGGTGTTTTTTTAGGTCCACCCTGTACATTAATACAGTACAAAATATGAGCGTCCTGTATCAAAAATTGAAACTTTACTCTGTTACTCATCATCGGTCGATTTTTGGAGTGGAATGTCTACTTGAAAAGCTCATAACTTATCTGATACTAACAAATTAGCACTTTGAACATTTATTTTGGGGAGTGCTAAGCTCAAAAGACATAGACACAGCATCTTTGAAAGTTAAAATTCTCGACAGGAGAAATATGAGGTTTTGAAAATTCAACATGGCCTACAATATTTCCGGTCTTATAAGTGGGACTTTAAAATTTAGAGATTCATCATATTGACTATCCAAAATCAATGTGTTTTTTTTATCCCTAATCTTGAAAAAAAAATTGTATGACCGGGAGTTACCGCCACTGATTTTATACAAGAACTTGTAAACCTTATGAATTAATGGTTAAACATAACACTTTTTTTTTCAAACTGATTTAGCAACAAAATATATCGTGTCAACCTGAAACGTTTATTTCTTCAACTAATAAATTAAACACACACTACTCTTAAACATTAACGTGTATTTTCTTTAAACAAGAAAATCTGGTTAATCCAAAATGCCTTAAGATAAAAAGAAACCAATCTGTACTTAATCTATTTCATTCACAGTACTGATAAACACATTCAAAACCTTAAGCAAACAATTAGGGTGTCCGTAAATAGATAAACACCTGGGCAACTATTAAAAACAGGATGGTTATGATATGAACATATTTGCAATATTTGGATAAAAACTAACTTTCTTTTTTTATCAATTAATTGCAAACTTTTGGTTTCTATATTTATTAATACTTCCATATCCACAGCAACAGCATGTCATCATCGGAGGCACAAATGTTATGTCTCCCTAGCATTGTGTAAACAAAAAATTATTTATGAAACTTTATAAAAAAAATTTAGAGCAAATTTTAGTGGATTTTCAGATTCAAAGGGACAATAGCATCTTCATTCAAACTTTCTTCAAAACTTTGACGTGTCAAGTTTAGAGGGAAAATGTTTAGACTTTGGAAGTTGTTTTTGAATGCACCCCCCCCCCCCCCCCCTAATGTACACAAGTGTGTCCACACGCAGTGAAGCAAAGGAATTACTTATCACACTGTATGATTACAATATTACTGAATGAAACTAAATGCAAACAGATTTTAAAAAGGTAATACATTGGGAGATTTTTGACACGCAGTTGGCAGCAGACATACAGGTGCTTTTTGCGTGCGCGTGACTGGTAAAAAGAATAGGTATGTCTGCTGCCACCAGCGTCTCAAAGTTTGCCATTAAATTTCACTGTATCGTGGAATCCATGGCATGTATCAATGACATCCAAGACGACAAGAATTTGGGAGTTCATGGATGCACTTCACAGCCAAAATGTCTGGTATAGTAGTGCTGTTATCGCTAAGTTCTACTGTAATCGAATGCCTTGGCCATGTTGATTTTTGTGAACATAGACCTTGCCTTTTTCGTTTTTTGTTTTCTATTTTTGTCACTTTTGAATGAGACAGCAAACAAAAATTCGACCCACATGTAATTATAACAATTATTTTACAAATTTGGAATTATTTGCTGCCCGAAAATAATTCTGATCCTACAGGGCAGATCTGTTTGTGCCTTAGAGGCCTAAAAGAATACAAGCCTTTTTGGGGAGGGTTGCAGATGTTCGGAATAGAAACATTTTGGTTTTCCATTAAAAAGACATAAAATTATAAAATTTGTTTGTAGAACATCCAATTTTTGGAAAAACATAAACAATATAAAAAATTATCTTCAATTACATGTACAGTCCAGATCTCATATTAAAGGCTACATAATGTGTTTGTGAATGCTCCCAAGGAGATGAGATTGATCTGTTAAGCCAAGGGAAGGGACAGGATGGAGATTTTTTCAGCCCTGACTAATTCGTTCCCACGAATTACTGTTTCCTTCGCACGAAATACTATTTCGTTAGAACAAATTTCTAATTTGTTTGTACGAATTATTATTTCATTCGCACGAATTGTTATTTCGTTCACACAAATTCCTAATTTGTTCCCAACATACCGAACCGGGTACCCGAGTACCGAATCTTTAATGTCAGGAACCGGTTCCAGATAGTGGAATCGAGTACAATGGAATGCCGCTATACCGAACACCATCCTTAGCTCCCAAATTTTGTGTACAAAACTTACCGAACATTGTTGTTGAAAAAAAAAGGCAACGGATTAAAAAAAATGTACTGGGCATTTGGGCTGTTTGTAATTCCCAAACGGCCGCAACTTTATATTGAAGAGTGATAGGTGGCTAGTATTTCGTCAAGGAATAGAAGGGAAAAGCCAACTGTTGCTTAATGAATTCGGTAAGCTGAGAAAGTATGAACATGTAATTGCATAATTCAATGGCCGGCACATGTTTAAAGTCGTTCTTAAGTAACCGGCGGCTGAAAATCGCTTTACCGAACGATCGATATACCGAACAAAATCTGTGGATCCCGCGATGTTCGTTATAGCGGCGTTTTACTGTACCTGTAACCGAATCAACATATTACTTATTAATTTCTCAGACAATGAAAAAGAAAGTTATTCAATGTCATTTGTGGTGAATTTTCAAAATCAAAACCAGGGTACATGGAAAAACAAAACAGATTAACGTCAATAATGTTTGCAAAAATGCAATTTACACTGTATAGCTATAGAGCTCACTGTACACACTTGCATCTTGTTGCATTCATGCACCGATATAGCAGTATAAACGTGCGGATCATTACAAACAATATAAACAGCGATTTTCAAAATTTAATTTTTGGGATTGGCTTCCTTTAATGGGTACCCGGGTACCCAGGTACCCAGGTACCCAGGTACCCAGGTACCCGTGCTTGTTTCCAATTGGATACCCGATTCCCATACTATCTGTAAATGCACACCACTAATTACTATTTTGTTTGCACTAATTACTAATTCGTTCCCATGAATTAGTTAATTCGTTCCCAGGAATTTTCTGGCCCATTATTCCACCGAGGCGGATTTAGTATTCCACACATGCGTATTATTATTCTGCCCGGGGGAGAAATAGAGGGCCCGGAAATTTTAGGGGGTCGTGTCCAAAATACGCTTTCTGTAAATTAGCTAATTTGTGGGAACAAACTAGTAATTCGTGCAAACGAAATAGTAATTTGTGGAAACAAATTGGAAACAAATTATCAACGGCTCAAAAATATATTACCACCTTGCCCCTTCCCGGTCTTCATAGCAAACCACTTGTACAGCTGTAGTGTCTACTCATCAGGTGCTGCTGTCAGCAAAAACTTGGCCTGCAATGAGAAGTGATCCGACGACAGGGCATGATTCGGCAGCCCTCCCATGTCCGTGGCTTCCTGATCAGTCAACAGGCTGAGATACTCTAGGAGCTGCAGCTGTCCAACCATTGTCCTGGGGGAAGGTCCATCGGGGGACCTCTCATCACCGGCTGTGGACCTGGAGAAGAACATGTAGTCCACAGTGCAGTTGGTCTTGCTGTGGTTTGTTGTCACCTCACGGACGTCGCCATCGTGGCAGTGGACTGAGACAAGAGAGAAGGGATGTCGTATACTCTCGGAGAAACGTTTCTCCCAAGCTTGGGGTGGGTTAGATGAACTTGACGACTCTGAGTAGACCACAAAAAATTACAATAATAATGATAATGTGTCAAAATTGGCAGAAAGTAGCAAAACTGAGATTATAGTATTTCCTGGAAGTATACGTAATGAGCTCTAATTTGATGTACTGTGAGTTGCTGTAGCTAATTCCCTCCCCATGCTACAAGCTAGGGGTGTGCATTTACGGGTAGTACAGGAATCGGCTACACAATGTTTTTCCATGTTTTTCCATTTTGAAAATTCCCCACGAATGACATCTAAAAAATGTCTTTCTAATTTTCTGAGAAATTACTAAGTAATACATGTATGTTATTTCAGTTACAGGTACTTGATTCCATAATCTGGAACCGGTTCCTGGCATAATTAGTGGTCCGGCACTCGGGTACCCGGTTCAGATGCACAGCCATAGCTACAACCTTTTTAAGTTGTTCGAGTCATCACTTCTCGTTTTGAGAAAATGAAACTTAACCCTAACAATCCCCATCCAGCCAAACTCCAACACCAGGTTTCGTTGGAATTTGACGGGTTACATGTAGGTACTGTGTACTTTTGATGTGGTGTTGGATTTTGTTGGATTTTGACGGGATGGGTACTGTAGCTGCAGCAACAGTGTTGGGTTTTGACTGATTGGGGAAGGTTGGTTCGAGCAATGGCTACATAGAGCTCTGGTGTTGGGATGTGTGTGTGGCTGTATGTTTTGTTTTGTTTGACATGCACTGAACAATGGGGTACGGAGGTAGAACAAACAATGGAATCAACAGCTTGTATGGTGTCTTACATAATACTTCTAAGGAACACATACATGTACATTGAATAATGTATCTTGCATAATTAGGGCTTGAATATTTTGCACATGAATACAGTTGTTGGATTTTGACGGGATGGGTACTGTATGTCCCCATTGTTCATGCTGTGCCCACTCAATCAAAACCCAACAGCTGGGGGTGTTGGAGTTTGATGGGTTGTGTACTGTTATGGCAAGTGGGCTGTTGGAGTTTGACGGGTTGGGTATTGTTAACCAGCAACAGTCAAACATGGTGTTGGAATTTGATGGGTTGAGGAAGGTTTCTAGTAAAAATGCTTAGGGAGTTAGGGTTAAATACTGTGAATTGTGCTAAACAAACATCACCCATCAACATTCCCTTTTGCCTGCAACTCAGAATCCCTTACGACTTTCCGCTCATTTCAATGTGCCATGTCACATTTATATATAAAGTGTGAATATCCACCATGATCTTGGAGCTCAAGGTGCTACATCATTACCCCTGCTCATCAGGCCCATCAATCATTCCTGAAACATTCTCAGGTCCCTGGGGAGTATGAAGCCACAGCTACAAGTTAACCCCTTGCAGTTGGCTGTTGTTGATCGAATGCTGGGTGCCAGGCTCTCACTGAAAGGGCTGTGCAACTGAGTGTAAACAATAGGCGCCACAATAAAAAAAGTGGTCCTATTCATCACACACACGAGCCAGCCCGTCCCCCCCCCCCCCCCCCTCTTTTGTGTGAATAAAAGCTTTGTTTGAATTGAAAAAGCCCTATCTATTCATTATACTTAAATTCAATAACAATAACAAACTGTTATTAACAAATATGGTTAAACTCTAACTACTCCAAGCCTTACAAACTCCAATAGCAGGTTGTGTTGAATTTTGATGGGTTCAGGACTGTAGCGTCTTGGCACCATTACACATACTTTACAAAGAGCTACATGTATGCCCCAATTTGTCCAAAGAACGTGCCATATACTGCACAGTGTTGGATTTTGACAGGTTGAGGACACTTCCTAGTAAAAATGCCTAGGGGTAATTAGGGTTAAGAAAAAAGAAAACTCACCCAAACAGTGATCTTGCTTTTCTTGAAAACTATTCTCTTCATTCGTCAAACGTTCTTTAACAACCCTCCGGAACTGACAAGTGTCTGTCACCCCAACTGTGTATGGCCACAGGGGCCAGTTCAATGGGTCATATGACCTCCGACTCGACCCCTGACCTGAGACCATGACCTTCTGCAGGCCGACATAGTCCAGCCTTCTGTTCCTGATGAAGTCATACAGTGGCGAGTGTGGCAAGCTGTTGAAGTCCCCGCAGAGGACAATCGGGTGGTAGGCAGGGCTCTGGGCAGAGGGCGTGGAGAAAGAAACGGCAGCCAGGCAGTCGATCTCGGCCAGCAACACTCCCAACTGAGTCAGCTTGATGTCCCCCCGTTTGGGGTTGTATAGCAGATGGGTGGTGGCCACGCACAGTTTAGGGGCGGTCTCCGGTGGCGGCCCCCTGATGCGCAGAAGCGAGACAATGGCGACATTGTCGCGGTCGAGCAATCTAACATTCCCACGGTAGAACTTGACTTTTTCAAAGGCTTCCAATTCAAACTTATCTTTCTTGTAGAAGATGGTGCAGCCGTCATGCTTGTCACCTGTTCGCTTCTGATAGAGGGCTAAATAACCTGTTGGACAGTGTATATTGCCATTACACAATGAACAAAATCAACATCTTTGAATTACATCAAAGGCATTACTACAATTTTGTTGACAGCAAAAGGTGTACACAATGAATATGAGGAGCAATTCAATTTATGCAAGAAACCACACCTTCTTTCTTTAAAGACACTGTGTGTGCTTTTGGGTTTTGGCATCCCAAAAAATACAATTTCAAATTGAATTGCTAATTAGAATTGCATAAATTACGAGCTTTCCAATGAGAAATCCCACACAAAAAATAAATCGAAGATACATTGTAGGAATGAGACGCTCCTATTCTGTAGGGAAATCATCACTAGTAAAGTTCAGACCAAATAGATTGCAGACTAAAGTACATGTATAATAAGCATTTTCAAACGTAAAAAGGAATTAAACTGCTGCAAACTGCTTACTGACTGAATGGACCTGAAATATACAAATCAAAAAATTAGCTGGCCTAACGTTTTGAACTTGAGCAAGTTCTTTCTCAAAGGCAAATGACAGAGTAAAAGAAACAAACATGTAGGGAATACACATGCAAGAGGGGGTGGGTGGAGAAACACAAAAGAGAGATTATGGACCAAAGGAGAGTGGCAGTGGGTGAACATCAAAGGGAGTAGGGAAGGGGCAGCAAGGAACAAAGGAGTGTGGTTAGGTTAAGGATGAAAGGGGGGAGGGATTGACATGAGAGGGATGAAGCTGGGGAAGGGGAAAGGATTGAGGTAAAGGGGGGGGGGGAATAGGAGGTGGTAATTGGGCAATGGAAGGAACAAAGGGCAGGAATGGTAGGAACAAACGTGTCAGAACTGGTTGTTCGCAGCTTATACGGGCTGGGCAAGGTGTCCTGGATGCACCACGAAATGTAAATAACAGCCAGGTTTCATGTTCACATAAAAATGCTGTATCACTTGCATGTGTGTTCCTGTGCGAGGCAGAGTGCCCTCAAGCAAAAGAGCTGCATGCAAGTCTTGCACACACTCAGAACCTCTTGAACCAGTACCAATTGAGAAAATGTGGGATTACGCATTTATCCCTTTTAACCCTTTGAGTACGGTTATTGTAGTGAGGCGTCGGGGTACCAGGGCGGCCTGTGCAGCCAAGCGAAACGGCCACAATGTGATTGTGCAGTCAAGCGTAACATACACAATAATCCAACAATGGATTGAAACTGCACAAATAGCAGAAAAAGGCATCATCCGACCTGGTGCCACTGTTTTTTGCGCCATTTGGCGTCATCCGTACGCAAGGGGTTACAACGGTTTGGCTGTTATTATAAGGCATTTAGGAATGGGAATAAATATGTGATAACCCGATCTTTACCAATAATGACCTTGAATTGGAGGGTCGTAGCTGCTGTTAATAGACATCGCTTTCTGCTTGGTCCATTAACAGCGCCCAAGCCTCTCGATCTTCAGCAATTACTGAGATGGTTAAGATTGGGTCATCACACTTCTATTCCCTAACAAAAACTAGGCAAAGCTGGTGAGTGTAGACGATTAACAGAATAAATACAGCTTACCGAGTTTCTCAAGTTCTGGAAGGAAGAATTCATAGAAATGGCAGGCTTGCACCTCTTGTAGACACATTATCTAACAAAATAAAAGAAGGAATGGTGATCAACAGTGGAGGATACGGACATGTGGGTAAAAAGAAAACATCTATGGTAAAGAAATGACAAAAGCAAACACGGAGATGTAATCAAGTCGAATCACAAGTTCGCTCGCAAGCTACAGGGGATGAACGATAACAAAGGAATGCTTTTGTCATAATTTGTTTGAATCGTTTGTGGCTTGTGATGTGACTTGACTTGTGATGTGACTTGACTTGTGATGTGACTTGTGATGTCACTTGTGATTGGCTTAAGATGACTTGTTATGACTTAATCCTAACCTACAATGTACCTGAATCCATCAAAATCCATACCCCTGTTTTGGAGGATTTCGGCGGATTCAGGATACAAGTACCTCCATATTGAAAACTGGGGGATTTTGATGGATTGAGGATTGTAAGCCTAGCAGTTCTGCAGGATTTTGATGGATTCAGGATACCTTCATATTGAGCAGTCACCAAAACCAACTTTTTGTGCATGACAAAATAGGTGGATTTTGGCGGATTCAGGATACTTTCTAGTAAAGTTACCCAAGGGGTTAGGGTTAATAAAGTAGAATGAGTTATTCATCGTGGTATAAAACAAAAATAACAGCAGTCAGGATGTAGTCAACAATTTGGACCGTGATGTTTCAACTGCACACTGCTAGTCTTCATCAGGCAATGATTAAGTCTAGCCTGATGAAGACTAGCATCTTCCAACTTCACACCATCTGAAGTCCGATCTGAGTTGGTAAAGCTCCGGGTCCAGACCTTGTCCATCCCGAATTCATCCTACACTCTGGGAAAGCCGCACTCGCATGGCTTGGAAGATTTTTCTCCTCATGCATGCGGCGACTCAGAGTCCCTAAGATCTGGAGAAGAGCGACGGTAATCGCCATTCCGAAGCCGAACAAGCCAACCAATGATGTCAAGAGTTACAGGCAGATATCCCTGCTGTGCGTTCCATACAAGATCTTGGAGCGCATGATCCACAGCCGCCTGGAGCCTATTATCGAACCTCAATTACCACCAGAGCAGGCAGGTTTTAGGCGCGGCAGGTCAACGGTGGACCGAGTAACTCTTCTAACGCAGGACATCGAAGATGATTTCCAGACCAACTCGAAGTCGGGCGCAGTTTTCCTTGACCTCACGTCGCCTACGATACCGTGTGGCATCGAGGTCTGGCATACAAGCTGCTGAGGACTGTTCCTGACAAGCACATGGTCCGGTTCATCATGGAGCTCGTCTCCAACAGGAGTTTCGTCCTGCGGACCAGCGACGGACAACAAAGTCGCCTACGACGTTTGAGGAATGGTGTTCCACAGGGCTCAGTGTTAGCGCCGATGCTATTTAACATCTACCTGTATGACATCCACCAGACAATCTCGAGCAAATATGGCTATGCCGACGACCTAGCCATCCTGGGAGACTGTAGAGAGCAATCTCAACCAGGATGTAGTACACTGTCGTCCTACTTGAACAAGTGGAGACTTCTCCTCAGCGCCACAAAGACCGTCTCAGTTGCATTCCACCTAACAGGGAAGCTTCCCGCGAGCTAAATGTCTAGCTCAATGGAACCTGTCTGCCCTTCAACGCATGCCCCACCTACTTCGGAGTAAAGTTGGACCGGTCCCTAACCTACCGAAAACATCTAGAAGGACTGAGGGACAAAGTGTCATCCCGCGCTGCCCTCCTCCGACGGTTAGTTGGCACCTCCTGGGGCACAAACATCCAAGTGCTGCGAACTACAGCACTAGCACTGGTGTATGCACCAGCTGAATACTGTGCTGCCACATGGTGTCGGAGTGCACACACTCGTCTCGTCGATGTGCCTATCAATAACTGCCTCCGCACTATCACTGGATGCCTACGATCAACACCAGTAGAACAACTCCCATTTGTAGCTAGTATTCAGCCAGCTACCATCAGACGAGAGGAAGCGGCATATTCACTGTGTCGCAAAGCAGCCTTCTGTCCTGAGCATCTCCTCCATGGCATTGTTTCCAGCAGTGGGGATATTGGACCACAGAGGCTGAAGTCACGCCACCCTTTTAAGGCGGCAGCGCACGATTCCCTCTGATCCAGTCAATACTGGATGGAGAAACCGCAAGTGAACAGAGACAGCGGAAGTGGGAGGCTGCATGGGCAACCATGCAATCACCAGTCCACAGGTTTGTGGATTCGCCATCGGGCCAACCCTCCCGGACTCCTCCTCAGAAGAACAGAGACAGTCCGCATGAACCACCTGATGACGGGAGTGGGCCGATTTGAATCCTGCATGCATTAGTTGTCGCTGGCACCCCCCCCCCCCCCCCCCACCTGTGCATATGCGGAGAGACCCAGACGGCCGACCACATCATTGACGACTGCCCCCTGTATTCCCCTCCAAATGGCCGAATTGGGCTAGAGTCCCTGGATCCACCATCAAGAGCATGGTTGACAAATGGTTGTCCTGACATATGAGCAACAACTCGAAAGAAGAAAAAGAAGACTAGCATTGTGCAGTTGAAACGTTTTGACTTGATTACAACTCTGTGTACTTGACACATGAGAGGAATGCACACAGTACACTAGACACGACATACCCAGCATTCAAATTACAAGTGGGTGAGAGGCAATTCTCCCACCAAGCCCTTAAAGTGGCCCTCGCGAGATAAATTACCAGGGCAAAAAAAGTGATGTGCATAATGTTGCCCGATGATTACGCTGGACACAAATAGTCTGGTTTCCAGCCCTACCGCATTTAATATCATAAGTAAGATTTGTCAAATGGTAGGTCCAGTACATTACTTGATGACTAGTGGGCCATTAACATAAATAGTGTACACGTACGTTAGTACGAGTGTGCACGATACCACTCAGCATAAAAGGAAGCTTAAACTGGAAAAAATATTATCTACGTCAACCAGAATTTAGCATACCCCCCCCCAAAAAAAATAATAAAAATAATAATAAAATATAATTATTTTTTCAAAGGGGCTATTTTTTTTCTTCATTAACACTAGGGCTAGTGAACTTTTTTTGTAAAGGTTTTATTTGTTTAAGAGATTGTTTTCATTGTAAAGCCCACCAAAATAGAAAACAAATGATGGTAAAATGGCTCCAATTGACCAGTGCAATCCAAAGTTATGGCCAAATATATGTTGCTCAAAATGACAATATTTTGTATAGGAAATGTGTACGAAAATGTTCAATTTTTTGAAACTGAATAATAAGGCATATTTAAATATCTGTCAAAGTGTAAATAAACGCTTTAGTAACCTTTAACTTGTTTTGTCCCATTGTTTTCCAGAAATACTATTGGTTCCAGTTGGTTTTGAGTTGTTAAAAATCATAATGTGCAAAAAAATGGATGTCAAAAATGTAATTTTACACCAAAAATGACCAACGGCAAGGTTGACAAATGACTAAGTCCAAACTAAAAACACTCAAACAAAACGCCCCCATGTAATACAAATAGAATAGTCCATAAAGCTATATGGGTGTGGGAGTGGGTATGATCCATTTTTTACTACAGGGTAGAAAATTAAAATCTCACAATGGGGCAGAAGCTCTTGTTAAATTTAACAGGAAAATTATGAGTAATTTCATCAACAATAAACAAAATACATCAGGTATGATCTTGATTTGAAAGGGATTTGGCTGTATTTCGTAACTGGGACAACCGCATGAACTCGATTTTTTTTCGAACGTCAACGAGCCAGTCCGGCAGTCATGGCATGCAGTCGACATAAGGCACACAAAATTGTGCCGAGCCCCAAAAAACGGTAGTTTATTTCAGCAAAAAGACCCTAAAAAATCTAAATACATCACCTTTTAACATGATTCATTAACTTGTGAGACCATTTTCTCATGAACAGTAGTATTTTTATGTCTACATTAACGATCAGCTGGTGAACAATCACGCTTGACTATCGATCTGTTGACACGCGTCACACATGAAAAGGCGCCATGATGAAAATCCATAACGACACAAATGTGTCTATAACTTTAAAATAAAATTATATTTTGACAGTTAAAAAAAAGGAATTCAAGCCTTGATATTACTAATTAAATTTGTGAAGGTTCCATTATTATTATCAATATATTTTGTAAAGAAAAAGTATTGAAAAAAAGAAAAAAAGTCGTAACTTTGCAACGCATGGACCGATAATCATGGAACGAGGATGGTTCAATGCACTTTTTTATTAGCTTTCGAGTTATGTATGGTTTCTTGACGTCTGCAATGCGATACTACCGTCGAGACCGAGTTAAACAAAGTCACCAGGGGAGAAGATTCTTGCCATCGATCTTGAACGCAGGACTGCCGTGTCATGCCTCCGCACGCGCATGGGGCCGGGGCCGAGTACGGCCCGGCCCTGAATGTAACATGTGCGCGCCACGTTTGTCGGACTATTTGGAGATAAAATGAGACTTTTCAAACAGCAAAAACCAGTGCAATTTTAACGTCAATCACAATCAAAATGGGAAAATATGTAAGTTTATTACATGATTCAACTATCAGTTTCCAAATTGCGAGGAATATTTTCAAATTTTAACTTTTAAATGAGGAATGAAAAATCTGACTTTTTAAAACTAAAAATCATTGGGCGACGCTGTTAACGTCGGGCGTTCATTTTGTACACAAAGTGATCACCAGGTGCAACTACCGTGTGCGCGAGCCCTATTAACACTAACAGTCCCAAATCCTCCAATTTTACTATGATTTTGCATGCACCCTAGAGGTCTTTTGGAATAATTTTAAATGCTCATACATG